>JABSTQ010009043.1:0-647442 GCA_013358835.2 Ixodes persulcatus | reverse complement strand
GGCGAATTGAGGCGCAACCGACAGCGCAGACAAAGCTACGGCGTTGACGTAGGCAACATTGCGCTAAACGTCTTCACCATTGCCCCTTTTTGTTTGTTTTTACTTCTCCGGGCAAGCGTATCGGGTGTCGTTTTCAACGTTTCCTATCGGCGCTCAGTGGTGTCCACGTAATTGACGCGTCTGCGCAGCGCGCTTCTTGGGAGCCGTCCGGGCGTCCCGCCGTTACCGCCGTCTCCCGAGTTCCACGCGACAACCGCCGTCGTCGTCTCACCGTTTGTGAATATTGTACCTCGGAGTTTCGTTCACACTACCTGCGCAGACTGATGCCGCCGTTGTACGAGTGCGGAGCGGACGACACTTGCCCCTGGCAGGCGACCGCCCCAATGGTGGCAGCCGGCCCGCCCCAATCCCGCCCGTCGTTGCGTAGTTGATCAAGTGAAATCTCGTACCACGTGATAGCTATGTTTTTAGCAGCCCAAGGCCAACGTTGCCAAACGGAGTCGAAGTTTCAGCTTCGATTTCAACTCATGTTTAAAGTAAGATTAACATTACAGAACCCATTTTTCGCGAAGCAAATGACGTAGTGTCTTTTATTAATGTTTTTTACAGCGCAGCTCTTAGGCGCCCGTTTCCGGCTTGAGCGGCGTCGGCGTCGCCGTCACCGTCGGCGTAACCGTAACGCGTCGGCGTAACGCGTCGGCGTGACGCGTCGCCGTCGCCGTAACCGTAACGCGTCGGCGTAACCGCGCGGTGCATAATGCATTGCGGTGACGCGCGCGTTGCATTATGGGACGTTTCTCATAATACACCGCGCGGGAGGGAGCAGGGAGGAGGGAGAGAGGGAGAACGAGGGAGGAGAAGGATGGGGGAGGAGGAAAGGAGGAGGAGGGAAAAGGAGGAGAAGAGGGGGAGGAGGCGAGGAGGACGGGAGGAGTAGATTAGGAGGGCGGAGGAGAGGGTACGGATGAGGAAGAGGGGCATACCGTCCCCTCCGTACTCCGTACCCTCCCTCCTCCTCCTGAACAGCTGCGCACTAATTCGGCGTTACAGAGAGTTGTAACGGCTTTCATTTTAGAGCGCAGCTCTTAGGCGCCCGTTTCCGGCTTGAGCGGCGTCGCCGTCGGCGTAACTGCGCGGTGTATGATGGGTAAATTTCGCTCAATCTAGCGGAAAATGTTTCCGCTAAATCTAGCGGAAAATGTTTCCGCTAAATCTAGCGGAAAATGTTTCCGCTAAATCTAGCGGAAAATGTTTCCGCTAAATCTAGCGGAAAAGTTTCCCCGCTAAATTTGGCGGAAACTTTGCCCCGCTAAATCTAGCGGAAAATGTTTCCGCTAAATCTAGCGGAAAAGTTTCCCCGCTAAATTTAGCGGAAAAATTTCCCTGCTAAATCTAGCGGAATATTGTACCTCGGAGTTTCGTTCACACTACCTGCGCAGACTGATGCCGCCGTTGTGAAGACGTCGTCGAATGTCGTAGACACCAAGACATGGTTACAGTGGCTTAAAGGGGGTAGTGTAACGAACGAAACCGGAGAAGCGGCACAGCGTTGGAAGACGGCCGCGGGTGGCGCTGGCGCTTGCAGCACCGTCGTTCGGCTATGGCTCCGGCTTGGCCGCTTGGTCAGCTTGGCTCCGGCCAGCTCCGCCGATTCGCAGCTGTCGACTACACTGTCGTCTGCTAGTTTCAGATTTTATTCACCTTCAAACACAAATCATGTCGCTGGAAGTTCAATGGAAACAAATAATTGTTTTTGAGGTATTTATATTAGTTATGAAGCGTGTTAGGGTGCCTCTATCTGCCGGCCGATTGAGGCACCCTAACGGAGCTGCGGATCGAAGCGCCACCTACACCGTCTTCCAAGGAGCGGCCGTTCCCGCTGCATGGTGGAGGCTGCGCGGTAACTACACTACCCCCTTTAAGGCACTGTAACATGGTGAAGAGTCACGAGTGCGGAGCAGACGACACTTGCCCCCGGCAGGCGACCGCTCCAACGGTGGCAGCCGGCCCGCCCCAATCCCGCCCG
Source organism: Ixodes persulcatus (assembly GCA_013358835.2). NCBI lineage: Eukaryota > Metazoa > Arthropoda > Arachnida > Ixodida > Ixodidae > Ixodes > Ixodes persulcatus. The sequence goes on along the minus strand of JABSTQ010009043.1, from coordinate 645,416 downwards.
TCGTTGCGTAGTTGATCAAGTGACATCTCGTATCACGTGATAGCTATGTTTTTAGCAGCCCAAGGCCAACGTTGCCAAACGGAGCCGAAGTTTCAGCTTCGATTTCAACTCATGTTTAAAGTAAGATTTAACAATACAGAAACCATTTTTCGCGAAGCAAATGACGTAGTGTCTTTTATTAACGTTTTTTAGAGCGCAGCTCTTAGGCGCCCGTTTCCGGCTTGAGCGACGTCGGCGTCGCCGTCACCGTCGGCGTAACCGTAAAGGCACAGCCACATTGGCGTCGCGGAGGCCTGCGGCGTGACGGTCGTCGCTGCCGGTTGCCGACCGAAACCAGTTTTCGGCTTCACCAACGCGACGTTCTGCGCCGCAGAGCCAACCGCTCCTTGCGCGGTTCAGAGCTCGGCGCCGCTCGCCGCAGAAGAGAGGAGCCAATGGGAGGTGGCGTAGATAGTGACGTTGCGATGCCATGGCAACGCTCAATCCGGTCCCCCGCGCCTCTTTCACGTTCCGAAGGACGTGTTTCGTGTCGTTTGCTATCCCTACCTCGCCCCCGATGCCTTCCCCAACGGAGCGGTTCCTTGAAACTGTGCGACTGGTTCCCTTTTTATATGACAAGACGCAGCCAGACTACCAAGATAATGACGCTAAGAACAACCGCTGGGAAATTATTGGAGAGGAATTCGGAATTACAAGTGAGTTTCTCCGTGGCACTTGTTGCATGTCGTCTGTGTTGTGACGGATGTCGTGTTGATTTGGTGACACTTTCGAAAGTAGCCTTCATCTCTGGCGCGCCGCCGGGGTAGCAAAGCACGGACCTTTCCTTCGGTGTTTTGGTAGAACCAACTCGGCCGGACCCAAAACCTGTGCCTCCTTCCCTTCAGAGCGCGGCGACGTCGCATGATCAATGAGCAGGCTAGGATAATCACGTTCACGCTGATCACCAGGTCATCATGGACACCTACCATGTAGGCAGCGAGTGCGGTTTCCGATGCTGATATATGCCGAAAGATGAGAGCCGAAACAGAAGATCTACCGAAGAGCGAGACGACGAAAGAGCGGGAAATTTCCGCTAAATTTAGCGAAAAATTTCCTCCGCGAAATCTAGCGGAAAATGTTTGCCCCGCTCAAAGTTAGCGGAAAAGTTTTCCCGCTAAGCGTAGCGGAACAATTTCCCCCGCTAAAAATTAGCAGAAAATTTTCCATCGCTAAAACGTAGCGGAAAAATTTCCCCGCTAAATTTAGCGGAAACTTTGCCCCGCTAGATCTAGCGGAAAATTTAGCAAAAGTTAGCGGAAAAAATTCCCCGATAAAATTTAGCGGGAAAATTAAATTAGCGAAAATTCCGCTAGCGGAAAATTTTCTCCGCTAAATTTAGCGGAAAAGTTTCCCCGCTAGATCTAGCGGAAAAAATTCCCCGCTAAATCTAGCGAAAAATTTTCCCCGCTAAATCTAGCGAAAAAGTTCGCCGCTAAATTTAACGGATACCTTCCCGCTAAATTAAGCGGAAAAATTTCCCCGCTAAATCTCGCGAAAAAATTTCCCCGCTAAATCAAGCGGAAACTTTTCCCCGATAAATTTAGCGAAAACGTTTGCCCGCTAAATTTAGCGGAAAAACTTTCCCTCTAAATCTAGCGGAAAATGTTTCCCTAAATGGGGGCGAGCAGGAGAGGAGGAGGAGCATAGCCCCCTCTACGTACCTTCCCCTCCTCCACCTCCTCAAGAGCTGCGCTCTAATTCGGCGTTACAGAGAGTTGTAAACGGCTTTCACTTTTTTAATGTCAGAATTACTCATTATCCCGAAATTTTCAGAATTGAACGGAGTTGCCTTTTAAGTCCAGACTCACCGGGCCCTACGAGCTGATGGGACTATCCAGACAGCGTCAAAGGGCATCATCATGGTGTTTGTTGTGCTTCTGTACGTGCTACCATCACTAAACCAATCATGAATGGAAAAGGCCCAGTGACCTGCGCTTTTAACGCTGCTTGATAGGTCCTATTAGCTCGTATAGCGTTGGCTCCACTCTGGACCTAAGCTGAAACTAAGTACACAAAAAAAGCTGGTTGTCAGAAGCAGTGCTAGCGAGCCGAGGAGAGCAAAGCAAACAGAATTCTCCACAAATTACGTCAAGACATAGCCGCTCGGAAACAGCACTCACTATATACGTCAAGTATTTCAGCCACCATGCACAGTGACAACGTGAACCTACGGAGGCAACGTACTCTCAACTACCCGCCTTAAACACCCCCTCTAAAAAAGAAAAAAAGAGAGGGCGAAAGGCAGTCAAGATTATTGAAAAACCAAGGCCAATAAAAAGTAAATGGGCAGCATTTGGAAAACCTACATACAAACATCTCGAAGAGCTCTGGGCGATTGGCGTCCCGGCGACGGGCACCACAGTGCCAAGTTCCTCGTGGCTTTGCCTCCTGGCGCTTTCAGTTTTTGCCACCGCGGAACAACATACGTTGGCAGCCGTCAATATTTGTTAAATTTTACGTTAATTTCTTTTTTTTTTTTTTTAGGGAGCATTGTTTAGCAGCAAAACACACACATTCACATATACGTGCACAAAGAACAACTCTGTATATACTTTCCAAGGTCTGATTGAAGTGTACGCCTCCGCGCCTACTCATTGACATCAAGTTGTGCTGCACATAGACGTGAAATGCATTGTTTCTTTCAATAATTTGTTAATGTCTCCACGTCGCCGACGTTTTTCTCTTCAACACTGCACCACTAACGCCACCATCGCAAATGTTTAATTGACTTCGCGCCACTACTTGCAAAAATGGGCGCGGCTCACATTTTATCACGACAAACCGTATGCCAATGAACTGCCATATGAGATTACTCTTTTGTTCCGGTTCGGGTTCAAATGTAAATGTTTAATTTTAGTTAAACATTTAGCGTTGTTTTTAGCTCTGCTTTTAACATTGCATGTTATTTCGACCCTCCTTATTTTTATGCTTGATTGTAGATAATGTCCTGCTAATGTCTTGTTTATACAACAAAAAATCACATGAATCTTGTCTTGATCATTTCAATAAATCCAGGGGTGCAAAATGTATTCTGAGTGAAACGTGCGTTATTATTTGCTATGCTTGGATACGGGAAACATTGTATTCTGCTCCTTAGGTTTTCGTCAAAATGATAGGCAAGCTTAAATTTATTCAGGAGTGGAGTGTGGGAGAAACATGCTTTAGTGTAACTTTTTTACACATTTGTTGTTGTTGTTGTTGTTGTTATCATTGTTTGTGAGCATGCATGCAGCGCTTTAGGTTCTTTGTGTTTTTGGATTGCGGGGGCCCTTTACGAAGTACCAATACCACGGGCTTCCTTGACAGCATTGTCTTGTAGGAGCTTGATTACTGTTTTTAGGACGGCAAAAGAAAAACGAGAGCTCGAAGTTTAGGAAACCAAAGTGTGTGCTCATTATCTTTTTTTTCAGATGACGGTTCGTCTTGCTCTAGGCTGATGCGACAGAATGAGCTCCATGATGGTAAAACGTGTCGCCCTTTACTCTCTTCTCTGTCGACTGTACGGCTGCTTTTTCATTCAAAACTTTCGGGGAAAGTCGCTGGCAAACGCGAAAGCCACTTGGAAGGCTCCCTACACCCTTTATTCGTTCAGCTGCTTCGTTCTGTACTTTGTCGTTGAGATACTGTGCTTCACAAATTACGCAGACATAGTCAGGAGCATTTCGGATACTCTCTCCAAAACCCTTCTACTCGTAGCCTACGGCGTCTTGGTGGTAAAACTAATCGTCAACCTCGCAGTCATGTTCACAAAACCGGATAAAATGCTCACTTTCTTCCGCAAATCGGAGGCCTTCGAAAATAACACTGGCTTTACGCTTTGCACGAAGAGCTTGCGGCGCTCAGCCTCGGAACGATGGAACATGGTGCGCGCACTTGCGGTATTCATGGGATTTGCCTTATACCTCACCGGAGCGCTATGGTACGTAACGACAGAAGTCTTGCAGTCCATTCCACCCCGGTGGTTCGTTCCAGTGATCATATTAGGCACATTCATGGGAATCGGTTTCCTCGGATACGATTCTGTATCTCATTTCTTTTTGAGGAGCTGCACAAATGTTCTGGTACAATACATTCGAGTCCAAGCGGAGGTCATCAAAGGGGCAGGCAAATTGACAAATTTCCACCTTCAATCACAATCCTCTCTTCAAATGGAAGTTGTGCGACTTCGTATCAACAAAATTAGGAAACTCAAGGAGTCGTTGAACGAAATCTGGGCAGGGCCTCTCATTGTTCATTGCGCAAGCACCCTCGTGGTTGATTGCGTCATCCTAGACGCCGTATTTCACGACGGGATCAGGAAAGAACTTGTTTTAATTTTGATCTGTTCTCTGTACACCTCGGTTGGCTTCATTGACCTTGCTTACACTGGACAAACCTTAATTGACGAGGTAAGCCAACATAACTACTAGAATCTCAGAACTTGTGACTCCCATTAGCTTTCTGGTTTCCCAGGCACGCAGCCTTAAGAACACCATTCTGATGCTCCCTGCGTTCGGGGCGCCAGACAGCTACATCCAGCAGGTATATGAGCAACCGACAATGTCTAGCATCACAGGATGAAGACTGATCGACTTGTGTGTGTTTCTTTTTTTTTTTTCTCTTGACAGCTGCGTTACCTACATGAAAGCATTGACCCCGAAGGGATGTGCCTTGGCGGTAAAGGTTTTTTCGCGCTCAAGAGGTCCTTGCTGGTCGCAGTAAGTGAATTACAGGTTTTGAAGCACGCGAGAGTCTCTTCAAAATGTCGGTGCTTGACTCCTTTTATATCAGGCAACTAAAAGTGTAAATCAAAGCGTCGGACGCGGAAGAGCATAACAAAAAATAAACTAAATATTACTCAGCAAGGTAAAGTTACCTTGACGAAAACAAACGTTTTTTGCGTGTCTGTTTTGCTTTTTTAGTATGGTACACAATCACCTCCTGCTTCTGCGTTGCTGTAAGAATCATTCTTCTGAAGGGGCGGTGCAACGACTACTGTACTTTCAGTAAATACCGCATCAAAATAATGGTTGGCGCTTATAAGCTACGAAACGCAAGTTCTGTTGAGGTTGTGTTTTCCACGCAGTCCAAAAAAAAAATATAAAAGCATTGTTTAGTTTTTTAGAACAAGCGGCCCCTGTGGTCTGGTGACAATTTTATGCCGGCAATGTTTAGCAAGTGTCTGAGACGAGCCACTAACCGAATGCTAGTTGAGGCATTCATTGTCACAGGCCCAAACAGTGAGCTCACGCAGTGCTCGTTCCCAATCTAAGAGCGGGCTTTTTAATATCGTCACGATGAGTTTCTTTTGGTGACCGTGTCAACACTGGAGTGCCTGTAATTATGCCATTAAATTTTGTAAAGGAAATAATGAAAAAAAGTCCGTTTTAATCCTTGAAATTGCACTGCGACAAAAAAGACTTCTTCGTCAAGGACGTTGCGTGCGGGTGTACTTGGGTCACACTAGTAACGAAAAACTTATGTTAGATGATAAACATTCAAATGCAATATCGCTGCACGGCCCCTTTAAGGCGTTCTCTAAATGAAGAAGCTCCAAGCAACATAAGTCGTTCTCACCTGATAGATATTAATGAAAAGGCATGGCGAAGGCCGGTATGTGGGCTCTGTCGGGCAAGCCCTAAAATAAAGTTCTTTTGATATTTTCTTTTGCCTTTTTGAGGAAGTTAAAAATTAATTTAAGAAAGCCACTTCAGGTTTTTTATTTGCTTGTATCAATACAACAGCACTTTTAGTTAAGACATTGCATATGATCTTGCTGCCGACAATGCCTACTTTCTTTTCCGTTTCAGATGACTGGTTCGGTAATAATATTCGGCGTGATTCTGGTGCAAACAAGCAAATCGATGGCACTCAAGATCAACGCAGCCTAGCTCTGTATGTCTTGCATACCTGGAATCCGTTCAAAGCAGAGCCCTCCGTTTTATTTATTCCGACTATTTCCCTTACGCAAGCATATCAGGATTTTACCAATCAGCTAACCTTGACACTCTTTCGCACCGCCCCAGGGTGTCTCGTCTTTCTCTTCTTCATCGGATATTTTATTACAACAGTCATCTCAGACAAAGTTTGCTATCGCCTCCTTACCACATCTTCCCTCGTCTCGACCATTCTTATAAACTCCGTCCGATTTCATCGCCAACCGTCACTCACCAAATGTCTACTTTACCATTGGCCATTGACGACTGGAACTCACTGCCTGACGTAATTGTTTCCTTATCTGACACTAAGAAATTTTTGGCAGCCATTAGCTTATTTTTTCTAACCCATAACTACAGGTTTTCCCGCTCATTTTAATCCAAGCGACGACTAATTTAATCCCGGGGTCACTCAATTTAATCCAAGCGCCATACAATTTAATCCAAGCGCCACACAATTTAATCCCGGGGTCAGTCAATTTAATCCACAATATATATATGCACTTATTGTGTTCAGTGGTCGTGTTTCGCTTACACATTTGGTAATTTAGAACAATTGTTTATACAATTAGAATTTTTAGGGGGCAATTGATAATTTGATTACTAATGTGATTACATTGAGTTACTAGTTCCACTATTGACGAGGCTTAATTGATATGTTGGTTACTCTTTTTAGAGCTCAGCTCTTAGGCACCCGTTTCCGGCTTGAGCGGCGTCGGCGTCGCCGTCGCCGTCGGCGTAACCACGCGGTGCATGGTGGGTAAATTCCCCCGCTAAATTTAGTGGAAAACTTTCCCGCTAAATCTAGCGGAAAATTTTCCTCGCTAAATCTAGCGGAAAATTTCCCCGCTAAATTTAGCGGAAAATTTTCCCCGCTAAATCTAGTGGAAAGGATTCCCCGCTAAACTTAGCTAAAAATTTTCCCGGCTAAATCTAGCGGAAAATCTTCCCAGCTAGATTTAGCGGAAAATTCTCCCCCCTAAATCTAGCGGAAAGTTTTGCCCGCTAAACTTAGCGGAAAATTTTCCCCGCTAAATCTAGCGAAAATCTTCCTAGCTAGATTTAGCGGAAAATTTTCCATGCTTAATCAAGCGGAAAATTTTCCCAGCTAAATCTAGCGGAAAATTTTCCCCGCTAAATCTAGCGGAAAATCTTCCTAGCTAGATTTAGCGGGGAAAATTTTCCGCTAGACTTAGCGGGGCAAGTTTTCCGGTAAATCTAGCTGTAAAAATTTTTCGCTAGACTTAGCGGGGAAAAGTTTCCACTAAATATAGCGGGGAAAATTTTCCGCTAGATTTAGCGGGGAAAATTTTCCGCTAAATTTAGCGGTGAGAATTATCCGCTAAATATAGCGGGGAAAATTTTCCGATAGACTTAGCGGGGCAAATTTTCCGCTAAATCTAGCTGGGAAACTTTTTCGCTAGATTTAGCGGGAAAACTTTTTCGATAAATATAGTGGGTAAAATTTTCCGCTAGATTTAGCGGGGAAAATTTTGCGCTAAACTTAGCGGGTAAAATTTAACGCTAGATATAGCGGGGAAAGCTTTCCGCTAGACTTAGCGGGGCAAATTTTCTGCTAAATCTAGCTGAGAAAATTTTCTGCCAGATTTCGCGGGGGAAATTTTCCGCTCAACTTAGCGGGAAAACTTTTCCGCTAGATTTAGTGGCGAAAATTTTCCACTAGATTTGGCAGGAAAAATTTTCCGCTAGATTTAGCGGGGAAAGTTTCCGCTAGACTTAGCGGGGCAAATTTTCCGCTAAATCTAGCTGGGAAATTTTTCCGCTAGATTTAGCGGGGAAAATTTTCCGCTAAATATAGCGGGGAAAATAATCCGCTAGATTTAGCGGGGGAAATTTTCCGCTAAATTTAGCGGGGAAAATTTAACGCTAGATTTAGTGGGACAAATTTTCCGCTAGATTTAGCGGGGGAATTTTTACGCTAAATTTAGCGGGGGATTTTACCCATCATGCACCGCGTGGTTACGCCGACGGCGACGGCGACGCCGCTCAAGCGGGAACGGGTGCCTGAGAGACTGTAAAAAGGGTAACCAACATATCATTTAAGCCTCGTCAAAAGTGGGACTAGTAACTCAAAGTAATCACATTAGTAATCAAATTATCAATTGCCCCCTAAAAATTCTAATTGTATAAACAATTGTTCTAAGTTACCAAATGTGTAAGCGAAACACGACCACTGAGCACAATAAATGCATATATATATTGTGGATTAAATTGACTGACCCCGGGATTAAATTGTATAGCGCTTGGATTAAATTGAGTGACCCCGGGATTAAATTAGTCGTCGCTCGGATTAAAATGAGCGGGAAAACCTGTAGATTACAGCGTGTTTTTGTTGATAAACAAAAACACGAAAACAAGAAAAAAAAGGGAAAAAGGCTTTTTTTTTTTTTTTTTTTTTTGGGGGGGGGGGGGGGTACAGTTTTAAAACATACCGTGTTCTAAAGATTCCTCTGCTCCGCATCTTCGGCAGAGATCAGAAAGCGTCGTCCCGGGAACTACTTGGTTTGCAAAATCACTTTTGCCAGAAAACACGTTATCGTCGTGCCCGACGCTCGCGCCGTTCCTCACCAAGCTGCAAGAACCAAGAACCAAGAATAATTTGTGTCTCTCGAATACATGGCTTGCACTGGGCAAGAACATTCTGCAGTGTGTATTTTGCACCACCGGATTTGATTTCCTCAGCAAGAACAAATCGCAATGACCACCAGAATATAGTACGATGACGTCACGTGCAAACCATGTTAAACAGTTAAGTTTGTTTGGTGAAATGCGATGCTCTCAACACTGGCAAAAAGTGTATGTGAAAATTGTAAATTTGTGCAGTATATAAAACAGTTTCGCGATGGTCTGCGGCAGCATAATAAGATGTTAGAGTGCGCATGACTGAGAAAGCAGAGTTGTAAAGTGAAAGCCCCAAACAAGTGCACGTAAAACTAAATATAACTTTAGCCTCAATATACAGTATTTTGTGAAGGTCCAAGCTCGTACAAGCCAATGTCCAAATATAATTTATTTTAGAAATGTATTGTTTGTTCTTCGAGCTATTTATGTGTAATTAGGAATATCATTGCATGCATCATCTTTATGTATATATCCTTGCAGTAAGGCGTTGTGTATGGAATTATATAGAAGAATATAATTTATTTTCTCTCTGCACATTTCGTGCATTTGCCTTCATATCTGTAATGTGAGCACACAGTCCTTTTGGGAATACCCCGCGACCCGGTGTTTCACACTGCCAAACAACGAACAAAAAAGCACGTTTCCGAAGACTCAACAGATGACGTATTTTCGAGTATCGTTCTCCCCTGTCAGTCTCAATCGGTTATGTAAAATCCTGCAGTCAAATTTATTGATTACAATAAAATATATTCAATTACTGACTGAATATTTGACAACATAAGAAAGACCCAGTCACCTTAAACATATACGTAATAAATAAATGCACCTCAAATCATCTAGTATTTGCGCTGCAAATCTTTTCCGGCGTTTTTATCCTCGATAGCCACGTCTAAAATGATTTGGGAGAGCTTAAACAAATGTCTGATTGTGAAGCTGATTTAAATAACTATGTGTTCCTGACTCTTATTTAACTTCTCAAACACATATAAGTCTGTTTTTTCCTCTTGTATCTGATGAACAACAATTCTGTGTGTCTGTGGGCTGGACAAAAACAAAGTACGAAGGGGCGCGTGGCGGAATTATGACGATAGTGCACGGAGACCGTCAGAAAGTGACCAATTAAGTAACTGTAATGTCGAGTAGAGTAATTTTATTTCATTCAACAAAAACTCACCAATTAGCAAGTGTGATACTTATTTGCAAATTTAATTTACCGGCATCTTGTCAAGAACATCAACAGCCAAGCTAGGCCGAAAATGTTCACTTGAGTACGCGCTTTAATAGGCCAGATTCGATCTGAGTACGAAGGTAGGTATAAATGAGAGTGATCAATTTGAATCATTCTTCCGCATAATTATTCGCCTACATCTGCGTGCTGAGTTTAAACAATTCTGGTCATGAAAACAAGTGTTGTGATTGCTGATCAGTGTTTCTATAAACGGTAGACTGCAAGGGCTTGTCCTAAAACTTTCGTGACATTGTGAAAATATGATTGCATTTAGTTCAGTTGTCGTCATATATATTGTGAAACGTATATCGTAAATTAGATTTCACGATATATATGACGAGGAGGTACCCATTCCATGATTGCGTGCACTGAAATTCATTTTTAAGTTCAACCTCAAAATTAAAATCAAATTTTTAATACTGCCACGCAAATTTGTACCAATCGCGGGTCTTTTAGGCGACCTACCAGACTTCGTGATAACCTATCGATTCAGGTAAAATATATGCGACTGAGGTAAACAACTAGATCTTGAGCGTTTAAGCATGACCTGCAGTTGTGTGTTAATCTAGCTTTTCTTTTACTGTTTCGTCGAAAGTAAAGAGATTTTTTTTTTTAATTTTTGGTTTGTGAAATAAAAGTGGATTGTACGAATGATAAAAAAGCCGGTATAATTATTCATTTCACGGCGGAAAAAGTGCTTATTCCCAGAAGAACGCGGAAAAAATGTTATCAATTTAGCGGTTCAAACCGGTTCGAACCGTTATTTTTTGCTCCCCGGAACTGAACCGGAACTGAACCGAAAGCCGTGAACCCGAACCAGAACCGAACCGATATAAATTTCGGTTCGACACTCTGGGTATAATAGTTTTCAACGATGAGAAGGAGGAACCCCTTAAGATACAGGACACAGGGATAGAACACGTAGAAAAGTACAAATATCTAGAAGTCTGGCTCAATGAGGGAAGGAAATATCTAGAGGAACACGAGGAGAATATAATCAGAAAGGGGAAAAGAAATTAATCTATTATGAAGCTCAAGGCACTATGGAACTATAACAGATATGAAGTGGTCGGAGGTATATGGAAAGGAGTGACGGTACCAGGACTGTCTTTTGGCAATGCAGTACTGTGCATGAAATCTGAGGTTCAATCAGGGTTAGAAATTCGACAAAGAAGCGTAGGCAGATTGGCGCTGGGAGCACATGGAAAAACACCAAATGAGGGAGTACAGGGGGACATGGGATGGTCGTCTTTTGAGAGCAGGGAGGCAATTAGTAAGTTGAAATTTGAACAAAGGTTGACCGAAATGGATGATACCCGGTGGGCACGGAAGGTATTCAAGTGTTTATACATGAAACGTTTAAACACAAAATGGACAAACCGAACCCGAAAGCTTACATTTAAATATCTACACATTGGTGATGGGGCTAAACGGACTACTTCAGTGAAAAAGGGGGTGAGGGAGGCAGAGAGGAAAATGTGGGAGGGGAGAATGCAGGAGAAATCAGCTTTAACAGTGTACAGGTCACGAAAGCAGGACATAAGAAAGGAAAATCTTTTTGACAATTCACTGGGAAGTGCTTTGCTGTTCGAGGCAAGAACGGGAGTTTTGAGGACGAGGACGTATAGGGCTAAATTTCAGGAGACAGACACATTATGTGCCGCCTGCCATAATGATAGCGAGACACTAGAGCACTTGGTTTTGAAGTGCACGGGGCTTCGTCCTGCCCTTTCTGAAGGGGTAACAGATCTGGCCGGGGCCCTGGGCTTTGCTGGCGAGGATGGAAGGACGGTGGAGAAAAGGATTACAGTGACAAAGAGACGATTAGAAGATTGGTGGAAATTATCTAGGGAGAATTAAATGATGGACAACTAACCATAGAGTTATAACAATAAACGCTAGAGGCTCAGCTGGCGCTAGTGTGCTGTTGCATTTTGAAGCAGACAGCAAGCAGTCAGAAATTGACTTCCGGTAATGCATTTCTATGGGAAAAAGCGAGTGCATTTTCTCTCTGCGCTCGATTATAAGAGCACATATCACGAATAATTTGCACGTATTAGGCACATTAGAACATTTCTCAGTCACGCAGACGAAATAATTGGTCAGTTACAGCATTTTTATTTGAAATTCGTGGCATGAAAAACGGCGTTAAAACCACTTCGTACGTGTATTTATGTGCACTGTCGGACATTGTTAGCGCGAACACGGCGTCGGCGCTTTCCAGCATGGGGGATATACGTGCCAAACGAACGAAGGACATGTGGGAAACCAAGAGAGACGGCAAGAACTACGCTGTAACACTGGATAAGTAACTCCTTGTGCTTGCAGACGATCAAAATAAATTGAAAGTCACGTAATATAGTCCGATTTGCAATAAATGAGTACTGCTTTATTCAAATTTCTGCTCATGGATATGTGCGAAGATGCTTCTTCTGGGTTCAAATCATCACCCGCACGCTCCAATTTATCTTTGCAAATAGGGAGAAGCCAGAGAACAGGTGCCCGATAAAAACTGCCCGACATAGGATATAATAGGAAAACACACCTTTAGTAGCCCATGTACTTTATTCTTTACGTTTCGAACGTTTTTTTAACCACTCCTAAAGATGCGCACGACGGGGTCATTTTCATATAGTGACAGGACGGGCATATTAACAATATATAAGCACCAACGGAATGCTGGCGAACTTTGAACACACTTTGCATTCCTTTCGATCGTTTTTTGGCTTAGAATCGTCGCTCGTTTCTACATACCTGCCATGGAACAGATCTGAAATATAGCGAAGTTTAACATCGTTCAGTGGTAAAGAAAAAATGCTGTAACTAAAGAAATTACACTTTCACCATATTAATAAAGGTACATACTATCCGGTACAACCGAAATAACAAAAGTTATTCATGTTATTTTCCGGCGAAGAGACAAAATTCACGCGCGTTTTCCCATAGGAATACACAGGAAGACTGGAAAAGTAGACTGCATGCTGTCTGCTTCAATTTGCAACCGGAAGTCCCGTAGACACTAGCGCCAGCTGAGCCTCTAGCGTTTATTGTAATAACTCTATGCAACTAACTAGCACAGCTGGGAAAAGGCGGGATAGAGGAAAATTGGGACTGCCTCCCGCGTGGCTCGGCCCAAAGTCTCAACCCTGTCTCCCAGTGGGTCCGGTGCTGGGGTAACGCCGAAAAGGTTTGACCAGAGGAAAATTGGCGACTCCCTCGCCGGGGGGGAAGAGGCAGGGGGGTGATGTTTTTAGTTTTTTTTGCCCGATCCCCCCGAAGGTCATCCTGGTGATATTCCACACTGCCTGGTGATAGTTAGGGGGAGAAAAATTAGGCTAGGTGGCGCAAGCTACCGCCCGTTACAAAAGGTATAGCCATTACCATCCATCCATCCATCGGAGGCCGACGGGGACGCTGCTTTTGGCCATTCGTTGGGAAGTATAGGAGACAAATGAGGAGGCGCCATTGGCCGAAAGCGGGCTGGGCGTGTTCCAGGGCGTCTTCAGAAATTCGAATGTGACCAACCAGAAGCCGGAAATAATACCCTGGCGGTGGCACATTGGAGTGACTCTCGATGACTGAAAATATGGTACTCGTGATGTTTCAATCACGCTCATTCAAAATGATGGTGAAGAGTGCGACTAGCGAAACGATCGACATAATCCGTACGCCAAGCGCCGAGGGCCGGGAATCTGCCGTCCGAGCGGTCACACTTTGTCCAAACAAAACAGAGTTGAGCGGCGCATTCGTTTCTTACATCTTTCTGCATGATCATGATCAAAACAACACGTGCACCCTATTTTCAACCACAAAGAGTTACTACGCTTCACTCTTACGCGCTTATTAAAACCATTTACGAACATAGGCCTTTGATCAGGATTCTCTCCCTGCTATGTTCGGCCGCGTCGCCGCGTGTGTTTGCGTTCGGCTAGAGCTCGGATTCGGTTTTGGGGTTTTGGCGTTGAGTGAGCGAGCTCGTGTGCGTGCCTTTGCCGTGTGGTCACTGTGATCACTGATTACTGTTCTCTTGCGGTTTTGTTCTTCCACCCGAATGCAGGAATGCCTAGTCACCGGCGAAACTACTGTTTTGTGCTTGGCTGTAGAACAGGACACTCTCGCGTGAAGGACGCGCCAAAGGCGTCTTTGTTCGGTGTCCCCGAAGATGAGGCGCGGCGAAAGCTCTGGGATAAGAACTTGCATCGAGCGGACAAGACGTTGGATGGGATCTCTGCTGTGTGCGAATTACATTTTGAACCACGGTACGTAATTAAAGATTACGTGCACGTCATCAACGGTGAAGAGGTACGCGTTCGGCGTGGGAAACCAATGCTTTCGGCCGACGCAGTTCCTACGATTCTCCCGAGCTATTCGACGAAGAAAACACTGACGCACACACGCACTGTTACGCACGCGATCGCACAAGCGCGCAGGAAAGCTTCACGAGGAGTCGACCGGAGCACCATCTCTCCATTTAGACATGAACCGCCTCAGCAAGCAGACGCGGTGAGCCCACTACCCTATTCTAGGCCACTGTACGGCAGTACAGTCTACACACGGTCTGTTGTTGCTGTAGTTGAGTTGCGGTATGCGGCAACGGGAAAGACGGAGAAGTATACTTTCGTTGCTTGTATTTCTTACCAGTGTTGCGGAGTTGCCACTCCGTAGGTGGAATGAATAGATGCCTTTTGCCCGGAGTGGAGTGGGAGTGCAATGGCTCATTGTGCATGCTGTGTCGGATCTTCAGCTAGGCATACCGGGCATACGGCCGGCGATGCAAGGTCAAAGTGGCTCTTGAAACTGCTTCATTGCACTTTAGGAGACTGACAGCTTGATTGTCTGACTGGTTCTTGCTCCTTTGAGGATGAAAGTGGCACCCCCAGTAAAGCAGCCAAAGCCAATAAGTTGTAGGCGGACAAGATGTTCCTGTCACCACGAGCCGCGACAAAGAGCGCTGGTTGTAACTACAGTGTAGTAGAATACTGTAGTTGTAACCATGCACTATGCACCGGTCATAGACCACCAAGCAGAGACACAGTCAAACCAGAAAAAGAGCTTGTGGCGTGCATCTTGGATTGCCTTGCATCATGTATTTGCCCTTTTTCGTTTGGCAACAAACTCTGGTGCCATCTATTGGGTAGCCCCGGCACACTTTCGGTTCACATATATTTCCTCATTTTTTACTCGTCATTTTTTTATTATAAAGTAGATTAAGTCTCACGGTACTAGTGGCCATTTCTAGAAGATAGCATGTACATTTGATTTCGCAAATACTGTGAAACTCGCCGTCTACTTCAGAACCGGAGTGGTTGGGGGCTATTGCACATTGGCGCCACTACGTTTCAACTCGAGCATGGTTGGGGGCTATTGCACACTGGCGCCACTACGTTTCAACTCGAGCGAGAAAGCGCAAATAGGGTGTCCCAAGCAGACTTGTGACATGAACCAGAAAAATCGGCGCCTCTATATAGAAAGTTCGAACTTTCACTGAATGTGCACTGAGCAGGAAAGTTTTAAAGGGGTACGGAAACAAAAATTGAAATATTCAAATTTCGTTCGGAAATGAGTCAAGCATGACGGATAATAACCGTAAATGATAATCGCACGTTTATATTTTGAACGACTGGCTATATTTTTCGTTCCAAACGGTGCACTCCAGCAAGCGCTCGAAGAGAAGCGAACGGAGAGCGCGATGCGTCGTGGGACATCCGGTGCTAACAAAAACAGAAAGAAAAGATTCCCCGCATTCGTGACGTAGCGAGGCTGGCGGGGTTATGAGCTTTGCCCTTGGTGGCGTTGTCAGCATTGTGGTGGTGTCAATAGCGTCAACGCGTTACAACCGAGCCGTTCGAAGTACCCGTGGGGTGACGAGCGTGTGGCTGGCCCAAGGAGCACGTAGCTTCCACAGCGCTGTCACTTAGGGGTGAACGGGCTGGGAAAAGCAACGTTTGTCCGAGTTTTGAGCGACGGGCTAATCTTCTAGGGGGAGGATGACTGTATCCGGGTGCACAAACGAGGGTCCGAGAAAGAGGGGTTCTTGGACGGTTTGGTTCAATGCGCGATTTGTGAGTTGAGGAGGAAAGCTAAGAAGGAAAATGTTGAAATTCCAAAGAGCAGCACTGCTCCAAAGGAATCTGCTACGTCACGACTATGTAGCAAGTTCCCCAACGTTGCTAGATCACCTCCCAAATAGACTCCGCATGCATCCACCAGGTGCACATTGAAAGATTGTTTATTTAGCTTTAAAATTAGTTTTCTTGTGCCTTTCAACGGAAGACTGTTGTTTTTGAGGTTAGGATGCAACGTGCAACACATTCAAGCTAGAAAATGAGCGCTGGAATTTCGTTTCCCTACCCCTTTAAGGCTTATTCACACGATGCATCTTTTCAACGCGCCACAGTTTAGTGAAACCAAGATTTCGCGAAATCGGCCTGTTCACAGGTGGAGTTTGACGCACGAAGCCTGTGACGTATTGACTCACGAGAATTTCGCCAAACCTTGTCATCTGCACCGGGAATACCAAGCGTTTCGCATCAAAATGATATGAAGTACGCACAGTGTGAAGAGACAGTCTGTTTTATTAATACCACTCAATGAACTTCGTGAGATTCGGCTCACTGGGTTTACTAGTCCTGCCACACCCGGGAAAGACCGCGAACGTCAAAGAACAGGCCTCGAAGCATTTCAAACATTTTTGCACCGCTAATAAAGAAAGTTATTCCCAGTCATCAGGTTTATATTCGGTGCTTGCACTCGTCGCGACTATTGTTGAATCTGCACCGCGCCACCAACCCGTACTGTAGGCGCCGTTCACACACCTGCAACCGAGTAGGACCAAGACTCGTCGCCCGTACGCACCACATCTCCGCTTGTCGCTCGCCATGTTTGTTTATTTTCGGCTTTGGCTCGGATACGGAATCGGCCGAAAATCAGACTCCTCCAAAAGCTCGCTCCTCCTCGAAGGCCAAACGTCATAGCGAAGTCGAGCGGCCATTGGCAGCATCCGCATTTCTCCTTCGGGTGATTGACAGGCCTCGGTGAAGTTTCAGCGAAAAATTGCTTCAGAAGCGAGGAAGATGCGCCACTTTTTTCGAAGGCGCGCCACTTTTTCGGTTGCGTTCAGACGAGGAATCTGTTTCCCGAAACCTAGTTTCGCGACACAAGATTCGCCAACAAGATGCATCGTGTGATTAGACCTTTACTGTCTGAAATTGTACGGCATAGTTCTCTTCGTGTAATAAATTAGATGTAAAATCTTGCCAAAACCCACGTTAGGGCCCGTGCGCAGATGATCGAGTTGCGGATGTTATTAGAGGGTTTTAGAATAGGGGAACCCAACGTTTGGGTGCCCCTGAGTAATTGGGGGACCCAAACGCAACAAGGTTGGCGCCGCAGGCATATACACCTTCTCAACAAGAGCACAGCCATCTTGAGGGTTGTCAGTTGTGGTATGCGTTAAAACATTGTTTTCATATCTCCACGCAACTGAAAGATGTTCACGAAAAATGCATGATTGTCACTCATTCTTGTTTTGCCTCACCTATATTTTCTCACATATTCGAAGTTGAAATGTTGTAATATTTTTTCGTCCGGCATACAAGATACAAAAACCACGTGACTAAGAACGAAAGGAAACAAAAAACATCTAAAGAAATGAGTTTTTGCAGTGCCAATACAGTAAACAAGTGTAGTATCAAAAAAAAAATATTAGAAAAAATTAAAACATGCACTTAACAGGTACTTTTTGTTTACAAATAATAGTTGAGGTAAAAGCAAAGACGATCTACCGTCAATATAAATATTCTTACCTGTTTTCTGCGAAAACAATCCAATCTGTAGTGCTCTAATTAGGCGCTCATTCTCAGATTGTCTTTAGCACTCGTGTGCCACGTTGACCGTGCGTCACCGAAACTATGCCGAAACCAAGACGAACGCAGGCAAGCATACTCTGCGAGCAGCTGCTTTATTTCGATTTGAGCTTGAGTGACACTAAAGCCTTGGAAGACTTGTTTTTAAGCTACAGGTAACGTGTCACGAACGCTCGGCCGATCGAGCCAAGAAAATCCACTCGGAGTCTCGGAAGTAGCGGGACATTGCCATGTCAACGGTTACCGTGTTTCTTTAAGCTTAGGAACGGCCAGAATCAAAACATCTTTATTATGGGTCGAGCTCACCGCTCATTCTCTGTAATTTGAGCGAGATAAAGCGAAGTGAAAGTTGGCTGCACCATTCACTGGCGATCGTGGCTAATACGGCAGCGACCATAATGAACTTGCTCTGAAGCGAGCGGAAAGAGCGCCACCATGTTTGCCGATGCAGCCCAGCCCCAAGCAAATAGGGGCCCACACCACGCTATTTCTCGAATTTTGCGTTAGTTGTGATGCCAACCCAACCAACATCCAAAACCCAGTTTGGGTTGGGCATATGCGCAGTGGTGAGCCGCTATTCATAGGGGCCCCCAAGCTTTGGGGCCCCCTATTCCAAAACTCTCTATTAACTTGTGTCGACGCAATAGGTGCAGCACGTAGACGACACTCCGGGCGGGGGAAAGATCTGTAGATGTGAAGGCTGTTTGTGGCAGTCAGACCAGGCACTAAGTATTAGGCCTAGCTTGAAAGTGGCGAATTTTGGTATTGCATGGCATATAAGTCCCGAGACCTGGCTGAAAGTAGTATCTAAACGGTTGCCGAGGGCTAATATTTTCTGGCTACACCACTGCCCTGCAGGGTTCGCGCAGGTCCTTTAAAGCCCTTAAATTTGAAAACGGCATTTTCCAGACCTTGAAAGCCCTTGAAGTTTTTGACGGTGTTTGAAAACCTTTGAACTTCCCGATGATAGCCAGTTTTTTTTTTTGTGTTTGGTGCAAAACTTTTTTTACATTATTAAAATATACCTTGTTTTTTACGTGTATGTTAACAATAATTTCAAAATTCCAACGAGAAAGTTTTCTTATATGGCACACTGAGACACGTTCAGCGGATGCTTGTAAAGTGCCTGGCCACAATGGTAGCACACCCGGTGGTTGTGGAATTGGATCCGGTCTCCGCCATCTTGCAATTTTGCCCCCCGTTCGCCTTGTTATTTTGTGTACTGTTTGCTAGCTACTCCTGGTCTGCTTGTGCCATATCTGCTTTAGGCCTCATTCACACCGCCGGCGTTTCGCCCCGTCCCGGCGAAAGCGCCGTGGGCGCCGTGCCGAAAACGGGACGGTGCGGGGACGGAGGAGTGTTCAAACCAGCGGCGACGGAGCTGCCGGCGGTGGCTATAGACGCTTTACAGCAGCTGTGCATGGGCGCCGCCATAACTGACCTTCAGTTTTTGTTCCCTCTTATTCCGTTCGCTTGACTTCATCATTTCCACAGCAGGACAGGTTATTGCCATTTTAAGTGTTACTGTGTCCTTCCCCCCAGCATAGGCTGTTGTGGAGACTCGTCAACGCCCGCTTCAGTGGCTCGGCATCTTGGTAAGACAAGAGAAGGCCGGCTATGGCGGCTCAATCTGGCGCGTGTGTAAAGCGTCTATAGGAATGGATGGATGCTGGCGGCTGTGTCCCCTTATATTGGGCGGTAGCTTGCGCCACCTAGCTTAGAAATCTTTCTGCACCTTTTAAATTCCGCGTCGAACAATTTTATTCCGTAAAACTGTATAACCCGTATAACCTATTATTTCGTGCGCAATTTCACACTTCCCTCGATCTCTACTGCCAATCTTGTAATCCCGTATTTGTGGCTGCTTTGTGGCGGCGTCGACCACCAAATGTTGCGGACTATCGGCGTCGATGGGCGCAGCCACAACTGTTTTGTTCCTTGGAGCTTGCGTTTGGGTCGCCGATACTGATCTTGCATGTTTCAAAACATTTTATTTGTCTCCATGTTTTGAAACAAAAACGACAAGACCCACCGCGAGCACGTTTCACATCAATCGCTCCTCACGCCGCATTTCGTCCCCGATGATCGACGACCGTATTTTCTTTCTTTGGCTGTTCTTCCTTAAAATCGCATTAAAATCGCTAAGGAACCGATGTGGTCTCACCATTTCGAGCAGCAGCTCAGCGGTAAATCCAAATCTGTATGCCCGTTGTTCAAGAGCCGTAAACATCACACAATGCGCCCGTCGACTCGCTGGCCTCCCTCCTTCCCGAAAAGAGCTTTGTTGGCTTCGTCAGCTTCGTCGTTAGGGCAGTTAGGGCGTTCGGGCACAGTACGGTCAATTCTCCCTCCCGCGGCCGTGCCCATGGTCACTCAACTTTCGAGAATCTGCCAGATTCAGCGAAAGTTTCCTATTTTGTGATTGGCCGTCCCTCGATGGGGCGGGGCGCCGGCGTTCCCGGTCTTTTGCCGGTGCCGTGGACGTTGGACATTTTCGTTCGGCCCATTTCGGGTCCGGCGGCCCGATTTCGGCCGGAAACCGGTCCCAACACCCTCTCTCCCGGCGTAAAGGACGGCCGGCACTTTCGCCGGCCCGGGAGAAATAACGGCTGTGTGAATGAGGCCTTACGCTACACATGGTGGACATATAGTTTAAGTTGTGCACTGCGATTCAGTGTGAACCGTCAAGTGTCTGTAAAGAACCTGAGAGACCTGTCGTATGTCTCGCAACTTATTATATGTGACGCGGTTGACAAGGCAGGCGGTATCCTGAACGTTCCAATAATAAGGGAGTTGAGGACCTCTGTGTTCGCTGCAAGGCATATTTGCAAGCCCAGCAAAATCTGCAACTTGAACAAGCAAGTCTGTCGAAGATGAGATTAACAACATGAGAAGGAAAAAAACAAAACTTGAATCAACAGTTGCTGATCTGACAGCTTCAGCCGATCACTTCACTGAGAAACCAGTGGCCATGGAGGTGACATCACCTACATGGTCAAGTTGAACAGCCTAAGGAAAATGACAAAATCTAAGGCGCTAGAACTTCTAAACTTCAACCAAAAAATCAAGGAAAAGCTGCAGTAACTCTACTGAACCCTTTACTAGCACCTTTTTGGCAAATGCGCCTTTCCCTGGGTATTGTGCAATAAAAAATTTCACAGTGCATTTAAAAAAGTTGCTATGTTATAAATGTACTCTATAGAGTACAAACCTTCCCCTTGTTGAGAATGTCAACGTCTGGAATGCAGATTACTGTAGAACCCAGGATCCCTGCCCTCTGCAGCACTCCTTCCTCCTCTACCTCAAGTGGTCCCAGGCCGTCGGGTGATCGGACGGCGATTTGTGTGGGTTCGATGGAGTCCACGGAGCTTGGTAAGTCGCCCTTCTTTAATCAAAGAACAGTGGCACTGCCTTGCTCTAGAACAGGAGTAGACAACCTTCTGGTACAACAGTTTGAGTCTCCGTAAAGCAAAGGCGGAGCGGGTCGGACGGTAAACCGGAGGTGAGCAGACAGGCAGGCGGGCAATCAATCAAACAGGTGCCACACTCTAAAAAACAGAGATGAAAATATGTTTTCTTAATTTAGGCACGCATAACATAAGATTGCTCAAGCCCCCTTTAAGGGGGATTTTTGGTTTTTGATATTGCTTGCCAAGCTGGAAATATTTGCATGAAAGCTGCTAGCAGAGAGCAGGCAGTAAGACGTCTTGTGGGTGCCCCTTTGCCACTTGCAAACGCTCGTTTTACTTCATGTGCTCCATTCTAGAGAAGTGTGCCCAGATAACATGGCTTGCACACTGAAAGGTATGTTTGGGCTTGTTGGTTGATGAGCATCTTGGTTTAAAACAGCACGATAAAACAAGGACAAAGTAAAGACGCTACAGACGACAGCGCTCACTATCAACTGAAAGTTTATCTCCAACGCCCCCAGTATATATACGCGGGCAACAGCCAAATATACAGAGTGCAGGGATGGAACTGCTGCGCTGATTGCACAATTATGCGCCTAACGACTTTACATGAGCCACACTGATACAAAAGTATAAAGAAGAATGGAATTGTGCCAAGGTGCACCCAAACTGAAATTATAAACGTCCCTCGTCAAAATTAGACAGTTTCTGTTGGCTACATTTGATAAGTCGAGGCTTTGCTGAAAGGATTGAAAAATAAAAATGCCTCAATCGGTACCGCCTCGTGGGCACAGCCGATTTAAAGCCAATGTGAGATAAAATGAATTGGATCCTTTGGATCAATTGATAATTTCTGTAAAAAGCCAATTGAAAGTTAAGGGGGATAAATGAAACCAGTAATATGGGACAGCCAGTGGGACGGCCCGGGAAAACCAACCGGTACTAAAAGTACCCAAGTGCTCGACTCACCCTCCAACTCCGCTACTAAGACACGAGCGTGCCTCACAGCGGGTCCGACGGTCACTGCAGTGACACTAGAACTTCCGGCCTAAAGGGGACACGCCAGTGGATTCGAATCCGAATCCGAAGCTTCATATACGATGGTTGCTGCCGCCAACGCTAGCTGCCGTTGCTGCCTGCTTTTCTGGAGTCCTGGAATCACTTCATTTGAATAGTGGACCAAACAGCGCCGCCATATTGCATTAAACTCACCGGAGAAAAGCTCCCAAAGAAAAGTTTACCGCAAAACTGACAGGTGCGAAGATAAACCCATCCAAGAATTATACGACCAACCTTTTAAATTTAGTATTTGCGGCTTTACTCTGGGGGCCCTCTAGGGAACACAAATGGAGAAATATACAAAATTCGTATATTACAGACACCAATAGGGATGAAGAAGCAGAAGTCCACAGTTCTGCAGGATGTTAACAAGTAACAAAGAGATAAACACGTCTGTTTTCTATGAAATTGCCTCAATGTTGAGTTCTATGAGCTGTAACGAAATGACCTCGTCAGTGTACCCAACAATCGCAGACAGCTCCCAAATTGTGTCAGGACCGTATAGTCTTCGGCAACATCAACACCAGAGGCCACAGGTTACTACAAAACAACAAATACGGAAAAGAATATTGCTATTCTCCAGATACCAAAAGAATGCCATTTCCGAAAACAAGAATCATAGTTGAGTTTCCACCGCATTCATGAAGAGGGCGGTGAGCTTTTCTCCGCATCGGTCAGTTTTGCGGTGAGATTTGGCTTTTTTCGGAGATTCGTGACTTTGGCATTGACCGGCACCTTTTTTATATCGGAACCGGAAAAGATCGCACATGCCTGAAAGACGATGCCGGTTTTCAGTCATCATATTTTCACAAAGCGAGGCATCTAAGGTTCTGTTGCGTACTAGAAGGTCAACCGCACCTGAGACCGGACATTTCATCGAATGCCATTTCATTGAATGCATCATAGGTGTCTGCCAACAAAATCTGAAAATTTATACTTTCTTTGAAATATTGAATCTTGCAAATTATGAAGTCATTTCTCATTGTCCTCTCGTACGACAGACGCTTGGATGGCACGACGGAGGACACGCCTGGGACGTCCCTCTGCTGTTAAAGTTCACGACCTGGAATTGGATAAGGAGCAGCTGGTTCGTCTCCATCAGGAAAATTTGCAATGGTTCTGGACTGGACACTCGTTATCGGCGTTATTGGTGCAAAATTATGATGAGTACAGCAGGCTCGGGCCTGAGAGCTAAGGGTTAACGTGGGGCTCCCCAAGCCGAGGGGTTTGGCGAGTGCACACCGACAGTGGGAAGCGACCACTTACCTATCTGATCTCGTTGCAAGCCTTAGACCTCAGCCTTCAAAGGGCTCTGCATGATTCGTCGTATGGGATAACTTCTTAGCAGCCCGATTAGACTGATCCTCCAATTCCGCTCCAACTAGTACTTCCCCAGGCCTTCCATGAGGCGACCCACTTGATCCGGGTGCGAGAAGGGACCCCAAATCGTGACCTGCACTATATAGTTGACCTCTGGGCCAGCTGATGGAGGCACTACAGCAGCACCAACGGAAAAGGGGATTACGCCTGTTACAGACTATAGCATCACAAAACCCAGAAATACCTCCATTCATTCTAAACCAGTTTCAGAAGCCACGCAAGCACTCAAAAACGACCTTTCAGTACTTCACAACTCTGCCCTCGGCAACAAGTCTGGCTGCAATCTGTGCATTGTGGTTCTTATCGGCTCCAAAAAAGGTGCGATTTAATCCTTTACATTGCACTAGTCCGGGAGGCTCGGAACTGAGGCCTCTATGGAAGACCGCTTCACTTCATCACAGCGTTCCTGCAAGACGGACGATATCAAGCTTGAGTCGAACTGAACTAGGCCCAGTTACTGGCATTGGCATTCCCTAGATCTCCGTCCTCTCACTAACCCTTCATCAATGTTGTTGCCGACTTTTCCTCACGTCAAGCAATTGGTGCTGTTTTTACGGTATATTTCAAGCGAGTACAATGGCACCTCTGAAATTCAGGAAATCTATGCCACACCCCTTCAGACCGCACCTCAGTGCACAGGGCAGCCTGCTCCTCATCCACCACGAGGTGTTAGCCAACTCGCCAAAGTGCGACCCAAGAGTCATAATGGCCGTCGACTTCAAGGGAACTTTCGACGTCCCTATTATGCTTCGAAACGGAGCAATAGCACTGGGATTTTGGTCTTTACTGTGCTAACGCAAGGTATTGTTATTCTCAGGGTGGCCTCGGTCGTGTGAATGACCACAGACGTCCCGTTTATGTTTCGAAACAGATCATTGGCAGTTAGAGTTAGCTGCCCACAGTGCTGATGCACGTTATTGTCATTCTCAGAGTGGCCTCAGTCGTGTGAATGGCCACTGACGTCCAGTTTATGCTTCGAAACAGATCATTGGCAGTTAGAGTTAGCTGCCTGCAGTGCTGACGCACGTTATTGAGTTAGCTGCCCACAGTGCTGACGCACATTACTATTATTCTCAGTGTGGCCTCGGTCGTGTGAATGGCCACCAACGTCCAGTTTATGCTTCGAAACAGATCACTGGCAGTAAGAGCTAGCTGCCCACAGTGCTGACACACGTTATTGTTATTTTCAGAGGGGCCTCGGTCATGTGAACGACCACAGGCGTCCCCTTTAGACTTTGAAACAGAGCAGTGGTACTGCGATTTCGCTCTCCGTTGTGCTAACACACGGTTTTGTTATTCCCAGAGGCCTCAGTTGTGTGAACGGCCACAGATGTCCCATTTATGCTTTAAAGCAGAGCACTGGCAGCGATCTGTTTTGTTGTTTTTCTTAGACAAAAAAGAGCTTATTTGCAATCAAAATTCTATTTGTTGCGTAGCGAAGATGTTTAGACAGCGGGCAGCGGGAAGGGCCAATATGGCATCTGATGTCTTTGCCGTAGATGGGCTGTAAACTTTTGTTTTCGCGAAGTTGAAATCTACACTGGTGATTCATGGCACAGTGCAATGTATAGACCAGCTTAGACATTATTGCAACAAAAATAAAAAGTTTGTCTGGTGGCTGCATATCGAAATGCTATATGGCGACGAGCAGAGAAGCATGACAACATGAGACACGGGAGGTCAGTGGTGGACAAGAACAATAATCCGATTTTGAAGCATATGAGTGGTCCTTAGAAGAACCATTTTGTGTTCCGAGATGTTCTACGCTTTCTGTATAATGGTGGCGTTAAGCTTCGTCAAGGGGCTCGACACCAGACCGGTCACTCTCGGATGGGGTGTTCTCTCCATCCAGCTGGATGACGATGGGTTGGATGTGGGCACTTGTGGCACCGCCTCGTCGGAACGTTGCTTCAATGTCAATAACGTGCGTGACAGCATTAGTCCAATTGTCAGTGGTTACCTTGCCAACTTCTTCGTTGAAAAGTGTCCCCACATCGACGATCTTGAACATCGTGTTTTGGGCAGCAACGCCGTTCTTGATCTGGGCCCAATCAGTTCAATTGGGTTGAACTCGCAGTAATGCGGTGGAAGCCTGACCACAGTGCAGCCAGCCGTCTCGGCAGCAGTGTCCACACAATATTTTAGGTGCTGTGGCTTCACCAAGGCCACAATGTCGAGCAGCTGCTTCTTCAGCATCTTGGGGTCCCATGAAATTTCTTTAGACTGTCGGATGTCGTCCTTGCGGGAACTCGTTGTCGGCACTGCTTCCAACCGCCGTGAATGGTAAGAAGCGTTATCCATGACGATAACGCTTCCTGTCGGCAGTTTGTCGAGGACACCGTTGAACCACTTCTCGAAGCGGGCGCCATCCATTTCCTCGTGGTAATCGCCGGTCTTTTGTCCATGGAACACGTCCAGGCAGCCGTCGACAAAGCCTTCATCGCTGCCGATGTGGGTGACAATAAGACGCTGGCTCTTCCCCGATGGCTGCTTGAAGCCAGTCGAGAGACGACGCATGAAGGCGTCGTGAGACGAGGCCACGGTCGTGTCTACCCACACCCTTGAGACAGTGTGCCCTGCCGTCACCCACGTCTCGTCCAAGTAGAAGATCTTCCGACCATCTTGTCGGTGACGTGCGATCTCATGCAGGTACTTCTGCTGCCAGGCGACGATGTTCTCTCGTTCAATCAGCCGCGAGTTTCGTTCCCTCTTGTCCTGCTCGAATCCGATGTCGTGGAGAAGGCGACGCACAGTCCAAGCCTTCAACGAGGGAAGTTCAGTGCTTGTGGAGAATTCGGCCTTTATCTTCTTGACTGTGGGGACCTCGTTCCGTTGAAAGAAACGGTGGACGCACGATCTCAGCGCGCACAATGTAAAGTCGCCGTACCTGACTTTGCGCCGCCTCTTGCCTTCACTTGCTGGGCGCTTCTGAGAAGGTGTCACAACTTGTCCCTCGGTTTTTTTCGCCTGCTTCCTAATCTCGAGGGTGATGCGTACACCAACGCCAAGCAGTTTGCTGACTTTGATGCAGGACTCCTCCACAGTGAGGCCGGGCTGGCCGGGCTTGGCGGGCGGTTCGTGTCGCACCTGAATGTACGCGTTCATTATCAGCTGCCGTGCAACTTGGTTGAGGACATCGCCGCTCTTATGCTTCCTGTAGAGGCGCCTTGGCATAGACGGCGAGGCTGCGCCAGACTCTTGACGAAGAAGAATCGGAGGAATTGCATTCCGCTGTCTCCACGTTGGGATTCATAACGGAAAAGAAAAGACGACCTCGGATTTGTCAAAACGCGAATCGCAGGGGCTTTCAAAACCCGAAACGCAGGTTTTTTTTAACAAACGCAGCAAATGCACGGAAGGTACCTAATTCGTGAAGGGAGGTTATCAAGCTAAAACCAACAACCATATATGCATTACTTATAAAAGCTACAATTTTTGTTGCACTGAAGCCTTCTTTTTACTTCAACCTTTCGGAGCCAGTAATGTAGAAGCCTAAAATACATAATTTGCCTCGGCTAGGTGGCGCAAGCTGCCGCCCCCCTACAAGGTCTGTCTGTAGCCAATATCTATTCTTTGAAGCAGAAGGGGCGTTTTCAGCGAACCATTTTCTGGACTGCGGAGGCGTCTGAAGCAGGCGCACCATGCTTATGGGGAGGAGCTTCTACTACCTTCTTAATTTGTAACCGACTATAGTAATAGTACGATAAATAACAAGGTCATCAGCAAACAGTCAAACACAGCTTTCCAGGCAATAACCAACATCATTTATGTAAACAAGAAATAGTAAGGGTTCCAGTACAGTACCCCGAGACACTCCTGAAATAACTGGTAAAGATTGCTAAGAGGCTTCACCCAGACGCACAGATTGGGTTCTAGCCATAAGAAAAGTACTTATCCAGTTTACTAACATAGTATTAATATTTAACTGTTTTAAAGGAGCTGTGCTACAATTTTAACGTTGAAAGAATTTGCATCTTCTACTGTTGACATTATCTTGTCACAAAGGACAGAAAACACATCTCCTTCCTTCAAAATGTTGCGATTCCGCCGCGTAATCGCAAGGCAAAAGTTAGAATATTTCCCGTCCTGCAGCCGCGAGGCGCGGCATGGCGTCAATTCCTATCAATAAGATAGGAAGTTGTGCAAGTACTTGCTCTATAAAAGGTAATTTTTCTATAAATCTTGTCGTTCCAACATAAATATAAATGTGTCAAAAACCTGGTATCATCGACAAAACTTTTATTATATACATAGTTTTAGTGGCGCCATCTATCCGAGGTCAACAAGGCCGTCAGCTCTTTCGGCTACCACGAACAGCCGCCAGAAGCTGGAGTGGGATGGGGGCAGAGCCGGATGGGGATGGCCGGACCTGGACGAGACTTTCCTCCTTCCGCCATGTTGATCGCGCTGCGCAAACACGTGGTTTCGAGTGGGTGAGTTCTCGCTGTTCACTGATGGCTTTAGAGAGAGAGCTTCACCGAAACCCCGTGCATCCCCCATTCACGTCGCAGCGCACGTGACTCGGAAGATGGTGAAGGAGTTGAGAGGTGCCAAAAACTTCAATCTTTGTCAATTTTTAAAATAAAAACTAGGACATGCGGGCAAAAGCGGTTTCTTGTTCTTTACTTCAGAAAGGTTGAGACATCAACTCCCAAATTATTGAAGCAGAGCACTGAAATTGTTGCACAGCTCCTTTAATTCTGCGATTTAGTCTACATTGCTCGACAGCAACTCCGGCGCAGCTTTGTACCCCCCTCTCGCTTTATGTTTTCTTCCTAATGAGAAACCGACAAAACACAAAGGAGGTCCAGACTCCTCAGAACGCCATATAACGACGCCTACACCAGCCACAAGCCAGTGGACCCCCTCTAATTTTCTTTGGGAGTAGCGTTATCCCCAGCGCAAAGAGGGAGCCAGCCCGAAACAGGCCAGAAACTGAAAGTTCTGTAAAATACCGGGCAAGCGCCCACTCAAACTTTGGAGATAATCACAAAAAAATGTTTGATGGGCGCTTGTCTGGTCATCAGTTTTGAATATAAATGTACCGTGCGTATTTTCTCAGATCTTGCAAATTTGGGAATGAGCGCTTAATGTGGAATGGGCGGATGCGCAGTATTCTACGGTAAGCTAATGTTTGCTGAAATTTGAACTATATCTGCCGGTGCATCGATCTCATGTTTTTAAACTTTAATTGGTCATTGTATGCGAGAAAAACCACTGCTGAGGTGGCCATGGTGCATGGCTCAAAGCTTTACTGATACGCAAACGTTCCACTTTATCTCAGTTTCGCTTGACATAGAATTGGCTCATTTCGAAAAAAAACTCTTTACCTATGAGCTCATAAAAAGATAATCACATGACCCAAAAAGCGCCCCGCGCCCCTTGACGCTGTTACTTGGTGCAACAGCGTTTACTTATTTGCGGTGGCGGCGTCTCGTCCGGGCGAACAAAACAAAACAACAACAAATCCTGTGCTCGATAAAAGATGCTGGGGCCTTGGTGGCAATTCAGTTTTGCGAAGTGATTAAACAGAGCACGTAATTATAAAAGTTATTGTCAGAATCTTTTTTTTTTTTTTTTTAAGCATAGCTTTGTGACAATAGAACTACGCTTTGATCAGTATGAGTATGAGACTGAACATCTAAACTTGTGGTAATTGAGTTTTTGGCATTTCGGCAGAACAACATATAGTTCTGCTTCCGTGCCATTTAGAAATCGCAGACCAATTTAGAAATCAGGGTGACCGTTAAATTAAGACGAAATCCGGTGCTCTTGAAAAAAAAAAGCTGGGACTCTAATGGCTGCTGATTGTATCGGAAACTGGTTAATTTCGCTTTTTTTTTTTGCACAAGGAGATCCAACACCTTTTAGAGTAAGTGGCTTTAATTTTCAAAGCACAGCTTCACGGGAATGAAAAGTAGGCTCTGAGGCCGCTATTGAGGACGCAATGCCATTTCGACCTGTGGTAGATTATTTCGCAACATTAGGACAGAACACCACGAAAGAAATGTATGGCATATTTCGTTTTTGTAATGACGATATCAACAATCTACCTTCTATTTGGAAATTGTATCGTACGGAAAATATCGGAACACGAAATAGCTGAAGAACCGAGCCAAATATTTATCTGAAGTAGAACCGGGCAGCGAAATGAGGCGTTCTCTAAACCCGTTTTTTTCCTTCCTAATCCGGTAAGGATGGGACAAAGGGCCCCTTTTGGGATGGCCTTGGAGGCCCACACCCCTTTCCGTTATCGTCTTTTTAAACTACAGAACAAAGACAAAGCCATTCTCGCAGCTCGCAGGGTTGCGGGAATGGCGCATGTAGGTAAAAGTTTGGTTTAGACGGGGTGGGTTGGTTGAGGGGGGAGGTGGCTTTCAGGGTCAAGCCGTCCGCTGATAACCGGAACAAAAAAGAAAGCTTTTTCTTTATTTTTATTTGGAAATAGCACTATATCGCATAAGTAGAGTAGAAAGGCTTCTCCCCATTGCCGTCTGGATTCTGGAAAAGTTCCTATCGGAGATGAAATTCTACTGCGATACAATATCCTCTTTAAGTGCGGAGGGAGATTGTACTCATTGAAGTAGACATCAGTAAATGTTTGTTGCTAGTTGAAAGAACTCTGCTGTCTGTCCTTATTCCTAAGCATTTTTATTTCATTGATTCTTCTACCAAACAAACCTTCAATAACATCACCATCTGGAATCTCTCCAACCTGTCCCACGCTTTATTGTTTACATCACGGAAAAAAGTGAGTCTTTTGTCACACTCTGTGGATTTCAAGAGCAGGGAGATTCCTTGACTAATAATAACATGTCTATGGATAAAATGTCTGATATTCACAGAAAAATTTAGAAAAGCTATGTTGTGCAAAGTCACTTTCGTCTATATCAGTTGAAATGGGAATTTGTTTTGTGCACATTTGTACGAATAGGCATGTTTTCCTACATATGTGTACGAATGCACATGTAGGTAAAAGTTTGACAGCTCTCTGCCTAATAAGGAGGCAACATGAACAGCAATTAAGAACTCTAGTCATTAAAGGGAAGCTACGGAGCTTCTTGAAAAAAAATGAGTTAAAAGTGAATTCTAGTGTATTTTTACCCGTGAACCCGAATACCCGAACCATTTGCTGCGCAAGTATTGCTAAGCGCAAAAAAACGTGAAAGACAGTCGTTGTACTTGACGTCATCGACGGATCTTTTGGCTGCCCAAGGCTAGGGAAGCGGGGCTTCAGCTCTATTTTGAATTTGTTGTTATGGCTCTCTGTCGCATTGAAACATAATTGTGATATCTGTTATTCTAACGGCCAAGGGAACACAATTCTAATGTTTTTTTCTCAAATGCAGAACCGCCCCATCTTCCCTTTAATTTAATACAAAGCATCCCGACATTTGGGCCACACAATAGACTTCGATAACAGCACCGTGCTGACCTCGGAGGAGAATTGGAGAAAACATCCCTTCGTGAGTAATGGTTCATGCAATGCAAAAAAGAAAAATGAACCGCTCTTTGGGTACTTTTCTTAGCAACTACGTGTCAGGGCTGCGGGAAGTCACCAAAGCTCCATTCATCCGGGTGTATATAAACCAGGCACGTATCCAGGGGGGGGGGGGGGCCCATGGGGCCCGGGCCCCCCCCCCCCCCCCCCTGAAATCTTCCATTTTGCTGGGACCTCCTCTCTCCCCTCCCCCTCATACAGCATTTTGTCATGGGTGGCCCCCCCCCCCCCCCCCCCCGAAACAAAATCCTGGCTACGTGCCTGATATAAACGACGTGGGTCCTTACCACAGTGATGGAAGTGCTGCGCCAAATTGGGCTACGAACAAAAGTCTGCTACATATTGAGCCACAATGCCATTTTTTTGCTAAGAATTATGCCACACCTGCACCGAGACGGGCTTAAAGCAAAAAAAAATTATATTTTGTTGTTGGTCGTCCCTAATATTCGGAGAAGTAGAAGGAAAGAAAAATTGCGCAAATACGAATTACACGACGTCTCTACTCGCCGTGTAGTTTGTTTCGTCTTGTGTCGGAGTGCAGTTGAAGGCTCGAACACATACAACCGCAAACACACGCACTAAAAGCGAAAGTTACGGCACATTCGCTGCACTTGATTGGTTTAGCCGATGAAAGAACATGTACAAGGAGATTACGAATGCCACAATGTCGCACTTTGATACTGCGAATCAACCGGCCAGAGCCGTTGATGCTGGGCGTCAACTGCTCTGGCCGGTTGATGCGCTGGCTGGTTGATCGCCGACATCGTCCAAATTTCCAGACAGTGTCGTCGATCGATGTCAGGAACCAAGAGTCCCGAGAAGACTTTGCAAAATGGTAGGACTGCTGATTTGCGGCTATGTACTGTGATAAAAACAGTACCAGGGTCTTGTGCTCCTGATAAGATCACTCGATTTTCGTGTCTGCCACACGCCTTCGTTCCGTGGCTGCAGAGTATCGTGGCACTTGCGGCGCCCGCGTCAACTCTAGCCACCTTTACCAGGCCTGCGCGCGTCGAGCTTCACCCCTTTGCACCGGAGCGCTAGGAGCAGCGACTGACCTGGGGGAGCAGCTGGCTTAGTGCGATAGGCATTCAAATTATGCTCAGGATTATTACAGGTCGACCTTCT
Organism: Ixodes persulcatus; assembly: GCA_013358835.2. NCBI lineage: Eukaryota > Metazoa > Arthropoda > Arachnida > Ixodida > Ixodidae > Ixodes > Ixodes persulcatus. Next base: position 613,248 of record JABSTQ010009043.1, on the reverse strand, counting down.
TTTTCCTAATTTTAAGTGAATCTCTAATCTAAAAAAAAAGAAATTGTGCAGAGAAAGAGAGAGAGAAGAAAACACGAGTATATATATATTTGAAAAAGTAAGTAGTTCCTGTACAGCTGATCGAAAGAGTGTAAATGAAGCCTACTCGGACTAGAGCCTTATTTAAGAAGGCAGTGTTCGCCTTACACCCTGTCTATTCTTTACACAAATGGTAATAAGTAATATGTTTGATCACTATTCATAAATAAGCTCAAGAGATGCAATCACTTTTTCATTCTCAAGTGATGTGCTAACAGACGTTGGCATCTGCTCCAAAAGCGTCAGTGGCTGCTCCAAACCAATAGTTTGCCTGCTACAGAACCTGCTACAAAAGGTCAAATGCTGCTTCCATCCCTGTTACCGGGACTCAACCGTAATTCGACCTGGTCCCGATTCGACTGGGTTAAAGGAGTTTTTAATTGCCGTCAATGTGTGTATGAAACCATGCAGTGAGTTCCAAAATGCCCCGCCATGTAGCATTAGGACTGTTTCATAAGCTGGAAAAATCGAACTTATTTGAGGCGCAGGAGAAATGATCATCACATGCAGGCGACGCCGCTTTGCACGGAAACCGGCAAACAATAAAAGAAAACTTGCAGGAAGCGCTTCAGTGATGTAGGAGCTGGAAGAAATTATGGCGAAAATTCTACATTCAAGACATGCTGTTGCAATATTTCTGAACTAAATGAAGATCGAGAGTGCAGGCAAGATAGCACATTACAAATATAAGTAAACCCTGATACTAAGAAAAGTAAGCCACTTTTAATTGAGACAACAGTGAATAGTTAAAAGTTCGCTGCGGTGGCAACTGCTTTATGATCGAACGTGAAAATAAAATTTTGTTTCTTTTTGTAATGATCTGCATGATGCAACTAAGTGTTTTTTTTTCATTTGTATTTGTATACCTGATATACTGTAACATTGCCATGTGAATTTGTTGGGGCATGGGCAGAGTCAAGCCGTACCTTGGGGGCTTTTTGACTTCCTGTATATGCGATTTCGGTGATGTCAAATAAGATCAGATTTTATGGCTCGGAACTATGATCTTTGCGGGAAGTAAATATGTTGAGTGGTGCTTCGGGTGACAGGGCAATCTAAACCTGTGCTAGCTTTACGACAACACTTCTGTTTTCCTGCATCCAACCAAAACTCACAAAACACGGATGGAAAAGATGAGGTTGGTCAGCCACAAAGCCTCCCCCCTCCCCCCCCAGCAGTCTTCATAACCATGCAGTCTTTTTTAATAATCCCCCCTTCCCCCAAACCCAGCTCCTTTGCTTCTAAGTCAAGCGTCCAAAGATAGGCTGAGCAAAAGATTGGGATGTCTTCTTTATTTTGATGGAGAGAAGGAACTCTTTTGCGACTAGCATAGTCCAAACGGGTAAGAGGGCAGCACCTGCAGTGCCACCTGGAATCATAGTTCAAGTTCTTTTAGTTTTTAGTTCAAATTTTAGAATTTTATTTCGAATCCAGCTGTGACATCCTTTTAAAATTAAGATAGAAGACAGCTCTTGTATGTACTACCTTTGGGTTTGCTACTTTTATTTCATAAGTAATCCTAATTGTAAAATTGCCTAAAAATGTTCTCAAAACGGTCCAAACTGTCCTATTTCTGGATTTGATTAAAGTGGAAAATCCAAGGGCTGTGCGAGCTTCATTACTCCTTTATAACCTCTAAAAAAATTCATACTCTTGTGCATTACCGAAACTCTGGCTTCTGTAGCGAAATTTTCTCCTTGAGTGACGAGCGGGTGAGTCCCCCTTAAAAGTCTAAACGGTAAGAACCGGCACTCCGATTGCCACTTCTGCGAGGGCAGCCGACACGCGAAGCAATCATCTCACGTGTATCTCGTGCACGGAACGTCTAATTTTGAAACTATAAGTAGTGCCCAGCTAAAGTAACTGAATTGTGGGAAAGTATTGCCAAGCTCCTTGTATGGTCGCCATTTTGGCTCACGAAATGAGCAATTTCTCCTTGACCTCTCCATTCTTGGTGAGCCGATCTAAATTCGCTAGTGGCGAGCAGCTTTATAGAGATGTCTGTTGTATACCGAGAGTGTGCTATCCCCACACCGACGAAGCAAGCATACATGTTTGTACACCACCACACGTGGTGTCGGTGCTTGGTCGCATTGAAAAATAATTTTCCTGTTTTGAAATATGCTAGAAGAACAATATAATTGTAAGAGATTCATGGAGATGGGCATTATTGATAACGCTTTCAGTGCGATAATGCTCCGTGGTGATCTTGGTGCGACTAGATTAGAACGACCTGCTCAATGCTTCTAAGATTTGAAGGGGCCGTAATGATGATTACCATAGCAATGGAGACCGATTAGCCAATCGCCTTGCGAGGTTTTGGTTGTCTGTATGTTAGTATTTGTCTGTGTTCGGCTAGCAGGCAGGGAAGGCAATGGCGCTACTTTCCTGGGATCCAGTGACTTTAAGGTGACTTTAAGCCCTAACTAGGCGAAGCAGAATGTGAATGCGATGTTTGTAGTTACTTGAAAACATAAAAGATGAAAGCACTTTCAATGGTGCACGCAGTTTTGCGTTTAGGCGAGAATGTGTAATGACCGCCATTCATGAACGGCAACAACTGTCATAGAGTCAGCCTTGTTTGGTGCTAGTTTTATTTTTTTGTGTGTGTTTCGAAATGGTAATGATTAGAGAAAATGGGTCATACTGCTTCCAGGATCTATGAACCTTCCAAATAGGTTCAAGCATCCGTCGCAACAGCCCCATACTTACTTGCAATTTCTCGGAAAGATCTATGGCTAACGCGAGCTGGCTGGATGGCTTTCACCCGCTTTTACTTGGCTCTGAAGCCAAATGCATACACTGAAGAAAGAAACAATTTAGGACATTTAGAAGCATGCTACTGCATGGTTTCGGTTGACTGAACCACTTAATGTGTGAGGTGCATTTAGAAATCGAGTTCCATTTTGAAATAAGAAAGTTATGCAACAGCATTTGCAAAGTGCTTTATTTTTAGACCATACTGCATACCTTGATCTACAGTTTGATGTATTCTCCTTTAACTTTAGGGCATTTGTCAGTTTGTGGCTCAAGTTTTTGGATACCCTTTTATAAAAGTCTATTGCCCGAGGCTTGTGCCACCAACTTTGGCACCCGCCGTGAGGACAGCTCCTGCCACTGTAGTGTTTGGTAATGATTTCATAAACTAATGATCTGAAAACTTCAGAGACATGCTTGCAAGATCACAAGTTGTAAATCGTCGGTTCTCCAGAATATTTTATCGACTTCCTCCACCAAACTTTTCGGGGCTAGAGAAAGCCTAGTGCTTTAGAGCGCTTCATGAATGCCCTGTCTCACCCTGCATGAAACATTCAAATTCGGTTCCACGCTCTTCCTTCACTCCTTGTTTTATTCTACAAATTGTTCAGATATGCCGATGGATCTTTCATGATCTACAGCAGGGGTCTCAAACGCGCGGCCCACGATTCCCACGCCTCCAGCGGCTGCGAGCCCCCGTCAGCTCCAGCCCTACATGCGCCATAAATAAAAGTTTTAATATCGTCGATTCATTTCAGCTCAAAAAGGAGCTCGGCTCATAAACTTGTTCATACATTTTGCACTATTCTGTTTTCATTTGGACCGAGTATTGCTTCATCTAAATATTTGCTTCTCAGCCCCTTTTTTTGTAAACAAACCAGAACGGCAAATACCACTTCTAGTCTACAAGTGCGAGCTTTTTGATCAAAAAGGCACCTCGGCTGAACAAACTCTTGTTCAGCGGGAGCAACTGCCAAAGATAATGCTATGAGCTCGAGCTTCTAGCTGTCAGAAAATACCCTTAAAATACGAGTAATTTTTTATAATGCTGTTATAAAAATCACCAGGAAGATCAAAAACTGCCGTATGAAGAGATATTGTTAACTGCCTTTGAGTCATTGCGCGACAGGGCAAGGACGGCGTGCCTTGCTCTCGTTGTATTGAAAAACTGCCACTACGTTGGTGTTTTAAACCTTATAGCATCAGGGTAGGCCCAAAGTAGTTGTATATGCAAGTGAAAGCTAAAAATGGCAAAACGCTGAGCTTACAAAATGCAGAAAACGCTAGGCTCCCCTAGAATATCACTAGGGTATCGGTAAGACAGCCGGCTGCTTTGCAATGCGAAACACCACTCCTGCTTGTTTGTTTATTTTTTGTCCAGAAATAGCAAACTATTGCCCCCCTTCCCTCACCCTAGTTGACCCTCGACCTTTCGGGGTGGGCCATCTGGCCCTTACACTCGAATGAGTTTGAGACTGCTGGTGTACAGCGTCTCACATTTGTTACATTAAAAACATTTTAAGATGGACCAGACTTTGGAGTTGGGGTAGGTTGACTTAAACAGGATTATTGCAAATCAAAAACTGAAAAAATAATCACAGTCTCAGGAAATGGCATAAGGGTGTGACTAATGATGAGGGAACATGAGAAGAGAACACTCCTGCAGAACTCGTACATGGATGCAACTTACTTCCGGGTGCACCTGTAGTTGAGTTGTTTGCAACCAAACCCAAGTAGCAGTAAGAAGTTAATCGACTGAACCTAAGGCAATGTGCAGTGTTATGCAGAAACTACCTATTTCTTAACCAAGAGCCTTTCTTGGTTGGACCTTTTGCAAATGTGAAGACACTCAATGTTTTATATTTTGTAGGTGATGGAGATGCTTTGCTGGGGGAGACCAGCTGCCCATTGAAACCAACCAAGGACATCCAGTTCAGATGCTGCTCCTGCACCCATGTCAGCTCAGATCATCGACAAATCATCAGCCACTTGGTTGCCCATGGTGCCAAACAACAAAGTGCCAAGGCTCGTAAGAAGTGTGGCAGTGTGGGTCGCATGATTCAAGCTCCCTTGGACAACAAACCTTATAAGTGCCAGCTGTGTCCCCGAGCCTTTGCTCACCTCGATAATCTGACTATCCACAATCGAACGCACACGGGCGAAAAGCCTTACAGGTGCGGGCTGTGCCTGGAAGAGTTTACTTGCCACAAATATCTGATTGATCACATTCGAACACAAAAGCATGAAAATCGTTACAAATGCAAGCAGTGTCCCAAAGCGTTCGCTCGGAACAGCCGTCTGATTATCCACAATCGACTGCATACAGGTGAAAAGCCTTACAAATGCAAGCAGTGCCCCCAAGCCTTTAGTTGTAACAGGAGTCTGACCAGACACAATGAAAGGCACACAATAGGTGGAAAGCTTTACAGGTGTAAGCTATGTAGGGAAGTGTTTACTCAGTCCGAAAATTTAACTGAGCACATTCAAACATACAAGCATGGAAACCCTTACAAATGCAAGCAGTGTCCCAAATCCTTTGCCAAAAAATGCCATCTGATTGCCCACAGTGTAACTCATGCAGATGAAAAACCTTACAAGTGTGAGCTGTGCCCCCAGGCCTTTGCTTGGAAGGCTAGTCTGACCAGTCACAATCGAACGCACACAGGAGAAAAACGCTTTAAATGTGAGCTGTGTCCGGAAGGGTTTACTCGACACGAAAGTCTTGTCAACCACATAAAAACACACGCGGTAAAAAATCCTTTCAAGTGCAAGCTCTGTTCCAAAGCTTTTGCTCAGAGGAGTGCACTGGCCTTGCACAATCGAACACACCCATGTGGAAAACCTTACAGGTGCAAGCAATGTCCGAGAGCCTTTGCTTGTAATAGCCAGCTGATCAAGCACAATCGAACCCACACAGGCGAAAAGCCTTACAAATGCAAGGAATGTCCCAAAGCTTTTGCTAGCAATAACATACTGGCTGCACACAATCAACTGCACACGGGTGAAAAACCTCACAGGTGCGACCAATGTCCCAGAGCCTTTACTTGGAATAGCCAGCTGGTGAATCACAAGCGAATCCACACAGGCAAAAAGACATTAGATTGCAAGGGATCTCCCAAAACTTTGGCAGACAGTAGCATGCTGTCCATACACAAATAAGGCACACAGGGGACAAGCCTTACAAGTGTGAGCTGTGTCCCGAAGAGTTTAAGCTGCGCAGAAGCTTGAGCAAGCACATTCGAATACACAAAGGTGAAGATCCTTAAAATGCAAGCAATGTCCCTAATCCTTTCTTTAGAGAAGCGTGCTGATCTTGCACAATGAAACGCATGCAGAGGGAAAACTTCCAGGTGCAAGCAGCACCCCAAAGCCTTCGCCTAGAATAGCCAGTTGATTATCCAGAATCGAACTTGCACAGGAGAAAAGCCTTGCAGCAAGGTGTGCCCTCAAGCCTTTACTATGAATAGCAATTAGACTTGAACACACATGGTTGCAAAACCTTTTAGCTGCAAACTGCCCCAAAGAGCTCACTCGGCATGAGTATCTGACCAACCACATTTAATGCATGAAAAGCCTTACTAGTGCAGTGATGTGATTGCCCCCAAACCTTTGTTAAGAGCTGCGTCCCAAACCTTTGCTACCAAAAACATTCACAGTCTAATGCACATTTCATTTCATTCATTTCATTTTTATTACCCTTAAATTGCCCATTTCTGGGCTTTACATAAAAGGGGAGAATACAAAAACAAGCACTTCTGCAAGGAAAATCACGTCACATACGTGAGCATCAGGAAGGTCGTGCACCCTAAGTGCCTCTCTGAAATTATCTGTGTTCGGTACTGTAATGATGACATCAGGCACCTTGATCCATAGTGAAATAGACACTTATAATGGCGAGTATTTGGAAAAGTTTGTTTGCGGGGTCACTAGGGGAAGTTTACAACTCTTATCTGTTCGTGGGGATATATGGTGATGACGTTTCACATATTGATTTTTTGTCAATTTGTCGCGGTTCCTTCGGTGCTGTGAAAGGGAAATGTTTAGTTTTGCTTTCATTGCTGCCACGCTGCTCTCTCGTTAAAAACCTCAGAGCACAAAGCATGCAGCTTTGTTCTGCACAGATTCAAGCAAATCTATTAAGAATAATTGATAAGGGTTCCACACAGATGACACATACTCAAGCTGAGGTTTCACAATGGTGTTATATGCAATAAGCTTAGTGTCTTGTGACACAAACTTTAAATGGCATTTAATGTAAGCTAATGATCGGTTTGCTTTTGTGACGATGCTCGTTATGCGAGTTTCTCATATTTCTAATTTGTTACTCTTTCATCTTCGTTGTCACACAGCTTGTAACTAGAATTTAGCTTTTTTTATTTCGTTGTAAATACCATGCACATTGTCCTCATTACATTAATTTTCATTTGCACATTCCGTACCACAATTTGAGATTTTCTATATCACGTTGCAAGAGAGCACTTTTCAATGTTTGAGGTACTTTTCAATAGATGCATCGGCGTATAGTTTTACCGTAAAATACCGGGCAAGCGCCCACTCAAAATTTAGAGATAATCGCGAAAAATAGGGGTTGGGCGCTTGTCCGGTCCTCAATTTTATATATAAATGTACTCCGCATATTTCCTCAGATCTTGCAAATTTGGGTGTGGGCGCTTAATGTGGAATGGACGGATGCGCGGTATTCTATGGTATTTTGGAGTTGGTACAGTAAGGCAGGTGGTTTACATAAACGAGGGACAGGAGTGAACCCAGCATGGTCCCCTGTGGTACAGCGGATCTCAGTGGCGTCACGAGGGGTGGGGGGGCGGACCGCCTTGGGTGCAGCGCTCCGGGGGGTGTCGCGGCGGGCGGGGGGGGGGGGGGGGGTGGGGTGGTGTCGCTGAGGGCTACCGCCCCGGGTGCCGCTGTCCCTAGTGACGGCACTGGCAGATCTTACTTCAGTTGACGATGAAAAGTTGGTGTCATAGACGACGTACTGCATTCTTGTCGTAAGGAATGTTTCTGTCCATCCTAAAATACCCAACTCGACCCCAATTGACCGAAGTTTAAGAAGCTTGTTGTGCGGAACCTGATCAAAAGCTTTAGAAAAATCAACAAATTTGGCATGCCTTTCGTCAAGTCAATGTAGATTTTCATGTATGTCAGAAACAAACTGGAACAGTTGTGTTTCGTGCGACACTGTAGGCCAGAAACCGTGCTTGTTTACAAACAATACATGGTTCTCACGTAAATGGTTAATTATAGAAAAAAGAATACTGTGTTCGAAAAGTTTTCTCGGTACGTTTGTGAGTTATATTGGGCAGGAATTATCAACACTTTCTTTTGACCCACCTTTAAATAGACCCCTTTCGGAATTTTGGCAACACTAAAAAAAAATTTAGCCGGAATAGTAAAACATCTAGCAACATTGGGTGATCGTCGCCATTACGCAGGGTTCGACTCGTTCGACCGGTCGGCGTGCAGCGTAGCCGCCGTAGCGTTTTGAGCTATGGCTTGTGCGGGTGTTTTCCCGATCACCTGTTGGTCTAATGATCTATCGATACTGCCACATATAAGGGACAGAGAGGTGGAGCAGTTTTACAGGAGCCGGTCAGGCACAGACCGGTGCATGGAAAGAAGCTACAACTTCTTCGTCAAAGCGTTGTTGCCGCCTCTCCACAGCCTTCTTCATTTCAAGCTCGGGCCCCAGGTTGCACGTGCAGGGTGGCGCTCCCATGAGCTCTGCGGTGACTTGTGGACATACTTCTTGCAGCTCGGGGATAGGGAAGGGGTCTTCGTGATTTTGCGATTCTTGTTCCAAGTTTCGGTTTGGGTCTTCAAGGTCTTGCAAAGCCTGGTGTATGACTGGTGGAAGTCTCTGTCACGCCCGTTGGGAAAAGAGGAAGACAAAGACCATGAGAGTTTCAGGAATGAGAAATACGTTATATTATTTAAGGGAGCGGAAGAATTATAATGAGAAAGAAAGATAAAAGTAAACCGTCAGAAAAGAAAGAGAGAATTACCAGAAGAAAAAAAAGTACAATAAAGAAATCTCTACACGCGTCTCAACACTAATCAAAGTTCCGTCAAGTCATAGACACATCAGGTGAATCTCGCTCACGAGTCCTCCGTGGCGTGTCCTCGTGAAGGCGGTTGCCTTCGCCTCGATGGTTGGAGGTCGTAGCGCAGACTTGGCTGGGAGCTGTGCATGGCAGCCCCACGTGTCGGAGTCCGGCGAAGGTTCCGTCGACCAGACCGCTAGACTCAGCGCTCCGCTGACCGTGGCAGCTCTTGAGCGATCTGCAGGCCGACCGTCGCGGTCCGTGCTTAGCTTCCAATTGCCTGCTCGGTCGCGCGCTCCCCACCTCGTCCTCTTCCAAATCTTCTTCGTCTTCGATCGCAGCCGCGGCGCAATCTTTGTCATGAAGATCATGACATTTCCCCCAACTTTTAAAACCTTCATCTCATGAAGATTTCTGCACGTGACGACGTTGTTGATACATGGTCGTTGTCGCCATACACGCGCACGCACAATCACTTTCTTGCAGCACCCGCGCACCTGTTCGACCAGTATGCACAAAGTCAAACAAATAGTTTTCCACGAAGTACACATTTGAATAATTACCAAAGTACTTTGTCATTTACCTTGCCCCTTTTTACTCATCTCAAACCTTGCCCGTACCACTGAAGGGCTCACATTTAATCACTAAATATCCCAACAACACGTTTACAAAAATACAAAACGAGATCTGACTTCCTTTTTTGTAGAAACAAAAATCCTATCCTGACACTATACCAAATGTACGTTCACTGGTAACATTACTTCATCTGTTCCCACGTGCCGCGTCGTAAAAAAATGAAACTCCCCTTTAGATCTCAACGCGACTCATGAAGTCCGCTCCGACATTATCAGTTCCCTTGATATATTCTACGTGGAAGTTCTGGTCTTGCAGCCCCAGACTCCATCGCATCACGCGACTGTTAGCATGCTTCGCCCTGTTCAGAAATTCCAACGGTCGGTGATCGGTCCGAATCTGAAATTTCCGGCCATGAAGAAACAGCCTAAATCTCTCGACGGCCCATACAATTGCCAAGCATTCTTTTTCTATGGTGGCATAATTTCTCTCTGGTTTGCTCAGCCTCCTGCTAGCATATGCCACAGGGTGTAACAAGCCTTCGCTTTCCTGCAGCAATACCGCACCCAAACACGCATCAGAAGCATCTGTACGTAAAACAAACTCCTTTTCGGGATCTGGTGCCAGTAAGATAGGTGACCTCGACAAGCACCTCTTCAACTCCTCAAATGCCTCCTCCTGGTCTTCACCCCACTCGACTTCATTTCATGCTCCTTTCCTCGTGAGTTCCACCAGTGGAGCAGCAAGATCCGCGTAGTTTGGTACAAACTCGCGGTAGTATCCAGATAATCCAAGAAATGACCTGACTTGGTGTTTTGTCACTGGTCGCGGTGCATCTTGAATCCTTTCAAGGATCTCCATGTTGGGCGCGATCCGTCCTCCTCCTAGCTCGTGCCCGAGGAAGACCGTCTCGGTGAACCCCACCTCACACTTCTTTGGTCGCGCTGTGATGTTAGCGGCTTGCAGACGATCGAAAACTGTTCTCAGAGTTTCCATGTGCTGTGCCCATGAGTCTGACGCTATCAGGATGTCGTCACTATAGTGATGAGCGTCAGCGATTCCAGCAAGTAGCTTCCTCATCAGTCTTGTAAAGATAGCCGAGGCAGTCTTAAGCCCGAACGGCATAAACCTGAATTGGTAGTGTCCACTTCCTGAAGAGAATGCAGTTTTCTCTTTGGCCGACTCCTCCAACGGGATTTGCCAGTATCCCTTCGATAAGTCTAATTTCGAAAAGAACCTCTTTCGTCCCACGTTAGCAAAGGTGACATCAATCCTTGGGATAGGCTCCGCGTCTACCTTCAACACGTCATTCAATCTTCGATAATCCACGCAAAATCTGTTGGACCCGTCTTTCTTTTTAACGATCACGACAGGTGCATTGTAGGGTGACGTACACCGCTCGATGACTCCCAGTTGTAGCATCCCCGAGATCTCCTCTTCTACGAGGGGTGATCAAAAAGTTCCGGGACTGATTTTGTTGCGTAGAAAGTAAGGGCAGTACAGTGATGCGCGCTCAGCAGTCGAAGGAAGGGTCCTTTGTGTCTCATTATACCAAAGGGCGTCGCTCTGTGAACATTTGGAGCTGCGCTACACTAGTTTGTTTGACAACATACACGAGCATGATGGCGATCTTTCCATAGACTGCAAACCAAAGCGAAAACGAACATCAATTTTACGTCAAACTCGGCAAATCTAAAACGGAGACCTCTGAAATGATTTAGAAGACTTATGTCAAAAAGCAGTGAGGTGTGTGAGGTGTTCTGAGTGGCACTCGCGCCTCAAGAATGGCAGAACGTCACTGAAGTCGAGGAGAGGGCGGATAAAGTCGCCCCACCGCTCTTCCGTCTTCCAGCGATGTTCTGCCGTTCATGAAGCGCGAGTGCCACTTAAAACACCTCGCACCCTTCACTGCTTTTTGACATAAGCATTCTAAATCATTTCACAGGTCTCTGTTTTATATTTGTCGTGTTTGACGCATCATTGATGTTCGTTCTTGCCTTGGTTTGCAGTGTATGGAAAAATCGCCATCATGCTCGTGCATGTGGTCAAGCAAACTAGTGTAGCGCCGCTCCAAATGTTCACAGAGCGACGCCCTTTGGTATAATGAGACGCGAAGGTCCGTTCCTTCGACTGCTGAGCGCGCATCACTGTACTGCCCTCACTTTCTACCCAACAAAATCTGTCCCGGAACTTTTTGATCACCCCTCGTACTACGTCTTGGACCGCAAAGGGCAACGCATATTGTCGCACCCGGACTGGTTCCTCAGTGGTCAGTTTCAGGTCACACGTTACCGAGTTGGTCTGGCCGGGTCGATCTGAAAACACCGACTGGTATTGTCCAATCAATCTCCATACCTCGTCCTTTTCCTTGTCCTGCAAGTCCTCGTTGACGACGACATCTTGCCAAGACTGTTCTGTAGTGTTTCTTTCGGAAAGAGTCCTCTCGCTGAAGTCTTGCGTCGCCGCGCCGCAACTTGGCCGATTCATCCCGTACTCCAGCCTTTCTTCATATTTTTTTAACATATTCACGTGGAATACTTTCTTTCTTCCGCCCACATCAAGCTCGTAGTCGACTTCATTTCTCCTACTTGAGACTTCAAATGGTCCCCTCCATTGCATGATCAGTTTATTGTGATCGCTTGGAAGCAGAATGAGAACCAAGTCCCCTGGTCTCAGTTGGCGTGTGACGGTCTTCTTGTCGTAGTATTTTTTGTACTTGCCCTTGGCTTCTTCCAAACAATGGTGAGCCAACTCGCATGTCCCTTCCAGTTTATTTCTTAATTCTAGGACATGGGTGTAGGTGGTCTTGAGGTCAGCTTTGAGAGACTCGTTGGACCATATCTCCTTGAGGATGGCCAAAGGTCCACGCACCTTCCTCCCATAGAGCAACTCAAAAGGTGAGAACTTCAGGCTTGCTTGCGGGACTTCTCTGTAGGCAAACAGCAATGCCGGAAGGTACCTATCCCAGTCTTTGGGCCTCTCCTGACACATTCGTTTCATCATCTGTTTGATGGTTCCGTTAAATCTCTCAACCAGTCCATTCGCCATCGGGTGGTAAGGGGTGGTCAGTAGACGCTTCACAGAAAGAAGTTTGCTCACCTCCTTCATGAGATCTGAGGTGAAGCAGGAGCCTCGATCGCTAAGCACCTCTGATGGGATGCCGTACCTGGCAAACATCTCTAAAAGCGCTTCTGCCACTTGCTCTGTCCCAATGTTCCTCAAGGGGACAGCGTCCGGGTACCTTGTGGCCATGTCCACCATCGTCAAAATATATCGGTTGCCCGAACTTGCTGTTGGTTTAATTGGCCCAATGATGTCGACTGCCACTCGCTTGAATGGTGTGTCGATTGTAGGCATGGTCCCCAGAGGTGCTTTGCCCACTCTTCCTTTTGGCACTGTTCGTTGGCAGACGTCGCACGAGCGAACATACCGCTTGATGTCGCTCTGAATTCCGGGCCAGAAGAACTCTTCTGTCGCCAATGCAAGCGTATTCTTCTCACCTTGATGTCCAGACATGATGCCATCGTGTGCCATTGACAACACAGTTGGCCTGTATCTCGTTGGGAGCACTAATTGCTCAATGCTTCTCCCAGTGGCGAACACGCAGCTTCGGAAAAGCAAGTTGTTTCGAATCACCATGTCATATCTTGTCCGGCATCTGTGTTTCCTTATCACTTTTCCTACGTTGTCGAAGCGCTTCTTCAGGGATGGGTCATTCCTCTGCTCCTTCGAGAGCTCCTCTGCTGTCGTTTCAAGGATTAAAACCTGTGGTACGTTCAAGGGTGCCTGTCCTCTATTGCTACCGTTCTTCGCCTGTCCAAGTCCGGCGACGTTGACATGTAGCATTGTAGAGTGGCTACTTGGGACGTGTCCTGATGAATCAGCTCTGTTCTTCTCGATTTTCTTCTCTTCCTTGTCCTCGCACCCCAGATGCTCGGTCCGCGGTGGAATTTCGTTGCTGCTCTGTTGGTTGCAATTCCAGGCCGGGTCCGGCTCGTGCGCCTCTCTTGCCTGGGGGATGTTGCCGAGAACTAAATCGTGCAGCGGGTTGTCAATACACTTTGCGATAACTTTTCCAGTGAAAAAAGGTGTATCAACAAAGATCTCAGCCTCTGGTAGGTATTTTACGGTTCGGTCAAGCAAAAATACAGGGCTCGATTTGCCAGTGTAGCACTCGACAGGGACTAGGCTCTTTTTCACAACTACGGTATTACAGCCAGTGTCCCGCAGCACTGTTACCTTCTGTTCCCCAACACGACCTTCAACTACAGGCATGTTCTCCACCAAGAACTTGGGTGCTCGTCCAACGGCCGCATTTACAACTGGGATCCTGCCTCCATTCTTGAGGGTAATGTAGGAATCGTCCGGTTCCCCTTGCCTTTCATCCGATGCTGTCCATAGGCAAGAAACTTGGGGCTTATCCCCAGACCTCAGGTTGCATCTTTCAGCTTTATGCCCCGGCTTCCCACAGTGCCAACACGTAGGTGGTCTAGAGCATTTGCTTCGATTTGCTTCGACAAGAAACATCGGAGAGTTCTCCTTACATCCTCCTTGAGCGCGTTACCGGATGTCCTCATGCTGGTATTAAACTCACGTTCGTCTCCTTTCGCTTTTACATTGCTCGGTTGAACTTGTGCCTCTAGAAATACGTCAGCCTTTCCTGCCAGATCGTCTAGCGTCGTGCAGTCCCTTTCTTTCAAGAAAACGGTTAGCTTGCTGGAACATGTTGTAATAAACTGTTCGATGAGCATCGTCTCTCGTAGCGCCACGAAGCTCTTCTCCACTTCTGCAACTTCCAACCATCTATCAAAATATCCGGCCAACCTCGCCGCAAACTGTCGTCTAGTTTCTCTGTCTCCCGGTTTCGCATCACGAAATTTCTCACGATAACCTTCTTTGGTATATCGGAACCTCTGTAGCAGCGCGAGCTTCACCTTGGTGTAATCCATCGCGTCCGCAGGAGTCATGCGACCAACGACGCTCAATGCCTCTCCCGTTAGACATAAACTCAGGGTGGTTGCCCACTTCTCTTGTGGCCATTCTAGACCTGTCGCCGTACGCTCAAATCTTTGCAAATAAGCGTTGAGGTCGTCGCGCTTCTCGTTGTATTGCGGAATAAGCTTATGAGGGCTTGCCCGATGACTTGGCCCAGCTGAATTACTTCGGTCCCCCTCGTCTCGTGCCACGCGAGTTTCTCTTTCCTGAGCCGCGATTCGTCACTCTAAAATCTCGCGTTCTTTGTCTAGTCTGATGGCTTCGGCCTGACATGCGCGTTCTCTCGCTTGTTGTTCTTCTTTTTCCGCCTCGCGCGCCTGTGCTCGCTCTTCTCTCAAATAATTCTTTTCTCGCTCGACCCAGTTCCTGAGCTCTTCCCCAGCGCACCCTCTTCCGGCCGCCATCAGCTTCTCAGTTTCTACAATCCCGGAACTAGCCATGACAGTGCTCCCGCTCTCCCAAACAAGCGTGATCTAATAAGTGGGCTAATATCCTGGCAGGCTCGCCAAATTGTCACGCCCGTTGGGAAAAGAGGAAGACAAAGACCATGAGAGTTTCAGGAATGAGAAATACGTTATATTATTTAAGGGAGCGGAAGAATTATAATGAGAAAGAAAGATAAAAGTAAACCGTCAGAAAAGAAAGAGAGAATTACCAGAAGAAAAAAAAGTACAATAAAGAAATCTCTACACGCGTCTCAACACTAATCAAAGTTCCGTCAAGTCATAGACACATCAGGTGAATCTCGCTCACGAGTCCTCCGTGGCGTGTCCTCGTAAAGGCGGTTGCCTTCGCCTCGATGGTTGGAGGTCGTAGCGCAGACTTGGCTGGGAGCTGTGCATGGCAGCCCCACGTGTCGGAGTCCGGCGAAGGTTCCGTCGACCAGACCGCTAGACTCAGCGCTCCGCTGACCGTGGCAGCTCTTGAGCGATCTGCAGGCCGACCGTCGCGGTCCGTGCTTAGCTTCCAATTGCCTGCTCGGTCGCGCGCTCCCCACCTCGTCCTCTTCCAAATCTTCTTCGTCTTCGATCGCGGCCGCGGCGCAATCTTTGTCATGAAGATCATGACAGTCTTTCCTTCGGTGGCTTCCTAGTGACTCTAGGCTTGGTGAAACTGAACACTGATGGAACTGCGTGTTCGTAGAGCAGCCTGTGGCCACTGGCCACATTACGCACAAAGTCTGTTTCCACAAAGTGCTTCGAGCAGACTTTTGTTGCCTTCGACACTTTAAATAGTCTACTTTCATCACGCCTGATTGCTGTGATCCACTTCCGATAGACATTGTCTGTTTTAGGGAACATATGAAAGGACACCTGCAAAATAACATACATTCATCAAAAAGAGTTTCCTTAAAAATTACAATTGAACAACATACAATGTGTTCAGGAATAACAACCGTTGAACAGAATAACAATTGTTGAACATGCTATAAACACCAACTCTTTGGCTGCATTCTCACAAATTTACAAACTGATTAGTAGCGTAACGTCCCTAAACGTCTAGCGGTACGGCCTTGGCACTCTGTTCAGGCCACCACTCCAAAAGTTCCCACGATCGCAAGGCGGGTTCGAGTGATCTTCAGATTCGGTGTACACTGCATTTAGCCTGTACACCCCCTCCACCCGACGTCTGTTTTCTGGAAAACTCTACCAGGCGTGAGTAAAGGAAACAAACTTGCGGAAGAAGTAATCATGCATCTACACGCCGAACAAGTACCTAAAATGGCCTCGGTTGCAGTGAAGAAGCACTGAAGGAGGGAGCCGCTCGCGCATGCGAGCCGCGCACCAAACCGCGGCCGTACCTTTCTAGTTAAAGACAGGGCGCGACACACGGCCACACTACTACAACATATAATCGTTTGCGATGCTTCCACTTACGGATGATAAGAGCATTTTCTTGTCTAACCTGCAAAAGTTTTGTAAACAACACGAGGACTCGGTTTTTCTTTTTGAACACTAGAACTTGTCTGACACGTACCTTTTTTCCGTCTCCGTCAACGTATCCATCCTGCATACACAAAGGTACGCAGCAATGCGATGGCATATTGATGCGGCGCGCGCAGACTGGGACTCAAAGGTGTAAGCAGCACCGTTGTAGGCGGTAAGATGCAGGCGGTTCTGGCGGGACCCCTGCGTGATGGCGGCAGACCTAGTTGCAGTTGCGTGCAACTGGTGGCGCTTTACTCCGAAAGGGGTCTATACTGGAATGGCATTCGCAGTTCTCCAATCAGTTAGTATTATGCCAGTGTCTAAAGATTGCTGAAAGAGTTCTGCCCATAAAATAAAAACTATTTCTTTACAAAGCTTCAGTAGTTTCAAAGTTATCTTATCAGGCCCTGGCCTGATAAGGCCAGGGCCTGGGCCTGCTGTCATATCAAAGCTTAGCTGAAGCTTTGATATGACAGCAGCTACACCATCAGATGAAACTGCTATTTGCTCTATAGTACGAGATAAATTGTAATCAAATAAAGTTATACGCAACGGGAGCGATTCATGAGTAAACATTGAACCAAGAAGGTATTAAAATGATTACATAACTGCTCTGCGGTACCTGGGGAGTCATTCAAGGAAGGCAGCGTTCTTTGTCGCTTGGGTGTAATGAACAACCAGAATTTTGAAGGGTTTGTTTTTAAAAGGTTTTTTAAGTGATTGTGATAAAACAGGATACGTGCCTTTCTTAGTTCACCCTTACAGACTGCTGCACACTCATTATAGGAATCCAAGACACTACTTATGTTACATTGTTTGGCTCATTTAAAGTCTTTTTTTTGTTTAAGACCTTGTGTAGAAACATGTTGAACCATGATTGTTCCTTTGAGGTTCTAATGGTTTCCTTCGTAACATGCTTGTCTAATAGGTTTAATAAAGTGTTCTTAAGCCAATACCAGTGTTCATGCACCAATTTATCAGAAAAGCCTTCAAGATCGTTGGTTGAAAACGCTATCGGGAATAATTGTAAACGGTTTTTGTTGAAGTTTAACATCTCTTCGTAGCAATTGTTACTTCTATAAAGACAGATACATGATCCCCTAATGCAGGGGTGGCCAAGCTGCGGCTCGCGAACCACATACGGCTCTTCGCATGTTAAAATGCGGCTCGCGGCTACCTCCCCCCCCCCCCCCCCTCCCTCTATCCCACCTCCCTTCCGGTCACACGAGCACTTCCCCCTAAAAGAGAAATGGAACGCGTTTTAAATCGAAAGACAGGTTGCGGTTCGGTAGTCTTGTGCTACTGCTATCTTACGTACAGTTGGACTGCTTTTGACTCGGATAGATTGAAAGTAGTTAGAGTTTCGTCTATTGCGCTGGACAAAAGTTTGCACCCCCCCCCACGGCTCTTGGAAGTTTCGTGCTTTTGTTTGCGGCTCCTGGGCCCGGTCAGCCTGGCCACCCCTGCCCTAATGGCTCTAAGTAACTAACAGATATTATACTTCCTAATTTTGAAGTAAAAAAGAGGTTAAACGTTGCAGTTGTTCTGTATAGGTTTCTCAACGGCTTAGCTTGGCGCAAATGGTCCTTGCACACACATAAATTTTTGCTGCTTAGAGAAAGAGAGTGAATGTACACAGGAGACATCCGGGAAGGCAGCGCCGGCCACTCAATGTCAGAATTGTCACCGGCAAGAGTCTGTCTGTAGGGTAAGACAGTGATAGCGCATTTAAAAAGTCATCAAGAAAATTGTGAAAATTTGTTACTGTCAGGGGTTTGTAACATGCCACAATTAGTACGGAACTGCAAGCGGCCTCTATTTGGACTGAAATAGCTTCCACATCTTCAGTGTTGTACACGTTCCTCATAAACAGGAACGTAAGCTCGTTCCTCATTCCTTCTGATTTTTAGAACGCATTCCCGTTACAAGTTCCATATGTGAAAAAGGAACTCATTTCCATTACAGTTAAAAAAATGGAATGTATCGTTACACATAATAATAATAATAATAGTAATAATAATAGTTTCTTTCCATGAAGCATGGTGAAGTGAAGGGTAAAAGCATGAAAGGAGGCTTGACCAGCCCTCGGCCCCGTACAATGGCATTGCAGCAAAAATGTGCACGAAATTACAACAGTCATTAATCACCTAAACAGTTGCATGCACAGTCCTTGCAGAGGAGGAATCCGAAAAACACAGAAGAGTGCACGTGTATTACTCTTTCAAAGAAGGCGACTATTTTGGCCTTTATAAGTATTTTGAAGATTATAACTGGTTGCCCATTTTAGAGGACGTTTAAGCTGACTCAGCGGCAAAATCATTCACAGCAGCAGTAAAAAATAGAATTAATCAGTTTATTCCTCAGCAATCATCCAAGCCCAAAAAGTACCCTGCATGGTATTCGAAAGATCTGATTCACTATCCGCAAAAAAGCCCACTGTCATAAAATGTACAAGAAAAACTGAGCAAAAACGTGGTACGCTAGGTTTAGCATCTATTGCTCTCTTGTGAAAAAGTTATTTATTTATGATGAGCGTGTTTATCGGAGAACAGTGGAAGATAGTTTCTTACACAATCCAAATAAACTTCGGAAATTTGCCAAAGAGCACACGAGACGCAGTGGACAAGGTATACGATTCAGGATATCTGTCTGACCCTAAAGGCGTTGCTAACATATTCGGAAGTCACTTTAATGGTTGCTCTTCATCGGATGTTTTTGCAGAAAGTGCATTTTTGAATGATCACCATTACTCAGACGTCTTCATGATTAACAGAGTCACTGTTAGCGAAATAACGGAGGCCATGAAAAAACTGAAGCCGAAATTATCAACTGGTATAGATTCGATTAACAGTTTTATTGTCAAGGGTTGTTCGAGTGTGTTTTCACCTGTCTTAGAACATATATTTAATATTCCCTTGTGTACAGGGGTTTTTCCATCTGTTTGGAAGGAGTCGGTTGTTGTTCCAGTACACAAGGCTGGGAATACTTCTGCTGCAAACAATTCTCGTCCTGTGTCCCTGCTATGTGCTTTTGCAAAGGTATGTGAGATTTTAGTGCCCACACGTGTGTCTTTTTAATTTAATCAATGCATTACCGCATTTCAGCATGGTTTTCATAGGTAATGCTCAATTGAGACATATTTATGTACCTTTCTCGATTATTCGGCGCCCTACGTTCACGGTCGTGGTCAGGTTGACGTTTTTTATTTTGATCTCTCCAAGGCATTTGACAAAGTTAATCATGCTTTGCTCTTGCATAAGCTATCGTAGAATGGATTTTCGCCTGTGCTCGTAAATTGGTTCAAAAGCTATCTGACCGAGCGTCGTTGCGTCGTTCGTATTTCAGACAGTTTTTCTGATCCTTTTTTCTCCCGTCTCGAGAGTTGAGGGCCACTTTTGTTTCTGATTTTTATCAATGACATTGAAATTTGCACAGTTAATTCAAATGCGTTGCTATTTGCTGACGAAATCAAACTTTTTTTGAGAATTCGTTCGAGGGATGACTGTGTGCTTCTTCAGAATGATGTGTTGTGTATACCGTATTTACTCGAGTAATAGCCGCACTGTTTATGAAGAAAACCCGAGGGTTTGCTTTTCCGCGGAGCATGCGGCTCGCCAATCACCGCGATCGGCAGCATGATTCCAGCTGTTTAGAGGACAAAGATAACGTCTTCGCGCAAGGATACTATCTGTGAAGATTGCATTTGGTTGGAGGGTCGTGTTCTCGATTTAGTTATTCGCTATGTTATTTATGCGCAACGCGATGATTGGCTGTATATGTGTTCTGCGATAAAGCAGACGCAAGGGCCTTGTTCATAAATAGTGCGGCTATTACTCGAGTAAATACGGTACTTGATTGGTGTATGGCAAATCTTTTAATAATTAATCCTTAAAAAATCTAAGGTTTTGTCGTACAGTAGAAAACTGGAACCTGTGTCATATTTGTTTTCGATTGACGGTAACATTATTTCATGAGTGTCTCTCATCCGTGATATCGGCGTGCATTTTGATAGTTCGCTATCATTCAGCTACCACGTCAGCAGCCAGATTGTTTGTACCACAGTTAGAATGCTGGGAATGACAACTCATATAACTCCACATTTTGTGGGTCATGTTTGCTCGCTCCACCTGTTTTGCTCCCTTATCAGTTCTAGATTGGAATTTGGTTCGATAGTGTGGAATTCTCTTAGTGCACATGATGAAGCACAAATAGAGTCTGTTCAGAGACGCCTGGTACGCATAGCTTATGATATTCGGCAGAAGACATTTTTATAATTATGAACTTCTCCCTGCTAAATTAGGGCTTCAAGTTTTATCCACCAGAAGGCTGAAACGTGATAGAGTATTTTTGCACAGAGTAATTCATAATGATATAGACTCCGAGCTTTTATGCAAAGTTACTTTAATGTTCCGGCCCGTTTTCATAGGAGTGCTTTTACTTTTTACACTCAGGACAATCTAATGTCATCGCCTTTATCTAGAATGTAGATATCTGTCAATAATTTGGGAAATGAAAACTTAGATATTTTCAATAACTATGTTGAATTCAAGACAATTGCATAATATGCTATTTTATTCTTTGTGATGTATATAAGTTGCTCGAATGGATTTCTGTTCTTCATATAAATTCATGGATGTATATTTTGGCATGTGAAATTTGTGCATGATTATTTTCTTAACTTTTACATAACATTGCCGCATTACTGACTTCTGGTCGTTTATGGGCACAATAAAGAGACATGATGATGATGATGATGATGTAGCATACATGCATTTAAAGAATCAGTTGAGTGGGCGAGGTGAATCGCTGCCTTTGAAAGTGTCTTGATACTCTGCCGAGCTTCCATGAAGCCAGCACACTCCATCTCGATTACTTCAACTTTGGATTTCAGAGAGTTCAACATTTCATCCACCTGAGTCTGCTTGATCTCAAGGTCTTTTATCTGGGACAATATTTGTGCCTCGCCAGCAAGAAGCATAGCGAGTGTCTGCGTCACTTGGTTTCCGTCTGATGAATTGTTTGTGACGTCTACAGAGTTGAAGGGCTGCATTCAAACCTGGGTGGTTTCATTTGAAATCGAACACGCTTGTCGGGGTGGGTCTTTCGATTTTTATTTAAAAAAATATAATTTAAGTAAATATTATTGCTCTATATTACAAGGAAGCTTTACCCATTGTTTGTTTCTGAAAAGTATTAGAATTCTCGTAATTTTATCGTTTTAGTTATTCACTTTCAAACGTGCTCCCTTTATCAGTGCCCGTTAATATAACTATCCACCTCTTCATGCCTTACGACTTTTTCTTTCCCCAATTTTTTTTTTTTTTGGTCGAAACTAATTGTGGATTTGTTTATACCAGACACAATAGACCGTTTTCACAAGGGCGCCGCCATCTTGAAATATCGTCACTTCTAGTATGGGCGAAAACATTGTTTTGCCGTCGCCACGCCAATAGAAGACATTTGGGAAATAAGCGTAACCGTCACACATTCTCGTTTTGCCTCCCCTCTATATTTTTACTATTTACAGGTTGAAATGTTTTTTTAAATATTTTTGTCTCCCATACCGGATGCGCCTATTACGTGGTAGGGGACGAGAGTGCACGAAAAAGGTCTATAGAATGGCATATAAAAACATCAGTTGATTTAAAAATGTCAACCAGCCACTCTTTGATCGATCTTCACCCCACTACGGAAAAGGTGGCTGGACGAGGGATGCTCCCATGGCTGAAGTTGACGAAGTCGCAGAAGCCACAGCGTTGGGGTAACCCACGAAGCGTACTCGGTGTCTGCTTGCGTTGATGGCAGCTACTACCACTCAGGGAGGCGCAAAAGGCAGGCTGCAGCAGCCACGGTCGCGACCTGTATACCAGAATGATATGAGTGACCCATGCTTGGAACAGTGTCGTGTCTCAGCAAACCTCTGCTAACCTATAAAGATGATAAATCTAAGGTCATCCAAATGAAGACTGGCAGGGAATAAGCTTTTCAGATGAAACCACTTTTCAAGAGCATTCAGTACGAGTTCTAGCTCGGTTAGCCATGCGTATATCGCACACTCTGTCATCACAGAACGTATTGTAGAGTGAGCATAGTTCCATGCGAGAAGTAACCCAATGGCTAGTCAGCCTTTATAGCAAACATAAATGAATTTCTGTACGACAGTGTAGAGTCAGAGGCCGCTATAGGTCTTAATGCTCTCCATCCGAATCCAAACAGCAAGGTACAGGGGCTTAGAGCGATACACCAAAGTTCCAGTCTTCACACAAAAGTGACCCCCCCCCCCAGGCCGCCACCATTGTATGCAAATGTGACGACTCGTCACATGTGTTAACCAAATATGTGATGTAACAGGCAAGATGGCAGCGCCCAGGCAGTGGCTGACCCCGAACTGGACCGGAGCTTGTGGGTTTTATTGGTCCGAGCGAGTTGATTTCAGATGCGGGAGCCATGAAGCCTGTCGCAAGCGGCTTCAGAGTTCAGCGTGGTCTCTCACGTATGTATAATGTGAAAAAGACAGAGGAACTTTTAGTGCGCATTTCGCGGGGGATTGGCAGGGGTGTTGCCACGAAAGAGACAGAATCGTCCCTGCGTTGCTCGGACCCCGGATTGATTCAGATATTGCTAGGATAAATTTTAACGCAACTTTTTAGAGCGCCGCTCTTAGGCGCCCGTTTCCGGGTTGATCGCTGCGTCGCCGTCGGCGTCGGTGTAATCGCGCGCGTTGCATTATGGGACGTTTCCACTAAATTTAGCGGGGAAATTAGCGGAAAAATTTCCGCTAAATTTAGCAGAAAAATTTTCCTGCTAAATTTTACGAGAAAATTTCGCCGTTAAATTTAGCGGTGAAATATACGTCACGTGACCTCAACACCAATTCAGTTTCCCCGCTATATTTAGCGGGGAAAATGACGTCACGACTTCGTGTCAAATCACCATGAACAAATTCAGTGGCAGGAGGAGAGGAGGGGGAAAGGAGGAGGAGGTGCATACCGTCCCCTCCGTACCCTCCCGTCCTCCTCCTCAAGAGCTGCATCTAGTTTTGCATTACAGAGATTTGTAAACGTCTCTCATTCTTTGTGCTCTCGTTAACCATTAGAACCTCCAAGGTCTGTAGTGAAGCGTGTGCAAATACATTTGGACGCACAGAATTGCACCTCACGGAAGCTTTTAGGGGCGAAGCTCTTTAGGGTCTAGCCTTGTCCATCCGTCCGGCGTTCGTGCTCACATCGATTGCCATGCCATCTGTCTTCTTAAAAAAAAAAGAAAAAATGTTTGCACGGTCGACAGGATTCGAACCTGTGCGGAGAGACCCCAATGGATTTCTAGTCCATCGCCTTAACCACTCGCCCACCACTGCGGGACGAGTAAGGGGCTCTGAGATGTGGTAGTAACTCAAGAGCTGGGGTTTCTGTCATGGAGGAAACGTTGCATGTAGCCGCTCAACGTCTATACAGGAGAGGGCGCTGCGGTCAAATGCGTATATAATCGCGTTAAACTTTGCATGCATTGGCTCAACGTTTATAGACGAGAGGGCGCTGCGGTCAAATGCTCAAATGCGTATATAACCACGTTCCATACCACACATTCTCTTTCTGACATGGACCGTTGACTTAAGCGGTGGAGATGAGTTCCCACGGCTTCTAGCGGATCCAAGCTGATCCGCTAGAAGAACCACTGGCTCTGCATTTCACCGACCATAAAGCAGTAATAATGAAGTCGAAACGCAACCCGGAACTCAGCACTACCGATGAGCAATAAAACAAAAATCAGCACCATCAGCACTACCTATGAACAATAAAATCAGTATCATCAGCACGGTGGTAGCACGAATCCCCCGATTTCATTTCCCCCGTCCCAAATTCCCCGTGCCATTTCCCCCGAGTGTCAAAATCCCCGTTTTCAAAATTCCCGTCTCGTTTGCCCCGAGTGTCAATATCCCCGTGCCCGATTTCCCCACTATGCACCTGCGGACGATCCGGTTACGTTATTAAAGCACTCGTAAGTGACTAATGTCAATGCACTCGTACACCTCTGCTCTTATTTTCAAATCAACGCGCACTGTGTTCTTTGCGATTCTGTGTCAGTAATTCATATCTCTACAATAATGCAAATTACAGGAAGTTTATTTACACATTTCTGCATACACTTTCATGGGAGCAACGTCCACTTCTTATATGCCGCAATATCGCGGCACCAGCTTCAGGAACTCTCGGATGCTCAGCTCTCCATTGGACAGACGCTCCTCGAGCTTCTTTATGGCCTCGTCTTTCATCTCCCACTTCTTTTGACGCTTTCGGGCTTGGCCGCCGTTGGACACTTGGAGGAGGGTGACTCTGCTAGTGGCCTCGTCTTGCTTGATATGCTCGACGAACGTGTAGACATTGGGGTGTGCTTTTCCGATGACATTGTTAATTTTCCTGCAGATAAAAAGCACAGAGGTCATAACTTCTGGTAGATAAGAAATTTGATACTAGGATAACTACATTTTATAATATTGCAAAATGTACTCACCGGTGCCAGGCTTCCTTGGAGTTGTTAGTCCGGGCTCCGTTGTTCTGGTGGTGGTTCCACTGGTGGATTTCGTAGTTCCCCAAGAGCCAGGTATCCTCGAAGTACAGGATCAGTTGTGGGACTCCTGGGGCTTGTGGCGCTGTTGCCTTCAAACTCCGCCAAGCAACACGTACAAACGTTGGCGGGACAAGGGCCAAACTGATTGTCTGGCGTACAAACAATGTTACTGAAGAATCTTCTTGGTAGGCCTTAGAAAGTCCGAGGTCCTGAACCTTTCTCCAGATGGCCTGAGAAAAGTGGAAATGGCAGCCCCGGTGCCGAATGCCAGGAAACACGAAAAGGAAAGCCTGGATAAGGGCCAGTTCAAAGTACGTACGGACAACGTTGAGGAAGAGAGGTGCACGAAGAGCGTCGAACGCTGCCTTGAAGTTCGTGAAGGCCGCCACGTATACTTCTCGGGACTTCCCAGGTAGAAGAAAGTAGGCCATGTTGAATGAAGCTCACCCCCTCTTTGACGGCGCTGATTGTGAGCAGTTGATGAAACAAGGACGGACCCGAGAAAAACGTGCCATGGATGAACACCTCTACCACTTCCGCAAAATGAAAGGGCAGCTCCTGCGTACAAAAGCAAAGAATACGGCCTACACTTATGCTGATGTCAAACAGCAGGAAGTCTCGCTTGTCGACTGTCTCCGTATAGAGTCTTCCAAGGTTAATCTCGGCCATGTTTCTTGGTAGGCTTGGCTGTTGCTTTTTCTTCTCCCGGTACATGGTGCTCCTCACGCTCTCGAAAGTAGGCAGCTCCGCCATTACCGTGTCATTAACCTAGAACAAATTCGTCCCGTCACAAACAAGTTTCAATCGTGGACATAATGCACAGGTATACTCGTGTAATGAAACAGATAATATAAAGACAAAAAAAATGTTTTTACTTACTTGACCCACAAGGCTCAAGATCTCCCTGCTGTACACTTGGGGTGCTGGCAAATGCGGCTCCGACCTCTCCCTTTCCTTCAATTTATTTTTGAGTCGCTCTTCCCGTAGTTGGCTGCCATTAGGGGGATGGTTGTGCTCTGAAACATATGAACGTGATAAAAATCAATTACTGTAGCAGAAATGTTTAATTTGTGCTAAATAAGTGCAATTAATTCAGTCCCCTTTCAGGATAACTAAACAGCTATCAGACAGTCTATTAAAAAAATCGCTTACCTTGGGTTTTCTTGATTACTTTTTCTTGTTCCGTGAGAACCGCTGCTTTGCAGTTCAATTCCTAGTATTTGGCACATCTCCAGGCAGTCTTCTCACCTTTATTCTTTCGCTGAAATAAATACTTGAATCCATCTACTATTACGGCGTCCTTCCCTTTTTGAGTTTTTAGAAATTCGACCTCCATCTCCTGTATCTTGATCTCGACTGGGAAACATTCACCGTGGAACGTTCCTTAAGTAGAAAAATGTGTCAAACTCTACGACCTCAACATCCTAGATAGCAATGACATCATCGCTGCCAGAAGTCATCAAAGGTTGTCGAGGTTCTTTTGTATAGGTCAACTCTAGCGAAAAAATTGTCAAGGTGCAGGCGAGCTGGTGTATGTTGATCATGATGTTTTAAAATCCTGAGACTGGGAAGGAAAAAGGAAGAAAAATTGTAAGACAGAAAAAAGGGGACAGGACAAACGTCTCAAACTCGGCTAAGAAATTTTATTCCGTTCACCGCTTTTATATCCATCTCCCAAGGTCACCGTCACCTCTCACCGATACATTTCTCTCTTTCCACAAAGACCTTCTAAACCGCAAAAGTAAACCATTGTACTCTGTACCGACGGTCTGAACAAAAGACAAAAAAACAAGAACCGTCTAAAAGCTAATCTAGAAACTCACACTTCATACAGTGACCTCTTGACAAAAAACATTCCGAACAATACAGACAGACTACAGCGCGACAAAAGGTTACTGCCAACGCACACAGATAGCTTCTCTTTCCATTACAACCACAAAAGACCTTCTAGTTTCAAGACCCTATCAACGTCCTCTGTAAGGACGGTCTGAACAAAAAACAAAAAGAAAACAGCAAACGTCCAAAACCTAATCTAGAACCGCACGCTTCACACAATGTCCTCCTAAAAAAAAAATATATATATATATATATATATAGACCGACACGCTGTTTACAAATGCTTCACTCCACGCGAATTCGGGTTCTGCGCACGCGCAGTGCCCACACCTGGTGTGGGCAATTGCGGGCTTGTTTGTAAACAGCGTGTCGGTCTATATATATATATATATATATATATATATATATATATATATATATATATATATATATATATATATATATATATATATATATATATATTTCTTTTTTTTTTAGGAGGACATTGTGTGAAGCGTGCGGTTCTAGATTAGGTTTTGGACGTTTGCTGTTTTCTTTTTGTTTTTTGTTCAGACCGTCCTTACAGAGGACGTTGATAGGGTCTTGAAACTAGAAGGTCTTTGTGGTTGTAATGGAAAGAGAAGCTATCTGTGTGCGTTGGCAGTAACCTTTTGTCGCGCTGTAGTCTGTCTGTATTGTTCGGAATGTTTTTTGTCAAGAGGTCACTGTATGAAGTGTGAGTTTCTAGATTAGCTTTTAGACGGTTCTTGTTTTTTTGTCTTTTGTTCAGACCGTCGGTACAGAGTACAATGGTTTACTTTTGCGGTTTAGAAGGTCTTTGTGGAAAGAGAGAAATGTATCGGTGAGAGGTGACGGTGACCTTGGGAGATGGATATAAAAGCAGTGAACGGAATAAAATTTGTTAGCTGAGTTTGAGACGTTTGTCCTGTCCCCTTTTTTCTGTCTTACAATTTTTCTTCCTTTTTCCTTCCCAGTCTCAGGATTTTAAAACATCATGATCAACTCTAGGTTGCACTTCTTTAGTGTTCAATTGTTCTGTTTTTTTTTTTTGAACTTCTTGCTTTTTAAAGGGGCACTGACAACCCAAAGGTCGTATTTTTTTTATTGTCTAAAACGATGCAAGTTGTAGTCACAGACACGCAAAAAAAACCACATCGCGAAAAAAAATTTCCCCGCGCGCGCGTGCGCCTTTTTATTTTTGGCGTTTAAATTTCCCGCGCTCACCTCCTCGCTTCTTTTGATCGGTGACGTCAAAAATCAGGAATTTTAGAAGCTTTGTAGGTGACATTTCTATAACATTTAATAACGGCAATCGTAAAACATGCTTTTTAACGCAATTGCGAGCGCCCTACGGCCCCTCTTTCTGAAATACCAGAAATCAGAGTTCGGTGTGATGTTGCTTCCTAGATTTGTACCCTCCCTCGAAAACTTGGCGGCGTCGTCTGCGAGCAACACGGCGAGTGGGGAAAGAAACCGGTTCTTTCCCGCGCCGGCGTGATATCACCTCCATCTCGCTTGGGGTTGCCGTGGCAACGGCGGAGGTCTAAAAAAAAGTCGAGTCTCAGGAGACCGCAAAATTTGACTTGCTGTACTGGCGCGGATCGCGCGGGAACTTCAAATTCGGCATTTGGAAATTGTTTTTTTAATTCACAAATACTGAATTTTCAAGTTTCGAATTTTGAGGGTAATGTCCCGGCATCGTTTTCAATCGTTTCGGATAATAAAAAAAAAAAAAAAATGATTTTGACGTGTCAGTGCCCCTTTAAGGCCGTCTAGCCGTGTTTGTAGTTTTCCGGTTTTTTCCTTCGTCCTGTAACCAGACTTGGAGGGGGGGGGGGGGGGGGGGGGAGGAGGAGGCGGAGGCGGAGGCGGTGCGGACGGAAGCCGAGGGAACTGATAAGGGGATAAAGGAAAGGGGGTTCTGAAAGCCGAGGATTTTGAAGACGGGCGATATAACACGGGGAATTCGCAGCGGGGATTTTGACACAGGTGTTTTGAGATTAGGTTATTTCGTGCACCACCCATCAGCACCACTAGAGCTTCGCCCCAATCAACATCATTCACCACGTGGTGATGTTGTGATTTTTTTTTGTCTGGTGTCCTCGGCACAATATTGCTGAAAATAAATATTACTTACTGTCAGTGTGCAGTCGTGCCGCTACAACATACAAACAAGATACACACTTTCTCGACTTGCTTTTCGAGTATACAACTATCATGTCTACATTGTAACAAAAAATAAAAATGTTTTTTTTTTTTTAAAGAAAATCGACATCAAAATTGATACTTTTTGGTTTTAGCATAGCATTTACGTAAACGTACCGCAAATGACATTTTATACAGTTCAGTGATTTTATAATATATATATACAAAGCGTGTTTTGGTCTCTCCATAGACATAAAAAATATCGATGTAACCCAAGTAGATCGGTAGTATTTAATTGTCAAAGTTCATCAACAATTAACTAAGGGGGCGTACTTTGACATTTTTACAGAAAAAAAAGCAAAGCGCCTAAAAATATTTCATGACATTGGAGCCTTTTAACTGTGCTCACAGAGAGCTTGAAAAAAGGTAATATAATGTGAACTGAAAATCCACGATGGGACATCGAGCGAAACATCCGACCCACGACGGATGTGAAAAACACTGCTTTCCGCCCCGGCCTCTTTTAAAATTCGTAAGTCGAGAGCAAAAAACCCAACAAACTTGCGGTTTGTGGCGACTGCGTTTTTAGAGACGACGCCATAACACATTTTTTTTTCAGCGAAATTAAATATTCGACCCTTTTTGCCTGCACGATTTGAGATAAAATCGCCCATATATATATATATATATATTTAACTTGTTATGCTCGGAGAATATGTGCAACGGGATTAAGCATTCTTGGCAATACCTGCTGGCAATTATCAACGTATATCCAGTGACCTGGCTTTAATATTTGTGCCAAAATTTCTACCTAAATCTTGAAATTGTACTTGTAATAATAAAATCGACCATAAGTTAACATATTTGTCGTTATTATTGTTGTTTGGGCGTTTCTGTGTTATCTAGCATTGACACTGAGTATAAACTGTTTCCTTTAATTTACCGGAAACTAGAACGGTTGACCTTATTGATACAGTGGTCTCAAGTTTTACCGGACTATACCATGGTCGTTTATTACAGATCTTAAGGACATTTAGCGAGAGTTTCCACTAGCTAGAATGCCTAGAACATTCTGACTAATACATTAGGGTATACATAAAAAAATTATACATGGTTGTATTTCCAAACTTTCTAAGGTTTTATAATTCTCTTTAAAACATACCCCAATTACTTTCTACCTGACATAAGGCGAATATGATCGGTTTTTGTACGGGTATATGTACGGGTATATTGTACGGGTAAAAAAAAAGGCGGCCCGTGTCAGTCGTTTGCAAAGCGACGTAGATGGAAACAAATTGCCGCGGCATTTTTCGCGGCCTCGGAGATGCAGGAGCGAGCCGACGTTAAAAAAGATACGTTTGAACTACGACAGTGTCAGCAAGAGCCACGTAAATACCTGTTCACACTCGGAGCGGACGCGCGCGTTTGATGGAAGTACCGTATTCGCGCTGTTGGTAAGCGCTTCGGGACCGATCTTTTACGATTGCAACTCGATACTGACGGGACACTCGGCAAAGGAAGGTTGGACCGGCATTGCACGTAGCTGCCACGAACTGTTATAGCTCGACAGTGACGTGCAGTCGCGTCAGAATAAAAATGGCATACTAATAACAAAGTTTACATACCGTGTTACGAAGGTAATCTATACGGCGTTTATTTGTGCTCTATATCACACAAAACAAGATAGAATCGACGAGAGTCCCTATTCGACGGCAGTGTTCGTCACCACTGCCTCGGAAAACAATGAGATGACAAGGTGAAGAGATTGACCTCACCTCGTCATCTAAAATTGAGGTCAGCGATCAAACTAACAAGGGTCGCGCGGGCATATTCCATTCAGCACGCCAGCCGGTCGTGGGCAGACGGCCTTGTCCAAGTACCGTTGAAGCAACGCTGCGCCGAGTCGGAGTGCCTGCTAGGCCTAGTATATTCTGCCGAGCTCGCTTGGTCGGGGTCGGTGGATTCGTGGCCGTTGTAGCTTTTCTCGGGTGTTTGTGGATCCAGCGTTCTTGTTCGTCGTGGTCTGTTTCAAGTACTTTTTACTTTTTTCTTGCTGCTTGAAGTCGGGACGCGCGACTAGAACACGTAGAAAAATAAACGTTCGTTGGTCGTCGCGACCAAGTAACTGAGCGACGCTGTCGGCCCTAGTCCTTTTTTTGCTTCGTTTACCACACGATAGATGGCGCTTGGCTAAATATTATTTAACAAAACTTTTAGGAAACATTCGCCGGTTATTTATTGTTTATGATCGTGCTGGTGAGGTAGGCTCTTACCCAATAGGCGACGTGGATTCGGCTGACGTGCTGCGATTCCGCGGATGCATTGCAGTGAAAAGGCAGAGAGCTTTCGAAGGAAAGAAGGCGCAAAAGAGTCCAGTTTTCTTTTAAAAGTTCTATAACGAAGAATTTTTTTCGGCTCCCTATTTTTGTGCTTTTGTGTTTCTTTTCACACCTTTTACATTGATCGGTGGTTGAAATTCGATTTCAGAATCGTTTCAGGGTCCCTTTAAATTAGACTTCTCATTCCGGCCCAAATACAATATAGTACTTACACATGGATTTGAAAATAAAACTAAAATGCAGTCTGAGATCCGGGATAGGCTAGTTGGTTTAGTTTCGCCGAACGATAATATAACTCTTCCCCTTTGTTAAACTTTAGTGGCACTGAAACCAGACAAAACCGAACGTACTCAAGTAAAGTACGTTGCTCCTCTAGTTGGTGCTTATTTAGGTCCAAAATAAAATGGCGCAAAAGATATTAGAGACTCTTTTGCTTTGTTTCATTTTCTAGTTGGACACTTTCATGTACGTGATTACATCCGTATGTCCCTTTTCTTTTTCATGTCTCAATTTTTTTTTAATTATGTCCCATACTACGGTTCCGTTTATCTTCTAAAGAAAAAGAAAAGCACTTGTTGTGCATGTAAAGCCGCGTTCAGCAGCTTTTTTCTTGTTTATATCGCTCGCCGACGTCAGACACGGCATGCGTATATCACCGCTCTAGTTTTTTTTTTTTTTTTTTTTCTGGAACAGGATCGCATTTTTGTGTGTATGTGATACACCTTCGTGCGTACCAACTTTTCTTGATAGTTTGTTCACTTCCGGACGACAGAGGTGGCAGCTCTCCATATCACTCTTTTTTTTTTTTTTTTTTCTTCTGAACGGCTTTATGGTGTTTTTTTTTTAAATTAGAACGTCGTAGCACAGCTGTGACTTTTTGTTGTAAAGTTACGAACTCGTACCACCTGCTTTTTTAACGTTTGCTCGCTCGCCGACGGCAGAGACTGGCTCTCTTTCCGACTTTATTTTTGTTCTAGAGTACGTGAAGCTCAGGGTACGTGTTCGAAACTTCGTCTACGGTTACAGGAAGAAAAAACACAGTTTTTGCTCTTGTCCGAAAGTGAGTATGTGCGGCGGGTACTTGAATATAAATAGTATTCCGTGTTTTCGGAGTTTAATTACATGTGATGTTGGGGGGGGGGGGGGGGGGGTTGTTTTTTGGAGTTTATATTTTCCGCCGAAAAATTGGGGATCGTCGGAAATATTTGTGAAATTCCTAACTCTACGAAATTGGAGTTTAATTTTACTCAGGTTCTTTGTTTTTTCTTAAAAATTCAATCTGGACATAAAAAAGTTCGAAACATGAACGTAATTTAAATTCATCAGAACTCACCCGTATCGAATGATGTTTCTGCAGCTAAATTTAGCATTGGCGCGTTGCTATTGGCAATACTAACTATCCCAAGACAAATATTGCAAAGAAGTGTTGCTTCAATAACTGCACCCCCCCCCCTCCCCCCCCCCCCCCCCCCCGCCCCCCATTAAAACATACAGGTTCGTAGATATCACTCTTTAAAAAAAGCAAAAAAAAAAAAAACGCTACCTTCTTTTTAAATGCTTGTTCACACATTTGCGTTGGTGTGCGATTGCAACCACTTGCGTCTTGTTTGCTTGCGTCAAGCTGTTGCTGTGGCAACCTTTACGACCAGCCAATGGGGAGGCGCTGTGCTGCACGACGCAACGCAGCGCAACGCAGTCGACGCAGCTGTCGGAACTAGCCTCGAGGAGCACAGAAATAGTAGGGTCCAAACCAAAGGCATAAACAATGGCTTTGGTCGCGACGCAACGATACCATGACCCGTTGTCTCGAATGAACCTTGACGGGGTAAACCCCGTTTCGTCAGTAGTCCGAGATTTCAAACGAAACTAAAGTGGCCTCTCCTCGAAACCACTGACCCTGTGCCCTTATAACTTTCTTCGTAAAATACCTTATTTTATTTCTCTTAAGTGTAATGTTCTTATTTTATAGGTTGCCCCGAATTTCGTGAAGTCGGATTAAGATATAAAGCCCGATTTCGAGAAGCCGTGGCCTGTGATGACGCATGACTTCAGTTTCCCCGCTAGATTTAGCGGGAAGATAGACGTCACGTCACCTCAATGCCAAATCAGTTACCCCGTTAAATTTAGTGAAAAAAAATGACGTCACATGACTTCGTGTCACCTGACCTATGCACAAATTCAGTTTCCCCGCTAGATTTAGCGGGAAAATTAACGTCACGCGGCCTACGCTCAGGTTAGTTAACCTGCGAAATATAAGGGGAAAATTGACACGAGACCGGCCGGAGCCTTTCATTCTCCATACGCAGGCTCAGAGTATCGCTAAACGTTTGTTATGTAAGAACGTTCGCATGTCCAACAGAGTTGCCTAGCAGTTTGCCGCGCAATTATTTTATTATGCCTTAACGACCTTTGAATTCGGAGTTTTTTTTACGGAGAAATCATTAATCCGAGATCTCACGAAAATTTTTACCGTCGAGTGTTTTTCAAGTTTTTTTTTCGGCTTTAACCGAAAACACGGAACCCTTAAATCCATCCTTTCAAAAGTGCGCTCCATCGAGTAGCTGATGCGACAACTATACGAGTCCGCTATTCTTTGGGTACGTATACTCGTCCGTGCATGTACTGGACACGTGCGCTGCGTCGGCTTGCGGCGACGGCTCGAATCCGATCACACGTTTCGTGCCCCTAAAAGAGGCACTCGTCAATGTTGCCTAAAGGTTTTTTTTTTTTTTTTTTTTCTAAAGTATCTTGTGGATGAGGTTTTAGTGTAGTTTTCGGAGATGAGTCCTTATACACGTTTGTTTCGATTTAAACGTCCTCCCACTTGCACGAGTATGTCGGGGTGTATTTGTGTTCGAGGGCAGGCGCATCTGGGTTATTGTGAGTCTCTCGATGGATAATCGTATTCTAGCGGAAGATGACTCTGATTTAGTCTTCGTCCGTAGCGTGCGTGATGTGTCACGGTGTCACGCGACTCACGGTGGGTGTCAACGTTTTCGGATCTAGGAACGTTGGGTGTCAATTCTTGTGGTGTAAAAGCCGCGTCACCCGACACTGCCACGTGGTGGGACGTCCCGCGACACCACGACCTAGCCTCACGTGACCACGACGCGTGCCGTCAGGTTACGTGACGTCATGGCGTCACGTGACGTCACTTGACTGTAACTTGACAGGTTTGCCGTCGCGTCACCACGTTGCGTGACGTGACAACTTAATAATCAGAGCGTGCTAGTAAAAAAGGCGATAAAAATACGCATTCTTTTTATACTTCGCAGTTCCGGACATGGCATTATTCGATACATTGAAATATGAAATGTTTCAATGAATCACGCAAACACGCGGCTTCGCATTCCTCAGTCTAATCTTTTCTTTAGTGAGTTGACGCATGCGACTGTGTGGCGACTTGGCGTGCTCGCATGGCGCAATCAATAGAATGGGCTTTGATGAGTACATTGATATTTACGCAAATCCCGTATACTTTTCTTGACCCAGGTTAATCTATACTAACCCAGATCTAAAAAGATGACGCTAAAGGCACGGATTGAAAATGGAATCGTCTATTCCCCTTACCCCTCGGAAGCCGTGCCGGAACTGTCACTTTACCAGGCGGTGAAACAGCGCATCGAGCAACATGGCAACCGAACTGCTGTGGTAAGGCTTCGTACCGATTTTTTTTTTTTTTCTGAATGTGTTTTTTTCATCTGGACCACCTTCAAAACGCAGTAACGATAATGAACCTTGGCGCGTCTGTTTAATTAGTTGGCCGGAATACGGAGGTTCTTTGGAAATAAAAGCGAAATATTAAAGAGCAATATTAGCAGTATATTCAAGCAGAAAAATCAGGGTACTTGCCGCCGCCTTTTGGTACTGAAACAGCTATTGGACAAAACTGTTGACTTTTTTCTCATAACTGTAAGTGTTAAACTAGGGATCCCGGCCAACACCACCCAGAATAATCAAGGCCTGTGGACATCCTCCTCTTCCTCCATAAAACGTCATCGCAGTAAGAAGGCAGTTGGACCCGAGCAATTAGACCCGAGCCCGACGCCGAGTGTCCTTCGACGCGTTGATTGGACACGAGGCCCAGCCGAACGCTGACGCGGCGCTCGTGTCCAATCTGCGTCTTCGCTCGATCTCATCCTTGATGACGTCTCAATAAAGGTGAACCTTAGCCTCCTCTATACTGACAAAGTCTGGCAGATCTCCACGAGACGCGGCCGCCGAAAGTGAAAAGGTAGTGCGGCAGACAACGCATGAGAGGAGAGGCATGTAACGGGTGCCCCGCTGCGGCGAGACGCCGAAACATACTTGTCCCGAGCAATGGAATGTCCGCTCGTGCTCCTCGCGTTCTTCGTGCTTCCGCTTCTTTTTTCGTCGGGTTTGAAAACCATGTCTCGGGTCCTCGCCGCTGCAGAAGCTGTGCGCTGAATATCACAAATACTCTGCTACCAGATTCTCGCTCTCAAAATTTGTGACAGGGCACTCTATGGCTTCGTCTTCGAACTGCCAGACTTTGTGAGTATAGAGGAGGCTATGGGTGAACGTTATTTGATTATTCTAAAATGAGTTGATCCGGTCCACCTTCTTTCCAGCGTAGCGTGCCTTCTTCAGTTACCTCTCAAGCACGGCGGTAAAGACGGGATCAGAGCTCGTTAAATTCAGAGCGCCGACATCGGTGCTTCCGGGAAACGGAGCAAGTAAGAGAGCGACGGAATAGCACAGAAAGAAAGCAGACGATAGGTTGGGCATGTTCGTTTTGCCACGGCGCGAATTTAATCGAACGCTTGTCAACTTTTTTTATTTTGTATAATGTGCAACGCCGGTGTTTTTCACTAAGTACAAAATGATACTAGAAACACAATAATTACACACATTGCAAGTGATTTTCCCCGTTTTTTTTTGTGTGAATATTAAAGGGATACTTCAACGAAATTTGAAATATTCCCGTCGTGTTCAAAAATAGGTTGAATATGATCCACAATATCCGTAAGTGACAATCGCACGTTTGTATTTTGATCCTGGTGGCTGTATTTTTCGTTATAAACGGCCCACTCTGGCAAGCGCTCGGAGAAGGCCCAGCTTAGAGCACGTGACATCCAACGCAATCGTGACGTAGGTCCGTCTCGAGACGAGCAAAGCTACGGCGAGGCTGACGCCGAGAGGGTGGCCTAGTCGTTCCAGCCACCGAAGCGGCTGCTTTTGTACGAATTTTGAGTGACGGGTTAATCTTCTATAATCTTGTAGGGGGACAATAGCGACTTCTGCGACACACAAAAGGGATTCTCGGGAAGAGGGGAGTTCCTCCTTCCCCCCTTCTCTCGTCGTGGCCGGAGGCGAGACAACCTCCGTCACTAGCTGTCAAGGTTCCTAGGCGAGCATTACAAACGAGGCGTTAGCGACATCCACCAGGTGCTCTTTGCTAATCGTTTAATTCGTTTTAAAATTCCTTTTTGAGACTTTTTAAACAAGATATTGGTATGTTCCATGTGATACTGCTCTTTTGAACAGATATAGACCAAAAAATGAGCGCCGAAATTTCGTTGTAGTATCCCTTTAAAGCATCGCCCGTGATCTGGGTCCATTGGGACCACCGATGGAACCATAGAGTTATTATAATGTGCCTTGATAGCACGGACGAATGGGCACAAGAAATCCTCTCACAGACCGAAAAACACACTACCTACATCAATACAACTCCGGATATTCCCTACGTTGACCACCACATCCTAACGTAATGGGAAACGAGACATTACACTTATTAAAAGACGGGAAAAAAAGGAAAACAAATCGGAATCTGAAGAAACGAATACGCCTCCTGACCGAACAGGCCCAAGAGTATGCCATAAAATTGGCGCACCGAAACTGGTGGCAACTATGCGACTCGTTAAATCCCCACATTTCAACCAAAAGAGTTTGGTCCCTACTCCGAAGGATGATTCAACCGACAATCACCCGACTAAGATGAAGATCAACTAGGATTTATCAGCAAAACACCTAGAACTAAAACTCAGGGAGACTTACTTTCCGGAAAGCACAACAACTCCCACTGTAACTCAGTCATCCTACCCTCCCACCACACGAAATGGATAGCTGGTTCACTCCGATGAAACTCCGCAGGGCGCTGGCATCCATAAAACGCAGCACGACCCCAGGAAAAGACCTGATGACATACAAAGTCCTCAAAAATCTGAATGACGAAAACCTCACCAAACTCCTCGACTTATACAATCATGTGCGGTCGACTGGAAAACTACCCATCCAATGGAAACATGCCGACATTTGTTTCATCCCCAAAGCCGGCAAAACCCCAACAATTGAGAATCTGAGACCCATCCCCCTAACTTCCTGCCTTGGGAAGCTTATGGAAAAAATGGTCTTAACTCGCTTGGATTGGCACCTTGAATCAAAAAACGACCTGGCCCCAACACAAACTGGTTTCAGAAAGCACATTTGCACGCAAGATTCACTTATACGCATACAGCACGACGTATGCAACTCCAACACAGTTTCACTCAGGGGCATGGTAGCGCTCGATATTCACAAAGCATACGATAACCTGAAACACGAAACCATCCTGTCCAAGCTGGCCAACAATGGATGTGGACGACGCATGTACAACTATGTGCAGGATTTCCTCACAAACCGAACGGCCTCCATAAACATGCCCTACGAAAAACTCCCACCTTCTATCTCAACAGGAGAACACCGCAAGGATCAATTATATCACCTACACTTTTCAACCTCGCAATGGCAGATCTACCAAGATACCTGAACGAAATTCCCGATCTCTAACACTCAATTTACGCGGACGATATTACGCTATGGACAGCACAAAGAAACACCCGACAAATGGAAGAAACTATTCAATGGGGCTGTGATGTGGTCGAAGTCTACACCTCCACAAAAGGACTCACCTTATCTCCCTCCGAAACTCAACTACTGGTCACATCCTCGAAGAGAGGACCCGACCCCGACCGAAAACTCATCAAAATCAAGCTGCAGGACAAGGAAATTCAACAAGTTGATCAAACCAAAATCCTAGGAGTAGTATTCTAATTCAACGGCAAACCGGAAGGATCATTCAACCGCCTTCATACCCAAGTCAATCAGATCGCACACCCAATACAACGGACCACAAATCACAGAACGGGACTCAAAGAGCATAATCTACTCCATATCATCGACGCCTTCGTCATATCTCGTCTTCTATACACACTACCGTACCTCACAACAACATGTACCCAAATCAAAAAGCTCGAAGCCAGTCTCCGTAAACTGTACCGACTCGCCTTGGGAGTGCCGCGCCACGCGTCCAGCGAACGCCTTCTCAACACGGGAACTTTCAACACCATTAAGGAACGCATCCAAATGCACAAAGACGGGCAGATATTACGACTCTCTACCTCAAACCAAGGGCGAACAATTTTGCAGACACTAAATATCAACACGGACTCATTTCCCCCAATCCCCATAGCTCCCCCTCCATGGGAAAGCGCTAACCCGAATGTTACAGTGGAACCACCACCGAAAAACATACACCCCGACAACAACCCCGAGAGACGAAAACTCCGCGCCAAAGCTCATGTAAAGCGAATACGCTACCTACATGAGATGGATCACGATGCGCATTTTGCTGATGCCAGTCACCAGGTTACGCATGGCAAAATCGCTTTCGTCAACACGCGCACTAAAATACATTGCTCCGAAACCTTCACAGAACCATCGACGATCGACGATTTGGAAGAATACGCCATCGGCAAAGCCAAGGAACACGCAGCCCAACAACCTAACACTAATTCCACGCTAATCGTCACGGACTCACAGCGCGCCCTACGAAACTACACCGACAACACCTTACACTTTATGACGGCTAACCTAGTCCGTGAAATACATGTCCGCTACCCGGACAAAAAATTCCGCCTCGTATGGACACCTGGCCACCAAGGCGTGGAGGGAATGAGACAGCCCATCGTCTCACCCGCGAAAACTCCCCGGGTCCCGTCACGTCATGGCCGGCTATCTACTCGGTAGGCGCAACAAGGAACGCTCACCGAGCCCTGCGGAAGTCGAGGTTGAAAGAACAACGTGAGGAGCGGACCATTTACCCTCACCCTCCAAAGACCATGTCAACAATCCTCCCTCGTCAGGCAAGCCCAGACCAACTCTCTTCCATCACACCACATCTTCCACCACATCTACAAATGACCCGACTCCCCCTCCTGGCCAAAATGCGGAGAATACCCTTCCATCCCTCACACCTACCGGTCTTGTAACCCACCCACCCTTCCCCAACCCTCTCACGCATCATTTCTTGGGACGAATGGCTGGCTCCACCCACGGGCACCGACATACCCACCGCACTAGAAACACTAATTAATCACTCCGGTCCCCTTGCGGAATCCATCTGCGAGACGTGGGCCGGACGGACCGTCCGGACCAGGACGTGGGCCCCTATACAAAGTAAAGTTTTTACTTGCTTGCTTGCTTGCTGGTGTGCTGTTGCAAATAGGGGCCTTAGTTGCAAATAGGGTGCCTATATGTGTGTGTGCCTCCTCCTCCTCCTCACCTTAAGGTGCTGCCATTTTTTTAAGGGTTCGGTGCCGCCTCGCTGCAGGCTGCCATTCCCACGTTCGCCATTTTCTTTCCCGCGCCGCGCTGACGCAAGTCGCAAGTGGCAGCGGTCGATCGGTCGGTGGTCGTTGTTCGTCCTGTGGTACGTGAAGATAAGGCGTGACAAATGGCAGCCCACAAACACATCGTGTGTATGCAGTGCGAGTAAACTTTTTTTTCGAAGCACGTACGGAACTTTCGGGCAATTTCTAAATAACACAGACGTAGCATATCAAGTTCGTCTGCTCTTTGCGGAGCTCGTGCTGTGCCAACTGTGTTTCTATTCAGAAGTAAGGTGACTTATCATTTGGCATTGCTACTGAATATCCCATTTCTCATTACCTGAATTTTATTTTAAGCAATTGTCGCTGGTACGGATCGCACAGATGT
Organism: Ixodes persulcatus; assembly: GCA_013358835.2. Classification (NCBI taxonomy): domain Eukaryota; kingdom Metazoa; phylum Arthropoda; class Arachnida; order Ixodida; family Ixodidae; genus Ixodes; species Ixodes persulcatus. Next base: position 572,970 of record JABSTQ010009043.1, on the reverse strand, counting down.
TAACGAGCTAACAAGTTCCATGATGATGATCGCTGTCAACATGCGTTTTCAAGAAACAAAATGTGTTTGAGAAGAAAGCTGGTAGGCGAAAGAGAGGGAGAACAGAGACACCGGTGTGTCATTGACAGCAGACGAACACCTACCCTCGGTATCGTCATCTGGTAACATCCAAGCACTTCAAAAACAACTACCAGCCACAGGCAGCCTCCGTAGGTGACGTGCCGCAAATGCCACCAGTGGACCCTCAAGCAGCATCTGGTGCCTCTCCTGGTGCATTATGTGGTGAAGGATTTTGGTCTGCTAATAGCTCATGTGTAAAGTTGAGTAAGCCGCTTGCAGACATAACGAGAAAGTGCAAACAACTTCAGAAAATTTACAGAAAGGATAATTCAGCAATCCAAGCCTTGAAAAAGATATTTAAAAAACCTAGAAAATGCCTTAGAGAATGTTGGAAGAGGCATCAAGTTTCTAAATGAAGACCAACTACAAGAACTTTCACAAAACAGTAGCAAGGGAAGCACATGATCATCCCAAACAGCCAAGCAAGGATTTCATATCAAATTTTCCTCTAAAACATCAGGCTATGGAACCCTAAGACGACCTGGTTTCCCTCTGCCATTTGTTGAGCAATCTTGGTCGCCGTCTTCAGGGGGTAAAGTTTCTTCCAGGAATTCTAACTGATGTTGGGTTAATTAAAATGAAAACAGAGAGCATGGAAGACACAGAAAGAGACTGCGCCTTATTCCTTGACCAGATAGAGATTTCTCGAGAATATGAGCTTGACGGTGCTGAAGATGTTTTGTTCTGGGGAAAACCCCTGCCAGCAAAGCCAGATGAACTTGCTCACCACGCCTCGGTGTTTATGGCAGGGGGCCTCAACCAGACGAGGAAGCAAGTGATAGTTTACCATTTCACTGGGAGTCATATCAACGGCCTTCTCCTCAGTGCCCATGTCATTTCACTGGGAGTCATATCAACGGCCTTCTCCTCAGTGCCCATGTTCTGGAGATCGTGCAGCTCTGTGCAGACATTAATCTGAGGATCCGTGTTGTGACATGTGACATGGGAGAACCGAACCGCGCATTGTGGCGCGAGTTGGGCTTTTCTAGCCACCGACACTCGAACACGGTATGTTGGGTACAACATCACTCTTTGGAAGGAAAGGCGCTATTTTTAACTGCAGATTCGGCACATTTACTGAAGAATATTAGAGGCCAACTTTTGAGCTCTGATGTTTCTACACTCAGTGATGCAAGTGTGTGCCAGCTTGCTCTGCCATCTAACCAAGTGAACCTGGATTATGTGCATGTGGTAATCGAGTATGACGCTGAAGGAGAACTGAAAGTTGCTCCAAGGCTTTCCAAAGTCCATGTCAGTGGCGGTCATTTTACTAGAATAAAAGTAGGAATCACCGTCCAACTTTTCAGGGAAACCCCCCGCTGAAATTTGGCATTTGGTAAACCAAGAAATCCTGGAACCCGAAGTTGAGACTACAGCATGGTTTCTTGAAGGTGGTACACATTAATGTCTGCACCCCATCCATCAGTCGCTTTAAATCTTCGAGACATGATAATCCCCCAGGCAGCTCTCGGTACACTTCACTTGGCCCTTGAAACATCTCAAGGAATGCACATTGGCGGCCCGTCACAGTGAAAGCCTTCGCAGGCATGCCTGATGGTAACAACAACCGTTGTCCTTCGCCTTCAAGATGTTCTCTTAAACATCGAAAGCAATAAGTTTTTTTTCTCGCAGGCAGGATTCAACAGGACTGTGTTGAGAATCTCTTCTCTGTCGTGCTCATCAGAAAGCCAACCCCGAACGCCTACGACTTCAAATGTGCTCTCAAGTTTGTGTGTGTAAGCCAATTTTCTCATACGCCATCGACAACCAGCTATGAGGTCGATGATTCGCAGTACTTGGTTGATGTACTTTCGCAAGGTATGCGTAAGTGTCCAGAAGCCGGTGTCGACGAGTTTGACAATGCAGAGATTCTTTTCAACGAGGAGTTTACGTGAGTGGAATGCAGCATTCTTTTCCACCTGGGTGGGTTTCTTGCGAAAGGAATTTGAAAAGCTGCTGCTAACCTTGAACCGTGAAAAGCTGCAGTCTTGAGCTCAAAATCGCAGTGTCCATGCATATCTGACCACACTCAAGGAATACGTTCATGATGGAAAAACCTTAATTATGCAAGTGATGACCTGATGAACATGCTCAAATCTTGTGAGCAACACATCAGGGGTGTCATGACTTGGAAGGACACCCTGCTGACAATAAAGTAACCTTTGAAGGCAGTGACTACATACTTCGGCAAAATGGCCCCATCTACTCTAAGGACATGCCAGAAACACAAAGAGAATGTTGACAACCTTCTTATCTCCAACTACTCTAGAATGAGGCTGCCTATTCATTTGCATCAACTGGAAGCAAAAACTGTCAAGGGACATGAAACAAACAGCCAAAAAAGCTTTAATGTCATCTATGATGACACTAAAGCCTTTTTGTCTGGTCCAAAGTAGGTTGTGACTTGGGAATTTTCTAAATGATTTTCTTCTGTGAGCGATTGACATTTGAAAACTAGCCTTCGTGACATTGTAATACCCTAGTTACACAAGCGCTCTCAACTGTCATTAAGCCAACGACAGTTGATTTAATCGCGATCGGCCGCAGTTACACGGGGGCGCTAACTGTCATTGAGCGGCTAGCGATCATTGTTTTCAACTGAGCTGGTCTACCTCAGTTTTATACTCTATTTCACCTTACGATGTACGCCAGGAAAGGCTACAAGCGCGAGCTCCTTGCTCTAGGACACATCTCGGTCGCAGAAGCCCTCGTGCATTAAGGGCAGCTGCCAACGCTATGAGCTCGCACTTCTAGCCTTCGCTGCGGTACAACATGATGTGAAACAGGGTAGAACTAGGGTGCCTTCATGTGCGCTTTGCTTAGGGTGGAGACATCTGACCATTCTGTCCCACACTTTTATTTTTCTTTTTTTGTTCAGAATTGCGTGAAAGAGCGTGTCCCTGCACGCGTTTGTGGCGCTGTCTGTGCTATGGCGACATTTTGTTTTCGTCGATTTCTTTGTATTTTACCCGTGAGCGTGAGCTGTCGGCATCGGGTACTACAAAGGGTGGCATCAACCTAAACAGAAGTACATTGAGGCACCCTAGGTATAACTGATAGGGGTTCGACCCAATAGAGCAAAAGATGGCGGCGTCCACCACATCGCCGCCCATGGCCAGCGCCAGCGAAGCACAGGAGATGGGGGGAGGTATCTAGAAAGTATTGTAGCAGCAAATATTGTCAAAAGGGGTGAGATTTTTGGGCCAGAGCTGCCGCTAGAACGATCACTGCACGTCGCGGAAGCCAAAGCTCGGCGAGGGCGGCTATCATAATGTCGGTGCCCATAAGATTTTCGTTGTGTCTCTCTTGCTTGAATTCGTGTGAAACGTTCTGATTGTCGTGTCTTTACTATAAAACAGAAAGAAGTTAACCTTTTTTTGTTTTAATCGTTTATATTGAATGAAAAGTGTGCATATAATTCATTTGCATCGATTTAGTGTATATATATATATATATATATATATATATATATATATGCATAATGTGACATCAATTTTGGTTTCGCTTCGGTTTAAATTTGTTTATTTTATCCATCGGCTTTGTTTCGCCTTCAGTCGCTGTTCTCGCCTGCCAAGCCGGGGCGCGCCAGTGCTTTAGACTCTACCGCTCATTCACACTGGAAGTGGATCCGCGTTCGCAAAGCGGTTGCGAACGCGGTTGTATAAAGATCCAGTACAATTGCACGCGCACTCGATGACATCAAGCGCGCGTGCAATTGTACTGGATCTTTATACAACCGCGTTCGCAACCGCTTTGCGAACGCGGATCCGCTTCCAGTGTGAATGAGCGGTAAAGCCCCTTCATGTTTTAAAAGTAGCTCAAGGTGCGCCGGTGCACGAGGCATGTGCAACGTGCAGTTCTTGGGAATATCATGGTGGCACAGCGCAAGAATGAGCTAGATTTCAGACGCGATGTTTTCCCGAGAAATGGCGCGCGGCACGTGTCTCGAACATTTCCACAACAATGGAGGGCGCCACTTTTCCCAGGATAAAAGGGCGTTATTAGACTCGAGTTCGGACGCCACACCGCTTGTGCCTTAACTTTTGGCAGGGCTTTTTTTATGCCATTTTTTGCCGCGTGCACAAATTTTACTTTTGTGATGTTGGTGTGGCCTCGAGCTTTCGTTCGCGTTTTGTAAAACTCACACTTTCAAGTGTTTGAAAAAAACAAAAAGGATGGTGCGTGCATGTTTATATAGCCGGAAGTTAGTCTGCCTTAATGGGCGTCTGGTGTTTCAGCTGTAGATGAGCAATTTAGCCAGTGCAGTACAACCGCTAGCCTGGGGTCTTTAACGCGCACCACGCAGTAGTGATACACGACCGCACGCCGGTACGATGCTCGTCCAGATCGAAACGGGCAGGGGTGGGAACCCAGGATCCTGGGTTCTGCAGCCCGAGCTTTCGCGCCTCGTGATCCGAGCAGGTGTGCGCTAACCTACTCGGCCAACGATCCTCCATCCACGTTTTAACATAAATCACTATAAATGTTACAGACTCGTATTATTTTATATTTTATTACTAAATAAATTGCTGTATGTCCTAACAGATTTACGAGGACAGAAGAGTATTTGATTCTACTAAGACGTTCCGTAAAATTGGCACATTATCTTTTACACTGCCTAACTGAGCGAGCATATTTATTTTACCTCAATTTTTATTGGCGAGAAGATCGAACTATAGGGGGCGCAGTTTATTATCCTCATCATTACCAGAAACAATCGCTGTGTGGCAAACAACTCCCACGCCAGTACTCGCCTAGCATACGGCGCATCGTTTCCGCGCTCGCTGCATATTTGTTTGTAGCGATATGGTGCGCAATTCCTGCGTACCGCAGTGCTCGAAGCATGCGTTTGAACCGGGTATATGCAGCGCGGAGCACTGCAGCACGTACGCGACGATATGGACACTGTCCGACGTCGGCTCTCATGCAACGCTACACTCGATGTCATGATCGCTGTTGAGCATGTCCATCCCTGCAACGAGACACCGCTTTCTTTCGCCGATGTCGTCCATGATTGTCGCGAGAGACAGTGTAACTGAGAAGTGAAGTGCGTGTTTTGTGAATCATTTAGAAAACACGGACGCCGCGCCGGCAACGCACGATCCAGCGCGCGCGGCCGATACAACGCGACGGGCCCGGCACTCACGCGCGTGTCCACACATGCGCTTGTTTTGCCTTTCAAGAGGACTTCGAGGACATTGAACACAGGAGGGAACTAGATTGCTTCTATCTACATGCGTTTCGGGAAAAATATATATTATATTACATATCTTTCACGAGCCTTGCGTCGTCGTCTTCCATGGCAGCGAATGCACTATAAAAAATTTAAAAGCGCTAACGAAGACGAGGACAAAAAAGGAAGGCGAACAGGACGAGCGCTTTGTTTGTAGCGAAGCGCTCCTCCTGTTCGCCTTCCTTTTCTTGTCCTCGTCTTTATTAGCGCTTTTAGATTTTACAAGTCATAAACCAACTCGCCCGCTTCGCCACTTTACGTCCAAGCGCAGCGGATGTTACGAGCCATCGGAGCCAATCCGAGGCCGTGTGAGTTTCACGTGATCTTAGAGAGAGGGGACAGTAACGCGTGGAAGCCGTGTCACGGGTTACTTCCACGGAACGGGATTGGGTAGGATAGCTCGTAGCGTCCGCTGCGTCCGGACGTAAGGTGAAACGGAGTATAATTCCTGCCGCCGGAGGGCTTGTTTGCCACACAGTGTTGGTTCCCGATGTGGCCGCTGGGGAGCGCCACTCCTCGATCTCCTCCCCAATAGTCTAACTGTCTTTCCCCATTAGGCATTAGTTCTAAAGTACATAAACATTTCGCAGGTCTGGGAGAACGAAGAGATCACGTGGGCAGATTTCTTCAAGATGTGCCAGCGATACGCAGCTGGTTTCCAGGGGCACGGCATCAAGAAAGGCGAGAAGGTTATGGTGCATCTTGACAATTCCCTGGAGAACCTGATAACCATGTACAGCGTTATATTTGCCGGAGGAGTTGCTGTGTTATCCTTCCCAGGGTTTTCAAATGGTGAGGAGCTGCGACAGTTACTATGAAACTCCCTCGCTTGGAACAGACTGCCAAAAAAATGGCGCCCCTTTCGCTCACCATCGCGGCAAAGTCAGTGGTAGCACAGAATGTGATGCAGCGTTGAGCTGATGCGATCGCAGAGCCGCCGTTTCTCGCGCCGCGGCAACTCCGGCACCATAACTTCGGGAGCGAGACATAACGGAACGGAGAAGACGGAAGACTCACGGTGTCCTGCTTCTTCTTCGTGAGCGGCCCTAATCTATGCGTCTTGTAAGTTCGTCGGCCTTGTGCGCACCTCGTGCGTTTGTTTACACTCAAAACGCGCCCGCGTGCTTCTGCTTCCCCCGACCTCACCGAATGACGGTGTTGGCTTGGCTGCAGCTCGTCATCCCGCGTTCCCCGCGCGCTCTCTGTGTTATCCTTCGATTGGCGTGCCGTTCCTTGAGCTCCGATGCGCGAAGATGCATTTTCTAACGCTTGCTCGCCGTATGCGCCCAGAAACTGAGGGAAAGGAGGATACGAGACTGTGCGTGACGTCAGAACGCTGAGCTCTGGTTCGAATGATTAGTGCCTAACGCTAAAGTATGTGACAAGTCAAGAACGGTGTAGAAGCTCCGTTCACAAGAATAATCCGCCGTATTTCGCTCTAAAAAAAAAAAAGTCTTTTAGGTAACTACATTATTCACTCAGGACACTTAAAGTAGTTATAATACTTCATTGTCAACCAAAATGGTTAATTCTTGAACGCCAACTCCGGTTAAAGGGACAATTAAGGCAATTTTTTTATATCTTTCTGGCGATTGAACTGGGTTCCAGGCACGTCTCAGGCCACGTTGCCCAAATTTCAGCCGAAACCGGCGCTTGTGTGCCGCGCAAACCAATTAAACAGCCGCGGTAATAATCGTACCGGGATCGACTGGGGCGACGCCCCGATAGTTGCGGGAGAAACCAGAAGCGGAGCTCACGTGACCGTCGCGGGGCCAAGAAGCGCGACGTCACAAGAGACGCGTCAGCGATTGGTCGAAACGAGAGACGCGCCCTCGGTCACGCTTTGGTTCGCGATTTTTAGGAATACTGTTCTAATGTCCGCTTGAATAACCATAAAAAGTATAAATCGGACCGGAAATGATTACTAAACGGTAAATAAAACAGCATAATTGTTTTTCTTTTTGCTACGCTGGACGCGAAACGGGCAACGAGCAACTATGGGCAAAAAAAAAAAATAAAAAAATAACACACGGGAGACGTTTGGTTTTGGTTTCAGATGTCGGTGTCGTGTTTACTTTGGGAACACGGTACTCGAAGGATTCTGCAAAATGGTAGTCATGCCAAATTTGTACGCTGTAGATGGCTGTTCTAACGGTCGACTGCAGACCAGTATTCGTTCGGGCGACGCTAGTTTTCACGTGTGGGTTGCTGTTCGTGTTCTTTGACGACGAAAAGTCCGATTTTGGGGAAAACCAAAAATGGTGCTGTTTATTTTCTCCTTCTTGGGGAGCGTCCCCCGCGGAGGAACCGGTTCCCGGAACGGGCGGATCGCTGCTGCTTTCCCCTCGGTAAAGTGAACTAGAGGAGGGGTAGTGAGATCAGGCGCCGAGGCGCGCCATGCATTGCTGTGAAGCGGCGCGTGTGGAAAGGTCCCGGATGTACGCGGTGGCGCTGCGGACGTAGTGACTGTAGGATCCGACCGCTTCCGAGCGTTCCGAAGGCCCTGGGCGAGCAGAGTTGGCTTGCGTTTTTGGCAGCTCGAAGTGGCCCCCATTCTGAACTTGCTCTTTACCCCGTTTTACTCGTGTCTGCTGTCGTTTATGGCCATTGAAGTGCCATGCCGAATTGATGTCGACAACGCCACTGCTTCGCTCCGGGGTGCCAGAGGGGCTATCAGTGGCTGAAAGGTGAGCAGCCGTCGCTGTTCTCAGTACCTTAGGAAACAGAACAAAGAAAAGTTTGGGAACGGAACTTGCATCGCCAGGATAAGCTTCTGGACGAAACGTGTTCGGTGTGAGAGCTTCATTTTGACCCATCGTTTATAACGCGAGACTTCGTTCACACTATAAACGATGAAGAGGTGCGCATTCCGCGTGGAATGTCGCAGCTCTTGCCGGGCGCTGTGCCGACGTTGCTTCCGAATGCTCCGAGCTACCGATCAAAGAAAGCGTCGCAGCCAAGGCCCACGAGAAAGCGAAAAAATGCCTGATGCGTCCTCAGTTGACGGTAAAAAAGGCCAAACACTGCCTCTCCAACTACCTGCAGCAGCACTGGCAGCACCACACCGGCTGCAGCCGATACCGGGGCGTTTGATGAAGCCTGTATGCCCGAAGAATACTCCACGCTGCGTGTCCCCTCCGAGTACTGGAGCCGTCACCGAGTTCCGAGCCTCAGTGGTTTCGTGTATTGTAAACTTAAAATGTGTGACAATGAAGTGTTATCCGAGAGAGTAGTGATTTTTTTCGTGAGACAGCATGCCTGGTGTTGTATACACTGTTCATCTTTGTGGCCGCATGGCTGAAGGAGGATGCGTCGTCAGCTGCGAGGAAGCGGAGGTTCTCCTCCGAGACGTCGACTCCTATCGTCTCTGTGGGGGTGCCGTGCCGACGAAAAATAGGTCCCGCGAATAATTCCGGTAAAATGTAAACACATTGGAACCTATAGTGAGATCCCACCGCGTCGCGAAAATTAGAACCCGCGAATTATTTCAAAACTTTAGCTTCGACCTAAATCGCGAAATATTGAGCCCGCGAAAAATAAGTCGTTTACCGTATTGTGTTTTTGCTGAGTTCAACTAATAAAAAGTGTATTCATGTATAAATAACAGGGTTTGCTGTCACACGAGTTCTTTTTGTCCAGCAGTATTTACCCAATAGGTTTCTTTGAAATTGGCTTAACGAGACACATAATGGTGAATCAATAAAGGAGATTAAACCTTGGAGGTAGCTATGCACGGTTTCAATACTAGGTATAAAAGGAATGCCCTGTTAAAACGATTGCATGCCATTCTTGAGGCTTGAGCCGTGATTGTTTAAATGTCGAGGAAAGATCAATATGATCCTGTCTCAATATTATGACTAGCCATTTATGCGCGCGAGTGAAGGACTTCTTGCCCATTAAATAGCTTCACCTTGTTTTAATGAGAGACTCCTAACAAGCCCACCTGCCATAAAAAAAAAAAAAAAAAAAAAAAAAATTGCACGAACATTTTGGTTTCGAAACGCCGCCCAGGGAATTGAACTGGCGGTGTTCGCTTTCCACGTCGCGCATTTCTGCTTCGTACCCCGCGCAAAGCGAACACGGCCAGACGAATTGCGTCAATTTTGTGTCGCGCGTATTTCTTTGATGGGGTTCGGACCTAAAACGGCAAATATTTCGAGCAGAAAAGCTTCAACAAAGGGTGTTTAGTTGCGCAGCAAATGCAATGCGAGCCGCCCTGGCCACCCGCTTCATCCAGCCCGTGCATTCGCGGCGCCCTCTTTAGCCGTCGACACGAAGTGCGGCCGCCGTCAGCGCTGGCTGAGCTCACTACCCCTCCTCTAGTTCACTTTCCCCTCGGCATCTCCCCCACGTCCCTGTCTTTCGGCAACGCGCCGCCCTCGTCTCGCCCGCGCGAATGTCGGAGCCTGCGGGCCGCTCGTTGCCGGCTGGGCGGTCTCCGTCGGGTGATGGCAGAGGCCGCCACGCACGTACTCCCGTTCCGTTGGTGTTAGGTTACTGAACGGAAACCCGAACTGCCCCAACTCGCTCGCGGGAACGGCATTGTCGTCCATGTTGACAGATTCGACGAAACGTCCGCGCCATCTCGCTGCTATAACCCACCGCGGTCACCAGAGTCTCGATCTCCTAAATACTACCGATACCAACTATTCACACTTGACGTCACTCCCTACGTCACCTCCGTTTTCAGGGGGCCCAGAAATGAGAATGGAGATAGTTCAGTTTCGGTTTCTTTACTTCTTTCGTAGGCACAGAAATACGCGTCACAAATGTCTACAAAAAATTGGGCACCATGCTAGGTTCCCAAGAAGCCTAAAAACACCATTTAAAAAAAGTAAATAAAATCGTCTTCATTGTCTTTTTAGTATCTTCGAATTTGGGATTACCGCTCTTTTCGGCACAGTCGTTATCCCTGAATTACAAGGAATTATCTTTTTTTCTTCTCGATATTGTGTGTAGGTTTATAGCAGACTCGTGCCTACCTCAAATACTCTACTCAAGACACTGTATTTCAAACACTTTTTGCAGTATCTTGGTGTCTTGCAAATAATTTTGCTCGAGAGTATTTGATACTGTATTTTAATTACATTTCTGAGTATCTTGTACTCATCTCAAATACATTTTTGACATTCCGCCATTTTCTGAGTTTTTCGGCATGTGGTGGCGTGGACGTGAAACGTTCAAACTTGGAACATTCTTTCGAGCAACCAAATCCTGTTGCTTGCTCCGATAAGCTCCGATGACTTCGATTGAGCTCGTGAAAACATCGCTTTTGTGCCGATTGTGACACATATTTCACTCCAAAGTTTGTACAATGAAAGTTTTCCCCCTCGCCTTCCCAAAGACCGCTTCATTTCCCTAAAAACATCCTCAAACAAAAGGGTTGGTTCTACAGAAATAAAGATTGCCTTCCTGGCGCAACGCAGAGCGGGAAACGACCCACGACAACAATGAAGACTTCAGTGTCAAGAAAATAATAAATAGAAGAAAATGAAAAGTGGACACAAAATGGAGTCACATTTTTTTTTTTCACTTGTAAATTTGACCCCGCTACAGCAAAACGTCGATTTTTCTTTTGTTTCTTTTCTTTTTGCCGTCATTGCGGCACTTATTGCTCCCGCGAGTACTGTAAGCGAACATTGATAAGCGGAGAGCAGGACGGGAAACGGACTGCGAGCAGGATGACCTCTCAAAATGTCAACAAAGCGTCTTCCAATGTTGAGTGCCTTTCTGAACGCAACCTACGTGAAGAAGGTGCGACGAGTGCCGTTGCTATTATGTGGGCTCTCTTTGTTATCCATTCACTCATTTCCGTATACCAAGTTCATTTATAGTGAATTTCCTATAAAGGGAATATGGATTGTAGTTAAACGATGCGTCTAAGGTCCGCCGCAGGACGTGATATTCAACGGTGTCAACATTCGCAACTTTCAGCGATGGTGGTACCGGGGTGTGAGAATCGCGCTCCCTAGCTCCTGGATTACCGGCTTCACAAGAAAGGTGCTTGCCTACACGTTCAAGGCGGGAAAAAATAAAGTAAGGCTCTAATACTGCTCGTATAACGCCTCTTACTGCTGTACTACGACGATCATCCAGATGACAGCCATTTTGATAGGCACCAGCGTGCCCCTTATAGGTCGTGAAAGTTGCGAAAAGCTAAAGCGACCTCTTTCGTTTTTTTTTTATCCCAGAGATGTTTGTAACATGTAGCAGTGATGTTTTGCTCCTTATGGTTGGACTGCATAAAATAGCCCTACGATGTGGTTTTCTTTGTGTTTTTTCCCGCTTTGTGTTGTTGCGTTCTAGTCAACCATTCTGGTGTACCAGGTTTGCACAACTGTATAATTGTGTTTGTCACTGACGTCGATACAAATTACGCAATACGAAGGTATCTTCAAAAGTAATTGAATTACGTTTCTAAGTATTTCTACTTTACTCAAGATACCTTACAGTAAAAGTATCTTTGGTAGTATTTAAAATACTTTATGAAGCAGGTATTTAGTAACTTAACTTAAATACTCTTATCGAGTATTTTGTCCAACACTGGTTTATAGATATCACGGCTCAAAGTTTGGTTTAGGGCGTCAATGGCAAAAACCGAAACTATCGGCTACAGAGGTATGTGAACACTGATCATCAGCTCTACGGCCGTGACGTAACCTCACGGCGGTGCTGCGGTAGGCGTCGCCCAATGTTCCTTGAATAAATGCTTACCTGCTTGCTGTGGTATCAGTGTGATAACAGTGTGACAGTGTGACAATGACAAAGCTACACGTGGTGTGCTCTGGTTATTGGTGACGTCTGCAGGATCGCCTATAAAAGGGCTGAGGAAATAAAACACGGGGCTTCCTTTTCCCGGACGTCTCGTGCGAGTGGTTCATTCTTCGTTACTCGCAATCGCACGCCGATAGTACGGCGGCGCGACATGGTGTCAGAAGTGGGCGTATCAACAGTCTAGGTTTGCGAAAGCAAGCGTAAAAGCCTATGGCGAAGGAAACACCACCGGCACCTACGGGAACGTTTGGACTTCAACAGCCACCACAGCTGGACTTCGACAACACAACGAGTGGCCGGCGTGGATAGAACATTTCGACGACTGTTGTACAGCTGCAACGGAAAAAGAGTAGCACAAGTGACCGACGACCGGAGCGGCAAAATCACGACGCGAGGCGCTATTGTTCCCAAGCTTTCCGATAGCGAGATTGCCAGTCACGTTCCATGTCGGCCAACGCGGGGGTGGCCGACAGAAAGCAGCCTATTCCAAAGCCCGTATTTCGAAAGCTATCTTATCCCTCAATTTTCCGCCGGCCACCCTCGCGTTGAGATATTGAACGTGACTGGTACTCTCGTTATCAGAGCGCTCGGGAACAATAGCGCCGCGTTTTGCCATTTTTCCGCTCCGATTGTCGGTCACTTGTGCTACTCTTTTTCCGTTGCAGCTGTACACAATGGGCCGGCAAGCAAGGGAAATTTTTGCTACGTTCGACCTTTCGGCAGAAGAGGCAAAGGACTTCGACCTTGTCAAGCGAAAGTTCGACGAGCACTTCGTCAAGGAACGAAACGTCGTGTATGAAAGTGCGTGTTTTCACCGAAGGCTACAGAAGCCAGGAGAGTCCGTGGACCAGTACGTTACGGCACTGCACGTCCTCGCAGACCGCTGCGAATTCGGTGAGATGAAACAACGCATGATCCGTGACCGGTTTGTCGTGGGGCTCCATGACGAAAAGCTTTCCGAAAACCTGCAAATGGACGCTAAGCTGACCTTGTCATCGGCGTTAGCCAAGGCACGCCTCAAGGAAGTGGTGCACCAGCAGCAGCGAGAACTTCGTTCAGGAGAGCCCGGTCAACAGGCCTGTTCTTCGACGAAAGAGGACCTGAACGTGGACGCCGTGAGTCAACGCCGGGATGCACCTCGAAGAAAAGTCTACGGGTCGGAAACATCACATCGGGACAAGCAGTGTTCATTCTGTGGAGGCGACCAGCATCCAAGGTCGGTGTGTCCTGTAAGGGCACAGAAGTGCTTCAATTGCCACACCAAGGGACATTTCAGCCGGGCCTGCAGGAAGGAGTCGGCGTCGTCTCTAAGAAAGGTACTGTACAAGTGTCATCCGTACAACAAGAGACTGGCGAACTTTTTCTGGGGGCGATAAATGTTGCGGACGCGAAAGCGCGGTATGTCCAGGTAACCCTGAACTGTGTACCAGTGTTTGCTAAAGTCGATTCAGGTGCAGAGGCCACCCTTGTACCGTCGACATTTCCAGGCATTCCGTCTAGGCTGGAAACAGCAAGCGAAGTACTGACTGGTGCGGGAGAAAATCGCTTTACGGTACTTGGAAAGTTCAAAGCTAACTTAAACTGGAAGGACAAAGTGTCAATGCAAACTTGTCTGTCGTGAGCCCGCTTCGTCATGTACTTCTAGGGTTACCAGCCATCGAGGATTTGGGAGTTGTAAAGTTCATCGATGGAGTGTCTCTTGATATACAAAATTATGTTCTGTACCCGCAGGTGTTCAATGGTCTTGGAACCATTCCGGGAGAATACAACATCCGATTGAATTTGGATGCGGTCCCGTACGCTATACACGCGCCCCGACGAGTCCTGATTCCTATGCGTGAGGCGGTAAAGCAAGAAATCGAAAAAATGGAACGGATGGGAGTCATCCGGAAGGTCGACGGTCCTACAGACTGGTGCGCCGGGATCGTTCCGGTCTTAAAACCGTCCGGAGACGTACGCGTGTGTGTTGACCTCACACTGTTAAACAAAAATGTCCAGAGAGAGCGATACGTGCTCCCAACGGTAGACCAGGCATTGGGACTGCTCGCAGACACAGCGTATTTCTCAAAGTTGATGCTAATTCGGGATTTCACCAGGTAAAACTAGCGAGGTCATCTCAGGAACTAACGACGTTCATAACGCCCTTTGGAAGGTATTGTTTCACTAGACTGCTCTTCAGCATTACGTCAGCGCCTGAATACTTCCATAAAAGAATGTCTGAGATCCTAGATGGCCTCCCTGGCGTAGTTAACATGATGGATGATATCCTGGTGTTTGGTTCGGACAAAGCACAACACGATGAGCGTGTGAAAAAAGTCATGGACAGACTCGCAGAGTCAAACATGACACTGAACGGGGCGAAGTGTGTGTTCGGTGTAAAAGAAGTTAGTTTTCTAGTTCATCTTCTGAGCGCAGATGGCATAAGGCCTGAACCAAAAAAGCTGCAAGCGGTCAAAGATATGAAATCGCCGACGCACGTGTCGGAAGTACGAAGCATTCTAGGTATAGCCCAGACATGTACGTAACGCGTTACAAGTAACGAGTTACTTCTACCTAGTTACTATTTTCGGTAACGAGTAACGTATTTAGTTACTTTTTTTAAAAGAGGAACGAGGAACGTATTCAGTTACTTTTAAGGCCAAGTAACGAGTAACGGTATTTCGTTACTTCTGAGGAGTAACGCGTGCAACAGCGCTTAAACGGCATCGTTTTTATACTAACCTGAGTATGCGTCTATTTCGAGAACGGTAGGTAGGAAACCACGAAAAACAACTAAACAGTATGACAGTACAGCAACGTATATCGCTGAACACGTCAGTCGAACAATTCGACTGACGTGTCCAGCGATAAACGTCGCTGTACTGAACTCTACAGCTACTCTACAGCTGGGAATGTCCTTCACCCAGCTACAGAATACGGTTCGTTGGTTGAACCTTCTACTTCTACAACCAGGTATAAACCGAACGTAAACCCGGAGGTTGCGAACACGGGAAGGCACATAACTCATTACCCGCTGTCCTCAATGAAGGCGCAGTTCCCGAAGATTCACCAGCTCTTCCTGAAGCACAACACTGCCGTTCCTTCAAGCGCGTCGGTAGAGTGACTCTCCAGCGTCGCCGGAGATGTATTTTTAAGGAAGCGGAAAGAATGGTGCAGACAATTAAGAGTCTGCTGCTCAAATCAGCCGACCCTTACTTAGCTCTCCTAGCCTATAGGGCCACCCCAGGGATCATCGGCAAAAGCCCGTCAGAAATTCTTATGGGCAGACGTCTACGGACACGCATACCAATGCTTCCGCAGCTGCGCCTTCAAAGAAACGTTGACTTTAAAATGTTGGTGATAAAGGATCGTCATCTAAGAGAAAAGCAGCGCAAAAGCTTCGATAGGCGCCATCGGGCTAAGGAGCTTTCTGAGTTGAAGGTGGGCGACAAAGTGTGGGTTTCTGACAGAAAGGCAAGGGCAACGGTCGTGGCCCAAACAGAAAAACCAAGGTCTTACTTGGTTGAGACCGAGCCAGGGGTGAAGTTAAGGCGAAACCGCCGAAACTTAAAGGTACTGCCAGCGGAGGCAGAGGACGATGAAGGCTACGATATACCGGACAGTGAGAGGACAGTGAGAGTGACGTAAGGGTCGAAGATTCGGAAGCTAGAAGCGATATAAGTTCCGATCCTTCTCCAGTGACAACGAGGACACCGACGACCGTCGTAACCACAAGATCGGGTAGAGTAGTTAAGAAACCGATCAGACTGGGGATTGATGATTAAGCGGTATCTTGAACAGGGTTTGAGTTCTAACGTATTTTTTATTTGCTAACATGTTATTATTTTTCTCCCAAGAATGGGAGGTGTGGTATCAGTGTGATAACAGTGTGACAGTGTGACAATGACAAAGCTACACGTGGTGTGCTCTGGTTATCGGTGACGTCTGCAGGATCGCCTATAAAAGGGCTGACGAAATAAAACACGGGGCTTCCTTTTCCCAGACGTCTCGTGCGAGTGGTTCATTCTTCGTTACTCGCAATCGCACGCCGATAGTACGGCGGCGCGACACTTACCACCTGCTAAAGAGCAGCTGACCGCATCTTTAACATCGGTTTTAGTGGAGTACGCGACTTCAATTTGACGTATAATATTTCGGCTGTCATCATATTTCGTGCCACTAAAGAGAGAGCAGTCATTTATTTTGGTTTCGTTCTCGACCGGAATTGCCCTTTAAAGGAAAAAAAAAAAAAAGTCTTGTCTAATGTCCTGTCTGAGTCCACCGGACTTCCTGCGTGAAGTCTTGACTAAAGTCCTGCCTTCGAGGTGAGGTAAAAGAGAACGTGAAAACCATCCTTTCTTCTTCAAAACAAAATAAATACGACTATTGTAGTTTTCCTGCATAATAAACATGTTGTGGATTGTTCTTAGTTTAATAGGCCTAATGCACAAATTGTTTACGTTTATTAAGGTAAAAAAACACCTCTGATTTTTGGGTTTTGACGAATCCGCGACTCTCTTCCGTCATGAATCGTGGTGATAGCAGAATGCGATTCTCCGGATTCTTCCTTGTCGGGAGCCTGGTGCGGCCTCAACGCCTACACCAAGGCACCTAAATATAGGAGCGGCCGTGTCCTCGGCAACGGCGAACGGCTAGTTATGAACGATTAGGTTAAGTTGCGGTTCACGAAGCCCAGCCTCACCATGGACGAGGTCTGCAAGGTTGTCGGCAAACTGCTTGTTGTCGGTGTAGGGACCGTCTACGAGATCAGGAAGGAGTTGAAGGCCGAGGTTGCAGCGGATAAACAACTTGCGACACCCTCTCGGAAGAACCCAGCGAGTGTAGGCACAAGGCGGCGTGACGCTAAGCACGGTGACTTTGTGTTGTGTGTGCGCCGCTTTTTCTCGCCGGAACGAAATCCCCACTGTCTAAAAGATAACGGTCGAGTTCCGCGCAAACCCTGAACTCCCTTCGTTACAGGCGTGCACTGTGCGCGTTACAGGCGTGCACTGTGCGCCGTCTTCTTCGCGACATTGGTTTCAAGCGAGAGAGGAGAGAGTGAAACTCGCTGATGATCAAGCGACCCGATATGGTCCCGTGGCAGCGGATTAACCTGCGGGACATCGTACGTCACAGGCATGCGATGGTTGGCAGATATTCTACCAGGACGAGACATGGGTAGTGGCAGGGCACACTGCCTCGATGGTGCGGGTTGACACGACCGTGACCTCATTCCATCAAGCCTGGCAAGAAGAGCGGTGATTACCACGAGGAAATGGTCGGCACCCGCCTTGAAGGCTGGTTCGACCAAGTTCTGGAGAAACTCCCGAGGTGGAGTGTTATTGTCATGTAGCTCTTTACCATTGCCGGCGGCAAGCAGGTGCATGTGCCAACGACAGGTTTCCGCAAGGAAGTCATCCAGCAGCGGCTGACGACCAAACTAATCTTATAAAACGCCAATATGACAAAAAAAAAAAAAAACAGCTTCTCGATGTTTGGTGCCGATCAAGCTACAATTCGTGAAGCACCGGATGGACACTCTTGCCGAGAAGGCTGGATGCACTGTGGTCCGACTTCTACCCCACTACTGTGAGTTTAATCCTATTGAACACATTTGAACGCAGATTAAGAATGGTGTTGCGGCCAGAAGCACAACTTTCAAGATCGCCAACGTGGAGACACTCCTCTACCAAAAAGCTTACACGGTCACCGCCGAAAACTGGAGCAATGCTGCGAGGCATGTTGCGGACATGGAAGAGAAATTCAAACAAGGCGGCTTCACAAGTGCCCACATCCGGCTCATTGTCATCGCGCTGGGTGAACATGACACTTCTTTCGAGAGCTATCTGTTTGGCATTGAGACCCTCGACGAAGTGTGATGACAATATTAAGGAGGAACGAAGTTGTAGAAAGCATCACTGGTCATGTTTATGCTTTGAAGAGCGAAGGGCACTACCCTGTACGACTTCGGTGGCTGGAATTTCGGGCCCTGCATGCTGCACCCCAGAACACGAAACGGTCCTTTTAAGGGCAATTCATTTGCTGTAAAATAGAATTTTTGTCTTTGTACATGCCTCAACTCTCTTGTCTGATTTTCTCGTGGTTCTGTGATACACTACTTCACAGCGTTTTCTACGCCTTTTCGAAATGGCGGCCGCCAAACCCTTCATGTGGTTGCGGTACGGTCCTTAAAAGCTGCCGTGCGTATTCCACTGCACCGTGAACCACCAGTAAATTGCCGCGAGCGCAGCTGACCAAGTAGGCAGCACGCCTGTGGCCTAACGATTATCGCGCTTGTCTTTCACGCAGAGGGCCAGGGTTCGATTCCTGGCCGCGGCTACACATTTTTGTTGACGCAGTAATGTGATGTTCCGGTAAATTCGAGAACCGTCTTGCTGATTCGAAGTTAGAATCTTCTACGCACCGAACCTTCTACACCGAATGTTCCCGAAGCCCACGCGCGTCCAAAAGGGGCCCCGCGTGCCAAGCCGGGATCAGTCTCGCCCCAGCGCTCGATCCTGCGGTTTCGCCGACATCGACGCCTGCGACGCTTCTGTTCCCTTTTTGTTTTGGGGCACAAGTTCGCCCCATTAAACGTTTAGTTCCCACAGCTATCATCGCCCCATCAATTGTCATTCGTGACATTTTGGTGGAGGTGCGGGGTAGTGCATTCTATGCCCGTTGAGCGTACCCCTCTGAAGACATCCCGGCCAAGCGAGGTGCTCAGCCCTGGAAGGCTACCCTTCGCCGAAGACGCCGAAGCCCGAAGAAGCCGTCGGACCAGAGGTCAGTCCCCTGAATCGGGTCTGTTGCCCGAGAACCGGAGGAAGAAGATACCGACCATGACCACAGCACCCATCGTCATCCTCCCCGTTACACCCCGCACTAGTAGTAGTAGTTACTGGTGAGGGTAGCGGAAAGCCGGAACATGTTGGCCACTCCTTTGGTGGGGGCGAGTTAGTTCCGGGGAAGGGAAGAGCATGAAAGGAGAGATCAGAATAAAGTTAAAGAAAGAAGGGAGGTAAAGAAAAAGAACGGATTGAAAAGAAAAGACAGGAAAAAATGGGAAGAAAATGGATCAGAAAGAAAAAGGAAGAAAAAAAAAAAAAGACGATTGGTCAGCAGTTCTTGTGACTCGATTGCTGATGTGTTGCCATCACCCAGTGTATGTCAGACACCGGGGTTAGAGGCGGTCAAATAAACTGGTGTCCTCCAAGAACTTGAGAAGTGCGGTGAATGTTCTCGACACATCGCGTGCAGAACCTGGGGGGAAAAGAATGTCCTGTGTTGTAGCACTTGCTACGCCTGCTTGCCGCAGGCCGTCGAGAAACGATTTTCTTTTGTCCGCTAGAGTAGGGCAGGTCCAGAGGAGATGGTCCTGGTCCTCGGGAACATCACAGGATGGACAGTTTGGGTTTATTGTTGGGTCCAGACGGTGAAGGGTTTTTGCAGTAAAGGCACAACCAGTGCGAAGTCTGTGCAGTAGAGAAGCGGAGGCTCGGGACAGCTTTGGAGGCACGCGAGCGGGTGGCTTCCCGGTAGAGACGCGCGTGTCCTGATGTTGTTTCTCTATTTCTTTGTCAATAATAAGTCTGGCCTTATACATCTTTGGTATAACAAGTGTTGGTACATTAATGTGGTGAGCTGCGTTAGCGAGACGATCGGCTGTCTCATTGCCCGAGATACCGACGTGTGATGGCAGCCATTGATATGCTATTTGTCATCCTTTAGACTCTAAGTTTCTTGTCATGTGTCCAATGTATCTGGCATATTGTGGGGCGTCTTCAAGGCTACCGAGAAGTTGTAAAGCTATTCTGGAATCTGTGAGGAACACTGCCTTTCCACTGTGAGGGATACTGTCGAGGATGTCAAGGCCTAGCCAAAGCGCGGCGAGTTCGGCAGTGGTAGATGTAGTGTGAAAGCTCAGTTTCCTTGATTTGGCCATTTTTAGTTCCGGTATAAAAACTGCTGCAGTAGACGATTTGCGGCTTGAAGGACCGAGCCGTCGGTATATACACGCATCCATCCTAGAAAATCTACCTCAATTCGGTATTCTGCGAGGGTCCGAGCGACAACTTGGGCTGTGAAGCGTTTGCTTCTGAGTTCCGGAATAGATTCACTGATGTTCAGCGGCGAGGCGTAAGGTGGTGGTGCCGGGCAGATAGTATCTAAGGTGCCCACAATGCCTTCGAAGTCTCTAGCGAGAGTTCCAAGGCGAGATTGAGGACAACTTCGAATATGGTTCAAGAGGGGCCCTGTTGACCGGCAGGATGTTTGCCTTGCGATATGGCGAAGTGTCAGCTCTCTGCCGTGGTTCTCGACAAGGTTGATCCTCGCTTCAACCAGCGTTGGAATGTTCGGGGAGTATCTCGGTAAACCCAGACAGAAGCGAACTGCAATCCTTTGCAGGGTCTCAATGGCTGCAGACTGCGCATTGCTGACGTGAATCAGCGGCAAGGCACACCCCGCACTCCCACGCCCTTTCGCGGCGAAGCCTACGAGGATGTCGAAGACTGGCTGCAGCATTACGAACGTGTAGCTCGCCACAACAGATGGACGGCTGAGCAGCGCCTCCTAGAACCTGTACTTGTCGCTTGAGGGCACCTTCGAGGCACTAGTTTGAGAACCACGAAGCCTCCTTTACTTCGTGGGAGTCATGCGCTGCCGAATTGAAGAGGACGTTTATCAACCACCACCGTCGGCAGCGAGCAGAGAACCTTCTTCAATCAAGGGTGCAGGGCCCTAACGAAAGCGTGACGAGCTTTGTTGAAGATGTCCTGCGGCTAAGCGCCCGAGCCGATCCGGAGACCACCGAAGAGAAGAAACTTCGCGCCCTCATGCGTGGCGTGAAGAGTGAAATTTTCAGAGGCCTGGTACACAATCCCCCAACGACTGCCGAAGGTTTTGTAACCGAAGCCAGCAATATCGAGCGTGCACTGACGTCCCGAGCAAGCCACTGCCACCGACTCGCCGGCGCGCCTACTGCTCCAACCGTCGCAGCTACCCGTCTGGACTTGAGCACCAGCGGTGTCGACAGCCTTCGGGAGATCGTCCGGGATATCGTCCGGGAAGAGCTCCGCAAGATCTTACCTGCTGCAGATCGCCCAGCCTCACTCTCACTCGCCGAGGTTGTCCGAGAGGAAGTTCACTGAGCCTTCCATCCCGAGGTTGCCGTCACCGCAGCAGCACAGAAGGAGCCAGCTGTAAGCTACGCCGAAATTGTCCGACAAGCACCACCAGCCCCGCGTCCGTACACGGCGCCCCCCCCCCCGACGTGAACCTCCCGCGCCGCAGTATCCCCAACACCAGGAAGATCGGGCGCACGTCCGCGCACAACAAACTGTGGCAAGGAAGACCGACGTGTGGCGGACGGTCAACAGGCGACCGCTGTGCTATCACTGCGATGAAGCTGACCATGTGTACCGGCGATGCCCCTACCGGCAGATCGGGCTTCGCGGGTTCGCGCCGTACGCACCACGCCCAAGGAGCGGAGAACGACCGCGAGACATCGAAGAATACCTGCAACGTGCACCGTCTCCAGCGCCCGCTCCCTCTCGAGGATACCGTTCGCCATCTCCACGACGTCCAGCTTCGCCGATGCACCGACGCCGACGTGAAAGCCTGTCGCCCCTTGCTCCTCGCCGGGGAAACTAAGCACGGCAATGCCGGAAGGTGGTGTTGCCGAAGACGAACGATGCCAAGATCCTCCAAGATCGTCGGAGCTCTCCGACTCTAACGCCTCCACGCCCCGAAACGACGTTTCTGCAACATTGTCGAATAACCTCAACGTTATCATCGACGGCCACGACGCGACGGCGCTCGTCGACACCGGAGCAGACTACTCCGTTTTGAGTGGGAGATTCTCTCGTCGCCTTCGGAAAGTTATGACGTCGTGGGATGGACCGCAGATACGAACCGCCGGCGGACATCTTATCACACCTGTCGGCAGATGCACTGCTCGCGTTGAGATCCACGGTGAAACCTGCCCTGTGAAGTTCGTCGTTCTGCAAGACTGTTCGAGGGACGTCATTCTCTTCTTGTGCGAATACGGCGCCGTCATCGACCTGGCAGCCAACCAGCTGACACTGTGGAAACCTGTTATGACGTCGGGGGATCAGGAAACAACGTCGGCCGCCTCAGCCGCAGTGCGTATACTGTCCGAGCACGTGAACTTGCCACCGCGCTCGAGTGTGCTGGTGCCCGTCGGAACCGAAACAGCAATCACCGGAGACGCCCTGCTGGAGGGTAATGTCCAACTGCTCCTCGGCAGAGGGATCGGTGTCGCCAGAGGCGTGACGGAGCTCCAGGGTGGACGCTCCGCTGTCCTTGTGATGAACTTCCGACAAGAGGCTCAGCACCTTACAAAGGGTACCACCGTGGGACACAACGAGGAGCTCCAGGACACAGCCGCAATCGCCAGAATCTCTGAAGACTCCCCTTCAGTCGCAACGCGAGACAGCGTCCTCGTCGCCGAGTTCAAGGAGGGCTTTGCCACGTCATCAAAGGTGTGCCAGACGACGGTTGCGAAGGATCGAATAGTTACTAATGCCAACGCACTTCCTGTGCATCGGCCACCGTACCGAGTTTCCGCGAAAGAAAGAGAAATAATCCAGAAGCAAGTTCAGGAAATGCTTGGTGACGACATCGTGCAGCCCTCGAACAGTCCGTGGGCTTCCCCAGTAGTCCTGGTGAAGAAGAAACACGGAACCCTGAGGTTCTGCGTGGACTATCGCCGGCTCAACGCAGTAACGAAAAAGGACGTCTATCCGCTGTCTCGCATTGACGACACCCTGGATCGGCTGCGCCACGCCCGATACTTTTCGTCGATGGACTTGAAGAGCGGGTACTGGCAGATTGAGGTCGACGAACGAGATCATGAGAAAACAGCCTTCGTCACGCCGGACGGACTGTATGAATTTAATGTAATGCCGTTCGGGCTGTGCACAGCGCCGGCAACCTTCCAGTGCGTTATAGACACCGTCCTTTCCGGCTTGAAATGGCAGAGCTGTCTCGTCTACCTTGACGACGTTGTGGTGTTTGCAAGCGAATTCGACGAGCACCTGAGACGACTGCGATCCGTGCTACAGGCTATCAAGACTGCTGGGCTTATACTCAAGCCTTCCAAGTGTCGGTTCGCCTATGGTGAGCTGAAATTCTTGGGACACGTCGTGAGTGCTCAGGGTGTAAGCCCTGATCCTGCAAAGACGTCCGCTGTCGCCCAATTCCCAAAACCATCAGACAAGAAGGCCGTCCGAAGATTCCTTGGGCTCTGCGCCTACTACAGACGTTTCGTTCGTGCCTTTGCACAGATTTCTGCACCGCTGACGCATCTGACGAAGGACGACGTGCAGTTTCAGTGGGGAGAGGAACAAGAACAAGCGTTCGGCGAACTTAAGCGAAGGCTCCAGTCGCCCCCTATCTTCGGGCATTTTGATCAGTCAACCGAAACAGAAATCCACACGGACGCCAGCAATACCGGTCTGGGTGCGGTACTCGTTCAGCGACAAGAAAGAGCAGAGAGAGTAATCGCTTACACAAGCCCGGCGCTGTCCAAGGCAGGACAAAATTATTCAACGACCAACAAAGAATGTCTTGCTGTCGTCTGGGCGATAACCAAGTTCCGTCGGTACTTGTACGGGATCCCGTTCCGCGTGGTCACAGACCACCACGCCCTCTGCTGGCTCGCCAATTTCAAGGATCCGTCTGGACGCCTCGCCCGATGGAGCCTTCGACTGCAAGAATTCGACGTAACCATTGTGCGTAAGTCCGGCCGCAAGCATAATGACGCTGACTGTTTGTCTAGGGCTCCAGTCGAACCTCCCATTGCCGGTGCCGACGACGATGACGAAGCCAGTTTTTTTTTTTTTGGCGTAGTTACCACTACACTCTAAACCCGGTAGCGGATGTATCCGCTATTTATCCACCACTTTTTTGCAAATTCGTGGTGGATATATTTGTGGCGAATATATCTGGGTCCGCTTGAAAATGTTTTATCTGGGTAACCTTGGAGAACTTTTATCTGGGTAACGTCGAAAATGTTTTATCTGGGTAACCTTGGAGAACTTTTATCTGGGTAACTTCGAAAATGTTTTATCTGGGTCACCTTGAAAATCTTTTATATGGGTCACCCCGGATATTTGTTTATCTGGGTCACCTCGAAGACATTTTATTTGGGCCACAGTAGATACTTTTTTATCTGGGTTGATTACAGAATTGTTCACCACTACGAACCTTATTCGATACAAATTGAACCCTTCTTTTAGGGCTACTAACGTCATCCACTGAACCTTGGAACATATGTTTTCAATAGAGTGATGCAGTCGGCAGCAAGGATAGCATGCATTTAAGTGTTGGGGACGGCGTTAGTGACGGTAAAAATGAATGAAGCTGAATAATATCTAGTTAGAACTTTTTGTTGTTCCTAAGCACGGGGTTATCTAAAAGCTTGAAGAATACGTGAGAAGCAAGAAATAAATGATTCGGTTTTTCACATACTATGCTCTATTTTTGCATTTAACATTATGAGAGAAGGACATGCCTCGTTGCTACATTAGGTCACTTAACAGGCGGTTGTTGGCAGTGAGCCCATGAGATCGTTCTATGTCATCTCAGACACAATATGTTGCTGTATGTAAACTCCAGGACACTGTGAGCACGGGCACATCAGCAATTTTTTGTACCAGGGCTGGTTTTGTTTTTCGACCTCTGACAAATTGTGTGAAGAAAAAAGGAGCGATTAAAAAAATATTTGTATATGCACATTGCAGATACATGCTCTAGCCACTTTACCATATAATCATCGCATAGGTTTAGGCAGCCATTATGACATTGCACAAGCTTTCGTATGCACCCCCCTTTACCACTAAAAGGGGAGGGCATACGAAAGGAAGGAAGCATACAAAAGCTCGTGCCACGTCATAATGACTTCTATGTGGTTATTATTTGTAAGAGTATATAGATTATGTATCTACATTCTGTGTGTAATAAAATATTTTTAAACACTATTGTTTTGTTTACTCAGTTCTTTGGAAGGGCTGACAGCCCTGGCGGAAGCCTCCATTGGGGAGGGCATCCAAAAGTTTGCTCCACGTCATAATAACTGCCTTAAACATTACGGTGATTATGTAAAAAGGTAGCCAGAGTACATAGCTACTATTAGCGTATATAAAAATATTTTAATCACTATTGCTTTTTTTACACATTTATTCGGAAGTTAAAAAAACAAAAAAATAATAATACTTTATTTGGAAGTTTGTGGGTATAAAATATGAACGCTTAGGTTAGTGCGCCCCAAAAACCATTTTCCACCAAACTACTAGTTTTGAAGACAACCCTTAGGCTTTAAAAAGGACAAAAAAAAAAAAGCACAGCGATCGCGTGTTCGCGCAGTGTACTTAATCAGCTTTCTCCAGGCACTATACTAAGCTGTCTACCAATATGGCGCTTTCAAATTCGCCGACGTTTCCAGGATTCCCCTACTCTATCGTAATTCCCTGCTTGGTCCCAAGGGGCACAGGACGTATCTGGGCCCTTAACCACTGTTTATATGTGGAAAACACTGGTATGTCTGGCGGCCAACAAAGCGTTGGCCAATCACTATATCATACTACCTTGTCGGTATATTGTTTGATATTTTTCGCTAAATAAATCTTTTAGCGCGAGCGCAAGGAGAGAAGCTCATCTATAGTGCGAACGTTTCAAGAGAATGCGATAGGAGTTTCAGAGATCTGCGTCGGCACGATAGCCGAGTTGCATGCAACTATGCCACACCACACGCGCGTGATTTGCAGTCGCTCGGAGAAAGAAAAGCTCAATTTCCGTGACTGCGAGGTGGAAATTCCCCGACTTTTTCAAACTCGCCAAATTCTCCGACAATTACTGGTTTATTGTTTGCCAGGTCGGTAGACAGCCTGTATAGAAGGTAGATCCTAGGGATCTTCAGTGTTTGTGTAAATGTTGATAACCGATGTTTGCCTTCAACAGGTACTAAAAAGTAGGGCAATAAACTAAATCAGCCAAAAGAATGTAACAAAAAGATAAGTGAAGCAAAGGTTAAACAATGTGAAACGTATTTATTTGATCTTTAAATATTGGCACAGTGAATCCTGCCGAGCTTCCAGAGATTGTTTTACGTATATAAGGAAACGTGACTAGTTTCAAAAACTGTATAGGAACGTCGGTCCAGCTTCTTCACTCTTTCAGGCTGTCAAAGATTTTAAGAGGGCCTTCGGACGTACCCTTCTCCAACTTTGGCGACAGTTGGCGTCGCCCACCACCACTATTTGAATTAGCGCCAGGAGCTAAGAAAACGCCACTGGGTAGGTGATGTTCCTTACATAATAGACTCCCAGGCAGAGCACCAGTGCGAGCTCCATTGTTGTTGTCTTGAGGACGATATTTTGGTCGCTTGAACACCAGCTGACTTTTCGGTCGGTGCCAAGAAATAGTTTCGTCCCAGGTTTCACGACATTGCCCTTTGGACATTCTAGCTGCAATATCGAATGAACATTCACACTCACTTACACCGTATGCAAAATAATATTGACAAGGCTGAGTCGATTCATAATATATAATAATCATTTTTTAAACTAAATAGCGATGAGCTCAAACCGGTTTTCGGAGGCCTCAAATGCTTGTCGATGCTGACAAACGAGCTGGATTCATTTCCTTGGTCTCGTCGAAACACCGCGAGCACTTGCATTATTTATCTCTCCATTTCAGTCATTTTCTTTTCGAATTGCAGTTCCAGCTCAAGGGCAAGCTAGGGAAACACAAGTAGAAAAAAATACCATGAAAATCCTAAAAAAATTCACTATTACATCCCGTAATATTCTGAAACGCTCGTTTGTCAGAGTTTAAGAGTATAAACATTTTCGTTTAGAAGCCCTATATCACGTGATTTCGGCCCATGGTTTAGTTTCTCAACATTTCCCTAGTATCTCATTCTTCAAAAAGAAAAGATATGAGCTTTCGATCTCTTTCGTGAACTGTTATTAACATAAATTGCTCACAACAACTGGAACATTTGAAACAGTGTCAAGGAAGCTTCAGATGTGCAGCCGACGTTTTGTTAGGGAACTTAATGTCGAAGGTAACCACGATGAAATTAACCCGAGACTGGGGTAGGTGGAGGAAAACATTTTACAGAGGTGGGAAAAGGAACAGGGGTAGACTAGCTCAGCGAATGGTTTTATTTAATAACCCTTCTTTTTTGCTTGTGATGTGGGTTCTGTGCGTGTCCTTGAAAACAGGATATTCTGCAGTTTGGTGGTGTTGTGGATATGTATATACGAAGTGTTTTTTATTTACGTTTTAGAGATTTTTTTTCTTTTTTTAAAGGCGTGAAAGTTACATTTATATGGTTTGTGCAGGTGAGCTCGGCCAGGAGGACATTATGTGGGTGGCTAATCTTTGCGATGAGGCGGCTGAATAATTAAAATCTGTTAATTAATTTTTTAATTAGTGAAAATAGACATTCTGATTTATATGGTTCTCATCAGAAACTTACCGAGCGTCATCGAAATCCACTAAATCAACTTTTTTTAGAACGACTTGAAGCTTCCGGGAAACTCCGGGGCGCACCAAGTTACCACTCGTACAGCAGGCACAAAGCTAGCAGCGACAAAACGCGGATGATTAGATTAACATCGCGTTTGGATGCACCGCATCCTCAACCTCCCCGGATACCCATCCTGCTCTACCTCTGAACATATCTTCTGGAGCTGTCCACGCTCCCCAACCCTCCTCTCTCTCTCCTCGCCCCCCCCCCCCCCCAACACACACACACACTTTCCCTACCCCCGCCACCTGGAAGGAATCTGTAAGCTCTCCCAGCGTCACCTCTTGGAGCACATATCCAGGGTGTCTAAGGACTTTGACCTAGACACCCCAACGTAGCCCTTCACCCCTTTAAGCCGGAATTGGCACAATAAAGACGTATCTCTCTTTCTATTTCTCTCTCGCAGTTGACGGGTTCACGCAGTTATGAAGACAACGAACTCTCAATTTTCCAGGCCGTGCGGACCACTGGGCACGCTTTAAAACGGTTCTCTATCGTTTAATCAAAACTCGTTTCGTGGGACTGCGTTTCGTGGACTACTTTTCATGGACACATGTTTCGTCGACACTGCATGGTTTCGTGGAACCTCGTTTCGTGAACACATATCCTGCTACGACATTTCGTCACAGGGGGATATCTGCTCACGAAACGCGACGGTTCGTCGACACACCTGGCGACGAACCGCCGCGAGGAGTGTCGACGAAACGAACGCGGAAAGCTTTTCGATAAAACAATCTATCGAAAACACGTCGCACATCGACGACTTGGCGATGACTGATGGCACCACTTTAAAACAGGTTCAGTTAGTTCACTTCATTTCCACAAGCGCGAACGGAATCCAGAACACTCGACAAGTTATTGCGTAATTAAATTTTCTGTTTCTAGTTAAATTACTTATATCCGCCAGACCTTCGCTAAGCGAGAAGGCAGTTCATTTCTACAAACATACTTGCAAAATCAGAGGTAAAGGAATGAGTTCTGAAAACTTACCCGATTCGCTGTGCGAAACCAGACGATGCCAGCAATCATTGCACGGGGCAAGCTGAACTAACTCCACCGTTCTAACGAAGCGCTTGCACAGACACTCAGCACAATCACGGCGCAAAGCGCCGTGGTGGTCAACACTTATTACCTCCATTATAGCTCCTTTTGTCTGAATAACGCTTCTCGCTTTTGGTACATCTCCTGCACTTTTGAAAATTCGTGGCTTCCCATTGGCTGGCGTTTTCCGGGACCGACTTCGTGTTGTAGCGTTTTTTTTTTTTTTTTTTTTTTTAAATGTCGGTTTGAGGTTTTCTTTTTACAGCCAACCCTTCGTCCCCCGATCCTTCTCCCTCCCCCCTCTTCCGACGGTACGGTGATAGATTCAAAAACAAAAGCAAATAAAAAAAAAAAAGCAAAAAGAAAGAACGATTGGCCGCAGATTTTACTTCTTTGGTTCTTCGTTTTCGAGCACAAGTTAGGCTTTGTGCTATGCGCTCTGAGATTCATCCGCTACCGATCTATTTTAACGAAAACGCAAAATGTAAAAAACAAACAAAAACAAGGTCCCTTAACCTTGAAAAATGCTTTCCGCTACAGCGCGGGGAAAAAATATTCGCTACGAAAGAATTGTATCTTTTTAGATGGATTCATTCGCTACGTACCTTTTTTTGTACGTTAGGTTGCTCGACATTTTGTTGTTAATTTCCTTTCTTGTGTCTGTAGCGAATACAGGACTGTGGAAGCCGACTTTTCATCGCTGTTGTAGCGAATATATTCGCTACGAGCGCTTTTATTCGCTATATATTCGCAACAGAGATTTAGAGTGTACCGACATGAGGGCACTTCAACGCGACGACACGGAACTTCGCTCCGTGATCGACCACCTCGAAGGTCGAGGAGGCTCAGTCCCACGGGTCTTTTCTCGGGACCTATCGAGCTTTGTCCTGTGGCGAGGCGTGCTCTTCCGAAACAATTTCGGAACCAGCAAACCTCCCTGGCTACTGGTTGTCCCTACCTGTCTCCGAGAAGAAATCTTTCAAGCGTGTCACGACGACCCAACGGCTGGACATCTCGGCTACAGCAGGACCCTTGCCCGGATTTGTGACAAGTACTACTGGCCAGAACTCCTCAAGACTGTTCATCTGGACACACGGTCATGTCACGAATGCCAGTGGCGTAAGAAGCCTCCAACGACACCTGCGGGATTCCTGCAACCGATATCGGCCCCAACTACGCCATTCCAACAGATTGGAATGGATTTGCTCGGGCCCTTCCCGCCGTCGATGTTGGGGAACCGCTGAATAATCGTGGCCACAGATTACCTCACCCGATACGCGGAGACGAAAGCCCTTCCGTCGGAGACAGCAGTGGAAGTCGCCAAGTTTTATGTCGAATCTATTCTCCTTCGACATGGCACCTCCGAAGTCTTGATAACCGACCGAAAGTCATCGTTCTTGGATCACATCACGCAGGAGATTCTTCGGCTCAGCCACACCAGCCATCGTCGGACCACCGCGTACCATCCGCAGACCAACGGGCTAACGGAGCGGCTCAACAAGACGATCGCCGACATGATCTCCATGTACGTCGACGTAGAACACAGGACGTGGGACAAGGTATTACCATACGTCACGTTCGCCTACAACACTGCAGTTCAAGAAACAACCGGGTTTACACCATTCGAGCTGGTGCATGGCAGAAAAGTAACGACCATGCTGAACGCGATGCTTCCCCATGAGCCAGTGGATGACGAATGCGACGAAGCCCGTGCGGTCAGTCAGAGAGCCGAAGAGGCACGCGAACTAGCCCGCCTTCGAATCCACGATCAGCAGCGTGTCGAGGCTCGCCGGTACAATCTTCGTCGCCGCGCCGTCCACTTCCAGCCCGGAGACAGAGTGTGGGTGTGGACGCCGATTCGTCGCCGCGGTCTCAGCGAAAAACTCCTGAAGCGCTACTTTGGGCTTTACAAGATCATCCGACGCCTCGGAGATCTGAACTACGAAGTCCTTCCCGACGGAACACGACCATCAACGAGACGTCAGCCGCGACCCGAGGTGGTGCACGTCGTCCGGCTGAAGCCCTATTACGAACGATAAAACTTTTTACTCTCGTCGACGAGAGAACTGTGAACTGTGAACTGTGAACTGTGGCGCGCGATTTTGCTGTCCTTGTGTTGTGGATTTGCTTTTTTTTTTTTCGTTTTGTGTTGCATCGGGACGATGCACTTTTTTAGAGGGGGAATAATGCCGCAAGCTCAGCTGACTGAGTAGGCAGCGCGCCCGTGGCCTAACGGTTATCGCGCTTGTCTTTCACGCAGAAGGCCAAGGTTCGATTCCTGGCCGCGGCTACACATTTTTGTTGACGCAGTAATGTGATGTTCCGGTAAATTCGAGAACCGTCTTGCTGATTCGAGGTGAGAATCTTCTACGCACCGAACCCTCTACACCGAATGTTCTCGAAGCCCACGCTGCGTACAAAAGGGGCCCCGCGTGCCAAGCCGGGATCAGTCTCGCCCCAGCGCTCGATCCCTGCGGTTTCGCCGACATCGACGCCTGCGACGCTATGCTGTTTTCTTCTGTTTCCTTTTTGTTTTGGGCACAAGTTCGCTCCATTAAACGTTTAGTTTCTTCAGTTATCATCGCCCCATAAATTGTCATTCGTGACAATATAGTTTTACTCTCAAAACAAAAATGTGCAGTCGCACTGTACTGGCTAAATTGCCCATCTACAGCAGAGAGGTCAGACACTACTTCAGTTTTCCTTTGTCTAAACATCTATGCATCAAATTAGAGTTTCAGGGCAATTGAATATCTTTCTCTCATCCAAGAAAGGGGACACTGTCAGTGCCATTCCAAAGTGAAGCAATGCTTCTGATAGTTCTGTTTACTAGAAGTAGTGTGAAGCTTTATTATGCAGATGACAGCTTTGTCTTTCACGATTAACATAATGCTTGTTCGTCTACTTTAGAGCACCCTAAGAGTCAGTCACTCCAATCTGTGCAGGGATCTCAGCGAATGATAACGTAGAAACAATGTTTATATTAAAAAAAAAAAAAAAGATATCTGCAACGTGACACAGCACAACGTTTTACTAGGCACTGGTTTGTATCGAAGCATAACTAGAATCGGTAGCCATTCACATGACTGAAACGCACTCTTAGAACTGCAATAACGTGTGGTTGCACTATGGACAACAAAATCTCACTGGCAGTGCTGTTTGGAAGCATGAACATAACATAAGATGGCTTCTGAAACCGGTTCGGAAGAGATGGAGTTGTTTCTCGGTTTCGAGGTTCTGTGGTTCTACTAAGTCGAGTCCGTAAAATAGGCTACTTTCTCCCTTCCAGCACTGTTGCAGTGCCTCGAGGCGGCTAGCCAAGAGGTGTGAGGTGCATCGGGGTTTGGAGTCCCTTATCGCACCGGGACTAACTGGGCCGCCTAGCTTCTCCAGGGCCTCCGGTGGTGCGGTAGCCAGGACTTTCTTTCAGGGAAGGGGGGGGGGGGGGAGTGCCTTTGTCATGTCGATTTGGGTAAGGAAGGGGGAAGAGGAAGTGCCAACTAAACTGGAGATTTCGAAAGAGGGCCCGGGCCTTTAGGGCTTACCCTAGCTATGGCCCCGGCCTGCGGGATGTGCTGTTGGAGTGAAATCATGCAGTCCGTCTCGAGGGCCGTTTAAAAGTTATTTCATTTTACGAATCATGCAGTGCACATTAGAGGCTGCGGTTGATTGTAGGGCTCACATCCAGATCCAGATGGGTAGGTCGTCACTCCCTATTGTTTTGGGCTGCACTCGCTATTCTCCCGGAAGGCTATGGGGGACGCATGTCAAGTACGGTGTAGTGTCCATAGTGAACTGTACGCCGCAGCACCAGGGAGGGGGGGGGGGAGAGATCGGTCCGGGTTATTTAGGAGCTCCATCCTCGCAGTCTGCAGGGCGTCGGGGACGTTGGTGCCCCTCCGATTGTTCCTGGTAGAGTTCCATAGCGAATAGCAGGCACTGAGCTTACTGGTAATGACTATAGTGCTACCCTGTGCACAGCATCAGTCAGGTACCTGATTCAGTCCTCATTGTGGCCACCTCGTTGCTGCGGACAACAGTACACCCAGACAAATGTCACGGAGTGTCCTCTAGCCGAACTTCTACACCGACCACTTTAAGGTTTGAGTCGCACAGGTGTTCAGTGCTGAGCTGGGTTTCTGGACCTTTGATAAGGACGGTTTTGGACATGGTGCAGTCTTCGTCCCTTTTGCAGTCTTTCGATAGTAGGTATTAAGTTGTATGTCCCTTGAGCTTCTAAACAGTGCTCTTTTTTGTAGTATAAACAGAATTTATATAGTGAACCACCACTGACGACTGACAGGCTCTCTAAAAAAATGAAAAACGTTTAGAATTCTCTGTAATGCGAAATTAGAGCACATCTCTTGAAGAGGAGGAGGGGAGGGTACGGAAAGGAAGGCATGTCTCTCCTCCTCCTCCGTACCCTCCCCTCCTTCTCTCCTCATTGCCTCTCATTTAGCGGGAAATTTTCGCTAAATTTCCCGCTAAATATAGCGGCAAATTTAGGGAATATTTTCCCGCTAAATTTAGCGGGAAATTTCGCGAAAATTGGCCCGTAAAATTTAGCGGGTTAAGTTTCCCCGCTGAATTTAGCGGGGAGAGTGCACGTCGCGTGACCTCAACACGAATACAGTTTTCCCGCTAAATTTAGCGAGGAAACTGTGACGTCCCATAATGCAACGCGCGCGTTAAAGCGGACGCCGCTCAAACCGGAAACGGGCGCCTAAGAGCTGCGCTCTAAAACAAGCTTAATGTGTGGTAGAATAGACCCTTTTCAAGAGTCCGCGCCAAGGGCTGTCCGCCATTGCTTGCTCGCATGCCCTGAGCCTGTATTGGACACCGAGGCCTGCGTCAGCGTTCGGTGAGGACTTGAATCCGATCACGCGCTTTGTGTCCAAGCAATGCCGACCGCCAATGTTGCTTGATAAACTTTTGAAAAGGGGAAAAGGGTTTTGAAAGGGAAAAGGGTCGAGAGCCAAGTCGCACTTCCAAAACTTCTCACATTTTGGATGTGAGCTTCGACATTTTTTTCTGTGTACCTCGTCTTCTTGCCCTCCATTTTATTTGGCGCTGTTAATACTTCACTGCCTTTCACAACGATGTCGAACAGGTTTGTATTGTACCAACGCCTCTTGTATACTCTATGCCTGTCGGAAGCGCTACCCGAGGTTGTCGTGTTTACTAATTCCTCTTTCTCTTCTAACACCCGTGTGCGCCCCGTGACGGCGCTGCCTACGTTAGGAGGCTCTAGAAAACCGATTGAATAGAGGGTCCATCACAAACTGCGGGGAGCGTTTGTAATTTAATGGCAGACGTCCCTGTTATGTATTGTTTTGTATGGCTCCTAGCTCCACCTACATTGTCGCATATATCCAATAAAAGGCCAGCCCCATTAGAGCAGCCTAGTGGGCACGCCAGATGCTCACCTTCGCAACCAACGTCACCAACGTGTCTTTGTGACATTTCGTACCGGAACACAACATATATGGTGTCAGAAGTGGCCCCCGCGACCTAAAATCATGGCAAGTGCGTTTATTCAATCACCGGCGCACTGCGAGCCAGGCGACGACCGCCAAACAGCGTGGGAAGAATGGCGAGAATCCTTCAAGATATACGAGGCTGCCTGCGAATACACGGCTAAGCCTAAACCAGCACGGAAGGCTTTGTTGCTCCATGTGCTTGGCCCACAGGCACGACGCATCGCGAGTACGTTTCCCCCGCAACCAGTGGAAGCGAAGGCGGAAGACACCGGAGATCCAGTCCAGTGCACACTGGACGAGTTTGACGAACTCTTAACAACCCTACAAGAACGTCACCAAAGCGGCGGCGCTCTTCAACTCGATGCTTCAGGCGCCAGGCCAGGCGATTGACGACTTCGTGACCGAGCTTCGCCGTCAGGCGCAAAGGTGCGATTTCGGTGACAAGTGCGATCGGCTCGTAGGCGACCGCATAGTTGTCGGAATTCGTGACGCAGCTCTGAGGGAGCGCCTGTTTCGGGAGCGAAATCTCTCGTTGGACAAGCTCATCTCTGCGTGCAAGGCAACGGAAATTTCTAAGAAGCACGTGAAAGAGCTTACACCAACAAATCCGGAACCAGAAGTGAATGCCATTCGCAAGTACATTCAGAAAACGCCAAGGCAACTCGGGCGTCCACAAGATGTTAAGAGGACTCTCCAAGCTCATCAAGCAACCAGAATGCGTCAACGCAAATGTTCACGCTGCGGGACGACACATTCTCCCCGACAGTGCCCAGCTTACGGCCGAAACTGCTACAGCTGCGGCAAATTTGGTCACTTTGCAAGCCTTTGCAAGCAACAGAAGCGACCAAACGTAACACCTCCACCACGAGTTGGACTGCTGCAAGAGGATTCACGACAAGACTCTCATGAAGAGTTCTTCCACGGCAGCATATCTGACTCCGGTCCCGGCGCACAGTCGACAAAGTGGGACGAAACAGTTAACGTAAGTGGACATAAACGTACTTTCAAGCTTGGCACGGGCTCTGACGTAAACATTATTCCTATGGAAGTGATCAAACATTGGTCAAACAAACCAGACTGTAAACAAACGACTGCAAGAGTTGCGACATACAGTGGACAACAGCTTCAAATATACAGTGAATGTGAGCTTCACTGCACGGTGAACAACAAGAAGTGTAATCTGAGGTTCCTTTTGGTTGACGAACCGTTCAAACCACTCTTGGGAGCTGCTGCGTGCACAGCACTCAATCTAATTTCTCGAGTGAAGCAGCTTGAAGAAACTTCACGAGGCAACTGATGCAACACAGCCAAAACAGTATGAAGAGGTATTGAAAGAATTCCCGGACCTATTCACAGGTATAGGTCAACTACCGGGAAAACACAGCATTCATGTACGTGAGGACGCATAAGAAACTGTTTCAGCTCCTCGTAGAGTGCCTAGCGCTCTGGAAAACAAGGTTAAAGCAGAGTTAAAGCGTATGGAGGCAAGCAACATCATCACCCCAGTCACGGAACACACAGAATGGGTTCATCCCATCGTGGTCGTCACGAAAAAAGATGGAAGTGTCCGTCTCTGCCTCGATCCCAGGAATCTCAATGCAGCGCTAAAGAGACAGCACTACCAGACACCAATCCCCGAGGAACTCTTTGCAAGCCTGAGTGGCTCAACTGTGTTTTCCGTTCTTGATGCCAAGAGTGCTTTTTGGCAACTTACTCTCGACGAGCCAAGCTCCTGGCTTTGCACATTTGCGACACCATGGGGTCACTATCGCTTTCTTCGAGTATCGTTTGGGCTTGCCACTGCTCCTGAGCTGTTCCAACAGGCAATTGACAAGGTGTTTGAAGGCCAAGTCATCGTCAAACCCTACTTTGATAACATTCTGGTAGCATCCAAAACTCCAGAAGAACATAAGGACCACCTGAGACAGGTCATGACTTACAGCCAGAGAGCACAACCTAAAACTCAACAGAGCCAAGCTTAGGCTAGGACTTACAGCCATAACATACCTTGGAAACCAGCTCTCGTCTCAAGATTTGGCCCCAGATCTAGCCAAAGTGAAGGCAGTTGAAGCCATGTCAACTCCCACTAACAAAGCAGAACTCCAGAGGTTCTTGGGGATGGTAACCTACTTGACAAAGTTCATTCCCAACTTCTCCACAACCACAGCACCTCTACGTGAACTCCTCAAGGTGAATATAGCATGGCACTGGACAACCCAACACACGGAGACTTTCAACTTGATCAAGACCAAACTGGGAGCTGCACCTGTGCTTTGCTACTTTGATCAAGCAAAGCCGAATCACAATCTCAACTGATGCCAGATTCCTACGGCATGGGGTCGGTTTTGCTACAAGAGGGCAGACCGATAGCCTATGCGTCATCAGCCCTAACTTCAGCTCAACAGCGTTACGCTCAAATAGAAAAAGAACTCTTGGCCGTGATGTTCGCATGTGAACGATTTCACTACTACACATTTGGTCAACCTGTGACGGTTGAAACAGACCACAAACCACTAGTGGGATTGCAGAGCAAGGACCTGACCAAAATGTCTCCAAGACTACAGAGGCTCATGCTTCGGCTCTAGGGTTACAGCACCAAACTCGTTTATGTTCATGGAAAGCAGCTCACAGTTGCCAACGCTTTGTCAAGGTTACCAAACCCATCATCCACGATGGAAACTGCAGACCATGATCCAAGTCTTTCGGTGTCAAGCCTTTTCCACGCGACGCCAACAAAGCTCAAGCAGATCCAGCAAGCCACAAATCATGATCCAGCTCTTCCGCAACTAAGCAAATACATCAAAGAAGAATGGCCAGCAAGGATCTCTGACGTGAACCCAGCAGCAAGACCATACTTTCACATCAGAAGTGAATTGTACACCACTGACGGCTTTGTGTGCTACGGGCAGCGGTTGATCATTCCAGCCATCCACCAAGACGAAATACTTCAAAAACTGCACCAGGCACATCGTGGCATCGTGGCGTGCAAAAGAGTAGCAGGCCAGAGTGCGTATTGGCCAACACTCAGCAAAGACATTGAGACTCTCATCGCAAGCTGCGACGTCTGCGGGTGGCGGAGAAAAGCTCACCGGAGAAAAGCTCACCGGAGAAAAGCTCACCGGAGATAAGCTCACCGGAGAAAAGCTCACCGCAAAACTGGCGGATGCGGAGAAAATCTCACCGGCCTTTGAGTGGATGCGGAGAAAAGCTCACCGACTTTGTTTTGACCTTAGCGGATTCTGCGTCAAACATTGCAATTTAACATAATTCGCATTCGTCACTTCATTAAAAATATGTCCACTTTTTTGCAATATTCTTGAAGTTCATTGGGAATATTTACTAATTCATCAGAAATTAGTAACCACCCATTCTGTATATTAATGAAGCCTGCAAGTATAAAAGCAGAACATCGTACACCGGTAAAAAAGACAACAATTTATTGACAACTGGCAGGGTGCCATCGGTAGCTCTGTCAAATAAAGATGTTTGTTCTTTGCGAGCTAATATGAATAGCGGTGTGTGAACCGTTTCAGTTTCAAATATTGTGTAGTGCCTAATAGATAAGTAGGTGTTTGTTTGCGTAATCAGTGTCGGCTACGGTGTTTTTTTCTGTTAATTTCACTAACAAAACTTTAGTTGCGAGAACAGATTCGTCCGGTCGTGTTTGTTGTCTTCACTCCGTCGTCGT
Source organism: Ixodes persulcatus (assembly GCA_013358835.2). Taxonomy (NCBI): domain Eukaryota; kingdom Metazoa; phylum Arthropoda; class Arachnida; order Ixodida; family Ixodidae; genus Ixodes; species Ixodes persulcatus. Next base: position 535,096 of record JABSTQ010009043.1, on the reverse strand, counting down.
CGTTTGAGTGCTTTTATCATGTATAACGTTTACCAACTCGCCCTATTTGCTACCTTACAGAAGACTACTTCTTATATTCGCGACTCCAGCGAACTATAGGTAAAGCTAAAGGCTGGTCAGGCAAAATCGCGGACGAAAGGAGGTCGTTTTCGTCGTTTAGCATGCGGACCACCATAAAGTTCTTGCACTGTAGCGTAAAATCGGTGTTAGACATGAAAGCATGGCGATTTTTCGACGGTAGATACCTTCTTCTAGTTAATGAGTAGGAATGACACGACGGAAGCATAAAAATAATTACTAAAAACGATATTTGTTTCTATGCTGCCTACGAGTACCAAGCAGCGATAGCAGACGACAGAGTTGAAACGACCTCCTCTCATAAGCTTCGCAAAAGTTTCAAAGAGAATTTCAGGCACCGCGTTGTTGCGCATGCACTTTCGGATTTTCGGCATTTACAGTTTTTATTTTTAGGTTTTAGGCAGACATTAAGTTTTCGTACTTTTTCCTGTTCTTCAAGTTCCATGAAAATTTGAGTTGGGCTTTCGTTGCCTACAGAGTAATCCACAGAAAACATTCGACCGCAATTATTAATTTGGGAGCAATATACCCAATAAGCTTAACAAATAATACAAAAAAAGACATTTTCTTTTTTACAAAGCTGACGAATTTTAATGATAATAAACTGATATATATTACGCATGATCCAACAGCCTCCTTATAAAAAGAAGAAAAAAAATCGGTGAGCTTTTCTCCGCATACGCTCAATGGCCGGTGAGCTTTTCTCCGCATCCGCCGGTTTTGCGGTGAGCTTTTCTCCGGTGAGCTTTTCTCCGGTGAGCTTTTCTCCGGTATTCGACGTCTGCCAGTCCAACCGGAGAGCAAACCCACACCAAAAATAGCTTCACCGACATCTCCCAGCTCGACCATGGGAAAAACTACCAATTGACCTTTTTCATTGTCAAGGGAGCACCTACATCCTCATTGCGGACTACTTCTCAAAGTTTGTGGAAGTAAAACAGATGGAGACGACAACGGCAAGAGCGCTCATTTCGGTTCTAGGGGATGTCTTTGCGCGATTTGGAGTCCCTAATGTGCTAATCTCTGACCAAGGACCTCCTTTTGACTCAGCAGCATTTAGAGCATTCGTGCAAGAATGGGACATCGTTCATGAGCCATCACCGCCACTTTTCCCCAGATCCAATGGTCAAGTGGAGCGAACAATACTGACTGTTAAATCCATGCTCACTAAGTCGCTCAGCAATGGTAAGGATCTTGCTGTGGTCCTCCTCAACTACCGCTCCACCCCTGGCATCGGATCTGTTTCTCCTAGCAGAGCTACTGATGGGCAGGAAGTTAAAAACATTCATCCCTGCCCTACCTCAAAGCTTGGAACCGATGTTTCCTACCAAAGCTCACAAGAAGCTTCTCAAACAGAGACAGCAGAAACAGCAGAAGTATGGAGACTGCCACACCCAGGCTCTCTCGGCTCTCGCAAAGGACCAGCCTGTTTGGTTGAGGCACAAGAATACCTGGCAAAAGGCAGTCATAATACAAGTTGGACCCAAACCGAGGCGCTATACAGTGCAAACTCCTAGCGGTGGTATGCACGTTAGGAGCCGCTATCACCTAAGACCCCGTACTCCAAGGGTTGAAGATGACGGTTGCTGAGTAGACGAGTAGTTTCCTGACGAACCCAAACCCACAACAACCGAAGACAATAGCACCATACAACAAAGTATCCAGGATTCAAGAAATGGTCAGGCTCGACCAGGTGTGACACGTTTAGGACGTACCTTACGTAACCGGCAAGATACCGAGACTGAACTCCAATAACATCTTGGCAATGTGTGTTGTATGGCTCCTAGCGCCACCTACATTGTCGCATATATCCAATAAAAGGCCAGCCCCATTAGAGCTGCCTAGCGGGCACGCCAGAGGCTTACCTTCGCAACCAACGTCGCCAACGTGTCCTTGTGACATTTCCTACCGGAACACAACATATCAGTCCCCTGCGGAGATTGGTTGGAAGTGCGCTTGGGGTGCGTTTTCGCGTGTCGAGGAGGAAAGCAGGATAAAAGGCTCGGACGATTGCAGACGATGGACGCTTCCATCACCTTCTCGCAGCTCGTACTGCAAATACGGCCTATAAACCCCGTGACCCCGAACGAGCAGTTGGAAACTCTCTGTAATACAGGCTCTCTGGTGCACGAGCAGACGACGCGTCGCGCGCAAAGCCCCGACGTTAGCCTCCATTCCAGACAGTGTCCAGCGGTTCGATCGAGTTCACGTGGTTCATGGTCCGCGTCTGCAATACGAGCTGCCAGGAGGCGTCGAAAGCGTTGATGGTCTGCAAATGTCTCCGCCTTTCCTCCCGCTTTCCTGCTCGCCACGCGATAACGTAGCGCATGGGCACTTGCGACCGATCGCCGCAGGAGGAGTCCGCCATTACATTGCAAACTATCCTTATGGTTTGAGGTGGAGCCTCTCTTCAGTCTAGGCTCTCTATCCTGCCCCAAAGAAGGTAGCGCCCCCACTATGAAACAACGGCGGCGGCGCGCAACTTCTCGGACGGCGGCCCCCATTGAATGTTTCCTCCGTCCGACAGCCATAGAGTATAGGGGGGGGGGGGGGGGGGGGGGCGTTGCTCGTACATATCCGCCACCGCGCTACACCACCGAGACATGCTTCTAAGCGCGCGTCCCGCGGTCACGAAGGGGTAGCGCCAGTTCCGGTATCGTGGTGACGAATCACGGTACCGGTCTGCTCCGTTACACCCTTCCGTTACAGCTCTTTCGTTACAGCGACAGTTGTTCGAGCGAGTGCGCTGTAACGTCGACCATCATGAACAACCAACCGGCCGACCTGAAGTTCTAACAAGCGGTTGTTTTTTCACCTGCTTTTTATATACATCATTACGACATTGAAATTCTCGACTCGCGTAAATTAAGGCAAGGCAGAACGTTTTCAAGCATGTAAGTAGAGGTTAAAAGAAAGACGAGTACAGATAGGCACGTGTCGGACGTCTCCCTCTTCTTGAGATAAAAGTTGTCCTTTCCTGAAATGGCATATTATAGTGCGGATTACATGTATTCTGTGTGAACCGTGCTGTACATTCTGCGAGCTCCGCAACAACGTGGCGTTCTTCGTGTTTCTGGTCGTTGAGGTAAGCGATAAAAAACTGAAACACTGTTGCAGAAACTAAACCAGGCAGTTTCGATCCCAGTACGACGTAAAAGTCTGACATCAAGTGCTAACCTCGGGGACTCGAGACCATGCTGACGCTTCTTGCTAGTACCGGTAATTGTTTGCGGTAATCTGCCAGGCAACTAAATGTATGCGACAGAAGGCGACGGCCAAAACCCGAGCTGGCCACAACAATAGCCTTTTCACCTGTGCTCATGGAGGTCTCTATATCTTTCACTCCTGGAGCCACGAATCCGGAGCCTAGATACATTTCGTTATTAAACTAGGCCATTCTGCGATACCTCATCCCCTATTTTATAAGAAATCGTGAATAATATAACACTTAAATGATTAAATAAACGCGAACATATTTCCAAAGAGATTTTTCTTTCCCAAATATGTGTTCTCAAAGAAGATATTTTATTCTTACTTATGCGTATCCTCTGATCACAGTCTTTCCTCGTGTGTACCTGTACTCTTTATTTGTCTAGCCCTTGCCTGGGTAGTTGAAATTGCACTCTGTATTTAAGGTAACCAAATGGAACGTGTATGGCGCTGCGAAAATTTCCGACAAACACGAAGACGGAGCCCGTGCGTCACTTTGAGATTCTAAGGTCTTTCTAAATTTGTATAACATACGCAAGAATGCAGATTGTATGCCTTGCAATATAACTGTATTGGACCAAACCGCATGGCGAGGATGAAATAGGCCCTAATGATATCATTGAACCTTCTAATTACCCAGACGTGACAGCCAATGTTATTCCTTTCCAGATGATCTCCTCTCCCAAATTCGAGATAGCAATGCCACCTACATCGTCACCACAGCAAGTGAGGCTAATCGATTGGACCACCTCCGCCATAAGCTGGACCTAAAGGTACGCAGACTTAAGATACGTTTGAATAATAAAAGTGCACTTTCACAGGAATTAATTCTTAGTTCTTCAGCTGCGCAGAAACCGGTGTTTTTCGGTTCAAATACAAATTCTACGGAATGAGTTGTTTCGGTGTGGCCTCTTACTTTAAGTGTTTCTGAGGGGTGTGAATCTGTCGGAAGAATTAGGAAGGTGTCTTTCAGCGCATACGAATACTAACCATTGGCGTGTACACTAACTATCGCGCAAATTCACTACATTCGATCAAATGTCAAACGTTCATTAAACAGGCATGTGAAACTAGTATAGAACGTTGGATATCGTACCAAGCGATAGAAGCTTTATGACATGAAGGATGCATTTATTGCGGATGAATATTCGATACTATGCAGAGGTATACAAAGTTATTTTTTCAAAGAACTGCATTAACACAAGCTGTTGGCTTTTTTTGTTTAACAATTCACTGTCAATATTAGTACTATTAGACCCCACACGAAAATTACCTTTACGTCCCACTAATGCACTAGTTTTCCTCCAAGCTAATCACGATTCATAGCACGCGCCGAAGAAGCACTGCTGGTTGGCAACTACTTTTACCAAACAATACAAAAGAGCACAACTTGCGGTTGGATGAACCCTTCACGCGATATAGGCGTGGATTTAGTTTGACTTTTCACTTCCAAATGAAATACGGTTGCCTGTTAATGCTCTGTCATTTTGTTGTTTATTTCTCCTAACGTTTTCAAAATATTAACACACAACCGATCATTGAGCTGCCTTTCTACTTACGTAGAGAAAAGTCTTCTTTCACTCATGTCGCTCTTAATTAAGAATATATTGTTTATTTATGCGTCTGACAAAGAAAACATATCTAGATGCACAGAGGTATCTATGATGCGTGTCAACGTTACTAGAACGACTCATTTGGGAAACTGCCATAGAGCCTGCTCCGAAAAAGAGGCACCGATCCGTACTCGAGAACCGAACTAACGGCGATCGCATCCCCGCCATTTCTCCCGCAGCGGCAACTCACGAAACTGCTCGGCTGCACGAATTCGTTCAGGTCGAGTCGCGCAAGGGCCGGTGGCTCCATCTCGCAGTAGGTTGAGTATCGCATTCGATAGCGTCCGCTGTTACTGTTCAATTTTGGCTTTCATCGTCCATTTTGGCGCCGAAATGTATACAGTGGAAAAGGCTTCAGGGCTGCCAAGCCCCGTTTCCCAAACGGACGCACCGCAATTAATCACCGAAGTTAGGTCCCACCCAGGTCGGGACGCGCTGCCTGAGGTCACCTGTAAGACATGGCTCTATAAAAAAAAAATATATTAATTGTGCCGCAAAACCTTGTAAATTAAAATTTTATGCAAACATCACGCTCCTGTCATTTTGTACTAATCTCCAATAAAAGTTCCTACAAAAAGAGCTTTTAACGTTTGTTTTTACGCAAAAACATGCTTTCTAAAAGCTCATGGTGACCACAGCTAAAAAAGATGATTGGGCCGCCCTCTTGTCACCTCGTGCCTGGGGGTGTCGGTACTCTTGAAACATTCAGTGACTCTAGCAATAGCCATATAAAGCAACTTTTATGTTTCAACTCGTCGCTAAAGGGTGGCGCTGTTATCGTATTTAGCTCGGTCTTGGTGGATGCCAGCTGTCTAGGTTTCAAGGGTAAGTTTCCCAACTGAGTGTTTTAGTAACGTTGGTTTGTGTGGCCGAGATTGTCAGGCCCACTTTGTTTTAATTTACACGTTGTTTCAGTCTACAGGTTAAACTGTTTTGTAGTAATTTAACAAAAACATCGTTGCTCGTCTTCTCTCAATCTTATAATTAAATGGCCAATGCTTTCAGGGTTACTTTACCGTAGAAACTGCAGAAGGATTTATTTCCGTGACCGAGTTTAAGAAGTTGAATGAAGACATGTACGAGGAATTTCCGGTGGAGGATGTAAAAAACGAAGTGATTCTGGTGATTTACACATCAGGAACAACGGGTCGCCCGAAGGCCGTTGAACATACGCACTACAGCATTGTGGCCAGATTACCTCCCAGGTAGGTCCTCACATTTGTACCTGTGTGCTCGTAGGAGAATTGTCTATTGCTGATAAACCTCCAAGCGCTCTTGGTGTTTTTCTGAAAAGATTAATATGCCTAAAAATGCCCTGTGACATATTTTAAAAAGATTAAGAGGACCTTAGTTTTTAAAGAGCCTTAATTCAGTCTGCCTGCGTACAGGGACACAATCACGCGCGACAAATGAGAGACTTAACAAATGCGGCACAGCTGTTAGCTTAGGTTCTTTGACGTGCAGCCCTCAGTAGTGATACGCGACCACATTCCGGTATGGCATGCCCATCCGGATCAGAATGGGCAGGGGGGGGGGGGGGGTGAACTCAGGACCCCTGGGTTCTGCAGCGCGAGCTCTAGCTTCCGTGCATTGAGCTGCGTTGCGTGAACACACTCGACCAATGACATATCACTTAGTATTTGTGGTGTACATTGGTTCGTTCATGTAGTTTATATGCTTCTTTAATCTGTCATTATATCCACCACAAACGTTGTAATTTTTTAATAGAGCTATGATATAGTGCATCTGAAATGTATGTAGGGAGTACTTGCAACATGACATTGATACAATAAAATTAGTCGTCAAACTGGAAAATTTAATCTGCCATTTCGGTCGTTCTTATTTATTCACATTTCGTAGCCTCTTCACTGATGATGACATTATCGCTTCCCGGATTTCTATTACAAATTTGCTTGGCTTTCGAATTTACCTCAGTGCGTCCTATATTGGAACGAAGACTGTTATGTTTCCCAGACCAGCCGGCATAGAGCAAATACTTGAAGGCATCAGAAAATACAAGGTAAGACACGCACACTGCCGCAATAATCACTCTATCATCAAATGTGATGGCATGAAATAATTTAGCCGCCCGATCCTTTCGTCATTAGTATGTTAGTAGCGTGAAGTAAACCGCTTATATTTAGTGTCAAACCAGGAAGAGGAATTCACAATGTTGACTTAGCCTTCGAGAAACCGGTTCAGATATAATACAGTGCTAAAGCTTTTAAATTGTAACTAATGTAGGCGGGTGAGTTCTCAAAACATATTTTATTGGTTTTAACCTGTACCTAAATATAACAATTTCATTAAGAATTTTTTTTTGTCGAACGGCTTATGTCACGCATAACTAAAGTTGCTATTTCTATCGACAACGTAAAACAAAACGCGCGGCAGCCTGCACGTAGTTATTGTAGCAGGTGTTGGAGCCGAGATAAATGAGATACTATATAAAGTCAATTGTTAAAATATAAATAACCTGATTTAAAATATGTGTATTAGAGAACGAACCAAGATAATTAGAGCATCAGAAGTCAGCCATAGCGATACAATGTTACCAGTATCGTTTTTTCTGTGTAAATATTAGAACAGGATTACTTACACGGGAAAGCAAAACGTTCCAGGTTTACCTTTACTAGTATTAAATGGGTACGTGATATGAAGACGTAAATTTTAAAGCCAGTAACACACACGACATACTGGGTTCTGCTGGCTGCATGTCTAAGGCGGACAAAACATGGACCTCAGTGTTTATAGTTCGCGGAATACTAGTAATGTAAACTCGCACACGTTGGATGCTAAGGAAAAACATTTTCCTGTTAAAAAGATGTCGATTATCTTTTAGCCTTCTAATTCTTCAATTTCGTCCGAAAAAATATTTTCCTTCCTTCTCAGAAAACAAAATCCGTAATATTTAAAAGTACGTTTTGAAGGTAAGCATCCCCGACAGAGATCTGTCTAGTTGGGTGAAAGTTCGCGCCCGCCAAGGCCAGAGGTCATCAGGAGCAACGCAGCCCCTACCTCTCGCGCGCATCAATGTCCCTTACGTGAAAGGGACCAGCAAAGCACTGGCACGCGTATTGCGAAAAGATGGCATTCAAGTGGCAAACAAGCCAGTGTCCACACTGGGGTGGTTAATGATAAGACCCAAAGACCGACTACCAAGAGAAAGAGCACAGGGTGGGGTATACAAGATCCCATGCAGAGTGCCCAGCCACCTACATCGGCTAGACAAAAAACTTTCACGAAAGAATGCGCCAACACAAGAACGACGTGCGTAACTTCGACCGTGAACGCAGCGCAGTTGCACTGCGAATTGAGTGACCATCCGATCGACTTCGCTCATGCGCCACCCCTGAAGAGCCACCCCTGAAGAGGGAGCCAAGTAGGCTTCGAAACGTCGGGACTTCTTTTTACTGTTTTGAGATTAGAGAATTCTCTTTTACTTTACTAAAAGAACGATGAACTAGACACATCATGCTTGAGCTTTACTATCTTTTTATTTGTAGTCTTATTAAGATCATTTGTATGCCTTGACGTCAGTTTACTTTTTCTTTGCTGCGAAATTTTGCGGCTCCCACGATATGGCAAACAAAAACAAAAATGATCAAGGGCCGATTTGGCGGAATCAGAGTGATGATCACATCAATTTCACCGCATCATATCTAGCATACGCACACGCTATTCAGAGCATTCTTTTTTTCCCCTTCAATTTACTACGCATATGCACAATAAAAAAAAAGTTACTTAGACATGTGTGAAAATTTACCATTTTTACGATTATTTTACATTCTTAGATTTTAGTATCGCGGAATACATAAATGCATCTCATATGTAACTTCCTAATTTACTGCGTGATGCATTTCATAAACCCCATAAAAAGTGTCTGTTTTCTATGTCTTTTCGTGATATTCGCGAATCGGCGGATATACATAATGTCCTTTCATGTTCAATTTTGTTTCTTTCGTAAGCTGTTGTAAGCTTTTGTGAAATGTTTCGATAAATGTTGCCAATTTATTTGTATTTACAATGTATGGTTCTTTCTGACGGAATAGGCAACATATGTCGTGTAATCACTGAAATATTCGTTGCCTATTTGGTGTTAGCTTTACAATGGTTTAATCGTGGCAGACTTGCCAAAGTCACGGCTGGGCAGTATCGCAATACAAATGTATCGCGAGAGTACCTTAGAGAAACCTTCGAGTATCCGTATCTATGTATCGAGATACTTTTGAAAATTGTATTTGTATTTCAGTAGTGGGACACATTTGCAATGTGTCGCTTCTATCCCGATACTCTGCCAGGCTTAGGTATCTGGCTACATTTGTTGTCGAAAATAATATTCGGTTTTATTATACGATAAAAAAAACGCCGGTTTGGTGCAAGGAGTTTTAGAATTTGTAATATGAATTCGACGCATAACCTCCTTTACAAGAAGGAAGCCTAGTTGCCTGGACTGCCACAAACAATCACACACACAAAACAAACAAGAATAACAAAAGTAGTTAGAAAAACGTTCACTTTCAAGAATAGCATGACAAGCTCCTCCTAGAAATCCTTTCTGCTTTCCGCTTTAGCAGAGCGAGAACTGTAAAGGAGGCGATTGGAGAAAAGAAAATTATCGGACATGTCAGACTTTTTGTCAAGCGTGGCACGCAGTTGTTGATCTTCACTAGCTAACTAGGGTCAATATTTTTTTTTTTTTAAGCGATATGGGATTTTATATTTGCGAAGAGATGAGAGAGTTTGACGTAAGGGGAGGTGCATAAACTGACGTAAAGGGAGGAATACAGTAACCAGCATTTGCGCACGCCGCGAACTGCACCCTCACCCCTTACCACTGTTCGGGAAAACGTGTATTTTTGTATGTATTTGTATCTTTATTCCGGAATACGTTTCTGCCGGTTTTGTGGAAATTGATCAGAAATATCCCGTTACATAAAAGACAAATGTACCGAGGAGGTATCTGTAATTTGACTTCAAATCATATGTATCTTAGTATTTGTATTTTAGAATACTTTTTGGAGCACCTTTGCCCAGACCTAGCCAAGGTTTAAATTCTTTTTAACTTTTTTTTTTGAAATGAAGAATTTTACAAATTTTATTACATAGATTTTAGCGAAATATTGTGCTTAGTTTTGGGCTGTTTTCGATGCTCTTTCTGTTCATATTAAACGGCTTGATTTAACCTATTCCATTGCTGTAGAGTGTGTCTTTGCCTTGAACTGTTCGGGGTTAGGGGTCCCAACAAGCAGGAATGTATTAGGTCCCTGCCTTCTCCGCAATTGCCGGTGAAAATCCAAATAATTCAAGAAAGAAACCCCTAAATTGCATTATTTATATTGCATCTTTCGAACTGACGCAGGTGACAACACTAATAGAAGGATTCAACACGATTTTGCACCTTGCCGAGAAAGTGGAGGAACGAGGGGTTCGGCTGAAGTTTCTCAAAAATGTGATTTTTACTGGTATCAAAGCGACACTCCAAACAGTGAGACAACTTGAACCCTCTTTCGGTCCATCCATTGTCAAAAACGGTTATGCAAGTAATGAGATTGGCTGGATCTGTCAACCTCCAATGGGTGTCTCCAAGTGGTACGGCATTGGATTTCCAGCTCCAATGGCACAAATTAAGGCAAGGTTGATCGATGTTATTGATATTTTGTGGCAGTTCCTTGATATGTTTTGGGACCTGAAGAAATAGGTGTTTCTATGTGTTTCCTCGGCAGTATATATATATATATATATATATATATATCACTTGCAGTTTTTATAATCGTGCGTTGTCTCCAAGAGGAAATAATCGAAAATATGCATATTATTGAACCGTACTTAAACGAATGAATCAACGTTTTTACGAAACCGCCAAAAGTCAAAATAAACGGCGAATCCAGGATTTCAACTCTGGGACTCTCACTGTCTGGGCGGGTGGTCTAACCACTACACCTCTGCACAGGCACGTAGCCAGGATTTTGTTTCGGGGGGGGGGGGGGGGAGGGGGGAGTGACAAAATGCTGTATGAGGGGGAGGGGGGAGAGGAGGTCCCAGCAAAATGAAAGATTTCGGGGGGGGGGGGGGGCCGGGCCCCATGGCCCCCCCCCCCCCCCCCCCTGGATACGTGCCTGCCTCTGCACCTGGACTTTATGACGTTTCCTATCTTTCTTAGTATTGAACAAGAAACGAATAAATGTATCCAATCAGAGGTGCTCTGGAAGCACACGCCGCCGCGTGGAACGCGGTACGACGCTTGCTGGCACGGGGTACGAACTCCTTGTGCTCCAGAAATCCTCTCACTGTTTATCTCGTCACGTATACATGTCTTTATTATACAGGGTGTTTTTTTTTTTGTGGTTTACAGGTTTGTTTCAAAAGAGTCATGAAAGTTACACTTATGTGGTTTGTGCAGGTGAGTTATGCGGCCAGGGGGACATTATGTGGGTGGATAATGTTTGCGATAAGTCGGCTAATTAATTAAGATTTGTTATTAACTTTTAATTAGTGAAAATAGACATATGGTTCCAATTAGAAACTTAAAGAGCGTCATCGAGAACCACTGAATCAACTCTTCTTAGAACGACTTGAAGCTCGTGGGAAACTCGGGGGCGCACCAAAGTTACCACTCGTGAAGCACGCGCAAACCTGGCAGTGCGGAACGCGATGATAATCTAATCATCCCCGTTTTGCCACTGCCAGCTTTGCGCCTGCTTCACGAGTGGTAACTTTGGTGCGCCCCCAAGCTTCCCACGAGCTTCAAGTCGCTCTAAAAAGAGTTGATATAGTGTTTTAGATGACGCTCGATAAGTTTCTAATTGGAACCATAGGTCTATTTTCACTAATAAAAAGTTAATTACCGGATTTAATTAATAAGCCGACTTATGGCAATGATTAGCAACCCACATAATGTCCACCTGGCCGTATAACTCACCTGCGCGAACCGCTTAAGTGTAACTTTCACGGCTTTTTAAAAAAAAAAATTTGTGAAGCTTAAAAAAGCACCGTATATATATATATATATATTATATATATATATATATATATATATATGGCGAGAGGGAGCGATAGAGGCAGAGAAAGAGAAAAAGAGGGAAAGAGAAATAATTAATCGCAGCTTGGGTTCCGAAGTAGTAATAGGCAAAAGTAAAGAACCGCCCAGGAAATCACAACACGGATGGTTTATCTCGACATTTATTCATTTTCTTGTCAATTTTTAGCACATCAGAAATGACATAAACTGCTTGGAAAATAAAACAATTCCTGAAGCTTGACCTAACTAATTGGCAAAGGAGTTAATTTTATTGCAAAGCATTCTGTAATATGAAGTCCTATGTTGCGAAGTTTATATCGTTAAATTAAAACCTAATGGAACCCTAAAATATTAAAATCTCAATGTGTTGAATTTCATATGCTTTCTTTGAGCTTTCACCCTTCTGAACTCCTGTACTCTGAACGGCATTTTGTATGGTGAATCGTGGTGGCATGTTGATCGTGCCAGCTTTATTTAATCTGATTCACTTGTTTCTTTCAATCTGCGAGTCTCAAGACGTTCGAGAAATACCAAAGCCTAAATATATTTTGTTTTGTGCCAACCATTTTCGTCTGTTGGACAGTCGTTCAACAGACGAGAAGGATATACGCACAAAAATAAAATAAACAAGATAAAATACAATTAGGAAACTCAATGTTTTCTTATTTCCATGGCACCAGATTTTTCTTTATTACAATCTTGTGTATTTCGACAGTTCATCTAGTCTAAAAGGCTCCAACAGTCGAAGTCAGCAAACGATAGTTTTTAGGGCAGTCAGACAGACAGGAATTAGGTTGCTGCAGTTATCCGCCCAAGGGCGATTACTGCAGGTCATCCGATTGGATTTATATCTCTCTGGAAGCGCAAACCTATCTCTCAACTGAATCGAATTCTTTGAGCTATTTTTTTTTCTAAGCGAGATGCATGTATATAAAGGAACGACTATTTAGAAGCACGGACCATCAATGTAATATGCACTAGGTAAAAGTTTCTCACACTTTTATTTTAAAATATTCTGAGCATAATTTTTGTGGTTTATTTATTTATACTGGACGCACACTCAAAACCAAAACATGTGTTACAAGGAAAGTTAACACACATAGGAATTCATACACGTCATACACGAAATACTATATATGCTTAATAAAAACAAATACACGACGCTATTAACATTAACTGAAGAGCGTGTTGGTAACAATGACTGGCAACAGAACGAATAAAACAAACTCTGGACGAGGGACAACGAACATTTAGTCGTCCGGAGTTCGTTTTATTCTTTCTGTTGCCAGTCACTACGCTATTCTATGACACATGTCAAATGACATTCGATACAAACACGGAAAATGCGCTACAAAAAGACCATACTTACAAGTTGGTGATACAGCGGGCATTAAACAAGGACAGATATAGTCACTATACAAGGCGAGCGTCGATTGTGTCTTGTTTACCACCTATCTCTTTCCTTGTTTATTGCGTGCATTATCACCAATTTGTAAGAATGAACCAACTCGCCTGAATCCCAACTTTAGTCCGTAAGCTATTATTGAAAACGTTGCATACCAATATAAAAAAGCCGCATCAAAAAACGTATTCGACATTTGAAAGAGACATCGGCATGCCTGCAGGGTACACATGGCAATAAAACTGTGCACCTAAGGGACTGGCTTGGGCCTTTAGCTTACTCAGCGGTTGAATTATTATTGCGACACTAAATTTTGAAACTATATTAATCTTCCCATTTAAAGCCTACATTATAGATTGGAAATAGTCCGTACGTCGGTATTTTTCAGCGCATTATTGCTTAAGGTAAATTAGAATATGTCTAGCAACTCAAGAAGAGTTAACAATATGCATCTTTGATCGTTCATTCAAGTGTTGCGTTAAGAGTACTTTAAACACAATGTTAACCCCGATCCATTTTTTTTTGTCAGATTGTGGACATAAAGAGTGGGAAGGTCCTTGGACCGAACGAACAGGGAGAAGCGTTAGTCAAGAAGCCGACTTCCATGAAGGGATATTACGGAAATCCTGAAGCCACATCGCAGACCATTACTCCTGATGGTTGGGTGCGAACAGGTAATTTATGCTGGCTATATATTTTTTTTTTTCAGTGATGCCTGTAAAACGAGACTAAGTGCCGAATTCGACATTTTGGTGATGGAATTATAAACCCTGAACCAGCTGGCACAAAATTCATTGAGTGTATTTGACTGAAAACTCAAAATGCTCAGAACTTTTTAATGTCCGTAGACAAAAAAGTGAAAGACGTTTACAAAACTCCGTAATGCGAAATTAGAGCGCAGCTCTTGAGGAGGAGGAGGGGAGGGTACGGAGGAGAGGGTATGCATTTCCCCCTTTTCCTCTCCTACTCCATTCCCTCCTCTCCTCTTCTCGTCCAATTAAGTTCCCCGCTAAATGTAGCGTGGAAAATGACGTCACATGACTTGGTGTCACTTCACCTATGAACAAATCCAGTTTCTCTGCTAGATTGCGCCGGAAAATTGACGTCATGTGACCTCAACACCAATTCATTTCCCCGCTAAATTTAGTGGGGAATTGAAATGGTGTTAAGGTCACTAGACGTTAATTTTCCCGCTGAATCTAGCATAGAAACTGAATTTTCCGCTAAATCTAGCGGAGAAACTGAATTTCCCCGCTAAATATAGCGGGGAATCGAATTGGTGTTGAGGTCGCGTAACGTCGATTTTCCCAGTAAATCTGGCGAAGAAGCTGAGTTTTCCCGCTAAATTCAGCGGGGAATTGGATTGGCGTTAAGGTCACGTGACGTAAATTTCCCCGCTAAAATTAGCGCGGTTACGCTGACGTCCATGGCGATGGCGACGCCGCTCAACCCGGAAACGGGCGCTTAAGAGCTGACCTGGCGCGCTGTTATTTCATGGTGCATATTCATTTTTTTTTCTTCAGACTTAGCTTGGGACAAGGGATTTTTTGTATATTAATTTTCACTGCATAGAATAAGCAATAATGATATTTTTCATTAGTAGAAGACAAGAAACAGCTCCGGTTGCCGACTGATAGCAAATGACGCTGCTCCGAAAACGTTCCCACAGCCTACTTCAACGACCAGTAACACGACTAAGAATGTGTTCGGCGGCCGAAAATCAACAAGAAACATAAAATGAAAGACGTTTACAAATCTCTGTAATGCGAAATTAGGGCGCAGCTCTTGAGAAGGAGGAGGGGAGGATACGGAACGGAGGGTATGCCTCTCCTCCCCCCTGTATCGTCCCCTTCTCCTCTCCTCCTCGCCTCCCATTTAGCGGAAAATTTCCCGCTAAGTTTAGCTAAAATTTCTTCGCTAAATATAGCGAGGAAAATTTCCCGCTAAATTTAGCGCGAACTGTAACAAACATTTTCCTGCCAAATTTAGCGGGGTACTGTTCCCCGCTATATTTAGCGGGAAGTTTAGCGAACATTTTCGCGCTAAATTTAGCGGTTTAAGTTTTCCCGCTAAATTTAGCGGGGAAATTGCTGTCGCGAGACCTCAACACCAATTCAGTTTCCCCGCTAAATTTAGCGGGGAAATTGCTGTCGCGTGACCTCAGCACCAATTCAGTTTCCCCGCTAAATTTAGCGGGCAAGTTGATGTAGCGTGACCTCAACTCTAATTCAGTTTCCCCGCTAAATTTAGTGGGGAACCGACATGCCATAATGCAACGCGCGCGGTTAAGCCGACGCCGACGGCGACGACGCTAAAACCGGAAACGTGGCTAAAACCGGAAACACCACTAAAACCGGAAACGGGAGCCTAAGAGCTGCGCTCTAAAATTACAGGAAGATCCACTGGTGGATTCTTAGGGAATGCGTTAGCATGACCCTTGGGAAATGCCACACTTTGGGAATCGCTTATGCTGAACCCTTCATTTTCCTGTTTGGCTTTCTCTATTGCTTAATCTATTTTTTATGCCTCTTTTTGGTCTCGTTGTGGCGTCAGCGTTAACGATTCCCGAACGGGGACTTGTGTGGCGTTTCCCAAGGAACATGCTAACGCATTCTCTAACAGTCCACCACTGGATCTTCATGTAATTTGTTTCACCCCTTTCCTGTACTCTGTCTGTCACAGCACATTGACGCTCTTGGATACTGTCATCCATTTCACTCGTGAAAAGAACCACATTCATACCACTCGTGGAAGGATCCGCATCCATATCACTCGTGAAAGAACCGCATCTATCGCTTTACCTACACACACGCGTCACAGCCCGCGCACCGCTACAACGGAAACCCAGAGCGAAGAACAACCGGCGACGGCAAAGCGGCAACTGAGCACGCCCGCATTCCACCGCGACGCGGCGCGTCCTCCTCTCTGGCTCCGCGCCAGCTGTGAGCGGGACTTCGACGAAAACGCAAGGGCTCGTTTTGTCGAAAACACGGCGGTGTCTGTCAGTTTGTCAGCGCCGGGGAGAGAGAGAGGTTGACGCGTGCTGACGTCAGCGCTTCGGACTAATGGGAACGTCGCACGCGTCACCCTTTTCCCCTTCTTCTCCCTCCCTACCCGGCGCTTACAAACGAAAGACACCGCCGTGTTTTCGACAAAACGAGCGTTCTAATGCTAACGCAATAAAAGATAGTGATTTTAGAGCGCAGCTCTTAGGCGCCCGTTTCCGGCTTGAGCGGCGTCGGCGTCACCGTCGGCTTCGGCGTCGGCGTCGGCGTAACTGCGCGGTGCATTATGGGAAATGTCCCATAATGCACCGCGCGAGCCCCCCCCCCCCCCCCCGGGGTCACGTGACCTCGGGGGGGGGGGGGGGGGGGGTTGCGCGGTGCATTAGGGACATTTCCCATAATGCACCGCGCGACCCCCCCCCCCCCCCCCCCCCCGGGTGTCACGTGACCCCCCCCCCCCGGAGGACATTGAAGATGAGGGGAGGAGGAGGAGGAGGAGGAGGAGGGGTACACCCTCCCCTGAGTACCCTTCCCTCCTCCTCAAGAGCTGCGCTCCAATTCGGCGTTACAGGGAGTTGTAAACGGCTTTCACTTTTTTTTCGTATTACTAATACATAGTGCTCCGGCCGGACCCGGCAAGATTCGTGGCTGATTCCCTTATTCCTTCTGACGTTACCTCGACTCCGTGGGGTGACTGCTCAAGGATGACGCATGCAGAGCGAAAGATGCATACTGGCAACAGCCCACATTTCGTATGACAATATGTACGCCTCACTGTACCTGTAAAGTCATGTCTTGTTAATATGGACACCTTCGTTCCCCAGAAAACTTGTGGATCATGTGAGTCGTCCATAATAACTAGGGCTGGGCATCGATTGAAATTTTAACCCGATTAAGCGGCACCCTTTAATTGATAAAATAATCGATTAAACGGTCGCGTTAATTTTCAGGTATAATGGCTACTAAAGAGCAAAATAATATTTTCCATATTGCTTTTTGTTTGTGATAAACGACTCGATGTGCATTTTCAACTCGGGATACATTTGAAGTTCAGACAGTCGAAAGATGCATGAATGATTATTCCACCAGCGAAGGCAAAGCGGAGGGAGTTTTCTAGTAGTCTCCGACATAGGGGATTTTTTCGCTTCTTCCAGAATGTCGAACCAGAACCGAACCGAACCAAAAAACCGGAACCGAACCGTTATTTTTAGCCAAACCGGAACTGAACCGAACCCAAGACTTCGCCGCCACCTTGGAACTGAGCCGGAACTGAACCGAAAAAAAATATAACAGTAAAGGCCTGACCACACTAGCGTGAACGGCGCCGCCGGTCGGCACCGCTGGGCGGCACCGCCGTCCGGCGTCCCAACGCGAGGAGTCCACATTGGCCTCCGTTTTGCGGGCGTCACGTGACAGCACTGGCTCTCGCGATCGCGCGCGCGCCTCCCGCCGGATTTCCCGCTCTTTCGTCATCTGCTCTTCGGTAGATTCTTCTGTTTCGGCTCTCATCTTTCGCATATATCATCATCGAAACCGCACTTGCTGCCTACATGGGAGGTGTCCATGATGACCTGGTGATCAGCGTGAAAGTGATTATCCTAGCCTGCTCGTTGATCTTGCGACGTCGCCGCGCTCTGAAGGGAAGGAGGCACAGGTTTTGGGTCCGGCCGAGTTGGTTCTACCAAAACACCGAAGGAAAGGTCCGTGCTTTGCTGCCCCGGCGGCGCGCCAGAGATGAAGGCTACTTTCGAAAGTGTCACCAAATCAACACGACATCCGTCACAATACAGACGACAAGCAACAAGTGCCACGGAGAAACTCACTTGTAATTCCGAATTCCTCTCCTATATTTCCCAGCGGCTGTTCTTAGCGTCATTATCTTGGTAGTCTGGCTGCGTCTTGTCATATAAAAAGGGAACCAGTCGCACAGTTTCAAGGAACCGCTCCGTTGGGGAAGGCACCGGGGGCGAAGTAGGGACAGCAGACGACACGAAACACGTCCTTCGGAACGTGAAAGAGGCGCGGGGGACCGGCTTGAGCGTTGCCATGGCATCGCAACGTCACTATCTACGCCACCTCCCATTGGCTCCTCTCTTCTGCGGCGAGCGGCGCCGATCTCTGAACCGCGCAAGGAGCGGTTGACTCTGCGGCGCAGAACGTCGCGACGGTGAAGCCGAAAACTGGTTTCGGTCGGCAACCGGCAGCGACGACCGTCACGCCGCAGGCCTCCGCGACGCCAATGTGGCCGTGCCTTAACCGATTCAAAACGGTTCACGGCAATTTGTTTTTATTACAAAATGTATGTTTGAGAAACAAAAATTGGCGGCTCTATTTATATGCAGTGATCACATTGTCTGTACCAAAGTGCAATGTATGAGAAATTGTGGGTTTTAGTGGCGCTCTTATATTGGCATTATGATTAATCATCTGTCACGTGGTCACGTGACGTCATGCTGTCAAAACATGCCGTCAAGTAATATCAGGTCACGTGTTCCCGTGATGTAGTCACGCGACTCACTGTGTCAAGTCTACTTAAATTGAGAAGGTTACTAGATTTATTAGCGTTGTTGACACCGTGACGTAACATGACTTCACGACTTCGCACCACAAGTCACGTGACTCCGTGACGTACTCGATTGTCATGAGCCCGAGTCGAGTGCTTGGGTTCATGACAATCAGCATCGCCAAACATTCGGGTAATGGCTCGTGTTCAATCAAAGATAAGAATAGCCGAGCTCTAACAATATCTAAAGCTCAAGCCATTCTTTATTTTTTGCCAACCCCAGCGCATGACTGTGATGAACACTGACGGCATATAATTAGCGTCAGATATCACGTGGCCGTTTTTTTTCTAATATTGAGTTGAGGAGGGGAAAGCTGTTTTTTTTTTCTTTATTCTTTCTGCGTCTGCCATAGACCGGAGAGTAAAACTAAAAGGTGTTTTTGCAAGTTATCAACGTCAGGGCTTAGCTCTTAGCGGTATTTACTGAAAGTACAAAAACGTTGCACGACCCAGTTTACATGTACACGTCATTGAGGCACCCAAACATGTTTCCGTTGTTGCTGAACTGTCTCAGAAAGTTGTCTCCGAAAAAAGAAGCATTGAAAGGACTGAATGTAACTTAATAATCCGACGATAAGTAGTACAAGTGTGCACGGGAGGGATACATGAAAATAAAGACCCTAGTGGCCTCAGATGGACAGCCGAACGTTGGCGGCTGCTCCAAATCTTACAGGAGTGTCGTTCTCAAGTTCTTCCCTATACTTTGACCACTTCCGTATTTTGTTTAAACTTCACAGTTTTTGGGTGCAAAATAAAAGAAATGGAGGATTATGTTAGGAAATGAAACAAATAAAATTGTCGAATAAACGCCCAAACGCAGGAGGGAGTCCCTCAGGAATAATTAGTATTCTCTGTGGAAGCACCACAAAAAGCAGAAAAAAAAAGGGGGGGGGGGATGTAAAAACATACTGTGTTGTAAAGGTTCCTTTGCTCCGCATCTTCGGCACAGACCAAAAGGCGTGGTCCCCGAAACTACTTTGTTTACAAACACACTGCTGCCAGAAAGCAGGTTTTCGTAAAGCCACACGCCCGGGCCGTTCCTCACGACGCTGATCCAAGCAAGAATAAATTGTGTCTCTAGAATACATGACTTTCACTGAGCGCGACCCTTTTGCAGCGTGCATTTTGCACCACCGGATTTGATTTTCACAGCAAGAACAAATCGCGGTGACCATCAGCATATAGTGCGATGATGTCACGTGCAAACCGTGTTAAACAGTTAGGTTTTCTGGTGAAATGTGATGTTCTCAACACTAGCGAAAGTGGATGTCCAAATCGTAACGTTGTGCAGCAGTCTCGCGATGATACGCGACAGCCTAATAAAATGGTAGTGCGCGCATGACTGATAAAGGACAGGGTTGTAAAGCGATGTCCCAAGACAAGTGAACAAAAAACCGAATATAGCATTAGCTTCCCGAGACAGTATTTTGCCAAGATTCGAGCTCGTGGAAGTCGATGTCCAAATGTGATTTCTATTAGAAATAGCTTGTCTGTCCTTCGCGCTATTTATGCGTAATTACGAATATCATTGCATGCATCGCTATGTATTTATTTTGGCAGTAAGGCGTTGTGTATGGGATTACCCTTTCTTATTTCTCTTTCTGTAAATTTCGAGTATTGGCCTTCAGACCTATTATGTGAACACACAGTTCATTTTGGCATACCCCGCGACCCGGTGTTTTACGCTGCCAACCAGCGAACAAAAAAGCACGTTTCCGCAGACTCAACAGATGGTATATTCTCGAGTATCATCCTCCCGTGTCGGTCTCAAGCGGTTATGTGAACTTGATACAGTCAAATTCATTCATGACAATAAAAAAAAAAATGTAATTACTGACTGAAAGTTTGACGACATAAATAAACGACCGATCATTTTAAAAATATACATCATAACTAAATGCACCCCCAAATTATCTAAAATATGCTCTGCAAATCTTTTCCGGCGTTTTTATTTGATTTTGAAGCTGTTTTAAAGAGCTATGTGTTCCTGACACATATTCAACTTGTCAAACATATAGAAGGTTGTTATTGCATCTTTTATGAGATGAACAAGAATTTTATGGGTTACAAATACCGGCGTTACCGGTAACGTGTTACATTTTTCGGTCACGTAGTAACTACTAATACTTTTTCAAAAGAGTAACGGCTACTTACGTTACCCTTAATTTATAAAAAAGTAACGCAAAAGTAAGTGCATTACTTTTTATAGAAAACGGTAACGCATTCCTTTTATTTTGAAGTAACGTTGGTGGACAACGAGTAACGCATTCCTTTAGTGTTTTTTTTTTTTCGGTAACGCCTACAACACTGGTCTGTGGACAGGACAAAAACAAAAGTACACGGAGGCGCGCGGCGGAACTATGACGATTCCTCACGCAGACCGCCAGAAAGTGACCAATTAAGTAGCTGCAATGTCGAGTAGAATACGAAATACTACATTGTTCTATTTAACGAGAAAAACACGACCAATTAGCGGTGGTGACGCTTATCTGCAAATTGAATTGACCGGCATTTTGTCAAAAACAAACCTCAAACGCCGAGTTATGCCGAAAATGTTCTCTCGGGCATAGGGCTATTTTAGGCCGCAATTCGATCTGAGTACGAAGGTGCGTATAGATAAGAGTGAACAGTTTTGATCACTCCTTTCTGCGTGATTGTTCACCCGCATCACGGTGCTGAGTGTAAACAATGTTGGCCAGGAAAGCAAACGTTGTTATTGCCGCTCAGTGTTTCTATAAAAGGTAGACTGCAAGGGCTTGTCCTAAAACTTTCGTGACAGTTTGAAAACAGTACTGATTTTATCTCAGTTGCGTCGTAATCATATATATTGTGAAACGTATATCGAAATCTAGATTTCACGATATATATGGCGAGGAGGTGCCCATGCTATGCTTTTATGCAACCGTTAGTAGTTCCTAAGATCAAGAGCACAACTAGGATTCAATTTTTAATACTGCGACGCAAAGTTGCACCAATCACGGGTATTTTAGGCAACCTACCACACTTCGCGAGAACATTTGGATTCAAGTAAAATATATGTAAGTCTGGTAGACAAAAGAATGTTGAGTCATATAAACACGGCGTTTTGTACTTTAATCTAGCTTTTGTTTTACTGTTTCTTCGAAATTAAATATTGCAATTTTTTTATTTTTTGTACTGGAAAATAGAAGTGGTGTACGAATGATAAAAAGCTACAAAGTTTCTCGTTTTGCGGTTAAAATAGTGTCTATCCCACAACAACACAAAAAATACATTCTCAATTTAGCGGTTTAAACCGGTTCGAACCGGTTGAACCGTTATTTTTGCTCCCCGGAACTGAACCGGAACTTAACCTTAATCCGTGAACCCGAACCCGAGCCGAACCTATAAAAATTTCGGTTCGACACTAGCTTTTTCACCATCATCCTCGCTGCACTAGACAGGCGCTCGAAAGACGCTGAACCAGAACCTCAAGATGGCGCCCATTAAGACATTGTGCGATCAAAAAAATAAAACGGATGTTTTGTGCGTACAGCTCATGATCAAGTCATCCTACCGCCAGCACGTACTGTTTTATGGCCGCACGATACTTCAAATGCGCATCGTGCTCTCAGTATGGCCGTGTCTATGCAACACCATGTTCAATTCCCACACATGCTTTCTAACTCATTTCACTGTACATGAACCTCCATTTCAGTTCTGATCATTAAACGTTGCTTACAGGGGATATCTGCTATTACAACGAAGACGGCCAGTTCTTCTTCGTTGAGAGGATGAACCAGCTTTTCCGGTGCAAAGGGACCCTCGTGGCACCTTCCTCAATTGAGAGCGTTTTGCTCAGCCACGAAGGAATTGCAGACGCGGCTGTCATTGGAGTACCTTACCCAAAATATGTAGAAGCAGCCATGGCATTTGTCGTGCTGAAGACATCTCATAGCGAACTCACAGAAGCAGAAATTGAAAACTTCGTTGCGGGTGAATATAGCTTTCCACATTATGTACACTGCACGAATCTCAAAATATAAAATAACCTATAGACACGTTTTTGCAAAACCTGAGGGCATAGCGATAATAAATTTAGGTACTGCATATTTTTTTGTAATAGGCAATATGCAAAAACAAAAAGCGCAAGCTAGTGCACTCATGATCAATTATCAAATTTCCGCCATATTCGGGGCTCCCGTACCAATGGTTTCGCCCGAGAAACAATGGTTCCATCAAATTGGGCGTCGTAGATCTAAAGTATGATCACGTGCTGCGAGTCCAGTACAAACTCTTCACACAACTTCTTCGATAAAGACCGTTCATTGACCTCAATGGCCCAGTTCACTGCTTGAGTGACGAGTCTTGCCACCTCGTTGCTGACAATTCCTCTGCCAGAATTGCGCGGCCGTTTTTAATGCGAAAGAATTAACTGTTCCATGGAGCGAACCAGCATTATCAGCTTTTGAAGCCCCGCCAAATGGCACCTAAACTCCCCTTTCCCAATGGAGCGAAGCCTGTCGTCTGTAGCAGTGATTTGATGGATAGGTTCCCATTGGCTGGCGCGCGACATAGTTTCAAGGAACGAAGCTTCCATTGGCTGCCGCGCTGGCGAAATTCCAAGGGACGCTACCCTAGGCCCACAGAAAAGCCCTCTTCATGGCAGTGCAGCGGCCTGGCCGCCGGTAAGAAGGAGCGGCTGGCCGCAGAGCCAGCAGAGCATGCCAGGGCAGACTCCGGAGAGGCTGCACGGCCCAGCTCAGCGTGGCACGGCCACTTGACGAGAGCGCGGGCTCGGCCGTCGGCCGCAACCTCGGCAGTAGCGAAACGTGGCCGTCCGCGCCATTATGCCGCAGACGACCTAAGGGAGCGGTAGAACGACATTCATGCTTTCGCATTCACAACTCATAAGAAGTGCCCTCGGAATTTTTCTTTTCTTCTTTGAAACAAAACTAAACAGCAACCTATGTAGTGCACATTTGCATCGTCCTAATATCGTGAAAGCCGAGTTCAATGCAGATTCGTCTTGTCCGCATTTGGACGATGTGAAGCAAAACCTAATATGGCGGATCCGAGGGGCATGATAATGATAGCTGGCAAAAGTTTTGTATATGGTCTATTTACCTCGCTTTTTGAACTCCGTCACTGCAGTTGTTCTGCGTTGTTTTCTTTTCATATGTGTTTCCTGACGTCCCCCTCACAGTAATGCCCATTGAACAATCCCAGGCACCAAATAGAAAGTAAATGAATAAGATAGTTTAAACAAGATAGAGCGGAGAGGGCTCCCGTAGAGCTATGGTGTTCAATTGGTAATACGCAGTCCTTTCTATTAGCGTGATTTGTGATATGCAAATACGCTGAGCTTTCTCATTTCTCCACAGGCCAACTTGAAAGCAACATGCACCTTCACGGGGGCGTTAAATTTCTTCACAGGATACCGAGGAACGACGACGGGAAAGTCATCAAAAGAAAATTGCGAGAGCTCCCTAAAGACTACTAATGCGACTCGCCAGTTTCAGCAACCCGTACCATCATAAGTATTTTAGTGGTACGAGCTATGTGGGTTACGATCCAGATTAGTTATAGAAAATTTAACGTGATCCAAACCAATGAGCTCGGGCCAAACGTAAAATAAACACTTTCATGTAACACTCTAGTCGGTGACAAGTAGAGAACCCAGGGCGAGGGAAAGGAAGGCTGGGAGGAGGAAGCAGGAGGAATTGCGGAGAAAGGGCAATGTTTCCTCCTCTTCGCTTCAGCATTTCATTTGCTTCCTCCTCCGCAGCCTTCCTTTTCCTCGCCCTGGGTTATTAACCTGTCGCCGAGCATAGATCTTGGAAAGGTACATTTTTGGACTTGACTGCATCGAGTGCTTTATGGACACTGTTGATTTTGTAAGTTATGTTCTTTGTGTGAATACCAAACACTTTACCAAATGCAGCGTGATATTCTGAAAGGGTACAGGCCTAGTCAAGCCGCGGATGTTAGGTGGCTTGTTACGTGTACTCCCGGCGTACTGTAAGAAATAATGTCGAAAAAAAAATTCTTTAATTTGAAATTTTGTTTTCAGTATAAAAACCGGGATATTTCTATTTATAGACGCAAAAGTAAAGCAGCAAACACACATATCGAAATGAACGGAAGGGAAGGGCTTCTATTTGATTTTCATGAAAAATACAATCATATATGTAATAATAATGTCAAGATTATAAATTTCTCTGAGGTTACTATACTACACCGAATGGCAGCGAAGAGAGTGTAAGGATTAGCTTGTTTCAGGAGCTTTCATATTTGCATTTTGTGTTGTTTTAATTAAGCTATATTTATCTTAATTTCAGCACCATTTTTTAACAGAATCACAAACTCGTTATTGTGAATTCAAATATTTACCGTCACTACGCAAAATGTGATCAGATCAAATTAAGCGTTTTTATAGAGCAATAAATCTCTCCCCAGTACAAAAAAAAAAGAAAAAACTTGCTTGTATGGCCTCAGAGAGAATTAAGTTTTAAAATACGAAAATCATGGACACTCCTTTTTAACAATTACTTTTAATATAAGGTGTCCCCAAAAACAATTTACAGGATTTTTTTCCACCGCAAAACAAAACTACACATCGCCTAACTCTTCCACCCAAAGGTAGCGTTATATAGGCCAGAACCAGATGCCAAAAAGTTTCAGCACGAACCGATATTTTATTCCAAAGTAATGCGATTTTCTGAAAATTTCAATGGAAAAGCGGAATAGCAGTTTTCGGGGCAAGGTGACGCGTTTTTGGTCAATTGTGCTTGAATAAACAATATCAAAAATACAAACTGCCATTTCATTTAACATTAAAATCGCCGCACTACCCCTTTAATGCTATCCTATGGATTCCGTGGCACATATTGATTATATTGTGACACAAATCGGTCAAGATCGCGGTATTTTATTAGGATGAACATCTGTAATCAGTGTGCGTGTGCAGTATTTGGAAAACTAAGGATAAATAAAATAGTACAAAAATAAATACTATCGTAAACATTTGGACAGAAAAATAACGAGTACGCATTGTCAATTCTAAGGACAGCGTGTTCGAAAAAAAAAAAAAACACATCTTCAACGTTTTTTTTTTTTTTATGGCAAATCAGGGCTTAAAGTCTGGGGGTCTCAGGGGGTCTCGGACCCCCACTGATTTTAAAGGAGGGTCTGAAACCCTCCTCCACAGCCCCAGCATTACTGAAATCAAAATCATATCTTGCAATAAAATAGCTTGTTTTCAGGGATGTGACATTTGGGGATTAGCAATTTGAGGGTTACAGGTACAGCGTGGGTAGAGTCAGCAGTGGGGTTTATTTTATGTGCATCTTGTACATCTCGTCAGAACCCCGCCCCCCCCCCCCTCCCCCCCTTCTTGTAGGAACCCCCCTCAACTTACGGGAGACTTTAAGCACTGGTCAAAATTAACGCTCATTCACCGATTAAATGTAGCGTTAAAGGTCCGAACGAGATGCCAAGGTTTCAGCCATAAACCATTACCTTATTCAAAAGCTATGTGATTTAATAAAATTTTCAATGGGAAAATGGCACCCGTTTTTGCCCGTTTTCGGTAACTGGCGCAGTAGAACTTTATGTATTCGAGAGCCCTGTGGGCTGCCATTTTCCTATGGAAAATCGGAGAAAATCACCTATAACTTTTGAATAAGATAAGAGTTAATGCTCAAACTTCGGCATCTGGTTCGAATCTCTGGCGCTACATTTGGGCGGAAAATGAGCGATCGGCGATTCGTAGTTTATTTTTGCGGTAAATAAAACCCTGTCCTTCTGTGGGGGGACACCCCGTATATCTGACATTATGGTCGCAGTTTGGAGAGAGTAATTCACATAGTAGATTTTATATCGCGCAACGGTTTCGTGGAACTCAGATTTTGCACCATCGGCCAGTTGGCACATTCAGCTTGACGCGCTATGATGGTGACGTATCGACTTGCGGAAATAGTATTCTAGCGTGCGTCCTTGACCCATTCTCGTGTATCCGACACTGGTCTGTTAGTGTTGCTGAAGAGTTCGCTGACAATTACGCAAGAGCTCAAGGCAAGCCATCGGATACAGCTAGTCCAGCGAGACATTGCATGCTCGGCAGTGGATGTTCAGATTACAACGAAAGAACTCCAGGCTGCACTGGACGCATGTCGGTGGAAATTTTACACTGGACCTGACAAGATCAGCAAGATACTACAAAACTTTCCTGCGGCCTAGATAAAAATCCTGTGCTTTTTCAATTAAAGACAAGTTATCCGTAAAACGTTCAACCTTTGGCTCATGGCATTTTCGATGTTGCCAGTAACCTTGACCAGTATAAATACCCTGCCAGTCTCCTTTCGAGGGGGACACTGACAGGGTGTTAATGCTCGGCAAGGTTTTTATTTGTGCATGACATATGAGAGCCCAACTACCCAGAACACAATTTGCGGGTTGAAATTCATTTTCTTTCCGCCCGAAAACCGCCGATCAAGAACTGGCCGTTTTGAGTCGCGCTCACTCTCTTCTCCATGGTGAACAGCAGTTTTCTATGGTTTATTTATATATTTATTTATTTATTTACTTACCCTCAAGGCCTGAGGTATTATAGAGGGGAGTGGATTACATTTCATAAGATAGTACAACATTATGCAGTTACTAGTATAAACAAATAAGAGGCTCCTAATCATAAAATAATAGCTAAGGCGTTCTTGAAAAGATTGTAATTTTCGATGGCTGCCACCGGTGCGGGAAGGCGATTTCACTCATCTGATGTGCGTGGGAAAAAGGACAAAAAAGCGTAAGTTTTGCACAGTGAAATTCCAACCTCAAGAGCATGATCCAATTTGGACGAGATGTACGGGGGCGTTAAAATAAAATCGTGGCGCAGATATGGGTGATGAAAGAGCTTGTGAAATAGACATAGTCGAAATAATTTACGGCGAGATGCTAGGGTTAATTGGTAGGTTGAGGCTAGATTTCATTGAGCTTATGCTGGCAGTTCTTTTATAGTCAGATAGGATAAAACGAACTGAAATATTTTGAACCATTTTAAGTGGACCTATTAAGTTTTTTTTGGGTAAGGATATCACACAGATGAAGCATATTCAAGTTTTGAACGGGTTAGTGTTTTATATAACAGAGGTTTTAAGGACGAAGAAACTTTTGAGAAGTTACGTCGGATATATCCAAGCATTCTGTTAGCGTTTTTAATAACATACGAGATGTGAGCGGCCCAGTTGAGATCGGCTGTAATGTGAATACCAAGGTATTTGTAAAAGGTGACGGCATCAAGGGGCTGGTGATTTAGAAAGTAGGTGGGAAAAATACTAGCTTTTCTAGATACGTGCATATATTTGCATTTATTAACGTTTAGGTTCATATACCATGCTTTTCACCATTCAGAGAGTTGGCATTAAGACTGAAGGTTAGTTATATCGTCATCACAAGGTATTTCACGAAAAACCTTGCAGTCATCGGCAAACAAATGAATGTTAGAAGAGACGAAAGAAGGTAGATCGTTTATGTAGATAAGGAAAGGGAAAGGACCAAGAACAAAACCCTGTGGCACACCGGAGTGAGCACCTGTTCGCTGCGAGTTAGAATTGTTAGCTGAAACAAATTGTGAACGGTTAAGAAGAAAACATTCAATCCATGCGAGACGTTTATGATCAAGGTTAAGTTGGTGTTGTTTATATAGTAAAAGTTTGTGGCATACCTTATCAAATGTTTTAGAGAAGTCTACAAAAATGCAATCGGCAAATGAGGAATGGTCAAGAATGAGGTTTATATACGTGATTGATACGAGTTTCACAGGAGTAAGTTTTGTGGAAGCCATGCTGTGACGGTGTGAAAAAGCAGTTTGATTCCAGAAATGTTGCGAGATGCGAAAACAGAATGTGCTCAAGAGGTTTACAAGGAATGCTGGTGAGTGAAATGGGTCGGTAATTTAAAGGAGAAAACTTGCTACCTGATTTATGGAGTGGAATCACCTTCCCGACCTTCCATTCACCAGGGAGATAACAGTTGTCAAGCGACTGCTGAAAAATCTTAGAAAGTATAATAGAAGAATAAACACTAGTACTTTTCAAAAACATGGGATTAATTGAATCGCATCCAGGAGACGAAGAATGTTTAAGTGATCTAATGAGGTTTTCTACACCAGTAGGTTCAATGAGTATGGGAGACATGACAAGATAGTCAAAGCCATGAGTATCGGGACACTGAAGTTACGGAAAGGTTACATGAAAACACTTCATTCAGCACCAATTCACACTGGCTAGAAAAAATAACGTTTCCAGTGCTGTCAACTAAAGTGGTCGTATCCTCATCTTTCGGTTGTTTAACACGCCAAAATTGTTAATGTCGTTTGTTAACATTGATAGCAAAGTGCTTTGAATAGATTCTTCCGCAGCATTTTTAGTGCACTTACATATTTATCGGAGACATGTTTGTAAGCATTCCAGCGGGCACTATTACCAGATAGTTTAGCTGATCTATATAAGCGCTTCTTTTTGTTTGATAAACGTTTGAGGTTACGGCTATACCACGGAGCATCGACTATTAGATATGATGGTGAAAGTGGGAATGTATTTATTAGTTGAATCATTCACTTTAGCTACAAAAGTGTCCCAATTAGCTTGTATAGTGCGATTATCAAAACCATTGAAATTATCAAGAAAACTGGACAGTTGCTTTAAAATTTGCTTTTGTGTAGTTATGAATAGTTTTAGTTTTTTTAAGGTTGTTTGGTCGCGACAAGCAAATCTGGAATGTAAGCAAGCAGTGATCAGTTAAGCCAGGCAATTAACTAATCTCGGATACAAGATTAGGCTGGGATGTCAGGACAAGATCAAGGGTGTTTGTTTAGACACGACCACCAAAGGTAATCAGAGTCGTGGGTCATCGAAGGCACACACTCAATATTAAAAATAGATTGAAAATAAGACACCCATCTTTTGTGGCTTCTAAAAAGTTACAAATACGTTGATTAAAAAAAAAAAGCTGCACAGCCACGTGATCTTTGGTAATTTTCTCCTCTATATCTCTTCTTCCTCCCTAGTTGAGTTTCGGTTTCTGTTTCGAGCAGATGCGTTTTTTGACTTTATTAAAAGTATACGCGACGCTGTAGCAAAATATTGATTGGGTAGTCTTCTGATAACATAAGGAATCGCCGGGCAAAAAATAAAAACACAATTTTTGGGGGTGTCAAGTGTCCCTTTAAATATGGTCTGGGCCATGGAGAGAGAATCATATGTGAGACATTCGAAGTAAAAGGGCAAAGTAAAGAAAGAAGGAACAGATACATACAGCAGTTATTTATTTATATACGTTTACATTGTTCGCATTTGACCTTTGCTGGATTCGAGTATTATTCAAACGTACTCTTCTGGTGGTATCTGGGAACCTGCTTATAATATCCCTCAAGTAATGTTCAACAAACGTAAGCGAATGTGTCCAGCCCCTTATTATCCCCTCCTTGTCAATTTACGCTTTACATGCTCTAAAATTCAAATTTTAGCTAAATCAAATTGTATTGACGTTAAAATACCAGAAGCTTTTCCCGCGCAAACTGTCACCCTTCACAGGCTCTACATTTTCTGCGACTAGTGAGGCATCTTCCACTGGACAGCCGTTCGAATACTTGCTGTTGCTCTGTTTTCCTTTTCGCATATGTTGTGCACAGTGATTTGCGTCGTCGTGAGTCTCATGACGAATGCTATTAGCGACGTGAGCGATCGAAAGCGTCGCTGTGGTCGGCCCACCACAATTGGCCGAATGCTGACTATGACGTCAGCAAAGGATGTCTCATCGAAAGAAATAAGAGGAATGTAAGAACTTCAATTTTTACGGTGTTGGCAGTGTTGCTTTGAGAGCGCTATGATTTCAGGCTTCCACCATGCCTATTACAAACACCATCGAACTTGTTGTTCACAAGGTAATGACGTCACGAAAGGTAACCGAACGAGGGCGCCACCGAAACATCTCGCCGCTAATAGCAATACACAGACAACCAACAATTAATAGTCGTTCTCACCTCAAATAACAAAAACCTTCCCCGTGAATTATCAAACATGTTTTCCTTTCTTACGTACTATTTTTGTGACCTGTGGATTGCTAAATCTGATTTTTCTTGCATTCTCCTTTTTCACATCTTCCATCTACCTCTGCCTCTTTCACTCTCGTTTCCACTCAAATATTCTAACAGCCCCTCACTAGTGTGTAAGTATATACATGTCAGCTTTCTCGTTCGGTTCGTTCATTTTTTTTGTTTAAACTTTTTAAGTATAAATACTTTAGTACTTTCCGTACCCCCTTTTCAGTTAACCTTTCTTCAAATTTCAATTTACGAATTTCTTCTCTGCTCCAAAATGACAACCAGCCAATAACCCCCTGCACTCCCTCATTTGATATGTCCCATGTGCTCCCAGTGCTAATCTGCCCATATTTCTTTGTAGACTTTCCAATCCTGATTGAAACCCTCATCTCCTGCACAGTACCCCTTTGCGAAAAGTCAGCCCTCGCATTATCACTCCTTTCCATATACACCTGACCACTTTGTATCTGTTATAATTTCAGTGTGTCTTGAGTTTCATAATAGCTTGATTACTTTTCCCTTTTCTCATAATACTATCTTTATGTTACTTTAGAAATTTCCTCCCCTAATTAAAACAAACTCCAAGATTTTTAATTTTTCTACACGGTCTTTTTTATGTTTTCTATTTTCAGACACCATTACTTCAAATTTATCACTGATAAAACTAAGGCTCAAGCTGTCCCCTTCATCTCTATATAATCCAGTTAGTTCCTGTAATATGTTAGGGTTATATACCATGAGTGATATCTAGTTTGCATTCACCAGTCCCACGATTAGTTCTGTTACATTCCTTCCCCTTCCATATATAACTGACATAAAAACCTAAACTGTTTCGCTCTAATTTGTTTTCCACTCCAATCCGGTGTATCATGAAGAGCAGGGATAACAGAGGAAAGCCCTGCCTGAGCCATTTTATTATTGCTGCTGGTTGTGTAGTTTCCACTTCCCATGCTATTACTAACTTATTTGTCTGTGTACACCCGTTGAAGAAACCTAATAAAATGTGCAACCTTGTGATACCCTTTCAGCTGTTCCAAGGGTTTTTCCTGGTTCATAATATTGTACGTTCTCTTGGTGTCCAAATAGTACCCCTGTCAGGCGACGCCCCAAAGCTCCTTTTCATTAACTATCCTTTCCGCTAAAGGATATTCTGCTAAAGGAGCTGCAGTTCTCGGTGGAAGAAACATATTTCGGTGATGACTCTGGCCGCTCTTCCCTCGGGGAGCGAGTGACCAGATCGTGTTCGGAGCTAGCCTCGAACCAGGAGTAGTTAGTTCCGCGTCGCCGCGTAGGGCGCTAAGGCATGAGGTCCCCCCTCGGCGGCTACGGTGTCGGCGGCGTAGCGTGCTCGCCTTTTTCGCGGTGTGGTGGTGGTTTGCGGCCCGTGGCTGGCCTCGTGTTCTGCTTTGGTGCTGTGTTGATCACAGGTGCCACCATTGTGCACGAAGGTGAGCCTTAACCCGAAGAAGAAAGAGAACACAGATTTACGGACTCTGGCGACTTGGTGGCGGCGTAGCGGCGGTGAGGTACAACAAGAAGTGGTGAGCGAGGGAATGTGGGACAACCGCTGAGAGAAACAACCGGAGCGGACGGTTTGGGAAAGATACTTGGGCGCCATCTATCCCCGTGCGAGTGAAGCGCGCTCGGTGCGCCGAACATAATGTGACCGCCGTGTCGGACAGAGAATCATCACCTAAATGTGTTTCTTCCACCGTCGGTACAACAAAAAGTGGTGAGCGAGGGAATGCGAGACCACCGCTGGGAGAAACAACCGGAGCGGTCGGTTTGGGAGGGACCGGACACTTGGGCGCCATCTGTCTTCGTGCGAGTGAAGCGATCGGTGCGCCAAACATAATGTGATCGCCGCGTTGGACAGAGAGTCATCATCTAAATGTGTTGCTTCCACCATCGGACAACAAGAAGTGGTGAGCGAGGGAATGCGGAACCACCGCTGGGAGAAACAACCGGAGCGGTCGGTTTGGGAGGGACCGGATACTTGGGCGCCATCTATCCCCGTGCGAGTGAAGCGCTCGGTGCGCCGAACATAATGTGATCGCCGCGTTGGACAGAGAGTCATCACCTAAATGTGTTGCTTCCACCGTCGGACAACAAGAAGTGGTGAGCGAGGGAATGCGGAACCACCGCTGGGAGAAACAACCGGAGCGGTCGGTTGGGGAGGGACCGGACACTTGGGCGCCATCTGTCTTCGTGCGAGTGAAGCGATCGGTGCGCCGAACATAATGTGATCGCCGCGTTGGACAGAGAGTCATCATCTAAATGTGTTGCTTCCACCGTCGGACAACAAGAAGTGGTGAGCGAGGGAATGCAGAACCACCGCTGGGAGAAACAACCGGAGCGGTCGGTTTGGGAGGGACCGGATACTTGGGCGCCATCTATCCCCGTGCGAGTGAAGCGCTCGGTGCGCCGAACATAATGTGATCGTCGCGTTGGACCGAGAGTCATCACCTAAATGTGTTGCCTTCACCGTCGGACAACAAGAAGTGGTGAGCGAGGGAATACGGAACCACCGCTGGGAGAAACAACCGGAGCGGTCGGTTTGGGAGGGACCGGACACTTGGGCGTCATCTATCCCCGTGCGAGTGAAGCGCTCGGTGCGCCGAACATAATGTGATCGTCGCGTTGGACCGAGAGTCATCACCTAAATGTGTTGCCTCCACCGTCGGACAACAAGAAGTGGTGAGCGAGGGAATGCGGAACCACCGCTGGGAGAAACAATCGGAGCGGTCGGTTTGGGAGGGACCCGATACTTGGGCGCCACCTATCCCCGTGCGAGTGAAGCGCTCGGTGCGCCGAACATGATGTGATCGCCGCGTTGGACAGAGAGTCATCACCTAAATGTTTCTTCCACCGTGCTGCAGTCACACGGCCGGCAAAATGCTATTTACCACCGATATTGATTCCTTTGGGACTGGCCAGACGAAGATGAAACCGAAACTGAACATGTTATTCTAAAATTTTATAATCTTTGAAAACATTCCAAGTGACTGCTTTTTTTACGGGCAATTTTTGAAACGCAAATAATTCAAATAATAATGAAAGGAAACATTCGCAAGAAGCTTTTGTGTCATAGCCAGACACTGACAACCACGACAGTATGCTTAAGTTACATTGCACTGAATTATTGCCCATCCCTGGTGGGAGCTAGGCACCGTTCCTGGACTAAGCACCCGTCCTCAGAATGAGGAGGTATTCACGCTACCTGGTCCTCGGACCGACAGCTTCCAAAACGGTGTCCTGTCCCTTCCAAAAATAGGCCGCAGCCCAGCGACGGCATGCCAGGAGCCTACTATACATGAAATTTGTTCTTGTTAATAGTTCTCACTTAATTTTGTGTCCTCCAGATAATCTACAAGATACCCGATCACAGTTTGATGAGTCCTTGGTGTGTTCCATGGACCAAGGAGTGTTGAGAGGGACAATGGGTGGTTATCGATAGTGGACATTTGTTCTCGAAGATGGTCTCGTTCATCTGTATACCTTCGGCAGTTGATTAGCATGTGTTCTGCGTCTTCTATTTCGTCACATGTGGTGCACAAAGGGGAGGTAACTTGTCGTATTCGATGTAGGAAATGTTGTCCAAAAGGAACACCCAATCGAAGTCTGTGTATCAATGTTTCAGAACTTCTTGAAATGTGTCTTGGCATCCAAAATTTTAAGTTAGGGTCAATCCGTTCGAGATGGGAGTTCCGAGGAGCGTATCTAAAACAAGTTGCCTGGGATTTTTGCCTTGACGTCCTTCTGAGCAGGTTTAATGTGTCCCCTTTCGTGAAAATAATTGCAGTCTTGGTATTCATATTGTGAGCAATTTTGGCCGCCAGATCGGCCGCTTCATTTGTTTGAATGCCACAGTGTCTAGGGATCCATTGAAAATTAATTTTATGTCCAGTTTCAATAGCTCTCGAAAGGTGGAAACAAATCTTAATGGCAATAGATGAACTTGTTGGTGATATGTATTTTATCATGTTCAGAGCACTCATTGAATCCATGTAGAGAGTCCAACTGGTGATACTTGTTTTCTGAGTAAAGTAGAGAACTGCTTATAAAATAGCAAAAAGTTCTGTGTTGGTTGAGCTTGTCTTGTGTTAAAATAAGGAGATTGTTTCAATTTTTAAAGACGGAATTATAAAGGCTGCTGTGGAGGATAAATCGTTTCTTGACCCATCCGTGTAGACCGCAGTAACGTCATTTGGGGCTTCAGAAAGCATTGAAAGTGTCATTTGCTTCAATGTGGTTTGGTGTAGAGTCGCTTTTTTTCACAATTCCAGGTACTCATGTAGAAATATTTGCAGAGTAGAGTGTCCAAAGCGCAGCTGGAGATTCATATGGGAGTGCGAAGTTTTCGGGAATTATATCTGTATCAGCCATTATTACCTTATGCACACTGGAACACGTCCTACGACGGATAGTTGCAACGAGTGGGTGATCATGATGTCGTGTGAGAAGGCGAATGAAATGTCGGAGAGTTTCCCGTTCACGTAGAATTGGTATTGTTTGTGAGGGCGTGAGCTTCCGCAACCACCAAGGAACTTGCTGCGGACTCTTGGTACTCCCAAGCAGATTCGTAGGCTGCGGGCTATCAGATGTTTGAGTCGCGTTTCCAGAGTCCGAGAGAGCCCACATAATGCTGGAAGGGAATACGTTAGGGACTCTGTAACGAGTGCTCCATGGAGAGTTAAAAGTGCTTTCGAAGAGCCACCCCATCTGGTTCCAGAGCAGCAGCGTAAGATATTGACGCATGGCGCTATCTTTCTTTCTAAATATTTTACATGAGCTGTCCAAGACAGGTTACGGTCAATGTACACCCCAAGGAAACGATGAACCTTCATCAAAGGCAAAGGTTTCCCGCCAAGCATGAGTTCAAAGTTATTGAGTCTTCGTCGTGTAAATGGAAGGACCGCAGATTTCTCAGTAGAGATCGACATACCTCGTTCAATGAGAAATTGTTCAATTATTAAAAGTGAAGTCTGGAGACGAGTCTGAATTGCGCTGGGATTAGCATCTGATGACCAAATAGATATGTCATCAGCATACATGGAAATTGATACATTATCTGGTAATAGACCAGGGAGCTCTGTCAATACAAGGTTAAATAATGTGGGACTTAATACGCTTCCTTGAGGAACTCCCTGTGAAACATGGTTTTTTGATGTAAAACCGTTGGGCGTCCGTGCGTACACCGATCGATCATGGGCGAAATCCCTCATCCAGATCACTAGGCGGTCACCTACTTCTAGTCGCTGAAGCTGTTCGATAACATGGCAGTGGCTAACAGTGTCAAATGCCCGCTGAATGTCTAGAAACACTGCTACTGTGATTTTGTGAATGCTGCGCTCGTGTTCTACACAGGTCACGAGATCGAGCACAGAATCCATAGCTAACATATTCCGCCTAAAACCGGTCATTTGGAAAGGCAATATTCCACTGGAATCTAACCACCAATTTAGTCGTTGTGAGACCATATGTTCCATCGTCTTCATCCGCACGCTGGTGAGGCTCACTGGACGAAAAGATGAGATGCTTAGAGGGGATTTTCCAGGTTTTAAAACAGCCACTAAAATTGCTTCTTTCCAGACCAGGGGTATACAACCACTAGCCCAGCATTGGTTGTGCATATCCAGTAAAAAGGATATAGCGTGCTTCCCAATATTCGTTAGTGCAGCCGGAGTGATACCATCAGGTCCTGGGGCACTTTTTCGCCTGAGCTTTCTCAATGCCCATTTCAGTTCACTTTTGTTAACTGGCAGATTCATCATATGGTTGTAGGCTGTTGATAGTCGCGGGGATGGGGTTTTCTGAGCCGTGTTTGCTATGGCTGTAGATACGTGTTGCGTCACTGCTCTGCGAAATTCTTCGGCTATATTCATATCGCTGACACCTCGATGAAGTGCCAGCGCGCGTAATGGTTGGCGTTGTAACACCGGCGATTTTAATGAGCGAACTATGCGCCATGCTTGTATTGTCGGGGTGTTCGGTAATATTGAATGCCAAAGACGCTTCCATCGGCGTTTTCCCAAATATTCGAGCTCGTGTTTTGTTTTCGTCTGAATTCGTCTGGCTTTCATTTGATCTTCAAGTATTCCGCTCCTTCGAGCTTTTTGTTCCGCCTGACGGCGTTGAGCACGCAATTTGTGGTATTCGGGATCTACCCCTAGATGTCCTTGGGGGACTTTTAATGTTTGTGATGATTTCTCAAGGTTAATATTTATCCCAGAAACGAAATCATCTAGTGTCTTCAAATTTGTCATTGTATCAGCGTTCAGTGCATGAAACTTGGACCAGTCAGTTAAAACTGCATGTCTATGTTTCACAAGGGGATGTAATTTGGTGTGACTTATATAGACAGGTAGATGATCGCTTCCCCTGGTGTCGCAATCGGTATACCAATTGGCTTGAGCTACCAAGCCTGCAGAGCAAATGGTCAAGTCTAAGCAACTCGTATATCCGTCTCCTTTAAGGAATGTCGAAGATCCATCGTTTAGAAAGCAAAGGTTGTTTGAAGTGAGCATAGAGTCTAACATTGATCCTCTCTTTGATGTATGAGAGCTGCCCCAGGTTGGACTATGCGCATTGAAGTCTCCACACAGTATGTAAGGTGCATCCAAAGAAGCAATGAGGCCTTTTAGGCGTTGTAAGTCTGTTGTGCTTCCTGGTGGTATATATACGCAAACAATATTAAGTACCAGACCACGAATGCGTACCTTACAAGCAACAAAGTCTCCAGAACTATCAATGTCGCTCACAACTTCTATTGATGAAAGATCGGATCTTATACCTAACATTAATCTTGAGGAACGGAGCTGAGCGTTTGAGGGATACAGCACGTAATTAGGCAGGCGAAATTGTTCGGATACGTGGCCTTCACAGATAGCTAAAACCGGGAATTTGTAGCGACTGACAAAATCCTTGAAATCACTGCGTTTTGGCATTAGGTGGCGCGCATTCCATTGTAATAAAAAAGAAGTGGCGTATACCTCAGATAGATGAGTCATTGAATGCCGTTGAGAAGTGGTTCCGTGGCCAACAGAGCTTTGATGGATGACTTGGAACCGATTTTCGGGTATTCTTTGATAATTTCTTTTATGACTTTCATCATGAGAGGTAGGAACATGTGAAGGATGCCTTTCGCGCTGCTTTCCTGATCTGAATGTGCAGACTCAGTATGATGCGCGGCTTTAGAACTAGTACGGCGTCGATTATCCACATGGGAAGGTACTTCCTCTTGGGTATCTGCAGTTGCTTTTGCATTTTGTGATATGACGTGGGAACTTCCTTGTCCTGTCTTGCGATCTGACAGTGTTGTGTTGCTGCCACTTGGAATTCCTTGCAGAACATCGGAAAAGGTAGGCCGTGATGTTTCATTTTGCGTGGTAATACTGTCGCTTGCCTTGATAACATCCAGATTAGGAGCTGGAGCTTTCCGTGGAGTAGGTTCGCCATAAAAAAAGCTCATTTTTCTTAGCAGCATGCGCCGCCTGTTTTCGTATACAGCCTGCATAGGTTGATACATGGCGCGAGCCGCAGTTTGCGCATTGCGGTTCACGTGGTGTCGGGCATTCTTTGTGGTGATGAGGACCTGCGCAGATCTTGCAGCGACGGGAGCTTCGGCAGTCGCGAGCCAGATGGCCATATCGTTGGCAGTTGTAACATTGAGTTGGTGCCTCGCAGTGTTCTTGCACAGGGAAACTGTGAAATCCTAGTTTGATTCGTGAAGGTAATTGTAGGTCTTCACGGAATTTAAAGATTACTGTTGTCAGTGGATGTTTCGTTACAGGGCCATCTTCCCGTCGTGTGAACTTCATTTGTCGTTGTGCAGAGATGACTCCGTCGTGTCGTAGGTATTCACCTAGTTGATCATCACTGTAGTCAAGTGGCACACCCCAAATTTTCTCGAGATTTTTTGAGTACGACTGTGGTGCAGCGACATCCACCTTGATTTCCGCGAGGACGTTTAGTTTTAGCGAATTATTCGCTGCTTCAGCGGACGCCACAGTGACAGTTAGTCCTTCATTTTTGTCAATGCGTTGAGACAGGACTTTTTCTTGGGAAGTTGTGACGATTTCTTGCGCCTACCTATTAGGGTTGACCTTCCAGAATGACTGAGATGGATCATTGAGTTTGAACAACACTGGAATGCCAGCCTTGCGAGTCTTCTTGTAAATCACCTGAGTAAAAGGTGCCTCCTTATCGGTGATGGACTCCTGATGTTCCATAGTTGCAGCAGGGGACTCTTGATATTCATCAGCACGCCGTTTTCTCGGAGGCATGTCATTTGTTTGGGCAAGGGTTGAACCCGAGTCATGGGATACTGTGGTTGGTACTACCACAAGTTGGGAGGTCCGTAGAATTGTTGAGGAGGCCTGTTCCTGCGGTACAGGGCCAGCGGGGCTGATGGCAGATGTCATCGCCACAGCGGCCGGTATGTGGTTGACCGATTAACTGTCACTAATGGGTATAAATACTGAAATATTTGCAGAATGGTAGAAAGAACAGGTTGCTTCGATCGCACGTCTTCTTCCTTTTTTCTGATCTATTTGCAAAGTCGCTCCGGTTGCTTCCTTTACGTCGCGTAGGTGGAGACGCTATTCGCCAGCTGTTGAAACAGGCACTGCGAAGCATGTTACAGGGTGGCGTATTTCGATCGCTCCTGCCCATGGGCAAGTTTGAGTCGGTTGTACGAAAATGTATTAAGAATTTTCCCTTCAAAATTATCGTCCACCTCTGTGCTGTCAATTTGTCTTTTCCTGACCACCCCGTAGAATTTTTTCCTTTTTAAAAATAATGAAATTGTAAAGAACGAGTATGTGCACTCCCCATTTATGGTAACCGCGTTAGCGTCAGTTTGAACATATTTCTCGCTTTATAACTTAGAAGTCACAGAAATATTGGATTGTGTTTTTGCAGACTCTGTTAGTACATATTAATGAACGTTAATTTCAGAGTTCAAAGAATAGTAAAGTAGGCTTTTTTTTTAAAACTGATTTTCAAAATAAAGCTTTTTTAGTTAAATGCCCGTGTGAGCAATTCTTGTAAATTTCTCCCGCTAACCAGGACAACATATTTCACGCAAAGATGAACTATATACAGGGCAACACACTGGAGAAGTTTGAAAACCTTAGCTTTTATATGAAAAAAATAATATTTAATCCAGAGCGTTATTGCGCAATGTTTCGTGTTTGCGATTTTTTCTCTCGAAATAACTACCCTAATACTCAGTGATTAATACTTTTTGTCAATCCCTCCTATGCCTATTTCGTCAGTTAATATTTTTAGACCCGTAGCCAGAAAGCTTTCTTGGGGAAGCCGCCCGAAATGTCAACATCGCGCGATACGCAAAACGCGCACGTGACTGAGATGGTGCTACAAATTTTTTTCGGAAAGAAAAAAAAAATTTTCCGAAAACAAAGATTGGTTTTATTCTTCTGGGCATAAAGCCAGCAAAATATTTTTTTTTTTCATCAAAATTAAAAATGATCACTGGACATGCTTGTTCAATCTTATCTGAAAACGCCCACACTCTAAGAAAAAATGGCCCTATTGAAAATCGCTCTGATGGGACTTCAGGATTTTTATAAAGGGTGTGAAGGGGACTTCAGGAATTTTTGAGATGTTTGAAGGGGGCACCGATATTTCCTGGTGGGTTCGCTGGCCCCGTCAGAGGCTCTCCTGAAATGTCTAAAGTGCCCTTTACAATGCCTTGAAATGTCTGAAAGCCTGTCAAGAGCTTTTCTAATGGGGTCGGGAAAACCTTCAGGCTTCTTGAGATGTCTGTGGGCAACGGCTCAGGTGGAGAAAACACATTTCGCAGAATTAGAACATAGCTGCGTATTGTACGCGACGGGAAAAAAAATAAGTATTTGGAGAATGTCGATCGTATATGCGTACGGTCAGATATTTACTACTGCTCTTCTATCAAACACGAGTGGGCTCGTGGACCTGTCTGTCACTGGTCGGGTGTTCGGTCGCCAAGGAGGCCACTGCGGGCGATCGCCCCATGTGGAGAATGGACTTGTTCCAAAACCGACGCGCCCCATCGCGGCAAAATACCACGCAGTGCACTCTGGGAACTAGTTGGCCCCTCAGTTTCGGTTTCGACTGACCAGCTTCATCTCATGCTATCACGCCGCGACCGAGCGCGCTGCTTGCGTTTTCGATTATCTGACTTGTCACGAACGTACAATCCACTCATTCTCGAGCGATACAAAACAAAGACCGGGGCACTTTCCCTGGTTCCCGAAACACCGGGTATTATGGGTGCGTATGCAAACGTAGTAAGACGTGGCTAATTAGTCACCTCACCCCACGAGTGCATCTTTGAGTTCAATTTCAATAATCCCGTCTAATACCAGTGAACTACAACTGAAATTTGGTCACCTTACACGTATTTTGTTTGCCAAACGTCCGCTTCTTGTTAGTTAATGGGGCGAAAAGCAAGCCGCGCATCCTCACAGGAGTATCAAAGTTGAGCCCAGCGTTGACGTATGAACGTTTATGGAAGCGCAATAAATTCGACCTCACTACTGCACAAAAGTTACTATGATGTCTTCCTCGTGTCATCATATATCTCCCACTCAAATTTTATGCTGATGGAAGATTAAGTTTTCGCAAACGCTAAGATCGGCTAGCCAGTGGCGTCACGAGGGTCAGCGGCACCCGGGGCGGTGGCCCGCCGAGACACCCTACCACCCCCCCCCCCCCCCCCCGTTCTCGCGTGGCCCGCCGCGACTCCCCCCCCCCCCCCCCCCCCCCGCTCTCGCGTGGCCCGCCGCGACTACCCTCTGAGCGCTGCACCCGGGGCGGTCCGCCCCCCCCCCCTCCGCCCCCCCCGCCCCCCCCCCTTGTGACGCCACTGCGGCTAGCTACGACCGAGGCCCTAACAAGCGTCCCCTACTCCTCGCTAAGCCTTTTTGGACGAGGTTTTACTGACGCCCAAGATCTGTGCCTGAACGGTGTGTCTGAAATTATCTCGGCATACTCAGGCAGGAAGAAAGCAAACATATAACAAATATTATGGTCATTAGCAACCGTCAAACGCGCTTTGAATAATTTCGTTCGTTTGGCGCACCGCATAAGGGTTCATGCACGCCCGGCGCAATTCCGGCGAACGGTGCGACATTCTTCACACAAGTGTCCGACTTTTGCTTTCTTAAAACGGTTTGTATGTGCGAATGTGCCTATATGATTGCAGGATAACTTTATGCGCATACGCGATGTTGAATATTAGTGAAATATAAGCGGGTGGGGACTTCACTTTGTGCAGTGCTGCGGGTCAGTACAGATAAGAGATAAGAAGTGTGTTAAAATTGAGCTTTTCGATGGCGCCTCCGAGTTTTACCTCGCGTACTCAGGCGTATTAAGAAAAGCAGTAATTGCAAAAAGTAATATTTCGTCTATGGACGCACGAAACAAACAAACTTCCTGATGAACAACACTAATGTAAAGGCGCGAGCTCGATGTATGCATACTTATTGGTTGCTACAGCTTGTTGATTCGTACACAAGCAAGATCCCCGAGCTTCGCAGCGTCGAGATTCCCAGCACTGGCTCGTCCACATACCTAGATCGGAACGCTAACAGAAAGGCTCAAGTACAAAAATACAACAAGCATATGTTAAGACAAGATATACGTCTCGGGCTTGTGCTAAAGCTTCGAGGTCTGGCCATTTAGGTTAGTTTAGAGACCACAAGTGACGCTCTCGGGACCACGCTCTGTGTATAATCTCATGTCGACGTGTCAATCGAAACCGAAACCATGCCACTCTCCTCCCTGGCCAACTAGTTCCCAGAGTGCAACGCGCGCCGTGTTGCATGCAGGGCTTTATGGA
Source organism: Ixodes persulcatus (assembly GCA_013358835.2). Taxonomy (NCBI): domain Eukaryota; kingdom Metazoa; phylum Arthropoda; class Arachnida; order Ixodida; family Ixodidae; genus Ixodes; species Ixodes persulcatus. Next base: position 492,304 of record JABSTQ010009043.1, on the reverse strand, counting down.
AATAGTCTATTGACGAGGCGCAAGCCGAGTGTTGTTGGCCGAGCGGCGTTCTGAGGCTAACAAGCTTTGCTTGTTGCACGAATAATAATAAAAAAGGGCAATCCGAGAGCAGTGCGTTGCCCAAAAGCAGGGACGCGGGGGAGATTGCGAAGGCCAAGCGGGAGCGGGTCGTCCCGGGAACCGGTTCCTCCGCAGGGGACGGTCCCCAAAAAGGAAAAAACAAACAGAACCATTTTGCTTTTCACCAGAGTCGGGCGTTATCTCTTTTTCGTCGTCGTCAAAAACACGAACAGGCAACTCAAATTGTCCCCCCCCCCCCCTCTTTTACAACGCCTACACACACACACTCCGCTTCTCTCCGCCCGGCAATGGGGAGAGGTTGCAGAACCACCAGGGCCGGGCAACACGCGTCTCCAGTGGTCGCCGGTCGGCGGGAGAGAGTGGTGTGAGGAAGCCGAGGAAGGCAGGAGGACGCCATAGCCATTTTCTTTCCACTCGTGGGCGGTTTGCTTCTTACCGCCGTGGATATCTGGAACGGACCGGTTTCCTCCTGAAAGGTGAGCATGGCTTTTAGGGTTCGCCCCTTGGTCTGTTTTGATCCGTGCAGTTGCTTCCTTGGTTCCGCAGGTGAACCCCAGTTCGGCGTTGGCCGCATTCAGCACCGCTCGAGCGCCATCGTGTTCAGCGCATTCAAGGATACGGTGGCCGGTGTCGGCCTACTCGCCGCAAGCCTGGCAGGCGGGATCAGCGTTTCACCCCATGCGCACCGGGATCATGGCACTGTGGTGCTGTGGGTCCTGAGACGGTGGATGACGGCCGCTGTCCCGCCTTTTTCCTTGCGCCTCTTCGTCCGTCCGGCTTCAGAAGCATCCAGCAAGCGAAAAATACTCCGAAGACGCCGCCCCGACGGCATCATGGACGAAACTGTGACTGTGCTCAGGATTTCTCAGCGGTGACGGGAGCTGCTTGCGAGTTCGTGGTTTTCGCTACACGTGCTTACTGAGACTGTGTATGTGTCCGTGAGGTGCACCTGCTAGGTTTTAGTAGCTGAACTACCGTGCATCAGGAATTTACCCAGCGGCATTGTGAGTACTTTGAAAGATATTTCTTGTTGTGATAAAGAAGACAGTTGTTCCTATTTGATATGATCTCGTTCGTCTACAGCTGCTTGCGCCCGGATTTGAACAAGCGTTGGTTTTTATCATCTTTTTGAGTTTTAATATGCATGTAAAACTCAATGTCCGTAATAAATTTCCAATAACGTTTTGAACTGCATTTTTGTCTATGGTTCACAGTCATTTGGGCGTCTAAAGGGTTGATGGGCTAAGGGGTTTGGGCTGACGGATTGAAGGGCTGTGGGGCTGGAGTGTTTTTCTGCGGGGTATACCTGAAGGGTTTTCCTGTAGGGTATTTATGAAGGTCTGTGAGGTCCCATAATCCTTCAAAGCTGATGGGCCCTTTAGAATTATTTTCAATAGGGGGAGGCAAAAGGTAGCAACGGCGCGTCTTCCTCCCTTCTACTGACGCGCCCCCAAGCGCACACGAGAAGAAGGGAGGAACGAGACGTTTTTCCCCTTCTTCAGGCAGACGGGAGAAAGCTTTCGCCCTCCCGACTCATCTTCTTTCGGTTTCGTTTTTCGAGCACGTCGCGCACCTTGTTTAATCAATGTTGTTGAGTTGATTGAGCTTCAGCGGCAGCGAAGGCCGCCTGTAATTCCGTCTTCTAGTCCAAACGTGCAGAACATTTTGGTTGCATTGACGTTTTTACCACTAATTCTATCAAACGAGCAAACGAATCCGCTAGAAACAGCGAAGTTCCGGAGCAGTGCCAGCAGCGCTACGTACACTGGGTAAGATGGCCGTCTCCGGATTGTGAAACCACGCGGAACTACAGTAGCTGAACCACGCGGAACTGCGTCGACGTTATGGAAATCGCAGGAACTGCGTCCAAGACAGGCAGGTTTTGCTGCCGGCTGCCTGGGTGCCTTCCGTGCTGAGTTCGGTTCTGTTTTCCGATGCCGAGTGCCAACCGGCAATCAACGTGGTTCTGTATTTCTGCGTGTCAGCAACATCGTGACTGCAGTGTTGTGCGTTGTGAACAGAAGACTGGAATTATCGCCGAGGTGACCGTGTGTTCGCGTATCAGTGATGTAACAACAAGATGAGATGACGTAAACTGTCGGGCGTTGATGCCGCTGGTCGGGCCGTGATCGGAGGGGGCGGGGTGTCGCAGGTTGACATTCCGCTTTACATTAAAGAGTTTAAGACCACTTGAGGGATTAGGTGCAATCGATTGACGTACCGATAGTCATGTTGGAACGCTGGTCTGAACAGTAAGCTCCTATCGTCCAGTGGCCAATGTGACTGTCGGTTGTCTCCTCCTCGAGAGCGATTGCACTCTGGGGAAAGGACTGATCAGTACGAAATTATGACGGAAAGTACGTATATTTACAGTGTGAAATTTTAGCAATAAGAAAGAATAATAGGTAAAATCGAAAAAAAAGCTACCCTCTATTTTGCTGTTCAGATATACTACGGTTCCTGGAGAAACTGCTCTCCAAGTGGCGTGCTGGGGTGAGCGCTAGACGTTTTCGAGCTCGCCACGGCGTAGCTCCGTACACGTAACACCTGCCGGAAGTCGTTTTTTGACTGCATTCAAGTTGATCGAAAAACGATTTCTCTGCCCGTAAACCATCACTTCCAGCTGAGTGAATATCCGCTCTACAGAGATTAATTCAAGACTGCAATTGCAGCCGTGCGCGAACAGCATAAATAGAAAAACAAACACTACAATAGAAATACTGGCTACAACGTGCCGTGCGGGGAAACAAACTCATGGCTGGAAACCGCATTGGAGCGGCTTGATTTATTGGTTTTCAGATAATTACGGCATGATCGAGCGTTTTCTTTTTATTAAGAGATTCATCCCCTGAGCCATTCAAAATATTCTCAGAGGTATGACATTGCTGAAAAAAATCAACATGCTGGGAATATTTTTTATTGCTTAGGCAGTCACCGAGAAATTCCGTACGTTCAAAACGACCAGTATAAAAGACGGAAACGCAGAGTTCGGGTGTAGTGATCGGGTTAGTGTGCCGTTGTATTGATGTTTGTATGTGTCATGTATGTGTATGAGCTGAATATATGTTGAACTGATACTTATAGGGCTTGTAGTATGCGTAATGTGTCTACATGTGTGAGGTTCCCGAAGATCCCGAAGCGCAATGGTGGCATCAGGAAATAAAAATGTTTTTGTAGAAACATGAATTGGGCGGGACCTAGCGCCACCTACCCTATACTCTGTTTCATACTTAGTGTGCAACGCTGTCAAAGCTACTGGCGCGAGCATGGGGCTTGATCTCGTTGATCATTTGCACGCCTTCTCGCGCAAACAAAACTATAAACGAAGCCACGCGCTCGCGTCAGTAGCTTTGACAGCGTTGCACACTAAGTATGGAACAGAGTATAGCTACTCTGCTTGACCCTGCCATCCGGTGGCACGCGATAAAATGCGGCTTCGAGTTTGTTCTTTTGAGGGCGGCTTTTTGGTTTCGCGGATTGGTTTGCCATTCCTTCATGATGTGCGGTTGACGAAAGAATTGTGACTCGAGGAACAGCAAAGGTAAGACGTAAGGTGCGCGAAGTAACTGGGTATCGGTTGTCTCCGTTTAACATCGCAGTGCTGGGGGGCTATGTTCGACAAATGTTTAGTTTCTCCTAAAAAGAACCGGAAGTGACGGAACATGACGATATCGCGTCTGATTGGCTAGAGGCTCAAATGACGAAAGAGGGAACTTTCGTCATTTGAGCCTCTAACCAATCAGACGCGGTATCGTCAGTTCCGTCACTTCCGTTTCTTTTTAGGAGAAACGAAACATTTGTCAAACATAGCCCCCCTGACGACGAGAAGACTGAGTAACTGCTTTTGGAATACAAGTTTCTGTACCTGCAGGGGGAATCTGGCTTCGGAAATAAACACAGTTCGCGGAAAGCTCGTGTTACGCTTTTATTTGCTGCTCCTCTCGCCCCGTACAAGAGACGTAGCGTCCTCGTTAAGCCTTATTGAGCTCGATTTGCTCGAATTCCGGGCCGCCATAATGAGATGCAGGCGACGGAGGAACTTTGCCCCCTGCTTCAGGGACGAAAGTTTCTCCCTTTCTAAAGGAACATAGGTTACAAGACCGTTCCTCCCCTTAGGGAGGACTATCAATACCCTTTTTTCTAAGAGTGCAGCTGCCATTTTTTTTTTCTCAAACATTCATTTTGCAATACAAAGAAACAATTACCGTGAACCGTTTTGAACCGGTTACCGTTATATTTTTTTCCGGTTCAGTTCCAATTAATATCCTAGATGGCAACGAAGATTTTGGTTCGGTACTGTTCTAGTTCGGCTAAAAGTAACCGTTTGGTTCTGGTTTTCGGTTCCGGTTCGACACTCTGAAGAGTACTCACTTTATACTAGAGGCCGCTAGCGAGCTCCTTTCCCGAAAAGGATGCTTCAGGGGAATTCGCATTTCGGGTGCCGTGTGGCACAAACTTCTTCTCCTTTTAGAAGATTGTACTTTCTATTAAAGGAGCTTAAGCGGTCCGTCTCACAGGGGTATGAGCCAACCATAAATGACTGAAAATGGCCACTGCCATTTCCACTTCTTTATGGTTATGGATGATGGATGGATGGATGTTAATGGCTATACGCTTTGTGACGGGCGGTAGCTTGCGCCACCTAGCCTATATCTAAAACTGCAAAAACATGGTTCCTCCCGCCCTTTTAAGGCCATTTTTCTCCCCCTAACTATCACCAGGCAGTGTGGGATATTACCAGAATGACCTTCGGGGGATCGGGCAAAAAAAACACATCACCCCCCTGCCTCTTCCCCCGGCGAGGGAGTCCCAATTTTCTCTGTCCCGCCTGTCCCCAGCTGCGCTAGTTAGTTGTCCATCATTCAATTTTCCCTAGATAATTTCCACCAATCTTCTAATCGTCTCTTTGTCACTGTGATCCTTTTCTCTTCCGTCCCTCCATCGTCGCCAGTAAAACCCAGGGCCCCGGCCAAATCCGTTACCCCCTCAGGGAGAGCAGGGCGAAGCCCCGTGCACTTCAAATCCAAGTGCTCTAGTGTCTCGCTATCATTATGGCAGGCGGCACATAATGTGTCTGTCTCCTGAAATTTAGCCCTATACGCCCTCGTCCTCAAAACTCCCGTTCTCGCCTCGAACAGCGAAGCACTTCCCAGTGAATTGTCAAACACTTTTTCCTTTCTTATGTCCTGCTTTCGTGACCAGTGCACTGTTAAAGCTGATTTCTCCTGCATTCTTCTTTCTCACACTTTCCTCTCTGCCTCTTTCACGCCCTTTTTCACTGAAGTAGTCTGTTCAGCCCCATCGCCAGTGTGTAGGTATTTAGATGTAAGCTTTCGGGTTCGGTTTGTCCATTTTGTATTTAAACTTTTCATGTATAAATACTTAAATACCTTCCGTGCGCACCGCGTGTCATCCATTTCGGCCAACCTTTGTTCAAATTTCAACTTACTAATTGCCTCCCTGCTCTCAAAAGACGACCATCCCATGTCCACCTGTACTCCATCATTTAATATGTTTCCATGTGCTCCCAGTGCAAATCTGCCTAAGCTTCTTTGTCGAATTTCTAATCGTGATTGAACCTCTGACTGCATTGCTGCATTACCAAAAGACAGTACTGCAGTACTGCATTGCCAAAAGACAGTCCTGGTACCATCACTCCTTTCCATATACCTCTGACCACTTCATATCTGTTATAGTTTCATAGTGCCTTGAGCTTCATAATAGATGAATTTCTTTTCCCTCTTCTAAATATACTCTTCTCGTTTTCTTCTAGATATTTCCTTCCCTCATTGAGCCAGACTCCCAGATATTTGTATTTTCCTACATGGTCTATTACAATGTCTCGTATCCTCAGGGGTTAGAATCGGGGACCGCCAATGTTGCTTAATGGAGCTTAAAAAGAGTCTGTTGCATTCTAAGGAAAGTAACTCAGATTTCCGTCGAAAATTGGGCGAATTGGTTATGCATAGTTACGAAGAGGTAAACAGCGCCAAAAGTACGGAGGACAAAGAACGAGGAACACGCAGCGCTCGGTCTGTGTTCCTCGTTCTTTGGCCTCCGTACTTTTGGCACTGTTTTCCTCTTCGTAACTCAGATTTCGTGGCACCCATCACGTGACCTCAAGTCACGTGACGTCAGGTCATGTGACGTCAAAGTGTCGCGTGACTCACGGTGCGAAGGGTGGTGTCACATGACATCACGGTGTCGACATTGTTTTTGGATCTAATAAAGTCGGGTGTCAAGTTGGGGCGTAGCGTGCCTTCCCATCGCTTGACCACGTCGCGTAACGTCCGGTGCGCGTGACGTTCTGCCACGCGACGTCACACGATACAGCACTACTTGATGCCGTGACGTCATTTGATCACGCCGCGAGCTCACGGGATGTAACTGACGTCCCGTCATTTCACGCAGTGACTCATGTGATTGCGTCGCGTGGCCTGACACTTTCATGTCACACTTTGTCACGTGACTGACATTACTTGAAATCATGACATCGCGACTTGCCACCGTGACGTGACGTGACCGCATCACGTGATTACTCACTGTGGCAATGAAAATGTCATGAAAACCCACCATTTCCCACCTTTGTAATTTTGCCTATGACGGTTTGATCGATAGGTCAAAATGAAGCAGACACCATCTTTTCTCCGACGACCGAATTTGGTTGGCGGCAACAGCGTCTTCGTTAAGTGAAACGAAGCAATTGAGAAATATATATATATATATATATATATATATATATATATCAACTCACTGATTTTATATTGATATATTACCTATAATTATGCCCGGAGAATTTGTGTGCAACAGAATTAAACATTCTTGGCAGCACCTGGTGGCAATTATCAACGTATATCTTTAATGAAAGTAGTGACCTGGCTATAACTTTTGTGCTCGAATTTCTGCCTAAATCTTCAAATTGTACTTGTAATAATAAAATCGACAATAAATTAATAGATTTCTCGTTATTATTGTAGCTTGAGCTTTTCTGTGTCTATCATTGACACATATAGTATAAACCGTTTCCTCTAAAATACCGGAAACTAGAACGGGTTACGGTTGACCTTATTCATACAATGGTCTTAAGTTCTACCGGGCTAGCTGGGTCGTTTATTATATGTATTAAACACATTTAGCGGGAGTTCTCACTAGCTAGAATTCTATACATACCTAGAAACTTCTGTCTGATACATGACGATATAAAAAAAAAAATTATATATGGTTGCATTTGCAAACTTTCTAAAGTTTCAGAATTATCTTTAAAACATACCCCAATTATTTCCTACATGACATAAGACAAATACTATCACTTTTTGTACGGGTTTATCTTAAGAGTTTTTGGATTAAATCTTGCGCTAATAATTGTGTTCATTAAAAACGCATGCCAGCTTTTTATGTCTAAATATAACTAATGTCTTTCACTTTTGCAAGACTGTTTAAATTAGTTTTCTCGTTCCGGCTCAAATACAATATAATACTTACAAATGGATTTGAAAATAAAACTAAAATGCAGTCAGAGATCTGGAATAGGCTAGTTGGTTTCGTTTCGCGTAACGATAATTAAAATATCCCCCTTTGTTAACATTTAGCGGAACTGAAACCAGTGAAAATCGAACGTACCCAAGTAGAGTACGTTGGTCCTCTAGTTGGTGCATATTTATTTACAAAATAAAATGGCGCAAAAGAGACTGGAGCCTCTTTTGCGTTGATTTATTTTGCACCTGAACATACTCATGTACGTGATTACATCCGTATGTTTCTTTTCTTTTTCATGTCTCAATTTATTTTTTATAAGTTTTGTCCTACATCACGGTTTAGTTCATCATCTAAAAAAGCTCATTCGTTGTGCATGTAAAGCCGCGTTCAACAGCTTTTTTCTAGCTGATATCGCTCGCCGACGTCAAACACGGGATGCGTATATCACCGCTCTGGTTATTTTTTTTTTTTTTTTTCTGGAACAGGATCGCATTTTTGTGTGTATGTGATACACCTTCGTGCGTACCAACTTCTCTTGATAGTTTGTTCACTTCCGGACGACAGAGGTGGCAGATCTCTATATCACTCTACTTTTTTTTTTTTTTTTTCCGGGCAGCTCTATGGCGTTTTTGAAAATAAGGGTGTCCTAGCACAGCTGTTACTTTTTATTTTAAAGTTATGAACTCGCACCACCTTCTTTTTTAGCGTTTGCTCGCTCGCCGACGGCAGCGACTGGCTCTCTTTCCCACATCATTTCTTTTCTAAAGCACGGGAAGCTCTGGGTACGTGTTCGTAGCTTCGTCTACGGTTACAAGAAGAAAGGCACTCTTTTGCTCTTGTCCGAACGTGAGTGTGTGCGGTTGGTACCTGGGTATATCTAGTATTCCGTGTTTTTGGAGTTTAATTACTTTGCGTGAAATTCGGGGGGTGTTTTTCGGAGTTTAGATTTTCCTACGAAAAATTCGGGATCGTCGAGGTTAATTATTGTGTGAGTCCAAATTCTACGAAATTGAAGTTTAATTTTACTCAGTTCCTTTTTTTTTTTTTAATTCGAAGTAAACATAAAAAATGTCCGAACATAAACGTAATTTAATTTAAATCAGAACTCACCAGTATCGAATGACGTTTCTGCAGCTGAATTTGGCATTGGCGCGTTGCTATTGGCAATCCTAACTATCCCAAAACAAATATTTCAAAGAAGTGTTGCCTCAAGAACTGAACCCCCCCCCCCCCCCCCCCCAATTAAAATAGAGAAGTTCGTAGCTGTCACTCTTACAAAAAAAAAACCAAAACAAAAAAAAAACAGGAAAACACTAGCTTTTTTCAAGGCTTGTTCACACAGTTGCGATAGAGTGCGGCTGCAACCATTCGCGTCTTATTCGCTTGCGTCGAGCTGTTGCCATGGCGACCCTTAAGGCCCGTTCACACACATGCGTCCGTAGCGACCGGAACGACTGGAACAACCGAAACGACCGTTCCAAGGGTCACCGTCAGTTGCCATAGCGACGGAGGGACGCCCGCACGTGTTGTTCACGACGCAAGGAGTTGGAGCGAGCCCAACTTTCCCCGCTGCGTTGGAAACAACCGCAGCGACAGACCAATCACAGGTCGAGGAGAACTGATCGCGCGAGTTGCATGCCGGTCGCGGGCCGGCTCCTTCTAGCCAGTGTTGCCAGATTGGGCTATATATAGCCAAATTGGGCTACATTTTTTCCTGGTTGACGTCAAAATTTCATGGTTGGCTACGTGGCTATTTTGGGCTATTTTTAAGAATACGGCGAACTTTTGTCGAACCTCAGGTTCGACGCCGAACTTTGAGGTTCGGCTAGTTAATTTTCAAACTTTTAATCAGTTTTGAAAAAAAAAAAATGTTTCTCTTTTGGCTAGTCGAGAGGAGAGAGAGGAAGGAGAAAGGCTTCAAACTTCTACAAACTTCTCGGTTTTCACTATGCGCAGGGAAGCAATGCTTGCAGAGTTCAGGCGGTCTCCCTACAGCCCAGCATAGCAAACCAACCAGATTCCATTATTACCACAGGCCCGGTAGCGCGCCTTCAACACGGACGCATATGGCTCTGCCCGGACGTAGACTGAACTCTCCAAATGCTGCTTGGGTGTCCATTGTGCGAATCCTTATGCACCCAAGTTTGTAGAAATAAGAAGTCCGCAGTTTCACCGCTAAACAAGTGACTACCTTCCAGTCGTTGCCCACCCCAAAGAAAGGACAACACAATCAGAAATAGCGTGAACACGAATGGGTGACATTATAATATTCTTCACAAAAAAAAAGAGACGGGTGGGATATTGGTAAAGACCTGAGATATTGGGGTTCTGGTTTGAAACACCCAGTTTTCTGACTGTTCTGCTTCTGTATTTTGTTCTTTTACTGTATCATATCCGCCAGGCTTCACAATAGGGAGTTGTAGTAGATCGTTTTTCTCCTCCGCTAAGGTATCCATAAAGAAAACGCCGCAGCTGCGCATGCGCGTCGCCAGCCTTGTCTGCATAGTTCAAGGTCTTGTGGCAGAATACGGAGCGCTATGCGGGTGCTTAGCGGGCTGCGGAAACGGTCTACTAAAACTCCCTAATAACGCTGTCTTTGTGTGTTTGTGCTTCTGAAAACCTACGAAGGAAGGTCCAGAGTTGTACGGATTTTCATCCTTCTGAAGCTTTTCTTGAAAAATTCACAAATAACATAATGTACATAAAAGGTGGTGCATCTGAGGGTTGAAACAGAGTTTGTAACGTGTATTGTATGAGTGTGACTTAAAAATCATTGTTTTTAGTCTTGGCTATTTTGGGCTATATTTTTTTTACGGCTTTGGCTATATTTGGGCTATACCTCCCAGTCGTTTGGCGGTTTTTCGGTGGGACCATCTGGCAACACTGCTTCTAGCTCCAAACATGGCGTCGCCGCGCCGGTGGTGATCGTCGACGTGGACGGCGTGGTGAAAGCTCATCGTTCCGCGTAAAAGCGCTACCCGTGACTGTGAATTTTCGTCGTGTCTCGCTATGATAACCCAGCACGTACTAGAAGGGAAGATCCACCTATTCGTGCGGCGATGTCGTGGCGGCACGCTCAAGACAGCAGAAACGCCCGTGCCGTCGTGTTTGTTTACTTCGACTACAGTGGTGCTTTCTAAGCATTTGTGTCCTCGAACATCGCCCGGATTTCTTATTTGGCGTGCGTGTGCTCAAGCTCAAGGTATTTCTGGCGCGTACCGTATAAAGGATGCGAATTTTCACGCGTTTTCATCACCGGAGAAAAGTGATTAGTGTTAGCAATCCTGAACGCTCGCAACGTCTATCTGATCACAAAATCATATTTTTACGTTGCTATATCGCTGCTAAGATTCAGTAGTCTATTATAATCGTAGAAAAGGCGTGTGGCGAGATTTGTACTATTCGCAAAGTCGTGTATTGGTCTTGATCGTCCAAGACGGCGTACTGTATCTTTTTCTTTTTTTCATCCACTGTACCCTGCAAGCCTATCATGAAAAAAAAAATAATAATAAAGCTTTAGGCTATAGAAAACTGTCTGTCTATATTTTGTTACGGGATTGAGTGGAAGTGCGTCCCCTTTTTAGAGGCGCCGCTGAAACAGCTGACGGCGGCGTAGAAGCGGTCGCCGTGCTGACGACCCGCTGCGCTTGTTGCACTGGTTGCAGGTGTGTGTACGCGCGGCGCAGAGCGGTCGTTCCGGTCGCTCCGGTTGCAACGGACGCAGTCGCATGCAACCGACGTGTGTGAACGAGCCTTTACGACCAACGAATGGGGAGGCCCTGTGCTGCACGACGCAACGCAGCGCAACGCAGTCGACGCAGCTGTGGGAACGAGCCTCGAGAAGCGCACAAACACTATGGTCCAAACTAAAAGGCTAAACAATGGCTTTGGTCGCGACCCAGCGGTGCCATGGCCCGTTGTCTCGAACGAACCTTGACGAGATAAGCCCCATTTCGTCAGTAGTCCGAGATTTCAAAGGAAACTAAGGTGTCCTCTCCTCGGGACCACTGACCCTGTGCCCTTATAAACTGCTTTGAAAAATACCTTCTTTTTTTCTTTTTATTTTAAGCGAAACGTTATTAGGCTATATGTTCCCCCGAATTTCGGGTTGCCGGATTAAGGGAAGCTGGATTAAGTGCAAGAACGTTTTGCGTATCCAACACAATTGCGTAGCAATTTTCCACACAATTATTTGATTACGCAGGAGTGACCTTGGAATTCTGAGTTTTTTTTACGGATAAATCATGAATCCGAGTCGAAGAAAAATTTTTAGGCTCGAATGTTTTTTTGTTTTGTTTTTTTCAAATTTTTTTTCGGATTTAACCGAAAACGCGGAATCCTTAAATAAACCCTTTCAAAAGTGCGCTCCATCGAATAGTTGATGCTACAACTATACGAGTCCGCCATTCTTTGGGCACGTACTCGTCCGTGCATGTTTTGGGCACGAACGCTGCGCCGGCTTTCGGCGACGACTCGGATCCGATCACACGTTTCGTGCCACCCAAGAAGGCGGCGACCGCCAATGTTGCTTGATGGGGTTTTGAAAAAGGGTCTAGTGGAGGAGTTACTATCGTAGTTTTCGGAGGCGAGTCGTTATACACGTTTGTTTCAGTTTAAGCATATCCGGCTACTTGCACGAGGTTGTCGGGGTATATTTGTATTCGTGGGCACGCGGATCTGGGTTATTGTCAGTTGTTCAGTGGATAATTGTAATCTAGCGGAAGATGACTCTGATTTAGTCTTCGTCCGTAGCGTGCGTGATGTGTCACGGTGTCACGAGACTCACGCTGGGTATCAATGTTTTTGGATCTAGTAACGTTGGGTGTCAACTTATGGTGTAAAAGCGGCGTCACCCGACGCTGCCACGTGGTGGGACGTCCCGCGACACCACGACCTAACCTCACGTGACCACGGCTCGTGCCGTCAGGCTACGTGACGTCACTTCACTTTAACTTGACACGTTTTCCGTCGCGTCATCACGTTGCGTGACGTCAGTTCACGTGACGTGACAATTGATTAACCAGGGTGTGCTAGTTAAAAAAAAAAGCTATAAAAATACGCCTTTTTTAGACTTCGCAGTCCTCGATGCGACGTTATTCGATACACTGAAATACGAAATGTTTCAATGATTCACGAAAACACGCGGCTTCGCATTCCTCGGTCTAATCTATTCTTTAATAAGTTGAGGCCTGCCACTGTGTGGCGACTTTGCGTGCTCGCATGGCGCAATCTATAGAATGGGCTTTGATGAGTACATTGATATTTACGCAAATCCCGTATACTTTTCTTGGCCCAGGTTAATCTATACTAGCCCAGATCTAAAAAAGATGACGCTAAAGGCACGGATTGAAAATGGGATCGTTTATTCCCCTTACCCCTCGGAAGCCGTGCCGGAACTGTCACTTTACCAGGCGGTGAAACAGCGCATCGAGCAACATGGCGACCGAACTGCTGTGGTAAGGCTTCGTACCGATTTGTTTCTGAATGTGTTTTCTTAATTTAAACCACCTTCAAAACGCAATAATGATAATCAATCTTAGCGCGTTTGTTTTAAATTGGCCGGAATGCGGAGGTCCTCCGGAAATAAAAACAAAATATTATAGAGCAATATTAACAGTATATGCAAGCACGTACTTTATACACGAACTCAACTCTGTTACGTCACGCCGCGGAGGCGGCGCGTCGGACGCACTTCCGTTCTGGGGCGGTGGGCGGAAGGTACCATATGAGACATGCATTCCTGTGTTCTTTTGGAAGAAAGCAGACAAACGATCTCCTACTCATTCAAAACCACTGTACCAAAAGAGTCGCGAAAGGTTTGAAGGTCAGTTTTCGTGTGTTTTCTGCCTGCTCGGTTCGTCCGAGAACGTGAATAGGGGCCGTGAAAAGGGCGAACCGGACGCTGTCGAACTATACAATTGCTTGTGCGGGCAACACTTTGGGTTGAATTCAGAGATACATGGGGTCGCCAGATGTATTTGTTTTGTTCCAACATGAACGAGGGAAAACCGCCAACTTGTCCTGACCCCCCGAGGGTTCAGTGTGTTTTCAAATTCGAACGGCCGCCTGATCGCTCGAACTGTCGTCTGCTCTTTGAAACTTGTCTGCTTTTTGTCGTCTGCTCGTTCAAACAAAAGCGGCCCGTAGACCAAACTTTGACCCGGTGATTGCGATAAAAAGTAATTGCAGGCCTAAAAACACATTTAAGTTCGAATGCTGGTTGGGTTAAGTAGGGAGTGTAAACAGTAGATACAAGGAAATGTTCATCATCGTTACCAGTGGCCATCACCGACTTGTAATGTCCGATTCTACTTGCGGTTTTCAGTATCGACGTCCACCATCTCAGCTACGGTCCACGCTTGTGCAGCCAGAGCGACGTCGCGACTGAAAATAGCGAGCAGAATTTCAGCGTGCGAATCAGGCTTTAGCGCCCGTTCTGCGGCGTCCACGTAAAATGAATCGCCACACGTCACATTATTCACGCGAAGCTTTGCAGTGTATCGAGCCTCGTTAATTATGCTCAAGCCCCTCAAGTGGTTGGACATTGCTAGGAGGACGTATATAGTATCTACAATTCAAACGCGAAAAAGAGCACGGGGACTCACACCGCCGCCGACAACATCGCCTTCCAATGGTTTGTTTATGGGCGACGGCGAGCTTCTTGCCCACCCGCCATCGCGCACGCGCGGCGCCGGTGGCGTCCGCTAGGGGCGCTCCGGTTTGTTTGCACACATGAGTTGGTGTATAAACTGCATTTGTTTCTTTTCTGATATAAAGTACTGAACAAAAATTACTTTTATAAATAATTGAAACGACTCGCGCCACTTATATTTTGTATTTCGAGCAAAAAGAAGCTTTTAGCGGCTCTGACCAGTAGTAAGGCCAGGACCATAGACTTCACATATCGCGCGCTTTCGGTACCGCGGGTCGCCCCCGTAGGTGGAGGAGGTTTCCGCGTCGTCCGGTTAAAATATGACGCACTGATATTTAGTTACTTTGTCCGTGCCCGCTGACTTGCCCGAACCTCAAGGGATGTGGAAACCGCAAAAAAAGGTAGACGCTTAAATATGATTGCAGGGCCCCTTTAAAGAGCAACTCCGCTTCATTTTTGGTTTTGAAAAAAACAATGCAGTCCTCTTCAGTATCACCTAGGAAGACCACGCGTCAAATATTACGACTTTGTTCTGTCTAAATGTTTCTTAAACGGTCCGGCAAACTTTGCAACTCGCCAAATTTCCGAAATCGGCGGGCAAATTCAAGCGCAACCAACGGCGCAGTCACGGCTACGGCATGGGCGTAGCCATGAAAATTGAGCTAAACGTCATCACCATTGCCCCCATTTGCTTGTTTTTACTTCTCCGGGCGAGCGTAGCAGATGACGTCAGCAACGTTTCCTCTCGGCGCTCAGCGGTGTCCACGTGATAGGCGTAATGCGCCTGCGCAGCGCGCGTCTTGGGAGCCGTCCGGCCGCCCCGCCGTGGTCTCGCCGTTCCCGCCGTCTCCCGCGTCACAACCGCCGTCGTCGTCTCGCCGTTTGGGATTATTAGGGAGTTTTAGAATAGCGCACGCTAAAGCTTTGCGCACGCAAAGAATAGCGTCGTCGCTATTGCGCATGCTCCGAACGCAAACCAGGTTTTGCGCTTTGCGTGCGCAATTTTAGCGTGCGCTATTTCTCGGAAATAGCGTGCGAACGCAAAGAGTCTTTGCGCTTTTCCAAGGAGGATTCGTGATGAGAAGTTGGCTAAAGCCAAGACGAGCATAGTTAAAAAAATGGCGGCTTCCAGAATTATGTCGGCGGCTGCTTTGGCGGCGGCGTGAGTGCGACGTCGGCGGCATCCTCGCGACTGCGATTTTCAATACGGGACGACATTGTACTCGGTTTGGCAACGATCACCGGCAACTTGATGCTTGCGACGCCCGAACATTTCTCGGCGAAGGTACGATGTGCAAAGGTCAGTACACGAGACCTCTCTTGCCGAGGTGACGCAAGCGGACACGACCGGTCAACCGCTCGCGTCGCATTCTCATGTTTAAACAAATCTAAAAGGGTGCTCTGGACCAAAAAACATGCTTTTTCTAAAGTTACAGCATTTCGTGTGTGAAATAAAAATTGTGACGGTATCTTGGTGGCGTCGCAAGCGCGAGATGCTTAGGCTTTTGCGTCGCGACGGAGAAACGCTATTCTAAAACTCTCTCGCGTCGCGTGCGCTAATACAAGCGCTAAATTTAGCGCTAGCGTGCGCTAAAATTGCGTGCGTTATTCTAAAACACCTTATTGCCTCTCGAAGTTTCGTCCACACTACGGACACAACGTGCGCAGACTTATACCGCAGTTTTGCAGACGTCGTCGAATGTCGTAGACACCATGAACGGGGTTGATGTTCCGTATTACGTCAGCCGGTATGAGGAGGAGGCTTTCTTGCGTTCCGGCATGGTCAAAACCCTGTCTGGACGGGGTGGAAACCGTTTCTAGATTCCAGATGCCAAACGATTATTACCAGTACCATTCGTTCCATCAACCTGCATGTGCATGACGTTATAGAGATTGGCCTGTAGCTGGGGAGCGCACCCTCGTCTTTCTTCGGCTTTGGAATTGGGATGACGAGAGAGTACTTCCATTGCTCGGGAAGTTTGCCAGTTTCCCAGATCTGGTTAATCAGGTCTAGGAGTTGTTCCTTTGTGTTGTCTGGGAGGTTCCGTAGCATAGCTATGGTGACTTTATCCGATGCCGGTGCCGTGTGCAACTTCCCTTCATGGAAGGCGCACTCGAGTTCTCTGCGGGTAAACAGACGGCCCATCTCGTGATTGGGAGCCAGAATTTCTCGATAGTAGGGGGAGGCGCAGCCGGTTAGGTCTGGTTGAGGAAAGAAGAGATCTCCCGACTTTCTGGCCAACTGTTCATCTTGCCCAGTTTGAGAGCTAGTGTCTGCGTCGCTCCTTTAGACTTCTTTTTTCCGCGCAAGGCTCGATTCGTAGCCCAGAGCTTTGTGATCGAGATCTTGTCGGAGAGCGAAGCGCTGCTGCCATGTTGCTGCCATGTACGGCGGACTGAGTGTTACTTTTTTTTTCGCTTTGGAAAAAGACTGCATTGTTCTGTTACATAAGTCTTCCTGCATACAAACAACGAATTTTAATTATATTTGTCTAGCTTACTTGGTTAAAAACCCTAAAAACGGGTTTTTGACAACTTATTGCTTTCGTCATTTTGGAGTACGCATGGCAGTTATCTGGCTGATCTGGTTTCGGTTTCGGAGTCCGTGATCCCCGTGAGCGATCATGTGCCTGTGCGCTTGAATGAGTCTGATAACAAGGTGCAAGAGAAAGTAAGCAAGCGACCGCGTTTAAAAAGTTTTCGAGATGCGACTTATACCTACCTCATGCTCCTAATGTGGAAAGATAAGGTCGAAAGGCTGTGGGGTTTCCTTTCACGTGTAAAGCGCGGTTCAAATAGACCCGGAATACAAATACGGGTACCGGAACCCGTAGTGACGTCAGCGCTCCCTCCGTACGGGCGGTGACGTAATTACGGCTTCCGGCACCCGTAATCAAAAGTTGAAAAATTTTCATCTTTCTGCTTTCCGGGTCGTGACGTAGATTTCCGTACTTTCTCCGAGGCCAATCAGCGCGGCGCACTTCCCTCCTCCGCCCCCCTTGCCACCAGCGTGTTCACGTGGTTCCGCGTGCAAATGCCTCAGATGCTCCGTGCTTGCTCGCAAGAATGGCTGCGCTGATGAACTTCCCGCCCGTCTTCGACGCGAGGAAAGCTGCTCAAGCTGCAAAGAAGAGTGCCGCTGCCGTGAAGAGGGCTGAAGTTGCCGCTGCGTTTGACGTACCCGAGAAAACCTATAGATTAATTGAGCTAGTTCAGCGGTACCCCTGGATCTACGACAGGCATCGTAGCGACCACAAGGACCAGGACAAGCGAAAGAATTCGATACTGCTTTTAATAATTTATTCACATGGTTTCGGAGACCCGGAAGGTGGTTGCAACCCGATGAAACGGCATCTTCAATGCAAATATGAGTGACCTTTAGAAACGCCGTTTGTAGAGGCAGGCAGTAATTCGCTTGCTGGCTGCAAAGAGACCGGAAAGGCAGTGGGATGTTATTCATAAGCAAATGTGCTCCGCTTCCGGCTTTGAGGGCATGCTTGTTCACTACAATTGTAATGAAGCAACTCATTTTTCAACTTAAAAGGTTAAAAAGGTCAACGACACCGGTACGCGCTGTAGATGAGAGTTTTTAGGCACTACTGTACGACCGCTAGCCTAGGGTCTTTAACACCCGTCACGCAGTAGTGAAACACGAACGTCTGCTGGTACGATGCTCATCCAGATCGAAACGGGCAGGGGTGGGAATTGAACCCAAGATCCCTGGGTTCTGCAGCGCGAGCTTTCGTGCAGAATTCACTCGCAAGCAGCGTGGAAGCACACATCCTATACTCCGTTTCACCTTATGTTGTACCGCAGCGAAGGCTACCCTATTGGAAAAACCAGCTTAAGCTGGTCCCAGCTTCAAGCTCGGTTATTGCTCCAGCATGCCTAGTTTGGCATGCTGGTTGATCCGGTCATACTGGTTGATCTGGTCCCAGCTTCAAGCTTGGTTATTGCTCCAACATGCCCAGTTTGCTATGCTGGTTGATATGGTCATACTGGTCATGGTGGTTAATCTGGTCTCAGCTTCAAGCTGAGTTATTTCCCCCCCAACATGTCCAGTTTAGCATGATGGTTAAGCCGGTGGACTTCCCCACCAGTTTAACCAGTTTAAATTGATACACATGATAAACAAGCCAAAATGTTTAGAAAAGCCAGCTCGGCATCCAATTTATTATTTTCGTACTCGCGGCCTGCTCACATGAGCTCAGATGCTACACGTCCTCGGCGCTGACTCAGTACTAACCGACGCAGACAGTGGTTCTCGGTGGAAAACATACAATACTATAAAAACTATATTGCTTATCTCTAAGCACGAGAAATACTAGACACACGCCAAAAGCAGGCAATAACAATAAAAAAATACTACACGGATGAGAGAATTGCGAACCTGGGTCCCGCCAGTAATGGGGGCGAAGCGGCCTCTTGCGTAGTCGGCAGAAGCGAGGAAATCCGTGTGGCTTGGATGCCATTGGCGATACTCCTCGGCACCACCGTTATTCACGAGCGCACACCTGTTCGAAGATAGGAAATGACGCCTCCGTCGGGGCGTTCGACTCCTTCCCGCGCTGAACGGACTGCCGCTCGCTGTCTCCTCAAATCCCGCTTCGCCTGCACCGCCATTCAAGTAGTCTCCAAACAACGCGCACACAGCCGTCCCTTCAAAAATTTGACCAAGTTAGCCAAATGTGTCTCAAATTCTCCGTTTGCACCACTTTCTCTCTCTTCTCGCACACAAAGGAAGCTCGCAGCGCGCCTGAAGCGCCCGGTCGTCTTCCAAAAACGAGAGGACAAAGAACAGGACGGGGCCTCGCCCCAGCCTAAGCCGACCTTGGCGCGCGCGCTATCAGCAATGCCAGCTCGACCACCTCTAGCCGACCTTGGCGTGCGCGCTCCCAGCAAGACCAGCTTGACAAGCTCGAACCAGCTTGGGCCAGCTTCAGCACCAGCTCGAACCAGCTTGACAAGCTTGAACCAGCTTCAGTACTAGCTCAAACCAGCTCAAGTACCAGCTTGCCCAGATGCAGTGCCAGCTCAAACCTGCTTGAACCAGCTTGACCCGCTTAAACCAGCTTGAAAAGCTTGAACCAGCTTCAGTACCAGCTCGAAAATGCTCAAGTACCAGCTTGCCCAGCAGCAGTGCCAGCTCTAACCAGCTTGAACCAGCTTGACCAACTTGAACCAGCTTGATTACTACGTAGACCAGCTCGAACAAGCTCGAACTAGCTTAAAAACCAGCTAAACCAGCTTGGCCAGCTTGATTTTCTGCTGGTTTTTTCGATAGGGTAGAAGCGCGAGCTCATAGCATTGGCAGCTGCCCTTAATGCGCGAGAGCTTGTGCCGCTGAGATGTGCCCCAGAGCAAGGAGCTCGCGCTTGTAGCCTTTCCTGCGGTACATCCTAAGGTGAAACAGAGTATAGCTAGCACAAAGGACAAAAAGCAGAACGGGCTTCCGTCATACATGCACTCAAAGGAGCACAACACCCTGACCAGATTTAGTGAACAGAAAGAGTGTGTCGTATGAGCTGCACATGTGCATGCCATTGCTATTTTTGTGTAGCACAGACGCAGTAAAATTTGACAAGCGTGTGACTGTTACGAAAGCTGCTCTCGTGATCCTGCCGCGTTAAAAATGATCTAAACGTGGTTTCACTGCGGGAGCGCACGCTCCACGTGAGTATTCCTGCGAGCGACGCGCGGGTCCACGTGGAACGCCACTTGATATATAACATGAAAATAATCCAAAATAAAAAGAAGCACACCCTACCTGGCTCGTGACATTCGGAAGCACTTGAAGAAGTCCCGGCCGTCGAAGTCTTCGTACATCTGTCTCACGATGGTGGCATACTCGCCGAGCGTTTTCCGATACTTCAGGAGCTCGCGGACGGCCTTTCGCTTCTTCTTTTAGATGCGGAGCATCTCTTGCTCGGGTCTCCCGCGGCGTCGGCGTCGTAGTCCGCACTCACACTACGCACGCGCAACTCTCCTCCTTCCCTCTCTCCAACAGCTGCGCGTTACCAATACTCTCTCCGCTCTCTCTCTCTACCAGCTGCGTGCACTGCGCGTGCGTTCGCTTCTCCTCACACCGCGCGCGCACGCGCAACTCTCCTCCTCTATACTTCGTCTCACCCTAGCATGGACTAACTGCGAAGGCTGTGCTAGCGCGAGCGTCCAGCCTTGACTGCCGTGACTAGAGCACATGCTGCACGAGCGCTCGTGCAGCCGCCGCGGCTTCATTGAAAGCGACTACCTCGCGCTTTTAGCACGCGCGCCTAACAATAGTCCATACTAAGGTGAGACAAAGTATAGTCTCCTCTCCTTCAAGTGTGAAAAAAAATAAACGGCGAGCGGCGAGCGTTCCAAGTTTCTCTGCCGCGAGCCGCGACGAAGGCTCGCGTAGGGGGTAACGCTAGGGCAGTCGGTGGCGCCATGTCTCGACGTCAGCACGCAACTGACTCTTTCCTCGGAACCAACACGATGCTCCGCATCACCCCTTGGTTCCCCTCGGGAAGATGGTGTAATTTTTTCTTCACGCTCCGCAGGTACTGCTCACACGCAGCCGCGAAAGTAGTCAGCCGACGCCAGTTGATAGTTCTTGCATTTGTGACGTACCTCACTACACAAAGGTTCATAAGTGAGGCAATTCGAGCTTCGCAGCCGGGATCCTGCCGAGACGACGCCATCGCGAAACAAAGCGACGAAAACGAGGCGCCAGTGCCGCTCTAGACGGAGCGCGAAGCGCCGCTGGCGTCGTCTGCCTCGTCCAGAGCGTCTAGCCTCGCCCGCGCAAGCGGCGACGAGCCCGCTTGACGACAGCCGTTGATTGGTTGCCTGGGGAGCCGCCGTGACGTCAGCTCCCGCACTCTAAGAAAAAAAGGGTGTAGTCGGGTGTATCAGACGCACATGCACCCTTTTTCTGAAAGATGCACCTTCCGTTGCCCAGCCAGTGTACTTGTACACCAAAAATGAGCATTCTCCTCTCCCTTAAAACCTCTAGGTGTATTAGTGCACCGCCACGCTAGCCACGCACCCCGATCATCTTGTGCTTGGATTCCCCCTTGGGGGTCACTTTTTGGGTCGGGCAGTTTCTTAGAAAGTATGGAGCTGTCCTGTTCACTCGGTATCGACAGTAGAGTGGACGCTATGCTTGTTTTAGGCCAGTCGGGTCTCCGGGTAGGATCACGTGACTACAGTGTCCAAGCTAGAGATAAGGCAGAGCACGGCACCTGCCTGAAGGCCAAGGCCACGGGTAGCATCCACTGCACTATTAACTTTGGGTCGAATTTTCAAGAGGATATAAGGGACAAACCTCTCGTTGGGTTCGTTGTTGGGATAACCCTGAAGATAAGTCTTTGCAAAGACAGCCCTTTTGGCCTTGAAGGAGCTGCTATTTTCGTATTGTCACAAACTCTGGCGCCGGCCGAATCTCCCGCGATCTTTTTCTTTGTGTTTTTGTGCTTCTCGCCGTGCCCCTTCGACAATTTGCCTTTTCGGTGGGCTGCCTCGCTTTGCGGCGACCACAAACGGGAAAACCAAAGCCGGTTTTGTTTGTTTCTTTTTTTTTTTTCCCCTCGGGGTTGCCTTCGGCGCCGACAAAGGCGGGAAATATGTCGCCGTAGAGAGGGACGGTTGGAACGGTTTTCGTGGGGAGCGCATAGTTTCGGGAGAGCTTTTTGGATCTTCAAGGAGGCAAGACGTTCGTGGTTGCTAGGTGAAGTCGGCGGGAATGGCGGCCCGGCAACGCGATATCTTCTGAGTCTTCATCGTCACCGCCGCCATCTTCCTGCCAGCTCACCATCGCCGAGAGCCCGACGATCCCCTTCGACACAAAATTTTAGTGAGACCCGTCCGTACACTTCGGACTTTACTTTTGCGGACGTTTTATTTTTACTTGCTCTCCGTCCGTGGTTTTGTTGCTTGATTTCATTGTATTTATTTTGTATTGCTCTAGCGCGCCAACCGTTTTCCTTGTTGTTTCTTTTGGTTGAATCTCCGTGTGGAGCTGTGGGGTTTTCTTTTTGTTTTGTGTTGTTTGCCTTTGTGCCAAACCTTGGAATTTAAATTTCTATTTTGTTTTTAAGTAAATATATTGTTCATTGTTCAAACTCTATGTTCCGCCTGAGCTCATTCCGTTCTTCCCCGACTTGGGCACACGCGCCAACCGCGCTGGCTGACCGGCCTCAACAAAAATAAATGTTGTCCACAGTTGTTGTAGAGGGCCGGCGGGCAAACCGTCAAGGGGGAATCGCGCCTCTAACCTCCAGGTGGGGGCGACTGTGACACGTATACTCCTCTTTTCTTTCTCTCCCTAAGCTGAAAGCGTGGAAGAAGCTGCGCAGTCGCCGGACCAATGAACCGGGGGCTTTTTTTATCGCTTTACTCCGCTGACTGGGCGCGGGTAATGGCAGGAGCGTGATCATGTGATAAAGGTTTCGCGGATGACGAGGTAGCTCTTTCCGATCCCGGAATGTCTGATTCCCGGCCTAGTTTCTTGTGTGCTGTGCTGCGACCAGCGAGGCTGCCGGAGATTTCGTCCGCGACAAAGTATTCGAGTGCACCAAGGGTTCCAGTGTTTGAAAAGCCCTACGCGTACATCGGCAACAAGCGATTTCTTCAAAAAAGCCCAAGGAATTCATGTGATGCGTTTTGTGTTCGGTTTGGCAAATTACTGCTTCTGCCACATTGTGTTGAATCTTCAAAGACCCCTTTCTTTTCGTTTTTGTGTTTGTGTGGTTGTTCTGCAGTGAGCCCGTGTCGACATCTCGGATTACATATTTTAAGTCCGGTATTTTCATCGTAAGTGCGCTGCTACCTACTCCTTTGCAGCAATTGACCCTTCCGTTTCGGGTTACCTCTAAAATTAGGCAGTGTCTATTTCCTAGCAGCCAGGAGAACAATTTCCCCGAAATTCTATCGGCAGTCGCCTGCCATTAGCCGCCTACAATCAGGTGATAACTGCAGGTAGAATACTGACTTTTTTTTATTCTCCCGGCGTTTTGTGAAAACGCGTTTCATGGACAACTTTTTGTTGATACACGTTTTGTAGACACGTTTCGTCGACACTAACGTTTCATCGTCACTCGTTACGTGAAATGTACGCTGAAGGAACATTCCGTCCCGCGTGTGTCTCTGAGGTGCGTGCTCACCGACCCAGCCCACCCGTTCACGTCGCTTCGTGGCGACAGTGTGCGGCGGCTCATTACAAAAAAAATACCCCACCTGTGCCACCCGTACATGTCACTTCGCGCATATAGTGTAGGGCGGCTCATTACAAAAAAAGAGAAGCTAATATAGGAAAGCTAATCTAAGCTGTCTATGAAACATCGCGTGTCGATGAAACGTCGTTCGATGAAGTGGTTGTATCACTAATGAGTGGCGACTGCCGGCAGAATTTCGGGTAAATAATTCCGCCGGCTGCTGGGAGAATAGACACTACCTAAGAATCACCCCGGTTCTTGTTTGCTAAGTAATCTTATCAGTTGTGTAACAGCTTCGTTGTACATCTTCACATATCACGGATTGCTTGCACGTTTGTACTTGTTTACGGAATAGGCTGTCTAATAAACTTCTAGGAGATTTGAAAACAATCCCTTGTGTTTGTTACCTGCCTTTTTGCAACCACCTGGGCGCGTACATTTTTTACAGGTTTCCTTGAGGTGGGTGCACAAAGAGGTGTAATGGTACACTATTGAATGAGGTGTATCTATGATTCCTGTAGAAAACGGTGTAATGGTAAACCCTGTTGGCGTGTGTATCTCTGTTCCCTGTGGGCGGGGTGGGTGTAAACAACGGTGTAATAGTAAACCCTGTTGGTGGGTGTATCTTTACTCCCAAAAATTGCGTGGGTGTAGAGAAGGGAATACTTGTACACCTTAAATTGGGGTGTACCTGCACACTGAGACGACAGAGAGGGTGTAAGAAAGGAGTAGTAACACACCCCAATATGGGGTGTATCTGTGCTCCCCCGAATGCTGAAGGTGTCTAAAAGGGTGCACATATGCACCCTGAAAACGGGTGTATGTATGCACCTCGTCTATAGGTGTACTTGTACACCTTTATGGGTGTAGTATATGTGGCAGCACTTACACCCCCTGTGGGTGTACCCACTACACCCTTTTTTTTAGAGTGCGTATACCGGGGGCCCGTGGCCGCGCGCCGTTCAACCGAACCGTGAAGACTTGGATCCGTAACGGGGGCCGGAAGTGATTACGTCAGTACGGGTTCCGGCTCCCGGATTTCGTATTCCGAGTCTGTTTGAACCGCCCTTAAGTAGCCGATTTATTTCTCGTTTTTTCCCTTTTTTTCTATTCGCACTCGCCGCCGTCCAGCATCCGAGCGCTCACGGCATGCGGCGTCTTCGCAGCAGAAACTAGCCAAAACTAATCAGACAGTAATTACATTACGCTTAGTACCTAATGAACTTGACAAGCCACGGATGAAAGGCTTGAGCATCAACAGCCCAAGTGCACTCGGTGCCGATGTGGGCGATGCGGGTTTCTGTCAACCGGTAGCCCAGCACAAACCGAGAACGTTCCAGCTCTTCGTCATGACACGGTGTTGCAGAGAACAGGGTAAAATACAAGCGCACGGACCACCGAAGCAAACGCACTGTAATCGTAAATCTTGGCTTGTGATTGCGCCTTTGTAGATCATCTTATTCGTTTTGCTGGAGAGACGCAAATGACGGGCATAACAAAATCGTTTGCATATTCCGCATACCCCGCAAAAGCACTTACTCAGTCATCTAACGAAAAGCGCGAAACACGGAGTCCGCACTGCCCTGACTTCCCGATATTTTACCTGCTTTAGAGCAGTTTGTACCTGCTAGTAGGTATGTCGACTGAAACTGCAACTTGAAACTAGGGGCAGTGCTAAAGAGACGAAGTTGGGAAAGCTTGCTCGCTCTCCCCAATTTCTGAACTCTCAAGTAATTGTACCATAAAAAATGCACCAACGCCTCTTCCCAAAATAAAGAAAAAACACTATGTTCACTACATAAAAAATGGTATCACCTCATGCATCTGTGGGCATGGTATAAAATCTTGCCCAAATTTAATCACACCGCATGATGAGCGCGACAAACTCAGCTAGATTTACAGAAAAATATCGGTGGTGACTTAAGTTACCCTGAAATTCTGTATTACTGTTCGTTTGCAGGACCAAATCAATACTCGAGCGGTGTGCGTCGCTGTACAAACACGTCGCTGTGCAAACGCAGTCCAACAACACAAAGCATAAAAACGGCAGATTTAGGACAACAATCCGGAGTCCATGGTTCAATTAAAACGACGTAATTTTGTTGAAAACACCCGCAGCTTTTTACTCACGGTATGCGTCGGGAATCTTCCACATTTTGAAACGGAACGAAGGAAGATTTACTTATAAAGACGCTCGCTGCGTCCTCCCGGACCAGCTGGACCGGATCAGCTGACGACGATGGGACTGACCCCGTTGAACCTCAACCCCACAACAACCAATTTGCGCTCCGGGTTAGTGTGAGTTTCTACCTCCAAGCGCCGCACCACACACCACGAACGCTTCAGCTGTTTTTCGCATCGCCGTGTTGCACCAAACAGGACGAGATCGCCGAAGACAACGCAGCGCTGTCGTGAACGTTGGCTTGTGGTTGCGCACTCGTGGACCCTGTGACTCCCTTCGCTTTCAAAGCACGCACTGACGATTACGAATGATACTTTCCGTCTTCCGGGAATACCACAGGGGCACTTCTCCGGTCACGTCTTCGCTACGTGTACTCGCAAACCGCCGAGCTTTTCGCGTCCCGTCAAACCAAAACAATACAGGCTGCAATGTTGAACGTGCGTTGTTGCCAGATTTTCTCCGACCAAACAAAATCAACGAAAGCAAACCGCATCTAGATTCCAGCGTACATCGGCGTTGCGCCAGTGGCCAGATTTTCTCTGTCAGCTCTGACTTAAAGATGACCTACAGATGCAGCAACACTGGCACGGAGTTTACATATGGCGGCCAGCACGGAGCGCCGTAAATTCTGAGGAGGTTGCATGAGAAGCAGCCCCCCCCCCCCCCCCCCTTCTTGGTGCGGCCATCATAATGTCGGTGCCGATAGGACTTTAGGCGTGTCTGTCTTGCTTGAATTCGTGCGAAACGTTCTGGCTGCCAGCACGGAGCGCCGTAAAATCTGAGGAGGTTGCATGAGAAGCAGCGGCACTCCCCCCCCCCCCCCCCCCCACCCCCCGGGGGCGGCCATCATAATGTCGGTGCCGATAAGACTTTTGTCGTGTCTTTCTTTCTTGAATTCGTGTGAAACGTTCTGGCTGACGTTGCTTCGCTCTAAAAACAAAAAAAGACGTTCATTTTATTTTGTTTTATGCGTTTATAACGAATGAAAAGTGTGCATATAATTAATTCGCATCGCTATTTAAAAAAAGATAATGTGATATCAGTTTTGGTTTCGTTTCGGTTTCCATTTGTTTATTTTCCCCATCGGCTTCGTTCCGTCTTCAGTCGCTTTTCTCGACTGCCAAGCCGGGGCGAACTCAACTCTGTTACGTAACGGCATGGTGGTGGCTCGTCGAGCGCACTTCCGGTCTGGGGTTGTGGACGGAAGTCACCATGCGGGACTTGCATTCTTGCGTTGTTTTGAAAGAAACCAGACAAAAACCTGCCTTCTCGTCAAAACGCCGCGACTGGGGCTGTACCAAAAAATTTGAGAAAGGTTTGAAGGGCAGTTTTCATGTGCTCGGTTCGTCCGAGAACGTAGATATGTGTCGTGAAAAGGAGAAACCAGACACCGTCGGACCACGATTGCTTGGGCGAGAAGCACTTTGGGTTGAATTAACGGATACTTGTGGTCATCAGATTTATTTGTTTTGTTCCAACATGAACATGGGAAAACCGTCAAGTTGTACGGACCACCTGCAGACTATGTTCAGTGCGTCTTCAAGTTCAAACGGCCGCCTGATCGCTCGAACTGTCGTCTGCTCTTTCAAACGTTTCTGCTTGTCGTCTGCTCTTCCAGACGACACCGGCCCGTAGACCAAACGTTGGCCCGGTAATTGCGATATGAAGTAAGTGAAGGCATCAAAAGACTTGTAAGTTTGAAGGTTAGGTGGGGCAAGCGGACTCGGTGTAAACATTAGATACAAAGAGATGTTGATCATTGTTACCAGTGACCATCACCGACTTGATATGCCTGATTCCCCTGGTCCACTTTTGCTTGCGACTTTCAGTATCGACGTCGACCATCTCAGCTACTGTTCACGCTTTTTCAGCCCGAGCGACGTCGCGACTGAAAATAGTGAACGGTATCTCATCACGCGAATCAGGCTTTAGAGTACATTCTGCGGCGCCAACGCGGAATGAATCGCCGCATGTCACATTATTCACGCGAAGTTTTCCGATTAAAGAGCCTTGGTAATTTCGCTGAGGCCGCTCAAGTAGTCAGACATCGCCAATAAGACGTAGAATCAACAATTCCAACGCGAAAAAGAGCACGGGGACTCACACCGACGACGACAACATCGCATTTTAATGGTTTGTTTATGGGCGACGGCGAGCGTCTTGCCCTCACTCCACCGCGCATGCGCAGCGCCGGTGGCGTCCGCTGGGGGTGCTCCGGCTTGTTTCTAAACATGAGTTGGTCTATGCCCGAGTTCAGATGCCGCACCGCTCGTGCCCTATCTTTTGGCAGGGCTGTTTTTTTTTTTTTTTCATTACATTTTTTGCCGCGCGCCAAAAGTTTACTTTTGTGATGTTGGAGTGGCCTCTAACTTTCGTTCGAGTTTTGTAAAACTCAAACTTTCAAGTTTTTCTAAAAAAAAAAAAAATGGTGTGTGTTTATGCAGCCGGAAATTAGTCTGCCCTAATGGGCGTCTGGTGTTTCAGCTGTAGGGGACTTTAACGTGCACCACGCAGTAATGATACACGACCGCACGCCGGTACGATGCTTATTCAGATCGAAACCGGCAGTGCTGGGGATTGGACCCAGGATCCCAGGGTTCTGCAAAGCGAGCTTTCGCTCCACGTGATCCTAGCTGGTGTGGGCTAACCCACTCGGCCAACGATCCCCTATCCATGTTTTAACATAAATCATTATAAATATGACATATTCGTGTTATTTCATATTTTATTACTGAATAAATTGCTGTGTGTCCTAACAGTTGAACGAGGACAGAAGCGTATTTCTCTCTACTGAGACTTTCCGTAAAATTGACACAATTTTTTTACACTAACTAATTTACCCAAGCGTATTTATTTTACCCCAATCTTTATAGTCAGTCTTTTCCCACTAGATATTAGTCCTAAAGTGCATAAACATTTCGCAGGTCTGGGAGAACGAAGAGATCACGTGTGCAGGTTTCTTCAAGATGTGCCAGCGATACGCAGCTGGTTTCCAGGCGCACGGCATCAAGAAAGGCGAGAAGGTTATGGTGCATCTTGACAATTCTCTGGAGAACCTGATAACCATGTACAGCGTTATATTTGCTGGAGGAGTTGCTGTGTTATCCTTTCCAGGGTTTTCAAACGGTGAGGAGCTGCGATAGTTACTATGAAACTCCCTCGCTTGGAGCAGACTGCCAAAAAAGTGGCGCCCCTTTCCCTCACCATCGCGGCAAAGGCGGTGGTACCACATAATGCGATGCAGGGTCGAGCTGATGCGATCGCAGCGCCGCCGTTTCTTGCGCCGCGGCCACTCCAGAACCAAAACTTCGCGAGCGAGACGTAACTGAACGGAGAAGAAGAAAGACTCACGGTGCGCCGTGTCTTCTTCGAGAACAGAGCCGTATAGAGAGTTTGGCAATTCACTGGGAATTATAGGAGTAAAATCGAGACTAGAGAAAATAGAATCGCGCCTCGAAGGCCTTGAAGGACTCAGGTCCGTTGTGAACAAAAACTGCGACAAAACCAATCGCCTCGAAGCCACCATCACATCACTCTCGAACAAAATTGATGATTTAGAAGACCGTAGCAGAATAAACAATCTAATTATTTTTGGTCTTTCTGAACTACCTAACGAAGAGAGTAGTACCCTCGAGGATAGAGTAACTAAAGAGATTCTTGGTGGAAAACTAAATGTAAAGATTAATAAAATCGATCGTATACATCGCCTTGGGAAGCCAGTTCATGGCAAAACCCGTCCAGTAATATTTCGACTCGTAAACTTTACAGATAAATTGAATATTTTACGCAACTGCAATAAATTAAAAAATGAACGACTTTCAATTAGTGAAGACTACTCAAAGCGAGTTCAGAACATTAGAAAAAAAATTACTTGACAACTAGAAATCAAATAAACTTGCTGGTGATAAGGTCACGCTTACCTATGACAAAATTAAGATAAATGGCACAATATGAATTTGGAATAGGCCATAAACGATAAGGTTCCCATATCTGAGGGAACCCGGAACCCCAGTACGTGACCAAGCCCTACTCAAGTCAGCCGTGTGCATAAATTTCGATTGCTAAACCTAAACGAGCGAAGCATCGTAAATAAAACTGATAAACTTGAAGCTGTTGTTTCGAATACCCAACCTGATATTATAGCAATGACATAAACTTGGCTATCAAACGGCATTCTACACTGTGAAATGACGCCCCCAAACCATACGATTCTGCGCAAGGATAGATGTTCTCGCGGTGGTGGCGTAGCGATTCTTGTAAAACAATGACATTGTATGTACCCCCTTACCCGATTGCCCAGAAATTGAGTGCCTGTGTTGTAAAATTGCTCGTAAAAATACGTGCTGCTATATACTTGTTGTCTATAGACCTCCCACTTCCACTTCAGGGTTTTTCAAAAGTATGTATAGTTATATCAATGATGATATTAATGTGAGCAGTAAGATTATAATTGCGGGTGACTTCAATCTACCCTCTTTAGAATGGTCCTCTCTATCGAAATGTACAAAATCATCCCTCTGCGCAGATATCCTTACAGATCTATGTTATCATTATAACCTCACGCAAATAGTTACTGAAAATACCCGTACTCAAGGAACGTCGCAATCAGTGCTCGATCTCGTCTTTGTCACCGATCATTTCCTGAAAGACGAATACAGCGTAGAAGGTTTAAATGGCATATCTGATCATGAGATGGTTTTATGCTGCTTCAAAACGAACATCCCAACTTCTGGCAATCCCCAGATTTGTAAAGTTTTGAACTTCGACAGAGCAGATGACGTTGGCGTACTCGACGTTTTTGATACACACTTCGATAACTTTCTTCTACTGTCCAAGAGCGACCGTACTACTGTAGATATGCTTTGGAACGAATTCAAAACGGCAGTTAACACGTGTGTCTCATGTTTTATTCCACAACGAACTAAACGAATTGAGAAAAACCCTCGGATAACGCGAGAAATCATCCATGTGAAGCGCAAAATAAATAGGCTTCGTAAGAAGGCAAAGAAAACCAGAACTCCTCTAAATAAGAACAAAATGGCATTACTCAACAGCGATCTTGGGCAAAAAATCAAGTCCGCTAAATACAAATTTTTCAATATCACTCTTCAATCGTTTATTCAATCTTCACCCGTCAAATTCTGGAACTATGTCAACCAACCCTCCCCCCAAAAAAAAAAAAAAAATATCAAATCTAGAAAGGCTCTTCGGTGACAAAGCAAATCTTGCAAAAGCCTTCAATGATTATTTTCTTTCGGTCTTTACAAGAGATAATGGTAATGCACCCTCATTCGCGTCCCATTCCCCTGCAGTCTTGGCTGTGAATGACGTTGTAGTTACCGAACCAGGGTGTTTTATCTCTTCTACTCAACCTGACCACAAAAAAAAAAGTGCTGGGCCGGACGATATACCAAATGAATTTCTAAAAAGATACGCCGAATGGGTAACAAAATATCTCGTTATAATATTTACGCAATCACTTAAGGGCAACTTCCAAAAGACTGGAAGTTAGCGAAAGTCATCCCCATTCATAAATCTTGAAATAAAAACGAATTCGCGAACTACAGGCCCATCTCTCTTACCTCAACTTGCTGTAAATTGCTCGTACACACTGTTCTGAAGCATGTCTCCACCCACATCGAGAATAACCAAATACTTACTCCATATCTGCACGGTTTCAGACGTCACCTTTCAACAGTGACGCAACTTGTTGAAAGCATTCACGATTTTTCCACTGTCATAAGCAATAGAGGACAGGTTGACGCCATATTCATCGATCTGTCAAAAGCCTTTGACGAGGTATCTCACTCAAAGCTATTGTTTAAGCTAGAATCTATACTAGGAGCAGAAAAAATTCTCAGGTGGATTGAATACTACCTTTCAGATCGCTACCAGTACGTAGCACTTAACGCGCACTCATCATGCAAAGGCAAAGTCTCATCGGGAGTTCCACAGGGATCAGTACTGGCACCTTTTTTGTTCCTAATATACATAAATGACTTGGTCAAAGATGTGAACGTAAAAATTCGCCTCTTTGCTGATGATTGCATACTTTATTTACAAATAAAGAACCCAAATGACCAGATTAACCTAAATAATGCGCTTCAACACATCATAAATTGGTGCCATGATTGGCAGCCGGAAATAAATTCGAATAAAACTGTATTTATGACCATAACCAATAAAGGATAACAATACTCCTTTCCTTACCAGATAGGCAATAACTTCTTGGAACAAGTCGGTGAATTCAAATACCTCGGCCTCAACATAAGTCAAAATTTGCGTTGGGACTCACACATTAACTCCACAACTAATAAAGCTTTAAACAAACTGAGTTTCCTTAAACGAGTTTTAAAATTTGCATCTCCTGCCACTAAATTACTAGCCTTAGAAACGTTAATACGTCCTACGCTCGAGGACGCCAACGTCGTCAGGTTCCCCCACACAGTCTCCGGCATCAATAAGATAGAAAGAGTTCAGAGAATGGCCGCGAGGTTTATTTGCAATAAATATAGTGGGCACGTCTCTCCCTCTGAACTTTGCAGGCAACTGGGTATCTCCTCTCTAGAGAAAAGAGCAAAAATTGCTAGACTTAAATTTCTATACGAATTAGCTAACGATCGCTTCAACCTGCCAAAAGGAAATTATCTTATCTATACAAGCAAACGATTAGCACGGTACAACAATGGTAAGCTTTACGAAGAAGACGTCGCTCATATGAACTGCTTTAAATTCTCTTTTTTTCCCCCGAACCATCAACGAATAGAACCACCCGCCTCAAAATGTTGTTCATTCCTCTTCTATTGAAATCTTCCTCGATTACGTAGATGCCCACATTTCATCATAAACTAATATTTTATGCTGTTTCCAAAAGTGCGATGTATCTATTGTTTTTAAGTTGTTTACTATTTTTTTCATTCTTGACTTCTATATTTGCTTTGTATATTGACCTGAAAATTGTGTTGAGTATTTTTTTTTTCCTGCTTGTAATATTTCAAACTGTACCGCCCTACAACAACCCCGAATCGGGTTAGTAGTATAGAAAATAAATAAAATAAAAAAATGAGCAGACGCCATTGGCCGAAAGCGTGCTGGGCGTGTTCTAGGGCGTCTTCTCAAATTCGAATGCGACCAACCAGAAGCCGGAATTAATACCCAACTCCGCAAAAACATGGTGTTCTTCGCGTTCCTGGTCGTTGAGGTAAGCGGTAGAAAACTGGGACACTGTCTGCAGAAACTAAACCAGTCAGTTTCGGTCTCGGTACGACGTAAAGGTCGGACATTAAGTGCTAAACTACGGGACTAGAGGTCATGCTCACGCTTCTTGCGAGTACCGGTTGTACGCGGTAATCTGGCAGGCAACTAAATGTACGCGAAAGAACGCGACGGCCAAAACCCGAGCTGGCCGCAAAAAATAGGCTTTCAATGTGTGATCATAGAGGTCTACATTTATTTCACTCCTTTAGCCACGAATCCGGGGCATAGAAACATTTATTTATTAAACTAGGCCATTCTGCGAAACTTAAAGATGATATTTTATTCTTACTTCTTTCTATCCTCTGATCACAGTCTTTGCTCGTGTGTACCTGTACTCTTTATTTGTCTAGCCCTTGTCTGGGCCGTCAAAATTGCACTCTGTTTTTAAGGTAACGAAATGAAACGTATGTGGCGCCGCAAAATATTCAAAGACAAACACGAAAACGGATCCCCAGCGTCACTTCGAGATTCTAAGGTTTTTGTCAATTAGTATAAAATATGCAAGAACGCAGTTTTTATTCCTCGCAATATAAGAGGTTTGCAACAAACCGCACGGTGAAGATGAAATAAACCTTAACGATATCATTGAACGTGCACATTACCCAGACGTGACAGCCTACGTTCCTCCTTTCCAGATGATATCTTCTACCAAATTCGAGATAGCGATGCCGCCTACATTGTCACCACAGCAAGTGAGGCTAATCGATTGAACGACTTGCGCCATAAGCTGGACCTGAAGGTACGCAGACTTGAGATACGTTTGAAAAATAAAAGTGCACTTTCACAGGAATTAATTCTTAGTTCTTCAGCTGCGCAGAAACCGGTGTTTTTCGGGCCAAATACAAATTCTAGGGAGTGCGTTGCTTCGGTGTGGCCTCTTATTTTAAGTGTTTCTGTGAGGTGTGAATCTGTCGGAAGAATTAGGAAGGTGTCTTTCAGCGCATATGAATACAAACTGTTGGCGTGTACACTAACTATCGCGCAAATTCACTACATTCGATCAAATGTCAAACGTTCATTAACACAGCACGTGAAACTAGTAGAGAACATTGGATGTCGTACCAAGCGATAGAAGCTTTATGACATGAAGGATGCATTTATAGCGGATGAATATTCGATACTATGCAGAGGTATACAAAGTTATTTTTTCAAAGAACTGCGTATTAACATAGGCTGTTGGCTTTTTTTTTTAACAATTCACTGTCAATATTAGTACGATTAGACCCCACACGAAAAATAACTTTACGTCGGACTAATGCACTAGTTTTCCTCCACGCTAATCACGATTCATAGCACGCGCCGAAGAAGCACTGCTGTTTGGCAAATACTTTTACTAAGCAATACAAAAAAGCACAACTTGAGGTTGGATGAACCCTTCACGTGATATAGGCGTGGATTTAGTCTGACTTTGCACTTCCAAATGAAATACGGTTGCCTGTTAATGCTCTGTCATTTTGTTGTTTATTTCTCTTAACGCTTTCAAAATGTTTACACAAAACCTATCATTCAGCTGCCTTTCTAATTACATAGAGAACATTCTTCTTTCACTTATGTCGCTCGTAATTAAGAATATATTCTTCAGTTATACGTCTCACAAAGAAGACAAAAAATATCTCGATGCACAGAGGTATCAACCGTTTGTGTGAACGAGATTGTCAGCCCCACTTTGTTTTAATCTATACATTGTTTCAATCAAGACGTTAAATCGTTTTGTAGTAAATTAACAAAAACATCGTTTCTCGTCTTCTCTCAATCTTATATAACTAAATGGCCAATGCTTTCAGGGTTACTTTACCGTAGGAACTGCGGAAGGATTTATTTCCGTGACTGAGTTTAAGAAGTTGAATGAAAACATGTATGAGGAATTTCTGGTGGAGGATGTAAAAAGCGAAGTGGTTCTGGTGATCTACACATCAGGAACAACGGGTCGCCCGAAGGCCGTTGAACATACGCACTACAGCATTGTGGCAAGATTACCTCCCAGGTGAGTACTGGCATTTGTACTTGTGTGATCGTAGGAGAATTACCAGTTGTTGTTAAACCTCGAGGCGCACTTGGTGTTTCTGTGAAAAGGTGGGTACGCCTAAACATGTTCTGTGACATATTTTAAAAGACTAAGAGGGCGTTAGTTTTAAGAGAGACTTACTTCTGTCTGCAAGGGTATGGGACACTATCATGCGCTAGATATGAAAGTCTTAACAAACGCGGTACAGCTGTTAGCTTGGGTTCTTTGACGTGCAGCCCTCAGTAGTGATACGCGATCACATTCCGGTATGACATGCCCACCCGGATCAGAACGGGCAGGGGGGGGGGGGGGGGGTAGAATGAACTCAGGATCCCTGGGTTCTGCAGCGCGAGCTCTGGCTTAGTGTGCATTGGGCTGCGCTGCGTGAACACACTCGACCAACGACATTTCACTCAGTATTTGTGGTGTAAATTTGTTCGTTTATGTACTTTGTTTCTTTAATGTGTCACTGTATTCACCATAAACGTTGTATTTTACAGCGGAGCTGTAAAGGGCTAGTTTACCCAGGATCGTGTCCGTCCTCAAATGACCTGATGACACCGAACTCTGGACAGCTACCGTCATCTATGAGCGACGGCGACAACCAGACAACCGGCTCTCCGGTTGTCTGGTTGCCGCCGTAGCTCATAAATGGCGGCAACCTTTCGAGCCTTTCCACTGTGGCTTGCCGACTTGCGGCCGGCCATTACTTAATTTACATTTAAAATTTAAATCTAAAAAAGACCAGCTTCGCTGGTCTTTTTTCTTCACCAGCCTAAAAAAGGCTGAAAGTTTTTTTGTTTTTTTTTAGTAGAGCAACGATGGCGCATCTGAAATGTATGTAGGGAGTGCTTGCAACATGACAATGATACAGTAACATTAGTCGTCAAACTGAAAAAGGTTAATCTGCCATTTCGATCCTTCTTGTTTACTAACATTTCGTAGCCTCTTCACTGATGATGACATTATCGCTTCCCGGATGTCTATTACAACGTTGCTTGGCTTTCGAATCTACCTGAGTGCATCCTGTATCGGAACGAAGACTGTTCTGTTTCCCGCACCAGCCGGCATAGAGCAAATACTTGACGGCATCAGAAAATACAAGGTAAGACAGGCACACTGTCGCAGAAATCACGCAATCATCAAATGTGGTTGCATGAAACAATTTAGCCGCTCGATCCTTTCGTCATTGGTTCGTTATTAGCGTAAAGTAAACAACTTATAATATTTAGTGTGAGACTGAGAAGATCAATTCACAATGTTGACTTAGCCTTCGAAAACACGGTTTAGATATAATACACTGCTAAAGCTTTTAAATTGAAACTAATGTGGCTGGATGAGTTCTCCAAACATATTTAATTGGTTTTAATTTATAACTTACATAACAATTTATTAAGAAAGTTTTGTCAGGCGGCTTATGTCACACATAACACAACTAAAGTTGCTACTTCTGTCTACAACGCAGAAACAAAACGAGCGACAGCCTTCACATAACCGTTGTAGCAGGTGTGGAAGCCGAGATAAATGACATACATACATATAAAGTCAATTGTTTAAATATAAATAATCTGATTTAAAATATGTGTATTAGAGAAAAAACAATATATTTATCGAGTACCGGAAGTCAGCCATAGGCGATGCAATATTGTTACTTACAAGGTATTGTTTTCTGTGTTTAAATATTAGAACATGATTACTTACATGCCAACGCAAACGTTCCCGATTGATCTTTACTAGCATTAAACGTGCACGTAATATGAAAAGTTAAATTAAAAAAAAAAAAAATTGTTGCACAAACTACATACTGGGTTCTGCTGATTGCTTATCTTAGGCGGACAAAAGCATGGAGCTCAGTGTTTATCGTTGGCGGAATACTAGTAATGTAACCTCTCAAACGTTAGATGCCAAGAGAAACATTTTCGAGATAAAAATATCTCGATTATCTTTTAGCCCTTGAATTCTTCAAATATGCACTCCTCGTTCGAACAACTATTTTCCTTTCTTCTCAGGAAAAAATAACATTGCCAGCAATACCTGAAAAAGAAGATAAACTACACACATCATGCTTGAGCTTTACTATCTTTTAATTTGTTGTCTTAATAAGAAAATGTGCATGCATCGACCTCAGTCTACGTTTTCTTCCCTACTGCGAAAATTACGGCTCGCAGATATTGCAAACGAACAAAATGAATTACCAAGGGGCGATCTCAGACTGAAGATTACATTGATTTCACCGCACCATATCCAACATACAAACACGCTACTAAGCGCTTTTTTTTTTTTTCTTCAAATGACTATGTATATGCGTAAAATCGAAACAATAAAACGCGGAGGACAAGCACAGGACAACCACGCATATGCATATGCACAATAAAAAAGTTAGTTACTTAGATATGTCTGAAAATATAAAACTTTTTACGATTCTTTTACATTCTTAGATTTTTAGTATAACGGAATGCATAAACGCATTTCGTATGTAACTTCCTATTTTACTGCCTGGTGCATTTCATAAACCTCATCAAAAATGTGTCTGTTTTCTTTGTCATTTTGTAATATTCGCGAATTGTCGGATATACATAATGTCTTCTCATGTTCAATTTTGTTTCTTTCGCACACTGTCGTTAGCTTTTGTTAAATGTTTCGATAACATTTTACCAATTTCTTCTGTATTTCCAAGAAGAATAAAATAGATGCTGCTATGGAGAATTTGGCAGCCTTGTATTTCCCATGTATGGTTCTTTCTGACTCTATAGACTGTGGGGATTCCTGCGGTCTCCCTTCCCCGATGGCTGTGATAACGGCCGCGGGTCGGAACGCTCGGCTGCCTTCGCCGTGAGCTCCGACCTGTTCGTGAGGCGGAGGGCCGCCTGTCTTGGGGGGCCCTCCTCTCACTCTCTCTCGGGGGGGCCGATTTCCGTTCCCCCGCTCGGATGCGGATCACTGCTGCTGACAGGCGAGGAGGTTTCGCCTCTTGTTTTCCCGCTTTCGGGAAAGGGACTCGTCCGGCGACCGCGAAAGAGACAGGACGTGTGTCGGCGACTTCTCCGATGCTTCTCCTGTCTTGGCTCTCCGGAACCCCGCGTCTGGCAGGTAAGGACCTTTTCTTACCTTGCCGGCGCGGGGGGCATTTTGGATTGGGACATAGTAGTTCATTTTAAGAGTGTTCCAATAAATGCTCTTGGACTCTGTCCTTACTCTGGTACGTGTGTCTTCTCTTCCGCTATATTCGAGAGAGTGAGACAAGGTAGACGATCATTGGCACCGACGGAGGTAATATATATCGAACCGACCCGCGGTAATGTAGCCCTAAACGTCGTCTATATTGCCGCGGAGATGTGGGGACCGCGCTACTAGGTTTGACGTCTCCTTTGAGCTATCGCCGCTGTTGAGACAACCCTTTGGTTACTCTATCGGTACCTCTGTTGGTAGCAATACCCCACATAACCTGAGGCAGGCGGCGCCCTTTCTTCCCTTTGGGGAGGTCTACGGCCGGCTCTGGGCGTGCTGGCTGCTGGCGCATTACACTTCGCAGGTCTGCTCCGAGGTCGTCCACCCCCCTCCACCAGCCCACTGCGGCCGAGATGGCGCCGAACCCCCCGGGCGGCGTGTTCGGGACTTCCCCAGCTGGTCTCCGCTGGTGGGCTGCGATCGGTGATCTTTTTGGTGCTTCCGCCTTCACGACCGCCTGACTGCCCCTCCACTGCAGCCAGCTCGTACCGCGACACCTGGGTGCAGCGGCGTCAGCACGGTGCCTGTGATGCTCTGCGGTGCTGTGACGGCGACTGTCAAAGGACTGGAACTTTCCTTTTCTTCGGCCTGGTGCGTGAGCTGTTGACGACGGACACTGTGAAGACGCGCGCTGGGTGTCGCGTGTATTTGTTGGGGGTGCTCAGAGAGATATTTTATTTTATGAGAGCAGGTGGGCCTCCTTTATTCTTTATTGAGACCCACCTACCGTTTTAAGGAGGGGGGGATGTGGGGATTCCTGCGGTCTCCCTTCCCCGATGGCTGTGATAACGGCCGCGGGTCGGAACGCTCGGCTGCCTTCGCCGTGAGCTCCGACCTGTTCGTGAGGCGGAGGGCCGCCTGTCTTGGGGGGCCCTCCTCTCACTCTCTCTCGGGGGGGCCGATTTCCGTTCCCCCGCTCGGATGCGGATCACTGCTGCTGACAGGCGAGGAGGTTTCGCCTCTTGACATATATGCTGCGTGATCACTGCAATATTCCTTGCCCATTTGGTGTTAGCTTTGCAATTAATGGTCTAATCGTTGCACACTTCCCAAGGTCAGGGCTAAGCAGCATTGCGATACAAATATATCGCGATAGTATCTTAGGAAAACCTTTCAGTAGCTGCATCTATGTATCGAGATACTTTTCAAAATTGTATTTGCATTTTAGTAGTGAGTCACATTTGCAATGTATCGCTCGCATCGCGATACCCTGCCAGGCTTATGTATCTCGTTACATTTGTTGTCGACAAATAACTGTCGGTTTAATACGATAAAAAAAAACATATTTTTGGTTCAAGGAGTTTTAGAATTTGTAATATGAATCCAATGCATAACCTTCTCTACAAGAGGAAAGCCTGGTTGCCCGGACTATCACAAAGAATCACAAAAGAAGAAAACAAGAATAAAAAAGGCGGTTCGAAAAAAGTTCCCTTTCAAGAATAGCAGGACAAGCTCCTCCTAGAAATCCTTTCCGCTTTCTGCTTTAGCAGAGCGCGAACTGTAAAGGAGGCGAGTGGAGAGAAGAAAATTATCAGACATGTCAGACTTTTCGTCAAGCGTGGCACGCAGTCGTTGGTCTCCCTTGGTTAACTGGGGTCAGCAATGTTTCTCTTCTTCCTTTTTTTTTAGCGACATTCGAGATTTTATAGACCAACTCAACTCTCTGACGTCACGCCGCTGCGGTGGCGCTGCTGTCAGCACTGGGCATTGCGCAGGCGATTCGCCTAGGCCGAATCTGGTTTCTGCGCGCGCGCAGTGCCCTCGCCTGGTGGGCAAACGCGGGCTTGTTTGTAAACAATGTGTTGGTCGATAGTTGTGAAGACATGAGAGGGTTTGAGGTAAGGGGAGGTGCATAAACTGAAATAAAGAGCGAAATACAGTCACCAGCTTTTGCGTACGCCACGAACTGCACCATCACCCCTTACCACTGTTCAGGAAAACTGGTATTTTTTATGTATTTTTATCTCTATTCCGGAATACGTTTTTGCCGGTTTTGCGGAAATATATCAGGAATATCCCGATGCATAAAATACAAAAGTATCTAAGTATTTGTAATTTGGCCTTAACTCACGTGTATCTTAGTATTTGTATTCCAGAATACTTTTTGGAGTATTTCTGCCATGCCCCAGCCAAGGTACAAGTCCTTTTTTTTTTTTTTTTCAATTCCGAATTTTACAAACTTTATTACATAGTTTTTAGGGAAATATTCTGCTTAGTCTCGGGATGTTTTCGTTGCAGTCTGTGCTTGTGTTAAACGGCTTGATTTAACCTATTCCACTGCTGTAGACTGTTTCTTTGCATTGAACTGTACGGGGTTAGGGATCCCAACAAGCAGCAATGTATTTGGTCCCTGCCTTTGTCTCCGAAATTGCCGGTGAAAGTTTAAATAAAGAAAGAAAGAAACTCATGAATTACATCATTTAAATGGCATCTTTCGTAATGACGCAGGTGACAACACTAGTAGAAAGATTCAGCACGATATTGCACCTTTCTAAGAAAGTCGAGGAACGAGGGGTTCGGCTGAATTGTCTCAAGAATGTGATATTTACTGGTGTGAAAGCCACACTCCAAACAGTGAGAAAACTTGAACCCTCTTTCGACCCATCTATTGTCAAAAACGGTTATGCAAGCAATGAGATTGGCTGGATCTGTCAACCTCCAATGGGTGCCTCCAAGTGGTACGGTATTGGATTCCCAGCTCCAATGGCACAAATTAAGGCAAGTTTGATCGATTTCATCGATATTTTGTGGTAATTCCTTCATATTTTTGGAACCTGTAGAAATAGGTGTTTCTATGTGTTTCCTTGGCAGTGGAGTGAGGTTTCTGCATACTGTAAACGACATAATTTGCGCGAAGACCTAAGTTTCGCGAATTTCGCGAATCGCCTACAATTCGCGAAAAATAGGTCCCGTGAACAATTCCGGTAAAATGCAAACACATTAGAATCTATATTGAGATCCCACCATGTCGCGAAAATTAGAACCCGCGAATTATTCCAAAACTTCAACTTTGGCATAAATCGCGAAATATTGAGCTCGCGAAAAATAAGTCGTTTACAGTATACAGGGTATTCCACGTAACTTGAGCCAAGGTTTAAAAATATTTTGGTGCATTTTAGGAAAACGAAATTAAACGAATAAGGTTGTTCATTAGAGCAAGTCAGGCTATTTTTGTATTTTGCCCAATTAATTAATTAATTAAGAATAATTATTTCTTGCACTAAGTCGAAGAACTAAGTCGAAGCAACAGAAAAGGACAGGACGACGTCCTTTTCTGTTCCTTCGACTTTTGTGTTCATTTCTGTCCCAGTCTCAGGTTGATTCAACATGGTTAATATTCACTAGCTCGCCTGCACCCTTACTATATTATCTCTGTGGGTCTTCCTCCACTCGATATAAGATCCAGTTTGAAAAATCGAGACGGTTTTAGAGGTCACGCGTTTCGAGCCTTTGGTGCAGTTGCCCGTGGGAAGGGTGCATACCTTCCTGGTGCAGAATCCTCCATACGCTTGTCGCTGAAGTTCTGCTTCGGCACTAATACCACGCACACTCGCGTGAGGGTTCAGACACGTAGGCCAATATGTTTACTTGGAATTCTGTGCTTGAAAACGTGGCGCCACTTGGGTGACGGTTAAAAGACCCGTGGTCACGTAAATGTTCATAGTTACTGAAGATTGTTGACCCGCTAGGATGTTTCCCCGGGTACCGCGTTGAGAAGAGTGCTGCGGCGTTTCTCCTGTTTCTGTGTGCTTGTCCTAAAGCTCATATCATATTTGCCTTTTTTTCGTTCGAATAAGACGCCATTCGTAAGGCCGCCCGAACACACTTGAAGCCGTTGTAATCCTGAGTGTACTGAAGTTGCTGACAGAATCTGAAGCTGAAAATAGATAGAATAAATTTGGACTTTTTGGGGGTGCGCGTATTGGACCTCTTTCGGTGACATCGCACTTTGAAAC
Source organism: Ixodes persulcatus (assembly GCA_013358835.2). Taxonomy (NCBI): domain Eukaryota; kingdom Metazoa; phylum Arthropoda; class Arachnida; order Ixodida; family Ixodidae; genus Ixodes; species Ixodes persulcatus. The sequence goes on along the minus strand of JABSTQ010009043.1, from coordinate 450,270 downwards.
TCAGATCATTCTTCGCATGGCGGAGGTGAACCCAAAAGTCAAAGCTCAATGTTGCAAAGTAATGCTCTTTCGAATAGCAAAAAATTCCTTATCGCCTGGCCGCGCGCGCGCGCTACGCTTCTTTGTTTTTACGTGAGTGGGAAGGGAGGTGGGCGGGCGGGCGAGGTTGGCGAATTGTCTGGCCTTGGTTCCGCGCTTCGGCCGTAGGAGGGCAGGTCAGCTGCCGCCAAGATGCGCTTGAATAAGAAGCCGAAACCAGAGTACGCGTCAGAACTGAAGGGTTTTTCAAAACATAGTAAAATGCTTGGCATGCTTTATACTTGTCTAAAAAGGGTTGATATAGGGCTTATTGATTATGCTCAGTAAGTTTCTAATTGAAACTATGGCTTTAAAATGAACAAATAAAAAGTTACTTTCTATAAAACTAGAGAATGAATCGCATCTTGGGCGTCCGGAGTAGTAATAGGCAAACATAAAGAACCGCCATGGAAATCACAACTCGAATGGTGTTATCTCGATAGTTATTCATTTTCTTGTCAATTTTGAGCACAGCAGAAAGGACGTAACCTGGTTGGAATATAAAGCAATTACTGAAGCTTGACCTAACCTGTTGCGGTGGCAAAAGAGTTAAACTTATCGCAAAGCGTTCTGCAATATGAAATCTTACGTTGCGAAGTTTATATCATGTTAAATTAATACCTAATGGAACCCTAAAATTTTAATATCCCAGTGTCTTGAATTTCATTTGCAAACTTGGGCCTTTCACCCTTCTTAACTCCTATACTCTAAACTTCATTTTGTATCGTGAATTGTGGTGGCATCTAGTTTGTGCCAGCTTTATTTAAACTTAAGTCACTTGTTTAAGTCACCGACGTGCGTTGAAAAGCACGTCGGTGCTTTTCAACGCATTTGTTTATAAGGTAAATTAGAATATGTCTAGCAACTCAAGAAGAATTAACAATATGCATCTTTGATCGTTCATTCAAGTGTTGTGTTAAGAGTACTTTAAACACAATGTTAATCCCGATCCATTTTTTTTGTCAGATTGTGGACATAAAGAGTGGTAAGATCCTTGGACCGAACGAACAGGGCGAAGCGTTAGTCAAGAAGCCGACTTCCATGAGGGGATATTACGGAAATCCTGAAGCCACATCGCAGACCATTACTCCTGATGGTTGGGTACGAACAGGTAATTTATGCTGGCTATATTTTTTCAGTAATGCCTGTAAAACAAAACTAAGTGCCGAATTCAACATTTGGGTTATGAAATTGTGGACCCTGAACCAGCTGACACAGAATTCATTGAATGTATTTGACTAAGAACTCAGAATGCTCAGAACTTTAAAGGTGTCCATAGAAAAAAAAGAATACAGCTGGTGCGCTATTATTTTATGGTGCATATTCATCTTTTTTTTGTGACTTAGCTTGGATACCAGTGTTAGTTTGTAGAGTACTTTTCACTACATTGAGTAATCAATAATAATATTGTTCATTAGTAGAAGACAAGAAACAGCTCCGGTTGACGCCTGATAGCAAGTGATGCTGCACTGAAAACGTTCCCACAGCCTACTTCAACGAACCAGTAACACGGCTAAGAATGCATTCGGCGGCCAACAAGCAACATACGAAGAAAAATTACGGGAAGATTCATTGGTAGATTCTTAGGGAATGTGTTAACATGACCCTTGGGAAAGGCCACATACGTCCCTTTTTGGGAATCGCTAACGCTGACCCCTTCAATTTCCTGGTTTGGTTTTCTCTTTTGCTCCCTCTTTTTTGCTGCCTCTTTTTGGTCTCGATGCGGGGTCAGCGTTAGCGATTCCCAAAGGAGGACGTGTGCGGCCTTTCCCAAGAGTCATTCTGACGCATTTCTTAAGAATTCACCAATCAATCTTTCTGTAAATTGTTTCACCCTTTTTCTGAACTCTGCCTGCCAGAGTACGTCGACGCCCTTGGATACGGTTATCCACATCTCTCGTGGAAAGAACCACATCCATACCAGTCGTAGAAGGAACCGCATCCATATCGTTTGTGAAAGAACCGCATCTATCGCTTTAGCTACACACGCATATCACAGCCCACGTACCGCTACAACGGAAACCCAAAGCAAAGAACAACCGGCGACGGCAGAGCGGCAACTGAGTACGCCCGCATTCCACCACGCCGCGGCGCGTCCTCCTCTCTGGCTCCGCGCCAGCTGTGAGCGTGACTTCGACGAAAACGATGGGGTCGTTTGGACAAAAACCCGGCGATGTCTGTCAGTTTGTCAGTGCCGAGGAGAGAGGGAGAGGTTGACGCGTGCTGACGTCAGCGCTTCGAACTAACGGGAGCGACGCACGTGTCACCCTCTCCCCCTCCTTATTCCTCTCTCCCCGGCGCTGGCAAACGAAAGACACCGCCGGGTTTTCGTCAAAACGAGTGTTCTAATGCTAACGCATTAAACAAAGTGATCCCTTACTAATACATAGTGCTCCGGTCCGAGCCCGACAAATATTCGTTGCCGACTTCAGGAGATGCAACTCGAAGAGCACTTTTTTGGCCAGTTGAAACACGGTTTCAACATCCGTGTTTCAGCTGGACGTAACTGCTAGTAGACAAGTACCGAAATATTTCCCCTACACATTCCCAATATGAATAAGCAACATAGATGTTTATTATCTCTTCAAATGAGCGCGATGCTTTTGATTCTCTTATTCCATTTGACGTTACCTCGACCCTGTGGGGTCACTGCTCAAGAATGACGCATTCAGAGCGGAAGGCACAAAATTGCAACAGCCGTCATTTCGTATGACAATATGCACTCCTCAATGTCTCTGTAAAGTCATGTCTTGTTAATATGGACACCTTCGTTCCCCGGAAAACTTTTCGATCATGTGAGTCGTTCATAATAACTAGGGCTGGGCATCGATAAAAATTTTAACCCGATTAATCGGCATCTTTTTTATCGAATAATTAATCGATTAAACGGTCGCACTAATTTTCAGGCGGAAGGCACAAAATTGCAACAGCCGTCATTTTGTATGACAATATGCACTCCTCAATGTCCCTGTAAAGTCATGTCTTGTTAATATGGACACCTTCGTTCCCCGGAAAATTTTTCGATCATGTGAGTCGTTCTTAATAACTAGTGCTGGGCATCGATAAAAATTTTAACCCAATTAATCGGCACCTTTTGTATCGAATAATTAATCGATTAAACGGTCGCACTAATTTCCAGGCGGAAGGCACAAAATTGCAACAGCCGTCATTTCGTATGACAATATGCACTCCTCAATGTCCCTGTAAAGTCATGTCTTGTTAATATGGACACCTTCGTTTCCCGGAAAACTTTTCGATCATGTGAGTCGTTCATAATAACTAGGGCTGGGCATCGATAAAAATTTTAACCCGATTAATCGGCACCTTTTTTATCGAATAATTAATCGATTAAACGGTCGTACTAATTTCCAGGCGGAAGGCACAAAATTGCAACAGCCGTCATTTCGTATGACAATATGCACTCCTCAATGTCCCTGTAAAGTCATGTCTTGTTAATATGGACACCTTCGTTCCCCGGAAAACTTTTCGATCATGTGAGTCGTTCATAATAACTAGGGCTGGGCATCGATAAAAATTTTAACCCGATTAATCGGCACCTTTTTTATCGAATAATTAATCGATTAAACGGTCGCACTAATTTCCAGGCGGAAGGCACAAAATTGCAACAGCCGTCATTTCGTATGACAATATGCACTCCTCAATGTCCCTGTAAAGTCATGTCTTGTTAATATGGACACCTTCGTTCCCCGGAAAACTTTTCGATCATGTGAGTCGTTCATAATAACTAGGGCTGGGCATCGCTCCAAAGAGCTCCAAAGAGAAAAAGCACATTTTTAATTTTACGTTTTGTTTGTGATAAAGGACGCAATGTGCATTTTCAACTCGGGATACGTGTCAAGTTCAGACAGTCGAAAGATGCATGTTATTATTCCACATGCGAAGGCAAAGCGGAAGGAGTTTGCTAGTATTCTCCGACATGGCATGGGGGATTTTTTGCTTCTTCACAATCATCCTTGCTGCACTAGACAGCCGCTCGAGAGACGTTGAACCAGAAACGCAAGATGGCGCCCCCAAGACATTGTGCGACCAAAAAATATCAAACGGATGTTTTGTGCATACAGCTCATGATCAAGTCGTCCTACCGCCAGCACGTACTGTTTTTATGACCGCACGATATTTCAAATGTGAGTCGTGTACTCAATATGCCCGTGATTATTTACCATTATGTTGAAAATTCCCACACATGCTTTCTAACTCACTTCACATGAACTGTCATTTCAGTTCTGATCATTAAACGCTGCTTACAGGGGATGTCTGCTATTACAACGAAGACGGCCAGTTCTTCTTCGTTGAGAGGATGAACCAGCTCTTCAGGTGCAAAGGGACCCTCGTGGCACCTTCCTCAATTGAGAGTGTCTTGCTCAGCCATGAAGGAATTGCAGACGCGGCTGTCATTGGAGTACCTCACCCAAAATACCTGGAAGCAGCCATGGCATTTGTCGTGTTGAAAGCATCTTATAGCGAACTCACTGAAGCAGAGATCCAAAACTTCGTTGCAGGTGAATATAGGTCTCCAGATTATATACACTGCATAAATATCAAAATAGGAAATAACCTATACACATGTTTCTACAAAACCTGAGGGCTTAGAGATATTAAATTTAAACACTGCAATTTGTTTTGTAATAGACCATATACAAAAACAAAAAGGAGCCATGAAGTGTATTTATGATCAAGTATCGAATTTCGGCCATATTGGGGGGTTCCCGTACCAATAGTTCCGCCCGCCGAGACAATGGTTCCATCAAAGCGGGCGTCATAGATCTAAAATATGATCACGTGCTGGGAGTCCAATACGAACCCTTCACACAACGTCTTTGATAAAGACCGTTCACTGACCTGAATGGCCCAGTTGACTGCTTGAATGACGAGTCTTGAGACCTCGTTGCTGAGAATTCTTTCGCCAGAATTGCGCGGCCGTTTTACTTTTCTTCTTTGAAACAAAACTAAACAGCGAGCCATTTAGCGCACAAGTACATTGTCCTAATATCGTAAAAACCAAGTTAAATTCAGATGCGCTCCGTGCACAGCTGGAAGATGTGGAAAAACAATATGGCGGATTCAAATGGCATGATAATGGTAGGTGGCAAGAAGTTTGCATATAGCCTATTGGTGTTGCTGTTGTGACTGTAGTGACGAAGGTTGACCTTGTTTTTCAAACTCCGTCACTGCAGTTTCCGTGATTGTTTTCCATGTGTATTTTTTCAGGTCCCCCTAAGCTAACGCCCATTGAACATTTGTGGGCATCCAATAAAAAGTAAATAAGTAATTATAATTTAAAGAAGATAGAGCAGAGAGGGCTCCCGTAGGGCTACGGTGTTCAATCGGTAGTACGCAGTCCTTTCTAATAACGTGTTTTGTGACATGGAAATACTCTGAGCTTTCTCATTCCTCCACAGGTCAACTTAAAAGCAACATGTACCTTCACGCGGGGGTAAAGTTTGTACAAACGATACCGAGGAACGACGACGGGAAAGTCATCAGAAGAAAATTGCGAGAGCTCCCTCAAGACGACTAGTGTGATTCGTCAGTTCCAGCAACCCGTACCATCATAAGTATTTTACTGGTACGAGATATGTTGGATACAATTCAATTTAGTTTTTGAAAAGTGAACATGGTCGAAACCAATTGACTTAGGCCAGACGTCTAATAAACACCTTCCAGTAACACTATAGTCCGTGACAAGTAGAGAACCTATGGCGAGGGAAAGGAAGGCTGGGGTGGAGGAAGCACGTGGAATGCTGAAGAAAGGGCGATGTTTCCTCCTCTCTTCTTCAGCATTTAATCTGCTTCCTCCTTCCCAGCCTTCCTTTCCCTGGTCCTGTGTTCTTAACCCGTCACCGACCTTAGTTCTTGGAAAGGTACATTATTGGACTTGACTGCATCGAGTGCTTTTTGGACACTTTACCAAATGCTGTGTGATATTCTGAAAGGGTAAGCCGCCGATGTTACGTGGCTTGTTACGTGTACTCCCGACGTACTGTGAGGAATAACATCAAATAAAATTTGCTTTGATTTGAAAATTTATTTTAAGTATAAAAAACGGGATATGTTTCTACTTATTGACGCAAAAATAAAGCAGCAAAACACATATCGAATTGAACGGAAGGGTAGGGCTACTAATAGATTTTTAAGGATCAGCTTATATTAGGAGCTGTCATATTTGCATTTTATGTTGTTTTAAATAAAATATATTGTAGCGGTGCTGCTGAGGTGGGTGCTAGAACCCACCGAGGACAAAGACGAAACGGGTGCAGACGGCGCGTGACACACTTCTAATCCACCTCTTTCGAAATCATGGTTCCAGAGTTTCTGGTATGAAAACACATGTTCGCGTTCCATGAATTCTCGAGCGGCCATGGCATGCTTTCAAGCGAGATCTCGCGAGAGCGCTCGTGGTGTGCACGCGCGTTCTCTACCCAAAAATCTCGAACCGGTGACTTCGTAAAAAGGTGGATTGGATCTGATTTGGTTATGGACGTCTTGTAAATTAAAAACGTAACATTTGGTGTCAGAAGTGGGATTTCTGGAACGGTGCCTCAAGTTACCCGGAAAGCCTCCTCGGGAGGAACATCCTCTGCAATGTGGTCAGTGCCGGCGTCTCATAGAGCCAATGGATGGCGGCTGGATTGCCTGACGCCGCAAATCTTCATGCCGGAACCACCACGAACGAGTTACCAGTTCGCCATGTTCCCCACGATTATTCTGTGGCCGTGCAATGAAGATCCTGCGTTGGCTTATGGCCACATTTGCATCCCAAAGCTTCAAGACATCGAGCCGCGTAAGTGCGCGCCGGACTTGAATGATTTTCTAACTGTCGATCTGGGCATTCGGCGGGTGAGGTCATAAGCAGCAACGTTAACATAACGTTCTATCTCCTCCTGGACTTTGGCCTTACCGGCACATTTCATTTTCAGTGTTGGTTTTCAAAATGCGCAAATGTGCAGTGATGCTTTGCACCGATATGATATGTGCCGGCATCAGAGTTTTGATCAGGCATGTCACAACAGGAGCTAGCGGCGGCCAAGTGACAAGTCTCCGGGCATCAACTTAAAAAAGCGCCATTGTGCTGAATTTTGGTGTTGCGGAGGAACTGTCGGAGAAGAGAATCGGCAACGACACCTGGAAAAAGAACCGTCTATCTCTAATGGAACGTGGCGAGGTTGTTTAGCAGAATGAACCAACCAAGGAAGAAACATCACTAAAAAACTCAGAGGGGAAATAGTGTAGCGGTGCTGCTGAGGTGCGTGCTAGAACCCACCGAGAACAAAGACGAAACGCGTGCAGACGGCGCGTGACACACTTCTAATTGGATCTGATTTGGTTATGGACGTCCTCTTGTAAATTAAAAACGTAACAATATTTATCTTATATTTAAACAGTATTTTTGTAACAGGATCATAAACACGCTATTGTCAATTCAAATATTTTCCGCCAAGACGCAGAATGTGATGAGATCAAATTAAGCGCTTTTGTTGAGCAAGATATCTCTCCCCAGTAAAAAACAAAAAAAAAAACAGACTTGCTTGTATGACCTCCGAGAGAATTAGGTATTAAAAATACGAAATCATGAGCACTCCTTTTTAACAATTTCTTTCAATACAAGGTGTCCCCAAAAATAATTTGCAGTATTCTATTACTTTTTTTTATAGCCAAAAGAAATTACGCATTGCCGAACGCTCATTTTCTGCCCAAAGGTAGCGTTATATTGGTTCGAACCAGATGTCAATGTTTCAGCGCGAACCGATATTTTATTCCAAAGTTAGAGATTTTCTGAAGATTGCAATGGGGAAATGGGGCCCATTTTCGCCCGTTTTCGGTTTCTAGCGCCATCGAGCTCCATGTATTCTAGAGCTCGGTCGGCCACCATTTTGCCATTGAAAATGTCAGAAAATCATTTATAACTTTTAAAAAAGATATCGGTTCCGAATGGAACTTTGGCATCTGGTTCGAACATCTAGCGCTACATTTGGGCGGTGAATGACCTTTCGGTGATGCGTACGTAATTTATTTAAAAACAAAAAACATTTTTTTTTTTGTGGTAGGGGGGGGGGGGGGAGGACACCTTGTAAATGCTTTTTAGAGCCCTTAATGTTATCCTATGGATGCCATGGCAGATATTTATTATATACGGACACGTATCGGGCAAGAGCGCGGTATTTCATTAGAGTTAACATATGTGACAAGTTGGCTTGTTCAGTATTTGGAAAACTAGGAATACATGAAATAATACAAAAATAAATACTATCGTGAACACGTGGAAAGAAATATAACTAGTACAAATTGTCAATATTATGTACAGCCTGTCTGAAAAAACATTTACAGTGTTTTTTGTTTTGTTTTTTCATCGCAAAATTAAAGGAGCTGTGCAACGATTTTAACGTTGAAAGAATTGGCATCTTCTACTTTTGACATTGTTCACCTTGTCACAAATGACAGAAAACACACCTCCTTTCATTGAAATGTTGCTATTCCGCCGCGTAATAGCGAGGCCAAAATTAGAATATTCCCCGACCTGTAGCCGCGAGCGGCGGCCATGAGAAACACGCGGCATGACGTCAACGTGGGGTCTTGTAGAAAGATAGCAAGTTGTGCGAATACCTGCTCGGTAAAAGGTAACTTTTCTATAAATCTTGTCATTCCAACATAAATATAAATGCGTTAAAAACCTGGTATTTTCGACAAAACTTTCATTATACGGTGTTTTAGTGGCGCCATCTATCCTAGGTCCACAAAACCGTCAGCTCTATCTGCTACCGCGAACAGCCGCCAGAAGCCGGAGGGGAAAGGGGACAGGGCCGGACGGGTATGGCCGGACCCGGATGAGACTTTCCTCCTTTCACCATATTGTTCGTGCGGCGCCCGCCAGCTCGTGGTCACGCGGTCGCGAGCGGATGAGTTCTCGCTGCTCACTGATGGCTCTAGAGAGAGAACTCTACCGGAACCCCGCGCCTACCCCATCGACGTCACTGCGCACGTGACCCGGAAGACGATGTACGAGTTGAGAGGTGGCAAAAACCTGGATCTTTTTCATTTTTTTAAATAAAAACTAGGGTATCCAGGCAAAATCTGTTTTCTGTAGTTCACTTCAGAAGTGTCAGGCATCAACTTCCACAAGTATTGAAGCAAAGCCCTGAAATTGTTGCACAGCTCCTTTAACGCCCATTTACAGCCGAAATGTAACGAACTCCGAACCAGATGCCAAATTTTCAGCCATAAACCAGTATCTTATTCAAAAGCGTGTATGCGATTTTATGAAATTTTCATTAAGATAATGGCACCAATTTTTGCCCGTTTTCGGTAACTAGCGCCCTAGAACTCCGTGTATTCGAGAGCTCTGTCGGCTGTCATTTTCCTACTGAAAATTTGAGAAAATCACGTGTAACTTCTGAATAAGATAACGGTTACACTCTAAAAAAAAAAAAAAGGTATATTCTTACACCCCTTGTCACATGTTATACGACACCCCAAAACTTCAGCTGGATGTACAACGCACTGACGTTGTACCGACGCTACCAATTTTCACGAGCAGTTTGATAGCCGAGTTGTACAACTCATTAAAATAGTTCATGTAAGTGTGACTGACTGCAAACCAAGTTATCGGGGTTTTCTAGGCTCAACTGCAAAACCTATGCGTTTTTTTTTCCTGCTTTGATACGTACTTTAGCTGTTTCATATGTTATATCACACCATAATCAACCCTCTCGCAAAAGTTGGGGTAGTCAGTTCGCGATGTCAGCACGCTGTACATCCAACTGAAGTTTTGGGGTGTCGTATATGTGACAAGGAGTGTAAGGTCTACACCCCCTTTTTTTTTAGAGTGTAGTGCTGAAAATTTGGCATCTGGTTCGAATGGAGAGGATAATTCACACCGCAGATTTTATATCGCGCAACGGTTTCGTGGAACTGAGATTTTGCACACTCGGCCAGTTCGCACATTCAGCTTGACGCGCCATGATGGTGACGTATTGACTCGCGGAAATAGCATTGTAGCGCGCGTCCTTGGCCCATTCTCGTGGCGCCGACACTCGTCTGTTGGTGTTGCTGAAGAGTTCGCTGACCAATATGGAAGAGCTCAAGGCAAACCATCGGATATCCAGCGAGATATTGCATGCTCGGCAGTGGAGGCTCAGATTACAATGGAAGAACTCCAGGCTGTACTGGACACATGTCGGTAGAAAGGTTCCACTGGACCTGACAACATCCACAAGAGTCTACAAAACTTTCCTGCTGCCTAGATAAAAAGAAAACATGTGCTTTGTTCAATTAAAGACAGATCATCCGTAAAACATACAGCCTTTCCGTCATGGCATTTTCGATATTACCAGTAACGTTGAGCACAGCAGCAATCAAGACAGATCAACAGTAGCATTTTTTCTGGAGGGTACACGGGTCATTGAAAATCTTGATTCCTCTGCCGGTCTTCGGTCTTTCACAGTCAAAGAGATCACTGTTCGCGACCAAGACTTACTCACCACCTTTCGTATGTATGTTTAAGGCTTACCGCAAGAATACGAGTAAAGTTTCTTTGTGGTGTGGTTGTTTCCCGGTCCCTTGAGTCTCAATCTCGGTGTAAGATATAGGAGTCGAAAGCGAGCGCGTCGCAGCTCTCAGATAAGGCCCTCTCTTAGCTTTGGTTTCAAGCGGCGACACCAGATGCATGGCTCCTCAATGTGCGGCCAATGGCAGCTTGTGGCGAGCCTTGTTTTCTTAATGGGAGACATGCTTGTTATTAAAGTCTGTTGACCTCAGCGCCGTCGCACCAGACCCGCCGGTGCCGCCTGCAACTCGTTGTTGTATTTGCTCGCTCTTTTCGCCCTCTGCTTTCAAAAGAAAAAAGGTGCGGATGCAAAAAGGTATGTAGTAAGGTAAATATAAAAACAATGGACCGGGAAGAGTTAATAAGTCAAAGATGCGTACTGTCGGAGTTACTAATTCGAAGTTTATTACGACGTTCCGAGCGTTTCGAGCTTCACCTGATTACGACGTTTCGAGCTTCACCTGATGAAGAGTGGTCCCCACTCGAAACGTCGTAATAAACTTCGAATTAGTAACTCCGACAGCACGCATCTTTGACTATATATATATATTCATACTTAGTAGTCATTCAATTACAGTTATTGATTTCTTTCGGCTAAACAGAATTGTAATTTAATTAATTTCTAGCGTCAGTAATTGCGAAATTGCTGGCACAGTTACAATTACTTTTGCAAGTCTACGGCGCCGACGGAACCTCTCTGAAAGTTTCAGCGCTCGCACAAGCGGCCTAGCTGTCGGTGAAACACTCGCACACATAGACACGCAGTCACACGCACGCACAACAAAAATAACGGCGCATTGTTTGTTGTTGCTTACACTGCGGGCTGAGGGACCTTCCTTTTTGGTGCCTACCTCAACGGTGCCGTGTGGCGCCGTCTGCCGTATGAGCAGAAAACAATAGCGTAAACATTCCAAAATATTGAAAGAAGCAAAATTGAGCTTCAGCTTTCAGTTGAGGGTGGGGATTTTAATTGTCTATGAAGTTATTTTTCTTGTTTTTTTTGCCAGTTTTTTTACGTCCCTTTTCCAGTACTATTGCATATTTGGTTTTGTATTATTTTCAAGTTATTTCGTGTTGCTTTTACTTCGGATATTATTTGCTTAAGCATTTTGGGGACTGACCTCGCACTCGTGAATAATGTCACCATTGATTCGGGAGCCCCGATTTGGTTCTTATATATTTCTAAGCCATTATAATTTCAACGCAATGTAAATAATTACAATAACATGAAACGTTTGTATGTGAATGTGGTCGTATTTTCGCGTGTGGATTGTAGTTTTTTATTTACACTATTATAATATTCAGATCTGATCAACTGTCGCATTTTTATTTGCCCGGCTAACAAAAATGTGTCAACCTAAGTTTACTTTAGCGATCTGGCGCCTTCGAGTAAAATGAACTAATTTATTATTGTTTATCGAAAATATAAGAACGCAGGAATTCATTACTTCAATCTGTCAAGTTCTATCATTCATTTACAAAATTCACAAAAGGAAAGTACAATACGTGATATTTTTACCGCGATCATTGGGGCAAGGAATGAACAAATGCGTTGCATTCAAAACAACTTGTTTAAAGTTATATGGCCCAAGTGAGGTCGCTCTCAGAAATAAGTAATTTTAAAATAATTACATTATTTTTAAAGTAATTTGTAAATGTAATGAATTACTTTTCACGTAGTAGTAATTGCAATTGTAGTGAAACTACTTTTGGAGCCAAGTAATTGTAATTATAATTGAATTACATTTTGCAAGTAATTTACCCATGTATGTCAGTGGTATTGTCGTCACCGTTTGTCCAGAGAAAGGGGGCAAGTCATGATGGAGACATCTTTAATCTACGAGCCCGGTGTTCGGCGGCTTACGCCACCATGGCTGAACCGTCCTGTTCTCCCAGCCGCGCACCTCGCCCGGCGCACGCTCCTTGCGCGCCCTCCGCATCGTCGCCAAAGTCCTCAGTGTCCAAAATCCCTACAGTAGTTATATATATATATGAGTGAACGTACTTCGAGGCTTTTTGTAGAGTTTTATCGCATATTGGTTGACATTACGGCATAGGCGAAAAGTTATCGATTCCCCGGGGGAGGGGGCGGTGTTTCGTCCGGTCCCAGCCGTGATATTTGTGAGTGGGTCATATAGGTGATAGTTTGTGATATTTTTGAATCGGTGATATCGGTGATATTTCGTGATATTTTTGAGTCTAATATTTCATGATACCTGTGAGTCGGTGACATCGGTGATATTTCGTGATATGATATTTGAGTCTAATATTTCATGATACCTGTGAGTCGGTGACATCGGTGATATTTCGTGATATGTGTGAGTCAGTGATATTTTGTGACATTCGTGAGTCTGATTTCAATGATACTGATGACATTGTTTATGATGAAAGCCGGAGGTGATATGAGGAGTCGTGAGTTTTTATCCTGAAAAGCACTGTGATATGAGTAGTGGTAACTTTCGAATATTGACTAACTTCGTGATATGACTGGTGGCGACTTTTGGATCTTGGAAAAATTCGTGATGAGTGTGATTGAATTCTGAAAGGACTTTGTAAACGTGATGTGACATTGAATGACTCGGTTCCAAAATGCCGACCTATATATACTCCTGAGTACTCGAAAATGCCATTTGAGATTGTGCATTTGGATTTTGCAGAGTTGAAGAAAAAAGTGTGAAGGAGTAGAAGGGATTATGCTTTGCATTGATCAATGTACCAGAATGATGGCCGCATAAGCTAGGAGACAAGGCGCGAGCAGTGTCATAAATACTCAGCAGCGAAATGTTTAATAACGTTCAAGTCCTCAAATCCGACAATAGACCACCCTTCGGAAGCAAAAAACTCGAACTAAGGGCAGGAGAGCGAGGTATTTTACTCATGTTCTCTGGACAATACCATCCAGCAGTCAACGGTTTGGTTGAACGAGCGATTCGAGATAATAAGCAATGCACCAAGATGTACCCATGTTTTATGTGCGGAGCATCCATTGCTCGGGTCTATGTCCCGCGGCGTCGGCGTCGTAGTCCGCACTCACACTACGCATGCGCAACTCTCCTCCCCTAGTCTCCTCTCCTTCAAGTGTGAGCGGTAGCGCGCTGCGCGCGTTCCCCATCACGTGACCGGGGCCGGGGTCTGAGGCGAAAGCGTGTTTCCCCGGAGGAGGGAAAGGAGGAAAGTTTTCGGCGCGCGGGTCGCAGCGCCAGGCCAGGCCTTTCTAGTGGGGTGAGCTTTCCCCGCAACTCCGCGGCTGTCGTCTGCTAGCATTTCCCGACCGCTCGCGTCCGTTGCAGCCTAGAGATCTCGCCGGCCAGCCCGGTCTCGACGAGGAAACCTGCAAGCACTGTTAGGGCATTTTGCGCCGCCTTACCGTGCGGTCTGATTAGACTTTCAAAGTTACTCGTGCTACATCAGTTCACCGCTGTTGACTCCACTTCACTCCGTTCTTCCGATGAAGTGTGATGGAAGCAACAGTCCCGTCAGTTAGTGGGTTGGCGCAAGCAAGCGTCAGCACCACCCCGATGCTCCGCATCACCCCATGGTTCCCCTCGGGAAGAGGGTGTAATTTTTTTTTTTCTGGTGGCTGAAAGGGCTAGACTAAGCGGAAATGTCTGACCATAACACGTATTACTCAAATGGCCTGAAGTGTACCCCCACCTTTCCGGTCACTGGAAAAGTTTTCTTTCTTCCGGCCGATCACAAGCTGAGCTTAAGAGAGTAACTGCTACTCAAGAAGTCATTAAAGGTACACGCCGAATACCAAACGTACAGGAGCAACATGAAGGTTAATATGGATAGAATATATAACATTACAATACCAAACCTAAAGGTTGGTGATCTGGTGCTTGTCAGAAAAGGAACCCCTGGGCCGAGTGCCAATTTCTGTGGTCCTTACCGTGTTTTGAAAACGGCTTCCTGCAGGTTATAGCTAGGGCTCCGTGTTTTCGGATAAATCCGAAAAACTCGGAAAACCACCCGCCGGTAAAATTTTGGTCAATTCGGATTTATCCGATAAACTCTGAATTTCGATAGGCCAATCCCTACCCCCCCCCCCCCACACACACACACACAAAAGTATTCTACAATTAATGGTTTGATCAGCGCGTAGAGTCAATGGTCCTGGGAAAATGCCACCACGCTTATGTTTCAAATTTAGGTCAGGACAAAAGGTCATTGTACTTTCGGGTCACGACAAAAGTCACTTTTTATGTTTCCAGTTTGGGTCATACTATTTGTGCTTTAGAGGAAGGAGAGGTTGTGTTTTTGTAACAGTGAAAGATATGGACTATAGAGATTGTATAAAATGGGGAAGAGGGACAGTCGAAACTTCTCTATTACATCCTCTACCACTCTACCTGGCGCGGCCGCGCGGTAGTTTAATGGAATAGTATGGAATAAATACAAGCTTCCCAGCGACTACCTCCAGGAGTTTATTGATTTTAAGGTATCGACATTTATCGAAGCAACACTTCTGTGCAACTTTTGTCGTAGGACAAATTAGTATTGCCAGTAGTAATGGCACCAACGCCAAATACAACTGAAGAAAAACTCTATTAATAAAATCGCGTTTTCTTTTTGTCCAGCATACGTTTACACCCGGATATTCTTTATTTACTTTTAATAAGGAACGATGCGAAATGAAACTCTGAATTTCAGAGAATTGGGATTCAAACAAAAATAAACTCCGATAAACTCCGAATTTTATGCAAAGAAATAAACTCCGAAAAACACCCTCCGTGTTTGATGAAAAATAAACACCGAAAACATGGAACCCAAATTATAGCCAAGGCGATTTGGTACCCGGGCACTAATTTGACGACGGAGACTGCAACAACTGAAAACGTTTTTTTTTTTTCAGTATTGCCCCTGGAAGGATAACTTTTGGAGTCTGGAGAAGCGATGCGACTCGAGAAGTTTAATAAAACGACGACTAGGGAGGAGGAGATGGAATAAACAAAATAATGCAAGATTAGTCTACTAGCAAAAAGTGTTTTAAGCACCGGGGTGCAGCTTCCCTACCGTAAAGCCCAATAAAACTTCTTTAACTATCTGGACTATGGAACTGGAAACCTGTTTCTGGAAACCTGAAATTCATAATGCAGACAAAGGGATACTTTCTGAAAACTTGAAATCCAGATAGAATCCAGAAAGATTTCCAGTTTCATAATCTAGATAGCGAAAAGTTATTGTGCGTTACACGGTAAGGTCGTCAGTCTGAAAAGATGAGGCATTTTTGTCGCAGACTGCTGTCCATAATATGCAGAAGTGCATTTATGCCATGGAGTTCAGCAGCAGTGGATGTCAGCCTGTAGGACTGAAGAATTTCTAGAGAAGGGATAAACTTACCTGAGGACGAAGAGTTTTCACTTGTTGATCTATCCATAAGGACAGTGTATCTTGCATGTATATGTGATAATGCGCGATGCAGCAAAATAGTTAATAGTTTTACACTGTGGGGATGTGTTTCCAACCTCGTCTATGTGTAGGAACAGTGGGTGAAGGCAAGATCCAAGGCGGAAAGAGAGGAGGTTCAGAGAAGACAGCGAGCTGTGGATATAATGCTGTAGACGTGCGCAGAAATCTGCGCGTTCGGGCGCCTCAATTCGAAAGATGGTGCGGATGTGGAGGTAAATAAGAAAACGCAGCCGACCGCGTGTTGTTCCTGGCGTTATTCGTCTCCCACAAGTGGTGACCGGGAGAACTTTCCGAGGATGAAAGATCAACCACCGACCTCGACCCCAGCTCCATTCGCGGCCGTTGCGGTTCGGCTCTCGTCGTTCCAGGAGAGCAACCCGCGAGTCTGGTCCCTGCTGGCCGAGTCGAAGATCCACCTAGCAGGTATTACAAGAGAGCGACTGCCACAGAACGTCCAGGTCGTATCTTGCAACGGCCGCACCCCTCAATCCTGCGGAACTCGCAGGTTTGGCTGTCGCAGTCATGGAGGTCTCTCCACCCCGTCCACCGTCGATATCGCCGCCACCACCACACTGTCGGCAGGCAATGTCCCTAAGATGGCGCAGGGCATCCAGACCCCAAACGCGTCCCGAGGCTACGTTTAGCAGCTTCGGCCAACGTCTCGAACAAGTTGTCCTTGCTGCGACATGACATCGAGACTCCGCGCGCTCTCCAAGCCGTCGCCGGCGCTCTACATCGCGTCGACATGACGACAGCTCTTGCAGAGATCAATCTTCAGGTCGCTGCTACAAAAGAATTGTCAGCGACCTTTACCATCAAAGTCATATAATGCATGGAATGCATCATAGAAAATCGCTAAGGGAATTTGTCTGCCACGTGACGTATATTTTCCCGCTAAATTTAGCGCGGAAACTGAATGATTCTCTAAGGCACGTGACGTCAGGTCACGTGATGTCCATTTCCCCCGCTAAATTTAGCGGGAAAACTGGATTGGTGTCTAGTTCACAAGACGCGAATATTTCCGCTAGATTTAGCGGGTAACTGAAGTGGTGTAGGTCACGTGACGTCAATTTCCTAGTAAATTTAGCGGGGAAACTGAATTAATGTTTCGGCCACAAGACGGGAATTTCCCCGCTAAATTTATCGGGGAAATTCATGGAGGGACGGACGGACAAAATTTTAGGATTGGGAGGTAGCGTTAAAAAGCATTTCGTGCTTTTAAAAAGTTATCGTATTAGAAATCGATTAAAAATGACCGCTGCTTACGTACAGTGATCAAAGTGCCGGTGCAAAAAATGGCATCGCACGAAATATTTTTATTTAAACTCCTTGGAATTGTACATTTTGAGTGGCTCAGACAAAGGGGAAGGTCAAACGAGAATCTGGCTGCATCTTTTGGCCTTGTCCTAAACTTTTGTCGAAGTTTCGTGACCAGTAGCGTATTGAACAACGCTGCTTTAACAAAAATCCGTCACTGGATCGACAAAAAAAGGCACTATTAAGCACTATTTATTTAACAAAACTGCGAAACAAAATGTTCATGATTTGTTTAACTAAACAAATTACTGTCCGAGGCCAGACAATTGTTTTTTATTGTGGAGAGATACAGCGTTTTAAAACTCTTTAATATGATTTCGTAACATCTTGCGTCTTGACGAAAGATGGGAAAAGCGAAACATATTTTTAAGCAACACAACACAAACAATCCAAATTAGATAGCTCCCGGATCGGGCTTACATTTACAATCTTCTAGTATATTCGGTGTCACTTTTCAGAATTTGCACTAATATTTATTATGTAACACTAATATTTATTATATAATTGTGATATTTTCAATAACGTTGAGTTTAACCCTTCGTTGCATACTGGCCACTAGAGTGGACAAAGTTATTTATTTGTAAATAAAGTGCCACGCCGCATAGAACCCGTACGCATGGTTTCCACTTCAGTGGACATGTGTGTTTTCGATTGCCACTCATAGATGATGCCACCATTCCACTGGTGTTGACATATTCAGCATCCAAGATGGCAGCTTCCACAAATTTCAAGAAATGCACGTGCAGCCTCGCAAAGGCGTCGTAAACTGTTGCAAAAACTTATTACTCCTCTGTTAAACGTTTTCATGCCTTCGAGGAAGTCTTGAGGTGTAATCTGTATAAATATGAGTGTTCAATAAGTCTTCATTGTTCAGTAAGTGATCTATTTGTGGCTTGTCCTACTTTGGTGGACACCATGAACAGCAGCATTACAGGGCCATGTACAATGCACAAATTGTTTTTGGTCAGCAGCGCTGTAAATATACTGGAATGATCCAATTTTCCGTTGTAATGAATAAGGCGCCATGATTCTCCATCTTCCAAGAAAAAAAGCTACTATATTTTGTTATTTTTTATCTGAAGGGCAAACCATCTGCTACCAAATCGCCCTTGAGGGAAGCAGACATCGATGCTTTATTGGATATTCCTCTATCTGACTCAGAAATCAATGTCCTACTTAAAGACGGTCTGCCGTCAGGAAGTTGGATCTTTTAGAGAGCGAGGATGATGACATCGATTATGCAATAGAGGGTGATCAAGGAAGGTGTCCTGATAGTTTGGAAGATGCCAGCCAAAGGGATGACAGTGATGAAGAGAATCGAGACACGGAAACCCAAGCTCCACCACCAAAAAAAACACGTCGACTTCAAAAAGAAAAGACAAAGTTATGGTCAGGGGACGAAAGGGACCTTGTGCCCCCAGTGCATGCTGTCCACTGTAGTGGACGTTCTGTAATTAATAAACTACATTCCTGAAAGCTAAGAAAAAATATCCCGGGTCTCAACACAATACCAATGGTTGCAAAAACGCAAACGTTTATGATTTGCATGGACGCTTTTGAAGTAAGTATGCAACAAAGGGATAAGGCCTGCAGGTTTTATGCGTTTTTTTTTCTTAGTTTGTCTTACGTAAACAGATAAAATTATACCGGTCTATTACAGTTCAAAGAAAAACTTCAAATCAAATCATTGTTATTCCACATCACGCATTATGCGATCTCGGAAGCAAGGATTATTATATACGCGTATGTGCTTCTCCAAGAACAAGTTTTTGATTAAGCTTGTAGTAGACAGTGGGACACATTCGTCCATTTTGACTGTATCATTTTTTGTCTAAACTGAATGTAATCAACCGCAATTCAGATTCCGTACAAGCACAAGACTTATGGTGCGGGTTGATTCACAAAATGGCGAGTCGTATTAGTCGTCTTGAGGGCACTCTCTCAGTTTTTTTTTGATGATTTTACCGGCGTCGTCCCTCGGTATCTTGTGAACAAACTTAACGCCCCCGTGAAGGTGCATGTGGCTTTCAAGCTGACCTGAAGAGGAATGCAAGAGTGCAGCTTATTTGCAAGTTACACTTCCAAGACAACGTGTTAGTAGAAGCCAAAGCGTATTACCACCTGAAACAAACGATGCTCTGCGGCGAGCCTTTTTACACTACCTTCTTTAAGCTCGGCTTACAGTGTGCAGTGCGCAGTTTTGTTAGTACTAACCCCTCCAATTATCTGGAAATTCACCTGTAGGCTCTTTCATTCAATAAGCAAGTAGGGTCCATAATATCGAGACCAATATTCACATGCTTTACATGAAACATCTTCTTTAGCCACTACTCAGAGGGGGCAGTAAATGCATCCATTAGTGTTATCTCCTCCTGTTTTCTAGGAACTCGTCTATGGGCTGATTCATATTTCTGATATGCAGGCACTACGTAAATAATGTCGCGACTGATAGTCACCTGCAACGAAGTTTTCGATCTCTGCTTGGGTGAGAGTGCAGTGAGGTGTCTTCAACACAACAAATGCCAGAGCTGCCTCCAAATGTATTGGATGAAGAACACCAATGACTGCGGCGTCTGCAATTCCTTCGTGGCTGAGCAGCACGCTCTCAATGGAGGCAGGAGCCACATTGATCCCCTTGCATCGGAAGAGCTGGTTCATCCTTTCAACGAAGAAGAACTGGCCGTCTTCGTTGTAATAGCAGATGTCCCCTGTAAGCAACCTTTACGAATTAACGCTGAAATGGCAGTTCGTTAAAAAAAAAAAGAAGAGCACTCGTGTGTGAACTTACAGTACACTCTCAGCGATAGCTGACATCGGATCCTAATGAATCCCCATGCATCTTGCACCTACCTTACCTGGTGGAACCGTCGCCAATGCCTGCTCGGAGAGTGGCACACTCATCAACTGAGAGTTTTAGGGAGCCGTTTTTGCACATCCGATAGGGTAGGATGGGCCCTAGCTCCGGTACGCACTACGCATATGGGAGTCTTCTGTGGTAGCGCATGCGCAGTGCGTACCGGAGGGTCCATCGTACCGTATGAGATGTGCATAAACGGTTCCCTAAAACTCCCTAAAGACTATAAAACTATCTATACTCCATTCGCCCTTAAGCTGAGACTGCAGCCATTACCACAAGCACGAGAGTTCGAGCTCGCTGCTTCGAAACGTTCTTCCGCAAAACGAGCGCTCGCGCTAGAAATGCATGTCTCAAAGCCAGGAGCGCGGTCTAACTCGCAGCGCGTCACCGGGTCCAAACGCACGTCGCACGACAACGGACCTCACTTATTCCCTTCACCCCTAAGCTGACATTGCGGTGGAAGGTACGCGCTTGCCGGACCAATCCGCCGCCTCCTTTTCATCAGCTGACCTCATTTTCTGCGCGTGGGGATGCGCGAGAGAGCGTCATCACGTGGCAAAAGTGTAACTGGGCCAACGAGCACGTAGCCTCCACAGCACTGTCAGCTTCGGGGTGAACTGGGTGGGGAAGGCAACTTTTGTCTGAATTTTGAGTGACGGGCTAATCTTCTAGGGGGAGAATGGCTGCGTCCGGGTACACAAATGAGAGTCCGAGCAAGAGGGGTGTCCCTCCTTTCTGTCTTCTTGAACTGTTTGGTACCATGCGCGATTTATGAGTTGAGGAGGAAAGCTGAACAAGAAAAAGGTTGAAAATTGTTTCATGACTCCTTTAACCCCGTCAAGGGTGTCTTTGTTTGTCTAGCATTTTGTTGCTCTTGGTTTCGTGGTTCGGGCAATAGATTCGCATGCTGCGTTGCGTAACATCATTAATTTTGCTCAAAGACACAAGTTCAACATAACTGTATACGTTGCAAGGCACCCCATTGAAAAATAAATATATGCACAGATACGACCCTTTTAGCTGTCCTCACGCATGACCTCTACGGAGCTCAGTGCAATTAAAAAAGATAAAACCCCTCCTTGGGTCAGGCGGTATAGCATTTTGGTGATAATCAATTATTCCCAAGTTTAATCCCCGTCGGGTGTACTCTTGTGTTCGTGTCTTAAAATGGCTCCCGTGAGACCTATGGGCTTTATACTATAACTTTAACTTACATGTAACGGTCCAGTGCTACGGCCTTGCGCGACAAGTTTTCGTGAAAAGTCAGATTATAAATACATTCCGCCTTAAAAAAAAATTCCGAGGACACCTATGCACTTCTTACGAGTTGTGAATGCGAAAGCATGAATGTCCTTCTTCACGCCGCGGCCGTTTCTGTTCCTCTCGGCGGGGGCCGCAGCGCCATGGAGTGTGGGGTGGAGTTCCTTGGAACTGTGCCGCGCGCCAGCCAATGGGAGCTAATCCATCAATTCGCTGCTACAGACTACAGACTCCATGGGACAGAGGAATTTAGCTGATGTTTCGCGCGGCTTCAAAAGCTGATAACGTCGGTTCGTTTCATGGGACAGTTAATGCATTCGCATTAAAACTCTATCCTGCTGATTCATTCCACAAATGGGTAGGAAGAAAGAAATGCTATCGCATTTAAAAATCGAAAAATTAGCCAATGCGCTTCTATATTTTCAACTGCTCCGGCTGGCGCAATCAATCACGACGGGAAAGAACTCCAGCAGCGTGGTGAAACACTGCCTGCACACATGAAAAGACAAAGTACAAAATTCATCGGCATAATAGACTCCGGCGAGATTTCGAGACGTACGTAACGCTGCATCATGATCTTACGCAAGGACCCAGTTCAGAATCAGAACAATTTGAATTCAGCGTTGCACAACGTAGGCCTCTGGTGTACAAAGTGGGACATCTAGAAAAATAAAAAAGCTGTCATAAGACTTCGCCCGCACTGAGCACGAGCATTTATTTTCCACTCGTACGACTGGCCGTGGCGCTCGTCGGATCAAAAGGGGCGAAGAGGAGACGAAAGTATGCGGTGACGTTAGAACGTACAGCTCTGATTGGAAGGAATCTGCGCAAGGAGCAGACGATGTTGTCGTTCACTCTGATTGAAGGGGAGGCGGCGGGCAGAGAGAAAAAGGCAGCTAGCTAGCCTTGCCGTCTACCCACTAATCCTTCGAATCGGAGCTCGGCGCTCTAGCGTAACCGCATGCTCTTATCTCTGACGAGGCGGGAGCGGCAGGGCGTCTCTTTCGAACGCCGGGCCTCCTGTGCGCGCTCGTAGCCTTTCGCTGCACCAGCACGCTCGAAGCTCCCGAGGCAGCGAAGCGCTATCGAAGGCAAGATGCTCGCGCTGAAGGCGGGACGACTGAAAGGCCTCTCTGTTGTTCACATCCTGACAGTGCCAATAGGCCGTGTCAGGATCTCCAAGTGATCACAGGAGAAAAAAACTATCTTAAAGGCGACCATGAAGAACGTCATGTTTTTATTGATACCAGATCTAAAAATCCGTTCTGCGTGGCGATAACCTACGAAAGTAAGCAGTTGATTTTGAACGCCGCATTTATCGATTAAGATTTTAAACGCTTCCAGATTCAGGCCCAGTTAGAGAGTCACTTACACACTGTATTAAGAATAGGCAACAAATAAGGAAAAACGTCATTAGCTACCGAGTAAATACATTCCGAGCTGGTCATATGCTGTATGCTCCTATTTACACATTAAAATACACTGAAGCAGATTTTGCTGGAATTAAAATGCGTTCAGTTCAGTCGTCAACAGGGGCTGTTTTTTAGGTACTTAAGTAAACAATAATATTATATTTTTATATTTATGCTGGAGAAACTTTTAGCACAAAATTAGCTGCCCAACATAAATGACAAGAATAAAAAATAAAGATAAGTAAACGCCGTGAATTCACTGCACGCTAGCTATATTTTTGTCATTGGTGGTTTCCCAAGTTTTCAGCATCCTCAGCTCTTAGTGAAGTACATTTGGTTAATTCTCTCGTAAGTTCTGCAAGCCCGGCTATCACCCAAATCTAGGATTCGGCACTTAACTTTTCTTTTACAGAAATCACTAGAAATAAGTCGGCATCAACTACCTGATCGCACCCAACCATCCGGAGTGATGGCTTGTGATGTGGCTTCAGGATTTCCGTAATAACCCCTCATGGAAGACGGCGTCTTTACGAATAGCTCGCCCTGTTCGTTGGGTCCTAGTATATTCCCAGTCTTGATATCCACAATCTACCAAACAAAAATCAATTGTGGTTAATCACGTGTTCAAAGTCATCTCCAGGTGACAGTTAAATTCAAGATAAAACATTGGTATACTTCACTCTTCGTAAGTCGCTAAACCCGTAATTCAATTGAGAAAACGTAGTGCAATTTTTGGGCCCGCGCAAATAAACTATGCATTGCAGAAAGCTGAAACTCTGTCACAGTCTGATGATAGCGGTGGAGATAAAATACCAAACTTTGAGAGCATGACGTCACCTTGATCAATGAATAAAAAGAAACGACGAAATTTCTTACGAGCCCACGTCCACCTAACCCTCATTTCGTCAAAACAAGAAATGATATTGTGGGCACCTGTGTCATTTAATTAATTGCAATAAACCTTTCAGCGCGAAAGAAAACAATATTGTTGTTTCGTGTTCCTTGTTTTGACGAAACTCAGTTTAGGTAAGCGTCGGTTGATAAAGGGATCTCGTCCTTCTCGTTCACCTTTTGATTAATGTGACTTCATCATCTCGAACTTTCGCATTCTTACCTACCGCCAGCGCCACATTTAGCGGAGTTTGAGTATTTCTAAAATGCGTAATTTCCTTATGCGGGCCGAAAACACGGGTTTCGTGGTCTCGATCGAACCCGTTAGATCATTTTGAGACTCGCGCAAGTGGGTTTAAAAGCCCCGAAGCGCGCTCTATTTGCCATTGCTTGTGCTTTGCTTAAGTGATAAGTTTAATATAAATCCAGAGTTTAGTGTCGCGGAATGTAACAGTGATTGGTTATCATTTTAACTTCTTGTCTTCTCACATAACCCGCAAACAAATAACCATCTCTTTCCATTTCTACCGGATGAAGAGGGTCCAAAAAATTTTCAGCAAGGTTATTTGTACAAATATTCCAGTAAATGTAGCGTTACTTCCCTGCTAAATTACGCAACATTTAAATCTGTTAAAGCAAAAATATCAATCAATACAGTTATCTAGTTTTTTTTCAGTTTTTTTATCTACGATCAACACTCTACCTACGATCTACCTATGATCAACAAAAATAAAATCTAAGCTAGCGACAGCACGACTTTCTACACCCTACGTAAAGGTTCACCGCTGTACAGCCTTTGTTCGGTTCTAAGAAATCTCTCCTTGGAGCCGACGTTGCGCGGCAAAGCCCCTATAACGAAGACAAGCTGGCTCAATTTAAATAAAAAATTGTTATCGTTTTTTTTTTTTTTTACTTTTGAAGGTCGTATGTTATTTAATGTTTTGCCACCACAGGTTAGTTCAAGACACTGCAGGCAATTAACGACAATTGAAACGAAATAAAATTCTGAGGACCCCTATGCCCCTATGAGTTGTGCATGCGAACGTATGAAAGTCCGGCGGCCGAGCGCGCGCTCTCGTGAAGCAGCCGCATCAAGGAGTCGTTTTGCTCAGCCAATGAGAGAACGGGCATTTCTTCCGGTTACAGGCGCCGCCGGCTCCGCTCCATGGGATAGTTAATGCTTTCGCATAAATAAGATGGAGACACTTTTTTTTTTAATGCTTTCGCATAAATAAGATGGAGACACTTTTTTTTATATTGACGTGCAATTTTGTTACATTTAAAAGAATCACCTATTTTTCTGCATTCATAACACTACTACAATAATGGCTAAGCAGATATATTTACGTATTTGTAAAATGCATTTAAAAATGGCAATTTGATATATTTTGTGCCATTTTATATAAAGTAGCTAGTTGGTGAATACTTTGTTAACGTTTTTCTAAAAGGTGTTTACTAAACATGATTCGTAGCTTTTTTTCATAACGTTTTTATTGTTTTTTTTTCATTTAATATTTTGTGTGATTGATGTAAACCTTTCATACAAAAAGTAGGAAAAATTATTACGGCGTCCATGCTTCGGTGTAAGCTTGACGACTGTGCAAAGCACTATAGTAAAACCTTGGCAATCTCCACGTCTCGAGCTTCGAAATTTATTATTTCCGTCATTGTGCGATCTGACGTGGAAACACCCTATACCAGTGGTTCTCAACCATTGATGTTTCGCGGACCCCTTGTGAGTCGGCGGAGATGATGGAGGCCCCTGTTCGTAGTGAGGGGAAGGGAGAGGTATAGGTTAATTATGATGATTTAATAGGTGGATATAACTAAGGGCTGGTGTGAAGTAGACTTCTCTCATTGACATACACACGAGGAAACTGACCCGAAAATTGGAATGTTTCTTCTCAATATGAAAAAAAATACAACTTTTATTGCCGGGCTTGACTGAAGAGGCCAGGCTTCGCGGACGCCTATAGAATGCTTTCGCCGACCCCAAAGGGTCCGCGGACCCCTATTTGAGAAACATTGCCCTATACTATAAGTGAAATCTGAAGGGTAATTACCAATGACATTCATCAAACTTACCTTAATTTGTGCCATTGGAGCTGGGAATCCAATGCCGTACCATTTGGAGGCACCCATTGGAGGTTGGCAGATCCAGCCAATTTCGTTACTTGCATAACAGTTTTTGAGGATAGATGAGTCAAAGGACGGTTCCAGTTTTCTCACAACTCGGAGTGTGGCTTTTATACCAGTAAATATCACTTTCTTGAGACAATTTAGCCGAACCCCTCCATCCTCAATTTTCTTCGCAAGCTCCAATATCGTGGGGAATCTTTCTACTAGTGTAGTCACCTGCATCAGCACGAAAGTTAGCATTTAAAAAACACTATTCATAATTTTCTTTTCGTAGAAGTCGTGAATTTTAGAGCGGAAGCGGACAAGAAAACGGGCACCGAAGCCAATGAATACAAGGTATTTTTGTAATACGCTGGAAAACTAAACATTCCACTGTTTGATAATGCTGAGAAGGACCGAGGGACACAAGATGTGTCAAGCGACCATACACATGAAGTGCGCAGATTGTGTGTGGGACGAGAGTTTCAGCATGATCAAGCTAGTATAGATCCTTGACTTTACCAACCTACTGCTAGCTCCCCCACATACCTGCTCTGCTTATCCCATCAAAAAACTCTGCTTGTCTCGGTAGCTACAGTGTCTAGCTAGAAATCCCTTGGTCCCACGCGTTCACCCTCCCTTGGGAGTATTTTAGGTTCGTGGTTTTAATAAGCCGTTATGAGCCTTAATATTTGATATGCATAACTTCAACCCTTGTGTAATGGGCGAGCATAACGCTTAAAAATAACAGCTGACTTTTTCATAAAAACATTTGCTGATAAAACACATTTTGTGTTAAAATAAAAGCCTTACGCATGATGCGCCAACATGAAGATCACATATAAACAACAATGCAATAATAGGTCTCGCACTTTGTTGCAGCGTAGCGGAAAATAAGGCAGGAAATAGCAACTGTATTTGTTTATATAGCTAAAAATGTGCTATTTAAATATAAATTAGATCCGAATGATATTTTTTTTCATAATTCGCACTACTACATCAGTTATATTTCGAAAGCTTCAGCAGAGTATTCATCCTATCCCCCTTTTTTATCGTTAAGATCACTTTCAGAAAGTCTGTTCCTTAGTTTCCCACTAGATATAAAATGTTTATTTAACCCTGTTAACGCGCAAACGGTAAGGCAATTGGGATAATAAATTTATTGCGCTACATTATTTATTGAAAATGATACTGCTGGCTACAGTGTGCGTGTCGTACCTTGTATTTCTTGATGGCGTCAAGCAATTGTTCCGTACGAGCTGATTCCGAGAAGAAAACAGTCTTCGCTCCGTCACAAGATGCACACAGGTAAAGACGAAAGCCAAGCAACGTTGTAATAGAAGTCCAGGAAGCAATAATGTCCTCATCATCAAAAAGATAGTGACACCTTAAAAAAAAAGAAATATTAATAATGCGATCGTTAAAGGGATGCTGAACCGAAAATCGAATTTCAGGAAACAACGCGGAATCGATAGGCGGGACGCTACAAATCCCAAAACGTCTCTCATAAAGCGGTATCTCCAACGGATCGTCGTATTTTTGTAAATGAAGACTGCGCTCGCACAAGGCCGAAAAGACACATGATTTCGCAATTCTCATTTCCTCCTCTTTTCGCCTTGACTCCGCGACGGCGCGGAGAGCAAAGGGAGCGAGGCCATTTTTCCTCCTTCTCAGCTCTTTCGCGATAAGATGACGCCAACATTTTCCCTCATTCGCTCCTTTATTTCCTAAAAATACGGCCATCCGCTCGAGATATGGCTATATGAGTGATGTTTCGTGGTTTATGGCGCCCTGTTGAACACTTGTGCAAGCTTATTTTGTGAAATCCGAATTTCGCTTCAGCATCCCTTTGAACTTCTTCAGTGAGACGGCTATTTTTGCTGTTTATTTGTCAGGTTGCAGAGCACGCCGAGCGTACATTTTAGGCACGTCATCATTGCCTTACTTACGTGAGAAAATTAAAATATATTTTTCTCGACCAAACAGACATTTCCATTTTTATAAAAGGCTCTAGCAAAAATGTCGACATCCTAAAGCTTAAAAGCGGGTGAAAGTTTCATGGATGAATGTTTTCGCGCATCGCAGCTATGTGCACGTGGAGCGAAAGCTCACACTGCAGAGCCCAGGAATGTTGGGTTCAATTTCCACACTTGCCCGTGTTCTTCTTTGTAAACATCGTGCCGGCGTGTGGTCGTGCATCACTACTGAATCTTTCAGGATGAAGAACCCCAACTAACAGTCGAACAACACTCGCTAAATCTGTCATCTTCAGTGACCAACAGTGTCGCAATATACGGACAGATTAAACTCGGGATGTCTAAAATCAAACGTCATCTTAAGTTTGTAATATATATATCACATGGTACCTTCGTCTTCTTTTTGAAGGTCATCCATCTTTTTATTAAAGCGCCTAAGGGCGCTGCGTTGTGCGTTTCTGTGTATGTTCATAGAGCATGAAGTTTGTCTCCCTCGACTGGCGTCTTGTCTGTCAGCTGTATAGATGATGAATTTAACCAGTGCGGTACAACCATTAGCCTGAGGTTCGAGGTCGGCCAAGTTCGACTTCCTCGAGTTTCCAACGCGAAGTTCGCCAAAATTTAGACTGAAGTTCTACTTCCGTGCGCATGCGCGAAAGTTTTAAAACGAGCTGACACCACCTGACCTAGGAAAAATGAAATATTTGTTAGATGTACTGCTTCACTGCATCCCAATACTAACTAACGAAAGCATTGAAAGTATGCCCACTTTTGCTTTTCCATCGTGTAAACATGGGTAATCATTTATTAAAATATAAGATAAACTACTTTCTAAAAGTTTGTTTTTCAAAATTAGGAATGTTTGAGTAGAAGCCGGACAAAACTGTCCATAAATCGAATTTTGTCGAACTTTGCTAAAAGGTCGAAGCTTCGCCGAACCAGTCTAACCTAAAGGTCCGAGAAAAGTTCGCGGCATCCCTCCTGATTACCAGCTAAGTACCCTAACCATGCTCGTATACGGCTGAAACTTGCGGCGCCATCTCCGCAGGTTGGTTAGTTAGCTTGAGAGTAACTAGCGCAGCAGCATTCGGGCTATGCGCCAGAAACATTACGTAAAGGGCACATAAAATTTGTACAAGCTGACAAAAATCTTGAAGAGAACCCTGCTAGAAACTAGGCTCCTTAAAGGGTAGCTGAAACACTTCTTGAAAAGAACGAGTTACCGGTGAATTCTGGTGTACTTTTATCCCGTGAATCTGAATATTGTCACGGGTGGTGACCAAAAGAAAAATAAATAAACAGGAAGAAATAAACGTTTTATGTGGCAATATTGTGCCCAAAACCAAAAGGGTGTAGAAGATAACAACAGAGCGTCGCGAGCGTCGAAGCCGGCGTAACAGCAGCATCAAACGCTGGGGCGAGACTGACTCCACTTGCCATGCGGAGTCCCTTATGTACCTTCGTGGGTTTCTGAAACATTCGGCGTAGAACTTTCGGCGCGTAGAACATTCGGAACTCGATCAGACGAGAATGTTCTCCAAGTTGCGAGAACGCCAAGTTGAAAGAATAAATAAAAGGACGTTCCGGTGGCTGGAATCGAACCTAGACATTCCGCGTGACGGTCAAGCGGGCTAACCATTCGGCCACGCACGTGCTCGCTCGTCGACGCGCGCGGCATTACTCCCCCTTTTTAAAAGCGCATCGTCTCGATGCGACGTGCTGGAAAACAAAACAGCAAAACAATCAAAAATAATAACAAACTACAAGGGACTTCTACAGCACAATCCTATCGAGCGTAGTACAAAACGCAATTCATAGTCCTATCGATCGTAGTAAGGCTTGAGGCGCACGACGTGGACGACTTCCGGTCGTGGAGGGCGGCGTGATGAAGTCCGTGTTCTGTCAGATCCTCAAGTTGACGAAGCACTTTGCAGGGTCCGAGGTAGCACTTCAGGAGTTTCTCGCTGAGACCACGGCGGCGGATCGGTGTCCACACCCACACCCTGTCTCCGGGCTGGAAGTGGACGTCCCGACGACGAAGTTTGTAGCGGCCAGTGTCGACACGTTGTTGGGCTTGAATACGGTGTCTGGCGAGCTGGCGGACTTCTTCTGCCCGTTGGGCAACTACCTGGGCGTCGTCGCTTCCGTCGACAGCCGGTTCGTGAGGTAACATAGCGTCCAGCATTGTCGTTACTTTGCGACCATGAACCAGTTGGAACGGTGTCACCCGGTGGTCTCTTGCACGGCCATGTTGTAGGCAAATGTGACGTACGGCAACACCTCGTCCATGTCTTGAGTGCCACATCGACGTACATGGGGATCATGTCGGCGATGGTCTTGTTGAGTCTCTCCGTCAGCCCGTTGGTCTACGAGTGGTAGGCCGTGGTGCGCCGATGGCTGGTGTGGCTGAGACGAAGGATTTCTTGCGTCAGCTGGGCCATGAACGATGATTCACGGTCTGAGATCAGAATTTCGGGAGCGCCGTGCCGGAGGACGATGGACTCGATAAAAAAAAAACTCGGCGACTTCCACAGCAGTCCTTGCAGGAAGGGCTTTCGTTTCGGCGTACCGTGTGAGATAATCTGTGGCGACGATTATCCATCTGATTTCTTGCGTCGATGGTGGAAAAGGACCAAGTAGATCCATTCCGATCTGCTGTAACGGTGCAGTCGGAGGATCAATCGGCTGCAGGAGACCTGCCGGCTTCGTCGGCGGTTTCTTGCGTCGCTGGCACTCGTGGCACGACCGTGTGTAGAGGTGAATGGTCTTCGGCAGCTTGGGCCAGTAATACCTTTCACGAATTAGGGCCAGCGTACGGCTGTAACCAAGGTGTCCGAACGTCGGGTCGTCGTGGCAGGCTTCAAAGATCTGCACTCTAAGGTCGGTAGGGATTACCAGCAGCCATGGCGAGCTGTTGTCTCCGAAGTTCTCCTTGTAAAGTACACCTTGTCGGAGCACAAAAGTCGGCAGGGCTCTCGACAAGACACGGGGGACAGTACCCCCTCGTCCTTCGAGGTGCTGGATTAGCGCGCGAAACTCAAGATCGTCTCTTTGACGTCGTGCCATGTCGTCGGTGTTCACTGCGCCTAGGAAGCACTCGTCGTCATCGTCGTCGCTGCTGCCGGAAGGTGTTTCGATAGGGGATCTGGACAGGCAGTCGGCGTCGCTGTGCTTACGGCCTGACTTGTAGACCACAGTCATGTTGAACCCTTGTAGTCGGAGACTCCATCGAGCGAGGCGTCCTGACGGGTCCTTGAAGTTCGCAAGCCAGCAGAGCGAGTGGTGGTCCGTGACTACACGGAACGGGCTCCCGTAAACTTCGTGATTGTCCAGACGACCGCAAGGCATTCTTTCTCAGTCGTGGAGGAATTTTTCTCCGCCTTGGACAGTGTCCGACTTGCGTAGGCGATAACTCGCTCGGTGCCTTCTTGCACTTGAACGAGTACCGCGCCAAGTCCAGTGTTACTTGCGTCCGTGTGAATGTCGGTTTCCGCATCCTGATCGAAATGTCCAAGAACAGAAGCAGTCTGCAGTCGTCGCTTCAGCTCGTCAAATGCCTGCTGCTGCTCCTCGGCCCATTCGAACTTCTCGGCGTCCTTTGTGAGGTTTGTGAGGGGTGCGGAAATCCTTGCGAAATCCCGAACGAAGCGCCGATAGTAGGCACATAGTCCAAGAAACCTTCGCACGGCCTTCTTATCTGTCGGCGCTGGAAATGCTGCGACGGCGCGAGTCATCTCTGGGTCCGGGCGAACGCCTTCGTTACTAACGACGTGACCTAGGAACTTCAGTTCGTCGTAGGCGAAACGACACTTTGACGGCTTCATGGATGCGTCCGGCGGTCCGTATGGCTTGGAGAACAGCTCGGAGTCGTCGCAAGTGCTCGTCGAAGTCGCTGGAAAACACTACAACGTCGCCGAGGTAGACGAGACAGCTCTACAACTTCAGTTCTGTCAGTACGGTGTCCATGACACGCTGGAAAGTTGCTGGCGCCGTGCACAGTTCGAAGGGTATCACCTTAAACTCGTACAGTCTATCAGGCTTGACGAAAGCCGTCTTTTTTCGGTCCCGTTTGTCGACTTCGATCTGCCAGTAGCTGCTCTTCAGGTCTATCGATGAAAAGTATCGAGAGTGGCGCAGCCGGTCTAATGTGTCGTCGATGCGGGGGAGTGGACAGACGTCTTTCTTCGTCACCGTGTTCAGCTGCTGGTAGTCCACGCATAACCTAAGGTTTCCGTCCTTCTTCTTAACCAGTACGACTGGAGAGGCCCACGGACTGCTTGAATGTTGGATTATGTCGTCGTTCAGCACCTCTTGAACTTGCTCCTCGATCACCTGCCTTTCTTTAGCGGAGACTTTGTACGGCGATCGAATGCACAGGGCGCGCATCTTCCTCGGTAACGATGCGGTGCTTCGCAACGGCGGTTTGGCGCGCCTTCGACGACGTCGCAAAGCAGTCGCGGTATTCGGCGAGGAGGTTAATCAGCTGCCGTCGTTTCGGGCCCGAAAGCTTAGGGTCGATGTCCAGCTGCGCTGGCAACGTACTGTCTTGCTGAGGTGGCGAGGATGCGTCAGTTAATGGCGGCGATTTCGGCGGAGTTTCGGAGTTCCTCGACGTGGCCATCGGCTGCACCTTTCGTGAGGTGTTGCGTTTCATTTCGGACGTTCGTCACGAGGACCACAGTGTGGCCATCCTGAACTTCAGCTACTCCTCTTGCGACACCTATTCCTATTCCTAGAAGCAACTGGAGGCTTCCCTCGAGCAGAACTTCGCGCAGAAAGCTTCGGTGAAACCAACGGGCACGAAAACACTCGACCGCGGCGGTAAGTTCACGTGGCTTGCGAGGACTCGGACCGCGGATGATGTCGCTTGGGGTTCCTCCGGTGGTGAAACAGGTTTTCGTAGCGTCAACCAGTTTGCTCCGAGGTCGATGACGGCACCATACTTGCAGAGAAAGTCCATTCCGAGGATAACATCCCTCGCACAGTCTTGCAAAACGACGAACTTCAGAGGGCACGTTTCACCGTGGATCTCGACGCGGGCAGTGCATCTCCCGACTGGTGTGATGAGGTGCCCACCGGTGGTTCGTATCTGAGAGCCTTCTCACGGCGTTGTCACTTTTCGTAGGCGGCGAGAGAGCTGTTAAACAAAACAGCATCTCGCGACTGGAAGAAAAGACCTACGAGGAAAGGGAGGATCTCGTGTCATCCAAGGCCCGGGCACGCAGCACAATTTTTTTTCTCTCTGGACTGATCGTGCAACCGCTATGACGAGCTGTTCATATTACATCGCTTGTAATATCAGAGGCTGTTGGAGAAAGTTTTTACAGGAATTTGATGGTGCCGAAACCCGGGAAGGCTACTTCAACGCTACAGAAAGCCAACCGAGACCTCAAGGAGCTTCCGAAGACAGCCACATGGAGCGAGTACAGATCAAGCGAACCTCTCGTCGGGCCCAGACCACTCGGCTAATCCACGAGGTCAAGGCAACTCTTGCAAATGACGATCACGATCTTAGTTCGCTCACAACGCTTCTTCAGAGATTAGCGACAAATATCGAAGAGCTGAAAATCCTAGATCGAAAGTTCGAATCCTTCGTAAGCGACGAACACCTTGAGCAAGAGTATGAAGCGGTAATGACCTACCAGAATAGCTCAACGCAGGCATTTGCAATGCTGAGTTATCGAATTGAGATTCTGAAGAATCCAGAAACCCATGCGGTAGAAGCAAACAAAACACCGGCGATTCTTCCGAGCCACCACCGAGATCACCAGAGCAAGACTTTCGAAATTGGAGATGTTGAAATTTGACGGCAGCACTTCTCAGTGGCAAGCTTTCTGGGATATGTTCCAAAACACGATCGACCGGCATCCTCAACTGTGTCAGGCTGACAAGTTTCACTACCTCCGGTCCCTTCTCACCGGACCCGGCAGCAAGAGCAATTGCGAGCCTTCACGGGTCTAACTCCAGCTACACAGACGCGTTGGCTATACGCCGAGGGCGATTTGGAGACAAGAAACTCATCGAGCAAGACCATCTTTCAAAACTTCGAACGCTCCAGAAGGTCCCATCATCAAACGACGTTGGTGCCTTAAGAAGACTTCTCGACGCCGTTCAGCTACACATTCGTGGCTTAAAATATCTCGGAGTTCATGCTATGTCTTACTCTGCGATGCTGAACGAGATACTAATGAAGGTTCTACCAACCGACGTCGTCATCGAATATCATCGACGAAAATCCTTCAGCGGAGCTACAGAGCCACTAACGTCAGAGATTACCTTAAAATTTCTTCAGATTGGAGTGGAATGTCGAGAACGAAGTGGACTGACAACAGGCAGGACAAGTCAAGACAGTCGACCTGACACTAGGAAGTACGATTCCAGAAGAGAAGGAACAAGAAGGTCCGCAGCTGCTCTACACAGTCGGGTGAAAGAGTCAGCGGACTGCCTTTTCTGCTCTTCCAGAAAACACTCGTCGGAAGACTGCAACACGGATGCTACGATAGATGCGAAAAAGAAGAAACTCTCCGACGACATGGGATATTTTAAATGTACCATAAAGGGGCACATAGGGCGATATTGCAGAAGGAGAATCGTCTGCAATACTTGCAAAGGCAGACATGCTACATCGATGTGGGACCCACGCTGGCAACGAACTAGGGAGACGGAAAAAAACTGCAAAACGAAGGCACTTCATACTTACGCTCCACCAACAACACAAAAGGAGCCACATATCCTACTTCAAACGTTTCGGGGCTGGATTTCTGGCAAGAGTGGGTACAGATACATAAGAGGAATGATAGCCGGAGGAAGCCAGCGAACTTTCATCCGAGAAGATGTGTCCAAAAGGTACCAACTGCGTATTCTCGGCGGCATAAATATTTGCATCAACACCTTTGGATCCGAAGCTGCAAAAGAACAAAGACGAAAGCTCGTGGAAGTTAGACTAAAGAGCCAGTACCACCAAGGAGAGTACATATTTGAAGCGGTAGAAGTCCCGAAGATTTGCAGCCAAATGATGGAGCTTCCTTTGGACCACCCTTTCATAGGAGAGCTTCAAAGTCAAGGAAAGGATTTGGCTGACCTTTGCCTTTTCGATGAAACGAAAGAGATGAAAACCTGCTGAACACTTACGACAGTGTGATCCGTCAATATTTGAAAGATGAACATGCAGAGGTGGTTCCAGATTCGAGAAAAAATACAGGACGGCAGTACTACGTGCCGCACTATGCTGTAGTACGCGAGGAGGCACTCACAACGAAGATTAGAATTGTATTTGACGCCTCATCTCACCAGCAAGGAAGTGAGAGTCTCAACGGATTTCTTGAAACGGGACCAAAGGCATCTGACGACCTATTACAGGTTCCCCTGAGGTTCTGAGTGAATAAAATAGCGATGACAGCAGATGTTCAGAAGGCATTTCTGTAAATATCAGTAAAAGAAAGGGATTTAGATGCGCTACGCTTCTTGTGGTTTGAAGAGAGGCCCACGGCAACCGGTCAGTTACCGCCAATCCAGGAGTGGAGGATGACCCGCGTTCCGTTTGGGACAACATCCAGTCCTTTCTTGCTGACAGCTACCCTACAGCATCATTTCCGAACAGTTCAAAACCACCCGGAGACAGCTCAGGTTTTAGCGAAATCTTTCTTTGTCGTCGATCTCTTGACTGGCGGCCAGAGTGAAGCAGCAGTAGTCAAGTTGTTTAACGAAACACAAGACATCATGCAACAAGCTGGCATGAATCTTCAAAAATGGGCATCCAACAGCAAGACACTGCAAAAGTTGTTTCAGAAAGGAGTCCCCCAACCAACTGATATGGCAACAGACACCAAGGTGTTTGGAATGAATTGGAATACAGAGGAGGACACTTTGAAGTTGTCGTTGACCTCGACGTCGAACTTCTTGAAAACGAATTTAAGTACAAAGCGATATGTCCTTCAAGCTGCCAATAGAATCTACGACATCATGGGATTGCTATCACCTTTCACCTTCCGGGTCAAGATTATGTTCCAGAAACTGTGGGAATGAAAGATAGACTGGGACAATAGTCTTCCTGAGGACATTCAACAAGAGTGGAACACGTTGTGCAACGAGATTCCACAGCTACAAGTCATATCCATATCTCGATTCTTGTTCGAGGAACACCGAGACACTACGCTGTTCTACGAACTACATGTCTTCACTGACGCCAGTCCGAAGGCTTATGGCGCAGTTGTCTACCTAAGAACATCTGACTCCAAGAACACACTAGAAATACATCCACTACTTGCAAAGGCGCGAGTAGCACGTCTTAAAAAACTGACACTCCCTCGCCTAGAGCTGATGGGATTGCTCATCGGTTCTAGATTACTGCGCAATGTAGAAAAGACGTTGTCTCTTCAAGACCACGAAGTATACTTGTGGACAGTCTCTGCCATAACGTGGAAGTGGATACAAGGTCAAAGTCACCGGTGGGAGACATTTGTTGCCAATAGAGTGAGGGAGATCCAAAGCAACACGCCTAGAGCTCGCTGGAGATTCTGCCCGGGTAAAGAAAACCCGGCAGACTTCCTAACAAGAGGAATCTCCGCGTCAAACCTAGAGTCAAACAATCTGTGGTGGACTGGTCCTTCTTGGCTCAAGAAACCGTCAACCGAATGGCCACAGGCGCATCCCGAACGAGACAACCTAGACGAAATGGAAGACAATGACATCAAAACCAATATACTGCAAGTAACAACTTCCGTAGACAATCCTGTACTTGACTTGCAACGCTACAGCGACCTCTCAAGGGTCCACGCGTCACTGCTTGGATTTACCGTTTCAAAGAAAACACTGGCGTACTGAAGGAATCGTCTAACTACCTTTCAACGGCAGAACTCAAAAGGGCGGAACAATACTGGATAAAGGTCACACAAAAAAATAAATACTCGGAAGAACTTCAAAGCATACGAAATGAAAGGCCGCTGAACAAGTCATCGAAACTAAAAGATTTGACACCTTTCATAGATGACATCGGAGTTTTACGCGTAGGCGGTCGGCTCCAACACCTAAACGCGTCAGAAGACCTTAAACACCCCATCATACTTCCCAACGCACATCGCTTCACCGAGTTGCTTATATGCAGCGCACACCAGCGGGTCCTTCACGGAGGAATAGCAGATACTTCAACTGAATAGACCGATGTCACCAAGCGAACTGCGCAGGCGCCCGCATTCCGGAAGTGGTGCCGCCGCCATGCTACTTGTAGTCATCGCTTTCCGGCTTCCTGGCTACATAGGGCTGCGCGTACATCGTAGATTATCGTTTGGAACGCCCCGGTATCAGCTTGGATTCTCCTGCATGTCTGTACTTCATAAAATTGTGTTGGTTGTGATGTCTTAATTTGTCAGCAAGCGCAGAAAAGAAGTTCCAGTCGTCTTATCTCTTTAGAATCGCTTTGTCGTCTGCTTCGGCGTCGTCTGCTTTTTCGTCTTTGTGAACGCGTGAGCACACTGCCATTCACGCAGTGGTCCCACTGCGGCCGCAGGAAAACAACAACGACGCAAATACTCGAGCTTTCCGGCTGCTCGGATATCTCAATTAACCTGGAAGTGAACATCTAGTTGAATGCCAAAGAACAACAAAATTCGAGGGACGATCGGCTTTGTGTAGCACCGTGGAGCAGCGTCAAATGTGTTGGTGAAAAACTGAGCTTAGTAGTGTTCAGTCTTGTGCATATTGTTTAATCAACAATGAAGTAAGAGGAGCTAAATAGACTTTCTCGGTGAGCGATAGTTTTCTGAAAGTTGTTTCATTCTGGTTGACAGCCTGTGCGACAGAGTACAGATGAACTGCGGGAAGAAGCCTGCACATAGAGAAGAAATGATCTACAGAAAGGTCATGCCTGATGCGCCGTAACAATTGTCATCTCTCAAAAAGAAGCAGCCATGCAAGATACCTGAAAACTTGGGGTGGAGATGATTTTTCGTGTAGAGTTTCTAATCAGTTTCGTTTTGTTTGCGCAAGCTCTGAACGCTAAGAGTCGCCCGACGTTGGAAGCTTTTTTCTGGATCAGTAGCGCCAGCCTAATAGACCACCACAAAATAGGTTAAGCTCGTTTGTTACATTTCTGCCGGTAAGTGTTGCGCTTCTAAATTGCATTATGTGGTGTTTTTTTTTTACGTTTTGTATGAAAAACAAATGAAAACCGCTTCCGAAAAAAAGTTATTTTATTTCCAGTGATGCATATCAAGAATCGTTGCTTTTTTTGGAGTGATTGTCCTGATGTTTTGAAGCACAGTTGTGCTTAAAACATGTGGTCACATTAACAGACATAACCACCAAAATTCATTGAGCAAAAAGTGTATTCAAAACGGCCTCACCAAACTTAGTGGAGATAGGCTAACGGATAGACCGCTACGGAGCGAATGCTCAGAGAGATTCCAACGAACGGAACACTTCGGCACGCTGCGTGTCTCGTGCCTTGTAATCTTACACTGTAAATGACATAGTAAAACTCGATTCAAGTTGCAAATATATTATCTATGCAGACGACACCAGTGTATTTTTTTCAGATTCATCCGAAGAGGGTCTTGTAAATAAAGCAAATGCGTTTCTTATAAAATTAAAAACATGGGCTGAAGTAAACTGTTTAACTATTAATGTCTCGAAAACAAAAGCAATAATATTTCGTCCACGTGGTTCGAGCGATAGATTATACAATCCTCTCAACGTTGGGTCCTTGCACATTGAATTTGTAAATAGTGTTAAAACACTCGGATTTATTTTTTGTGATAATATGCTCTGGACTAACCACGTAAGAAAGCTCTGCTCTAAACTGGGTAAATCTGTAGGAATTATGAACAAACACAGACATGTTCTACCGAAAAGCGTAAAAAGGGTTTTATATAACTCATTATTTTATTCACATTTGTGTTATTGCAATCTCGTCTGGGGAAATACGTCTGATTCAAATTTAAATATGATACATTTATTACAAAAAAATGTGATACGAATAATAGCAGATGTTTCTTACATTCATCACACCGAATCATTGTTTCAATTATATAAGATCCTTAACATGCAGCAAATTTATAACTACCGTTTAACAATAGCTTACAGAAATGCGACATACGGCCGTTCAGCACAATTCTTCAACTATCTGAATTAAAAGAAACAGAGAATTATTACCCGTCTAGACATCACCAACCTTGGAAAATTCCGAAATGCAGGACAAATTGTGGAAAACAAACAATACGTTATGCTTTACCTTTTTGTTGAATGAATATTGTGATCAAAATATAGATGTAGTGAAAATGTCAAACAGCAGTATACTCAATTTGTATTTTAATACTTAAGAATGTATCTCTAATGTGCGCACTATATTTGCATTGTTTATTTCTGAACGCATTTTATTTGTTTTTGTGCTCCGTCATAGCTGCTGAGTGGGGGGTCCGGAGCTCGTCAAGCTGCATTTCTGCAGCTTTTTCTCCGGCCTCCCATTCACCACATGTATCTGTGGTGAGAATAAAGTTTGTATTGTTGTATTGTTTAGCTGAGGTGCAATAGGTGGATATAAATTATGAAGCAAATCGCGAAACAAATGGAAAAACGCTATTTTTCCTGCCGCTCTGTCCGGCTCTGTTTACCTTTCTTTGCCGTGCTGCTTTCTTTAGGGAAGACATAATATCCGAGGCCTTTTTGCCTGGTGCTGTTATTGTAGCACTGTGGCATACAACGGGTGAAGCCACCCATTGAAAACCATTAATAAACACCCGGCTAAACGTCTCGTGCTAACCCGAAAATTTCCAAACGCCGGGCGGGCGTACAATGCGCATTGACGCGGCCGGAAAACTGGGGAGAACTACAGGTACCAGCCTGCACCGCGGCAGCGGTGGCGTCGCGCAACTCCTGGTGAGATCGGTCTATTGTGCGAACAGTATTGGATTGTACGCGGAAGACAAGCAGTAAAGAAGTCTCTGCGAAACTGCACCAGGTGTGCAAGGACACACTTGAAGGCCGCATCAGCCCCTATGGCACCACTGCCAAAAGAGCGCATTGAAGCGACGCAAACATTCAACGTCGTGGGTATTGATTTTGCTGGTCCACTTTACATAAAGGAACAAAAGAACGAGAAGTCATATATCGCCATTTCCACATGCGCAGTCACACGAGCAGTTCACCTCGAGCTCACAACGAGCACATCTGCACAATCCTTCTTGATGGCTCTACGTGTGGTTTGTTTCCAGAAGAGGACTGCCAGACGTACTTTATTCAGACAACGCTTTGTCATTCAAGACACTTGCACGAGACATATCAGCTGTCTGGGAATTGCTCCGACATCAGGATGTACAAGACTGTGTCGCCCACCATCACATCACATGGACATTTAGCGCCGAAAGAGCCGCATGGTGGGGAAGTTTCTAGGAGAGAATGATACGGACAGTGAAGACCTCCCTCTGGAAGGTTCTAGCACGAAGCTATCTTAATTTTGAAGAGTTGTCGACGGTATTACAAGAAGTAGAAGCCGCCGTGAACTCGCGTCCTTTAACATTTCTTTCCTCAGATCAACGGGAACCAACAATTCTAACACCAGCACATTTTCTGGTAGGAAAACGCCTTTTGTCGTTAACGACAATGAAGCAAATGAGCTCCACCCCGCAGACATCGCGTGAACTAAGACGGCGATGGAGCTACCGAGAACTAATTTCACAGCCGTTTTGGAAGAGGTGGATGAAGGAGTATCTCTTGCAGCTTCGCTCTGCCCACCACACTCCGCCCAAGAACACAACGCCTATTGCTGTCGGGGACTTGGTGATTATTCACGATGCGAAGAGCAACGTGGAAGGTGGGACGAATAAAAGAAGTGCATCCTGTACGAGACAATATCATTCGCTCGTGTGAAGTGCGACTGGCGGACGGACAAACTTTTAGGAGACCAGTCCAACTTCTTTACCCACTGGAGGTTTGCAACAAGTCCGCGGTGGGAGCCTGTTAAACAAAACAGCATCTCGCGACTGGAAGAAAATACCTACGAGGAAAAGGAGGGATCTCGTGCCATCCAAGGCCCGGGCACGCAGCACAATTTTTTTTTCTCTGGACTGATCGTGCAACCGCTATGACGAGCTGTTCAT
The DNA here is from genome assembly GCA_013358835.2 of Ixodes persulcatus. Lineage (NCBI taxonomy): Eukaryota > Metazoa > Arthropoda > Arachnida > Ixodida > Ixodidae > Ixodes > Ixodes persulcatus. The sequence continues at coordinate 409,297 of JABSTQ010009043.1, read as the reverse complement.
ATTAAATCGCTTGTAGTATGAGAGGCTGTTGGAGGAAGTTTTTACAAGAGCCTCCCACTCAAGACTGAGTAGTCTGCTCCGGTTTCCACAAGTGCCAATACGTCGTGGCCGTCGATAATAACGTTTAGGTTGTTGGACACCGATGCAGGGGCGTCGTTGTGGTGCATAAAGTCGGGAGAGTGGGAGCGCTCCGTCGTTCTTGGAGGCTCTTTACTTCGGTAGTCTTCGGCAACGCCACCTCCAGGCGTTGCCGCACTTAGTGTTCCCGGCGACACAGGGGAGACAGGCTCTCTCGACGAGGTCGTGGCGCTGGAGACGCTGAACGCCTGGGCGACGGTGAGCGGGACTCACGGCGGAGAAGCGGCGTTGAAGATGGCTTTCCTACTTCTCGCGTGTATCACTGGTCCGCGTGTTAAGCCATGCCCGCCGCTGCGCTCCCGCCGCTTCGTGGCGGCAGTGTGCGGCGGCTCATTACAAAAATGTTAACTCGCCTGATTTACCCGTACACGCCGCTTCCTGGCGGCCGAATTCGCTAAAAGGAGGCTCATCGCCATTTTCTCTAAACTGAGTTCTCTATAAAGGCATTCGATAAACCGGGGTCGGTAAAACGGCGTTCGCTAAAACGAGCTTCTCTAAACCGCATGCCTCCGCTTGGTATCCAAGAATCAAAGAAAGAATAAAAACACTTAGGGACAAGGACATACAGCACAGTTCTTTCAACTAGCAACACACATTTAGTGATGTCTCCTTCGATACGTACTATCCTCTTAACTTTTGAAACTAATGAGGAAGTTACGGAAAAAATTAATATATTTCTATACGCCTGGAAAAAGGACAAAATCCCCAAATACACCAGAAGATAAAGACAAAGAAAATAAGAAAGAAAAGAGTAAACACTATTGAAAAAATCAGATAGAGGGCCCTTTGACTAATTCAGCTCTGGCTTCAGGCATTAGCGGCGAGATGTCTGGGTGGCGCCCTCTATGGTTACCTCTCGTGACATCATTACCCTGTGAACAACAAGTTCGACGGTGTTTGTAATTAGCATGGTGGAAGTTGGAAATCGTTGCGCTTTTAAACCAATACTGCAAACACCGTCAAAATCGAAGTTCTTACATTATTCTTATTTCCGTCGATGAGAAATTCTTTGCTGACGTCAAAGTCAGCATTCGGCAAATCGTGGAGGGCCGACCACCGTGACGCTTTCGACCGGTCACGTCGCCAATAGTTCATCTCAACTCTGGACAACCCAAGAGAAGAAGCAGCGATGTTGTGTTGGTCACCGGCTATCCTGTATGCTTCAATAATCTCTCGGCCGAGCTTGTTCTTGTGTCTTCCAATCATGCTGGTGTCCTGGAACCGGGCTTCACAGCTCTTGCAGAGGCGTTGACAGGGCTTAAAGTGTGGAGGTTCTCAGGTCTCAGACCCTCCTTTACAGCCTCAGCATTAGTGAAAGCAAAATCACATCTTGCAATAAAATAGCTTGTATTCAGGGATGTCACATTTGGGGATTAGAAATTTGAGGGTTGCAGGTACAGCGTGGGCAGAGTCAGCAGTGTGGCTTATTTTATGTGCATCTAGCAGATCTGGTCAGAACCCTACCCCCCCTCCCTCTTCTTGTAGGGACCCCCCTCAACTTACGGGAGACTTTAAGCACTGGGTGTTGGTGAACAACTATCGGATGAAAAGAGTCGCTTGAAGCACGGAAAAACCTCGAGGACGTGCTCTCGTAGGCGGGTGTTCAGGCAACGCCCTGTCTGACCAATGTATCGGTCACTGCATGAAAGAGGGATGAAGTATACCAGCTCCCCCTTCACAGGGAACGGTCTGATTGGCATGTTTGATGGAACATCCTTTGGGGGCTTCGTTGTTGTTCACTTGTCTGCAAAGTTGTTTTAGGCGCAACTTGCACGAGAAGACAATTGAAGTGTTGAAGCGCGCTGCAATTCCCTTCAGTCGTGTGCAGAGCTGTGCACATATGGTATGGAGATAACATGTGAAGCCTTTGGGCGGCTAAAATTATCTGAACAAGAATAGTGCTCAGAAGACCTTGCGGATAACCAGCTTTGAGGAGACGTTCTTGTTGTTTTGCAAAAGTAGTCAAAGGACCCTCTATCTGATTTTGTCAATGGTGTTTCCTTTTTATTTCTTATTTTCTTTGTTTTTATCTTCTAGTGTATTTCGGGATTTTGTCCTTTTTCCAGGCGTATTTAAATATATTAATTTTTTCGTAACTTCTTCATTAGTTTCAAAAGTTGGGAGGGACATAGTACGTATTGAAGGAGACATTAGTACATGTGTGTTGCTAGTTGAAAGAACTGTGCTGTCTGTCCTTGTCCCTAAGTGTTTTGATTTTTTTCTTTGACTCTTGTACTTTCACCATCCCGCTATTTGTTCTTTGACTTGGTACCCCTTGGGCGCCGCCGGCCAGTGTTTGTCCTGCCCAGTGGCGGCTTTTTCAGGGGGGGGGGCAAAACACATGCCTTGCCCCCCCCCCACTCTGAGAACCGGGGAAGCAAGCGCCCCCCTTGCCCCCCTCCCCCCCCCCCCCCCCCCCCGGTTGGTACGCCCATGGATGAAGCCTTGGACGGTGGTAGGCGGGCTTCGCACACGGCCTACGACCCTTTAAGAAATGCTTTTACGCCTAGAGCTTTTTGCGCGTACCAACGTGTAGTCCCCCAGAAAGCGGAGAGGCACGAATGCGAGAACTCACCTTGAAGGTAATCTGGCCACAATGCTGTAGTGAGTGTGTTCAATGGTCTTCGGGCGACCAGTTGTTCCGGATGTGTAGATCATCAGAACAACTTCGTTCTTTACGTCCTCCACCGGAATTTCCTCGTATGTGTTTTCATTCAACGTCTTGAACTCAGTTACAGACACAAACCCTTCGGCGGTGCCTGCGGTGAAGTAACCCTGAAAGCGTTGGTCACAGACATTTTAGGGCATATTCCCAAAGACTAGCCCCAAATATTTTCTCTGTTCACCGCAACACGATTTACCGTCTAAACCGAAAGAAAGCGAGACTGACGATCCTGTCCTCAGAAACTATATATTCATTATTTCTTTTTCTCTAATAGGGAATATAAACATTCGGTGTCAGCATCACGTGCGATATGACTAAAGCGTGCATTCTTGCAAGGCAATAAAAAAGGGGCAACCACAAGTTGTTCTTGTTTGCTTTTGTTTCTTTGAGAGGACCTCAAAAGTTTTAGGGAAATTGAAACGAAGGTTTACTGCAGGGTGTCTCGAATAGGGACCAGGCTCTTTAGATTGACCTGAATGATCGGTTTCTCAACCCATCGCGCTACGATTTTGTGCAGCGTTGCCCACAGGTGGTTAATTTTTTAAATAAAATTTGCAAAGAGCGAATTTATTTGAGGAAAATGTAAAAAAGAAAAAGGCTTAACTCCTCTAGAAACGCAGCGAAGCCACCGGTCTTTTCACTATGGACGCCCTATTGTTTGAAAACCGGTGGCTTTGCTGCGCTTCCATGGGGGTTAACCCTTTTTCTTTTTTTTTCTTTTTTCCTCGGGTAAGTTCGCTCTTTGCAAATTTTATTTAAAAAATTAACCACCTGTGGACAACGCTGCACAAACTCGTAGAGCGGTAGGTTGAGAAACCAAATTTTTTCGGTCGATTTAAAGAGCCTGGCCGCTATTTGAGACATCCTGTAGATGAAAGATGATTGGCAGTCAAGTATATTTCTTAGCGAGGTGCTATGGTTCAACATAAAATTCCACCATACATCGTGCAACGGGTTAAAGTCGATGCCGCGTCTTCCGTATTGCCTCTACTCTGTCCCGCACTAAGTAGCCGACTCTGCAATCCAATGTAGTTGATCAAGACACATAAATGCACCGTCACTGCGCTCGTCGTCTTTGTGCGTCTGCAATCACCAGGTAAACCAATCACGCGCAAAACCACAAAGCGCGTAATCACGCCACATTCACTGCGCGTGATTGTTCCGTCCCCGAACGGCAAATGCGAAAGGGCGACGAGCGCCCTGACAATCTACTTCTGGTGCCGCTTGACTCACTCCATCACCGCCTGCGGTCGGGCTCAGTGATTTCTCTACACACCTTCTGGGGGAGAGGGGGGGGGGTGTATTTTCTGAAGGCACCCCCTTCATTCGCAACGACTCCTCTATTCTCAATGCCCCCCCCCCCCCCCCCGAAATATTTAGACACCCCCTAATTTTAGTTCCTGGAGAGACCCCTGGTCGGGATTCTAGGGAAACGGAGCATATATAGTACAGGGAAATTGGGGAGTTTTAGGGAACCGTCTTCGCACATCCCGTGTGGTACGATGGGCCCTCCGGTACGAACTGCGCCTGTGCTAGCGCAGAAGACTCGCGCATGTGCAGTTCGTACCGGACGGCCTGCATCGTACCGTGTCGGATGTGCAAAAACGATTCCCTAAAATTCCCTATTTACCGAACCAAACAGCCTCATCCCTCCCGCATTGGTTTGGACTAACCTGAATAAGGAACGCTGATGCGTCAGTTACGACGTTAACGTCAGTTTTTGTTTTTGAATTTAATCGTACGAGAAATAGACCGAGTTATATTCCAAGAGCCGACGGGAAATATGGGAGTTAATGCACGGATTTTAAGTCACTTTAAGTCTATCTCCGCGCAGTAACTCATCGTGTGCATTTTATATTTCAACCAAAAACATGGTTTCGTGATAAGCTGAACGATTAAACACTAATTTCCTCAAAATGTGCGGTTACTTGTAACGCATCTTGAGTTGGCGTACCTTCAAGTCCAGCTTGTCACGTATGTCCCTGAATCGATGAGCTTCACTTGTTGTGATGAGAACGTAATTTGCATTGCAATCTCTAATTTTTATGAGGAGATTCTCTGAAAAAAAAAAGATATATTAGGTTGTCGTGTCTGGCTATAGTATAAAGGTTCAATGATACCATTATCACATACGTCATTTTCACCCTGCGGTTTGAGGAAGTCGTCTTATTTTTCGAGGAATGAAGATTGCGTTCTTGAATATTTTCTAGCGATTTACAAAAAGCCTATGAATCTCGAAGATGAGTAACACTCAGTCTTCACTTCTATGCGGGTCCTTGAATATTTTGGAACGATGTCTGTTCCAGAAGCGTGAATGGCAGAGCGAATATTCGACTGATGCAAACAAGAGCCAGACAAACAAACAAAAACGGTTCAGGGACACATTACGCAAGACAAGAGTGTGATAAGGATACGCAAAAAAAAAAAAAAGATACCTTCCTCCAAAACAGATAACCGTGAATGGAAACAAATACTCACTGAGAGAATGGTTGAGGCGATTTAATTGTTTAACTATTTGCACGTTATTCACAATTGCTCATGTCGTAAGGGGTGGCGTTTCACAATGTCGCCTAATCACCACAAAAACAAAAAAAAAATGTCCTTGCTTGCCGGGCTCTTGGTTCGAATCAATAGTCAGGAGACAGCATTATGTGCAGAAGAACATGATTTGCTCAAAGTTGACCTTTATGTTATTTCTTAAGTGGCGCTCGTGTGCCAGGCGCAGTGCGCAGGTCATGTGGATTGTCATGTTAGACATGGATTATGAGCCTGATACAGAGGTTCATGATCTATGACTCTCGATCTCCTCTCTATCTCTATCTCACGGCACCAAGGTGTCTAAGAATAACCTCTATGCAACCACCGGAAGCAGATATCTTCCTTTTGCGTCGAGCTCAGATTAATGAAGTAGCACGTGGTCCCTTCCCGTGTACTTCATAGTCCGGCCCGAGGGCCATGAAAAACTGGCCGATACTTACTCGCAAAGAGCGACAACTTGGTCTATAAGCCCGAATTTCACCATACTCAGAATAAAATTTCTAGGTTTAGCTTCTGCAGACGGAGCCGCAATTTTGCCCTGTTTGTCTGGACAACCTGGGACGCAGATGCCTCCATATTGTCCCGGCGTTGCTGCAGGTCAAAGTCGAAGTATGTGACAAGCTTGCGCATTCCTCAGCGCAAGCTTGTTGCAAAGTGCACCACAAAGAGTTGCAAAGTGCGTCACTAAGGAGGCATCAAGCTGTATGTGAACACTGCAAATAAATGAACGAATAAAATTAATAAACTCTCACAATATCTTTACAAAGAAAACCCTCTTGCAGGAAACTGAACGGGGTAACTCTTGCGTCTGCAGACTATTTCGGTGGAAGAACTCTTAAATGTCTTCAAACACAGCTGCTCAATTATACAATTCAGCTCTTTTGTGAGCGCGCTGACAACCGACGAACCTTTGATATGCGAGGTCTTTGTTCAACGCTTTGCAAGGAACAGCCAGGTTATACTTGCTAATTCGGTGGTGTTTAATACGAGAAGCCTGGGAGCCAAGGCAGATATCATCGAAGTTTCTGGTCTAATTATATGATATTGGACCTCATTTTACAGACAATATTTGAGTTTATCGTCTTTACTCAGGTGGTTCATCCACAATTAACAAATGTAATCCACGTTGTCATTTGTCTTTTCAGGAGTCAAGTTCCCCTATCATAAACACACATAATCAAGCAATTACGTGTTCTTCTATACTCACCTGTTAACACACACTTTATCTTGATGTCGACTGCACAAATAACTCACTTGAAGTCGAAGTCATCATTGTACCCTTATTATGGGTTTGACCAGATGGTCTCTTGTATATGAGTATTAAGCTGAGACTGCAGCCAAAGTTAAAAGCGCGAGCTAGCCTAGTGCCACTAAATAAGCTATGCTTATTTAGTGGCTCTAAGCTAGCCCACGCTCTTGGCTTTGAGACGCGCATTTCTAGCGCGAGTGCTCGTTCTGCGCAAGAACGCTTCAAGGTGGAGACGTCGAGCTCTCGTTCTTGTGGCATTGGCTGCAGTCTAGCCTAAGGGTGAACGGAGTATAGGAAATAAATATAAAAAGGCTAATAAAACGGACTGGTCTGCCACACAGGCTCACAAACGGTTCTCTAGCACACGCGCACACGTTATCTTCCTCTTTTTGCGGTTCGAGGTGGTGCTGCTTTCATCGCGCTCCTCCTTCTGCCACCATAAAGGCGCCAGCTATGCGTTCATAAACACTGAAAATGCCTACATTCGGCCATTCGGTCTTAGCGTCCTTGTTAAGTGAATATCTGCACAAATAAAATAAAAAAAGAACACGCAAAAGCAAGCTCATTCATGGAACGCAGTCTCTCAATCTGGCGGGTACAGCAGGCTTCCTGCTTGAGCGTCGTACTTTAGCGGACTCTTGCGAGTTATCAGTCTTCAGATGCTGCATAATCGTCGAGATAAGATGCCTTGGACGTTCTCGTCCACCCCTTGAGCAGGGCAACATGTGCCGTCGATGCAAATTTTCTTCCCGGTTTCTGGTCAAGTTCAGCTACTCTGTAAGTATCAGCGAGAATTCGCTGTGTAACGACTAGGGGCCCTCTATACTTGGGCTATATTTTTGCTGACTTTCCAGTGTATGGGGAACCTCCTCTTAAAGGCCATATCTTCGACGTCATAAAGTCTCGCAAAACAATTGTTGACGAACATACGTTTGTTTGCTTCGTTCTTGTTCCTTCAGTAGATGTTGCGGCCCACTTGCTCGCAACTCGCTGGGTTCCTTCCATGTAACATCATAGTTTGTAGCCAGCTCACGCAGTGCAATTCCGTAGAAACGTGGTTTGTAACCATGAAGTAGTTCAAACGGTGTCTTCGCCGTTGATTTATTCACTGAATTGTTTAGGCTGCTCTCTGTATGCTTAAGGATTACGTTCCAGTCTCGATGTTCAGGATCCTTCATTGCTGTCATGATGGCAGGCAACACTGTGCGGTTAACATACTCTATATGGCCGTTGGCCTGGCGGTAACGCGAGGAGCTTAGCACATGTCGTATAGTTCGCGTCGTACAAAAATCTTCAAAAGTTCTTGGAGTAAAACAACTCCCTCGGTCTGTTATGATACTTTTCGGTAGTCTTCACTCAAGTATAAATTCCTCCAAGGCCCGCGGAATGTGCTTGAACCATGTGTCTCGTCTTGCGAAAAATCGCACGAACTTAGTCAAGTTGTCGATGGTAACCAAGAGTTGTTCGTTGCGCTTCTTGCTTGGAACAAACGGTCATGTGATCGAGGTGAACTGTCCGAAAAGGGTACTGCCCAAATGGGATTGGGTTGAGAAGTCCTTCCTTTTTGCCACCAGGAACCTTGTTAAAATGCACTCAGAACATTCCGAGATGAGCCTACGCGCATAGTTGCGCATACGAGGAAACCAAAACGTTTCCTAAAGCTTTGTCACCGATTGGTCCACTGAAAAATGTCCAAAGAGGTCGTGGCACAGTACCACTAACGCCTTTCGCGTTTGCTTTGGGAACACAAACTTAACTGATATATGGGAGTACTAATGATGGATAATGCGCACGAGCTTGTCATCTTTCATTCAGAACGTAGTTCTTAGTCCCATTCTTATTTTTCTTGGCACGAAGGTCATCTGGCTTTTCTGAAATCTGGAATAGCTGATGAAGCTCCTCGTCTCCTCTTTGCATGGCGAGTATTTGATCTTCCAAACTGCAAGTCAGACATACTTCAAATTGCCCTTCCAGAAGATCATTCATGGTGTTGCTTGGACATTACACAGGTTGACGACTGAAGGAGTCAACATGAGACACATCGGTACCAGGTCGGAGCCTGATATTAAAGACTGTGTTTATGACTATTACTCACAAAATAAAGGCCTTATATTTTCAGTATAGTATACACAATGAACCACTGACCCGCGTTTTAGAATACAAATACTTAGGTGTTACAATATCTCATGACCTTCGTTGGGGGGCTCACATCAACAACATCATTAAAAAAGCTAACTCAAAACTGTGGTTTCTGCGACGAACCTTGAAGGAAAGCTCGAGTGACACCAAATTAACAGCGTATAAGTCGCTAGTGCGACCACTATTAGAGTACGCGGGGAAGTTTGGGATCCTCACGCAAAGTGTGACGTGCTAAAACTGGAGAGGGTGCAGCGGCAGGCTCTGTGTTTTATTTTTTCCAGGTTTCGCAGGTTGCACTCCCCCACTGAGCTGTATTCCAAAGCAAATCTCCCCTTACTAAAATATCGACGAAAAAATAAAAGACTGAAATTCTTGTTTATGATATGGAATAATCTGCTTTTGGTTGACAAAGATAGTTATTTGACACCGCATAAGTCGAGGATCTCTAGAAATAAGCACAGTCATACTCTACAACAGAACCGGTGTCTGAAGGACTGCTTTATGTATTCATTTTTTCCATTAACTATCAGCGATGGAATCTACTCCTTGAGGCGGTGGTTTCCTGTCATTCCTTATCCTTGTTTTGCGCTCGAATTGATATGTACACTGATGACTCACTGTATTTCTAGGATTGTTTTTCTTGTGTCACGGTCGCTAAATATTTGTACTTTGTGGTATTGTTGTAATAGCTGAGTGGTGATGTATTGTATAGTTGTTTTTTATGTATTATTTGTTAACCCACACCTATTATAGTCCTACATAGGACTGATATGTGAAATAAATAAAATAAATAAAATCAACTTCTTGAAAGAGGTCGACCCATCTAGCTATTTGTGGCCTCCGAGTTCGCTGGGGATTCCAGTAAACTAGCGCCTGGCAGTCTGCAACTCCCGTGAAGCGGATGTCCAGGAGTAGGGACCTTAGCCGATCCACACACCAAACAATGTCAATAAGCTCCAGTCTTGTTGAGTAATAGCTTCTTTCTGCCTCAGTGGTCTTTTTTGTTACACAATAGGCAAAATGCCAGTTGTTGTCTTTTTACCAGTCCCTTCGAGGTAGCATTCGTGTGGAGTTCGGTCTCTGCTTTGGGGTCAAAAAGCCGTAATGGCGCATTCACAGTGGCTGTTGCGCTGCATTTGCGAAGCGGTTGCGGTTCGCGAGCGACTCCGTTCAGACACACCGAGACGCGGTTGGCGGGTTCTCGGCGATCACGCGTGCCCTTTTGAGAGTTGAGTTTTGCCAACCTTGTACTATACTTTTGAACTCGTTTAATCCACAATCCAAAGGCAGAATTGAATTAATTTGGGACAGTAGGTTTTTCTGTTTGCACGCATCACGAGTTCACGCAGGGGAAAAAGAGACATAGACCCGCAAAACCCACCTGCGCGATTCCCTCGACTTCGCCCACAAGTAAAGCTTTGCTAGAAGCGCCTTGCTGAATCAGAAGAGGATGCCCCCCGGTCTTTTCTTCTATGTGGACTCTTCCCGCACGAATAGCTGGAATAAGAGTTATGGGGTAAACTAGCTGATGAGCATTCATACTTAAAGAAAAAAAAGAACGAGAGGGAAAATAAAGGGACAAACACAATGAAGACCTCGTTGTGTTTATCCCTTCCCTTTTCTCTGTCTGTTTGATTTTTCAAGTATGAATAGCTGACTTTATTTTCGGGATACAGGGCCAGTTTTCCCCCCTCGTAGTTTGTTCTTATCATTTTCAAAGTAGCGAGCGGCACTAGGGGACCGTGGTGTGGGAAATATATTCGGTGCCAGCCTTTCGTGGCTTCGTCGGTGGTGAACTCTCCTCTCGTCCCTCACACGTCGATTGAGTCTGCTGTTTGTTTGACGTTAGGCTCAAATAAACGCCGTTCGGATTGCCTACGCATCCATTGGTACGTACACTTTATTCCCTGAATAGATTCCCTTTATTTTTTTTGGTAGTAGAAACGTTACAGGTCGAGCTAGCGCAGGTACCAAGTCAGCTACGAGGTGGTTTGTTGCCTACGCAATTAGGCCCACGATGTCTCTATCGGCCTTCCTGGTGGTCAGGCATAGTGTATGGGATTCTAGTTTACCCCAAAGTCCTCAGTGAGGCAAATACCCACTCCGTAACTCGTCTCGTCAGTTGCAAAAGGTGGGTTTGGACTTACCTTGCTGATCGCTGTGAGGCAACATCCACTCCGTAGTCCGCTGCTATGGCGGCTACGGCCGGGTCCGTCCGTTAACTGCCGTTAGGCTCCGGTGGACAGGAGACCACACCAAACACAGGGATATCGTAGAACGTGTTTATTCGGCTTACGCCACACGCTTGCGCCCGTAGGCGGTACAAAAGAGAAAAAAAGGTTGGCGCTGCCTTAATTGACAGTATCGCCAGGAGGGGGGTCCGCGCTGCCGTAATTGGCAGGATCACGAAAAAGGGGGAGCAGTGAAACAACGATGAATGCTCCGTCGAGCGTATACACCCTCCGTAGCCAAAAGCCCCCGGACACAGGTTGGTGACCGGCTTATGTAGCCTGCGGGAAATGGACGCGCTCGGGGAGGCCGGTAGAAGGTCACTCGAAAATAATCACTCCCAAGGGTGTGCCGGCGGCACATTCACCCTACGTGGGCAAGGGAGAGCTGGCCCCTTCGGGGAATTTAGCCCCATGGTTCCTTGAATCCGGGAGGCCGACGCCATGGGTGACGACGTCATGGTTCCCACAAGCGTCGAAAGCGTTTAGTAGTTCACGCAACTGAATTAGTGGGCACAAAAGCTGCTATTTCAGTCGATAGGGGACAGGTTCCGATGTTTTACGGGCAAACTGTACGAAGCAGCGAAGCGACGAGCTTTGACACCCTGAATAACAAGCAAACTAGCTTACGCGAACCAAACCACCGGAGCTATAGCCCGTTAAGATTACGAGTCAATTATTTTCGCGACAGACTCAGTGGCCGACGTAAACATCACATTTCTTCGTTGATTTGTTCGCTGCAGCGCTAGGACTACAGCGCCTTAGAAGCTTCACCAGCGAAAGATTTCATCTTGTGTCGAAAGCCACAGACGTCACATCAGCGTCGCGTTGCGACTGATTGCCGCTTCGCGGTTCGCGAAAGCGGTTGGTAGTAATCGGTCCCGAAGTGGTTGGCAACAACGCGTCCCAACCGCTCGATCGCAGCCACTCTGCGGTTGAGAACGCGCGGAACCGATTCGAGTGTGCATGAACGCGCCACACCGGCCTCGATGTGAGGCTTCTTTTTAGGTCTCTGAAGCTGCTTTCTTGTTGCGTTCGCCATTTTTCTTTGTCAGTATTGTCAGTGGTTCGGCGATTGGCAAATACAACAAAATTATTTTAGAAAACTCTTAATTCCAAAACTTACTTTACGTCATATACATCCACACGGATCGGAAACTGATCAATGACATTTGTCTTGGCCTCCTGGCTGAATCTGCCCTCCGTTCAAAGGGAACCCCACAAAGTCTACACTGTCTTGGCCAAATGCGCACTTGCTGAGGTACAGGGTCGATTTCGCGTCCCTGAAGGCCTGCAAAACCTGCTGTAACTATTGGATCATACCATTCCAATATGGCACTGGGATGAGGACGTCATCTAAGTAACACATCACTACTCTTCATCTCAAGGGTCCCAGGACACGATTCACAGGACGTCTTGCTTTAAGAGGTGCCTTCGTGAGGTCGGAAACCATCCTTTCGAACTTGCCAGTTTCGTCCGGTGTGATGAAAGCTGTCTTGCGCTCAGCTTTTTTCTTTAAAGGGGTCATGAACCGATATTGGGTTGGAATGTTTATGACTTCGCAGAGGCGTACTGTTCTTAGTCTGGACAAGTACACTCGCGCAGACCACCACCGGTTCAGAAGCTTGTGTCGCGGTGAAACTGCGAAAATAAAAGGGGACTATTTCTTTCAGTCTTGCTTTCGCAAAGCTTGATTATGTAATTGTGGGATCGAAACCGCCTGCTTGATGACAATCGAGCGTGGCTCATGAAGTGGACACGAGAATTGCGTGAGCACTCGACTCCGGCTCGTAACAATCAATGCCTCTGCGGACACTCGGGTAGTGGCTTGTGTCCAACCACTGCGGTGATGACAATAGCCAAACAATAACAATGGCTTGAACGCAGCACGCGTTTTCTACTTTGCCAACCCGAGCGCGTGGCTATGATCAACGTTGGCAGCATATTATAGGCACCAGGCCACGTGGCAGCTTGTTCTGGCTCTGAGTTGAAGGGATGAACGATGCTATGTTAATAACCGAATAAACTAAAGCAAGTTTATTCGGTTATTAACGTTAGGAAGTTAATCTAATTAGTATTTAGCGGAAGTAGAAAAATCGTTTCATGGCCTCTTTAAGGGTACTTGTAGGTAACTCCGTGCGACATCCAGGACAGTGGAGGGTGTCGCTCCAGAAGGTCCTTCGAACTGGTCATCAATGTTGGGTACCGGGTACTACTTCACTGTCTGGGTGTTCAATCTCCTATAGTCGATCAGAAGTCGCTTCTTTCCATTCTTCTTGTCCACTACTAGCACAGGGATATCATGGTCAGAGGTGGTATCGGTGACTATCCACGAGCTTTTTCCATACTTTACAATTTCACGTATTGTTGTTTTTTTTTCGTTTTTTTACTTTTAGCGTTTGTTTGATTCGGTCGCGTAGAGAAATGTGTGCTTCCTGGAACCACAACGATGTCCATTTGTAGGAGTGATGTGACTTCCAATTCGCTTGACGAATTGGGAGTCACATCGTTCAGTAGTTTTACCGGTGCAGAGCGTTGCAGGTCTGAAATCGTGGGTCCAACGTTGACTTCGGTCTCTTGAACGCGTTGTCTCTTGTTATGGACCACATGGGCATGCCCTACAGGTCAATCTGCGAAACTTCAGCTGGCTTGGCTCGTCCAAATGGTTCTCGTTTTTTGACGATGGTCTCAATGTGAGTTGCAGAATACATAGGCACCCTGACATCGCAGAGTGTCATGTCGATCAGAAGATCTTGTTAACTCGGTCTTTCTTGAGAACCAATTCCTGTCTGGCTCTCATCTAAGTCTTTGTTGTTCTTCTAATTGTTGTGGGTGGGCGAAGGGACAGTCATTCCGGTGCTAAAATTGAAAATAGCCCCCTACCCTTGCGTAAGTCCTGCAGGCCAGTGCAATGAGCGTTCGTCCAACCTATAAGTCAACGGCTTGGGCTTCGTTCGGAACCACGACAATCGGGATATGTTTTACTAGAGCTCCATTAATGTTAATGTCGGCGGTGCATCTTCCAATTCTCTTTGTTGCGGGCACGTTGTTATTGCCAAAGATGTACCCCTTAGGGGTCTCGACTCTCGAATGATTTCTGTACCACTCCGTGCTGCCGCGGTAGCGCGAAGCAGACGGCTGAAGCCGCCCAGGTCAATGAGTCCAACAAGTATGTACTTGTCATTTAGTATCACTTCATTACGAAAAACATCAGCGTTCTTTATTTCGTCCGATGGTTCAATCACAATGTTTGCTTCGTTACGCTGCGCCGTCAGGTTGCCGTGGCGTGGCGTGTGGTCAGTCTCGTTGCAACGCAGGCACTTTAATGGTATTTTTGACTGGGTGCAGTCCCCTGCAATGTGACCATACTGGGAGCAGCTACAGCACTTGTGCTCCCTATTTTTGTTTGAAAACGGCAGACGCTTGCCTGTGGTGTTCCTTGCATCGCTGATTTTTCTTCTGTATGTCCTTTATTTGTCTTGGTTACGTGCTGAGTCGGTCGCGAGCTGTTTTTCTCGAAAACTAGAAAAACATTGTTGCCTTTCACGGTAAATTTTTTTGAGCTCTTGAATATCACACACAAAATCGTCTTCGACGTCATAATTTGTTTTTTATGCAACATTGCGCTAAGTTCTTTTCCAAGTGCCCAGGATCTCTTGTTCGCGTTTGTCACAAGAGTGAAGTCGCGCCTCCCGGCAGAAACGAACATTGGAGCCGAAATAGGCCACTGTACCCTCTCTGTGCTGTTGGACGCGATCCTGCATTCTCCGCCAACGCCCTGCTGCCCTGGGGTCTGGCTGACAAATGTTCAACGGAAACGAACTCCAAACTGATTTTAGCGCTGCGCGCGCGTACCAATCCCTGGCGGGTCTAGTAAGATAGGACTTAGCTGTTTTGAGGATGACAGACGACGGCCACTTATGAAACGTTGCTGTACAGTCTGATTTTGTACCTAGTGGCGCGCCGACTCTGCGTCTTCACTTTCGTCGAAGCTTGGGATGTTTTGCCGAGGTGTGGCATGATTTGAAATGTTGTCACGTCACGCGACTCAGTTGCTCCAGTGGGCGCCGCGTTGGTCGGAATGAAACTTTCTAACAATTAAGTCCTTCGGCGATCGGTCCTTCTCCATAATCACCCCCAGAAGTTCACGTACGGAGGGTGTGCTACTTGAACTGCCGCATTCGAGTGAGACGGACGCGTCTGCAGACCCGTCCTCACTTGTCCTCGGTTAGGCTTAGTCACTCGTCGCACTTCCATATCTTCCTAGTTGAATTCCGGTCGTTCTTGGTCATCCCACTTCTAAAATGTTAACTCACATTTTATCTTGATGTTGACTGCTCAGAAAGTTCACCCGAAGTCATGATTAGTCATGATAAGTAAAAAGTTAAAAAAAAACTGGTTTGCCAAGCAGACTTACGAACGGTTCTCTCGCACACGTGCACGTGTCATTCCTTCTTTCTTTTTTTTTTGTTTTTGGTTCGAGGTGGCGCTGCTTTCACCGCGCTCCTCCTTTTGCCACCATAGAGCGGCGGTCTATTTCTAAACACTGAAAATTCCTACACAGTTCTTTATCTTCGAGTCATTCTTACCGCTTATATTTTTTTTACAGCGGAGCTGTTAAAGGCTAGTTTCCCCAGGATCGTGTCCCCCGCAAAGAAATGAAGACACCGAACTCTGGACACCTACCGCCATCTATGAGCGACAGCGGTAAGCCACGTATCTGGTTGCCGCCGTCGCTCATAGATGGCAGCAGCCTTTCCACTCTGGCTTGCCGACTTCCGGTCGGCCATTACTTTTCATTGTACAGCACCGCTGGTCTTTCTTCTTCACCAGGGTGGAAACGCTGAAAGTTTTCTATTCAAAAGGTTTACGTGTTCAGAAAAGTAATACATATTTTTTATTTAATTACGCGCAAATGTCGAGACTTTAAAAGCATTAAAAATAATTAGCCGCACCGAAAAACAGCAGCAGGTGAAAGAGACATTGGCTAGCATATACAGTGGGAAAGTGACGCAAAAAACACACCATAAAGACGTGTCTTGTAATTGTCCGCCAACTGTCTGCGCCGAAAAATTCGAGATTTTTGTCATTTCTTCTAAGCAACGGATTTCCGATATCACTATGATAGTTCCTCACCAGTTGAGAACCTTGGAGAGGACAACACGGCAACTCCTCCGGCAAATATAACGCTGTACATGGCTATCAGGTTTTCCAGGGAATTGTCTAGATGCACCAGAACCTTGTCGCCTTTCTTCACACCGTGCCTCTGGAACCCAGCTGCGTATCGCTGAAACATCTTTAGGAGATCTGCAAACGTGACCTGTTCGTCCTCGCAGACCTGCAACATGTTTACAATTTTATACGTAATATCTTTTCGCGCAAGAGAATCAATAGCGATATAGGTCCTCTCCTATATCAATAGATATAAGAGAGGGTCACCAATGCATAGAATTCAACTTTTTTGTAATAGCCTTGTGCAGCATGATTTCTTTTCCATGCCTTATTTTACTTTGAATACCGAGTTGTGTCTGCAATTTATTTTATTATGACTGATGTGTCACCCCTGCACTTCACGTCTTTGCATGTTGAACTCATTTGTGACTTTTATGGGCATTAATATCAAAGCCTTCGCGGTGTTTTGGGCACGCAATAAATGCCAATACCAATACCAATAAAAAGCTCACTATCCGTTTTACAGGAAGTCTCCGCAGAACCACCAAATCTTGTGTCCTGACACGGCTATAAGGACAGAAAGCGATTAATTTAAGAAGTATTTATAAAATTAGACAAGATTGTAACTGTGATGCGCTATGATAAAAAAATGCATCGTTCAGAATGTTCCTGCAATCATGATTCAATTATCGCATTAAATTCAAAACCTGCTTGCATGCACGCGCTCTAAGTTATGCATATTTTGTGCAAAATCAATGATGTTGTCAGTCTTATGAATAATGTGATCTGCAGAACTCTTCAGCATGAGCTTGAAAGAGCTTCTGCTCAGTGACTTTAGCTTGGAAAGAAAGGCCACTCACCACTGTTCGTCAGTGTCCTGACAAACACTGGTGTGTGGTATTCACTTTCAATTAATCATTACGTGCTTTCGAAAATATGTTATTGAGCGTAATTGATTATGATTGTCTCAATAAAAATAAAATGCTACGAAGACACAAACTGCCGTTACAAATTTCTAGAATTTTCAGGTACATGCTACACAAGCTACATGAACAGAAGACGCTTTGCTAAGTCATTCAAGCACACAGAAACATGTTGCGAGCGCAGTTTAACGCGCTGGACGGGCTGGCGTCTGAAGCAGTAACTCTTTTAAAGCAAAACCTTAAAACCAATGAAACTTTGCATACGCGTTTGTTAGACCCCCTCCTTTCCTATTTCCTTCGAACTTTTTGTACAAACAAGGCGAGTGCGTGCAGCACTTGTACCCTGGTTCCGAGCCTGCCTTCTTCTTGGTGCCTGCGTCGTTTGGCAAAACGTCCATTAATCAGAGCATGTAAATCGCAGTAATTGCTCCTGTAGAATTGTGAATTCATCCGCAAAGAAATATTGCCGTTTTAACCAACGACGGCTTCAAGGCACCCTGCAGTGACGAATTTGTAGCTATGCCGCTCTTTACGGTCGCTCGTCTTGAGGTCGGCAAGGCACTCGTTAATTTATTATATCACTCAGTAACGGCTAATCGCAGCCAATCTTCTGCTAGGGAAGAAATCTTCGGCGGTTGCGTTACCCGCGCAGCCATCATACTCGCTACGGCTTCGGCAAACATATTCATGCCCCCCTCCCCTGTAAACAATGTTGCCTCTCTTACCCTTCAACATAGCCAAACATGACGTCCCAGGGTTTGCAGCAGTAAATTAGAAAATGATCTATTATACAGCAAGGTTTGTTTCACTAGGTTACCGTCACCGGGTCATTGTTGCAAGGAAAGTTAAAGTACTGCAAAACATTTAGCTTCACAAACGTTGTACCTGCCCCTATTAATGTGAAGATGCAGGAGGTTTCGAATTAGTTAGCTAAGAAAGCTGTTAGTAGTAGCCGAATAAAATTAAACTTAACAGGCTATATAAATCAGCACGTTCTTTTGAACACGGCGTTATCTCAAGTTCGTAATCCCGAAGGAAGCATATAGTTAGAGCTACGTGATTGTTAGCGCTACGTCCGCAACATGGTGCTGCCTTTTCTCTGTGTTGGCTTGGCCTGTGCTAGTTTGTAGTACATACGTGGTCTTCTGTCGCAGAGCAGCTAAGAAGCGGCGCTGCTTTGTCGCGGTGCTCTTTCTCGCCGTGCCGTTTTGACCAAGCTGCTTATTCGCGTACTATTTAGTAGTGGGCAGTAGTACTATTTAGTAGCATTCAGTAGTTTTTCACGTTCTCAAACAAGGCACGATTTGCTCGCAGACATCGTGAACTTGGTGTATTATATTTTAATAAATCACATCTTGCACTAACATCAAATTCCTGCCGTTTGCACTTTTCAAAACGAATAAAGTCTACGATGCCCGCCAACATTTTTTTTTTTTTTCTCAGCTTCTTATAAGAAAGAATCGGGGCACAAAGGAAACGGTAACTGATGCCAAATGTTTTGAAAACAGATCTATTGAGAAAAAAATAATTGATCCGCGGGTGTAGGCCCTCGCCGGTGTTGCTGTCACGGAATAACGTCCAGAAGGCCTAACTAAGGTAAGGTATCTCTCCAATAGCGTCATCTGCTCTGGAGCCAATGTCAATTCATACAAACCGGTGACCTTGTGGAAATAGATGTGGCCAGGGTAGGCGGAAAAGATGATAGGTTGGACGCCCTACTCGGATACATTTAGTAAATGGAACGCCTAAACACTTCAGCCCAACATTGTGTTCCTTGTGAAAGCGTGGAAAGTTTGTATATTTGAGTACATTCTATAAATCACTAATGACACCGCGTGAATTTTTGTTTTGCTTCGTTTTACGAGAACTTTTGCATTCTGACGAATGTACAGCCTCCAAATTTTTTAACAATATCGCGCGAACGCCGACCGGCTGGAAGATAAGCGCCTTATTGCGGCTTGAAACAACAGTTCAGCGAGACTACGCGCGTGTGGCAGAAGGCACAGGCCTAGGCTCGCTGACTTGTTTCACGCCGCGATAAGGCGCTCATGTACGGGTCGGTCGGCATTCCCGCGATATTGTTAAAAATCTGGAGGGTGTACTTACGAATGCGCTAATGGTTATATTTATTAGCATGTTATGAAGGTGCTAAATACAGGAAGGAAGTACGTTTAGAGAGATTGGTTTAAAACCTTACCAAAGCAGTTCGATTACCATGTTGCTCGAGGTTTCGTTTGACCACCTGGTAAAGAGGCAGTTCCTGAACGGCTTCCGATGGGAACGGCGAGTAGACAATGCCATTTTCGATTCGGGCCTTGAGTGTCATCTTTCAGGATGCGGGCAAGTGACTTACCTAGGACAAGAAACAATCTAGAGTCGCTCTTTGTTAGAGCCTTCCAGGAATTCAGTGCCGCTTAGCGGTTGAAATATCAGTCTTGTCGTTTTGTACGCTAAAGAGTGTTAGTACATCAACGACAGACGTTCAAACGTGACGGGGTATTTTGTCGCACAGGTCGTTTAATATTCGTTTCAGTTTCGATGATGACAAGAAACGGTCCCCCTTCTGTAGGCGGCGCTACTGCCCGAGTAAAACTCTCGATAAAGTTCGCCATATCAAGGGGTTTTCAGGATCGAGTGTGTGCCAACTGATGCATTAGACGTGAGTGCGAAACGAACTCTGACTCAGCGTTTGCATCCAATGGGAGGTATTCAGTGCCAAAAGTTCGTCCACTCGATTGTTTTCACGAGCTGTCGGGTATCATGCTGAAGGCGAGAATTTCTAGAATCCAGATGCAACCCTTTCAATAGGCCCTTTTCAAGTTCCATCAGGCAACACTGGCGGTCGCCGTTTCTCGGGCACCAAGCGTGCCATTGAGTCCTCGCGCCGAACGAGCACTGGTATACAATAAATTCTAAGCGTACGCTCCCAGACAATGGCGTACTCCGATAATTAGTGTAGCAGTTGCTAGATGGCGCGTACTTTTGGAAAGGGTCTATTCTAGGGCTGGAACTTCATCGATTAACCTACCGATTAATCGATGAATGCTTTAATCACGATTATTTTTAACTGGTTAATAGGTTACATTTTGACAAAAATAAATAAATAAAAAAAAAACTTGGAGGACGCTTAAGCTTCGCCTTTAAGAGTGGAACGCGACAGTGTTATCGGTGCCCGCTCGCATCGCCTTCTCATTCGCTTCTCGTGCTCCTCCTGCCAGTAAGCAGGAAGCTCGGCGGACATGGCCTAGGCAGTAGCATGTCTGGCTTGCGACCGACCGGTAGATGGGTTGTGGGTTCGAATCTTACTTAAAATTATTCAATTCGTTTTTTCTTTAAGGCTAATGAATTACTTTATAAAGCGAAATCATCTAAGACATTCGGCCACCTTCATTTAAGCATAACATGTCATGTTTTTAATCACTTTCATCTCACGCGTGACGTCACCTTTCACGTAAGCGTTGTACGTTGTTTTTTTTAATTTCCCACGAGAGGTCATGTGGCCGTGACGTCATGACCCTATCGACCAATCAGGATTTTCCCAGTACGCCACCGACATCGGCTTTTCTGCGACACGAGCTCCTTAACGCTATCGCGTTAAAATTCAACGCTTTCCCCACGCAGACATTGACGACTGGACCTGTATGAAGGTAAACGTTAGGTGAAATTTTGGTCTAAATTGTTGGGGCGAGATTTGGAACTCCAAAGAAATGGAGGTCCTACGTGTAACGTTCCGTGTTTTCGAATAAATTCGATAAAATTTGAAAAACACTCGCCGGTAAACTTTTCTTCAATTCGGATTTATCCGGAACACTCCACATTCGGAGGTCACCATGGCCAAAACGAAACAAAAGGCAGTTTTCTACAAATAAGTCTGGACAGAGCACAGCCTCAGCGGTCATCAGGAGAGGACTCCCCAGATTCCTTCAAAATCTCGTAGTATTGACCAAAGAACGTTCCCCGTTTATCCCGTAAGGTTTTGTTCCGGACAACGGGTCACGTTCTGGGTCATGACAAAAAACACTGTTTTTAGTTTCCAGATTGAACTCCCTAGAGGAAAGTAGGGTTGTGATTTGATAACCGTGAAAAGTATGAACCCTTAGATTTCATAGCAGGGACAGCTGAGGCTCCTATATTACCGCTCTACCCCGCGCAGTCGCAGGAAGGAGCGGTAGAATATGATGAAAAAAAAAAAACAAGCTTTCCAACGACTACGTCACAGAGTTCAGTGATCTTGATGTGTCTGTTTCAAGTTTTTTTTTTTTTTTTTCGTGGTGCAGTTAGTATTACTAATGGCAAGGGCGCCAATGTCATGTGACACACGTGCGTTCTTATAAATCGAGGGTAAGATTATACCCGCCGGTTAATACTGTCAACGACTTATTTTTCGCGGGCTCAATATTTTGCGATTTAGGTCAAAGCTGAAGTTTCGGAATAATTCGCGGGTTCCAATTTTGGCGACGCGGTGGGATTTCAACATTTATTACAATGTGTTTACATTTTACCGGAATTGTTCGAGGGACCTATTTTTCGCGAATTGTAGGCGGTTCGCGAAAATTAAGCCGTTTACAGTATATATTTTTATTTTCAATCTTGATAACTTGAAAACATAGCAAAAATAAACTCCCTACTTCGGAAAAAAGGGAATCTAACAAAAATGAGCTTCGATAAACTCCGAATATTCGGCAAATAATCAACTCGAAAGACAACCTCCGAATTTCACAAGAAATAAACTCCGAAAACACGGAATCCCATTTCTACGTGTCCCAGCCTCTTCAGCGCCGTGCGAGTGTCCGCTTAGCGCAGCAGGGGCTGTTGTGAACAATCAAGGGAGCTCGCTCTTGCCGGAGAATATCAATGAGCCTCTTTGCTTCTGTGACTGAAGTAATAATTTATGAGTTGTCACAAACTGAAGTAATAATTTGTGACTGTTCTCAACTATACACTTAAAGTTTGATTTAACATCTGAAATCGTACATTGCGTCGTTTATCACACAATGTTCAGCAAAAAGGCAAAAAGTGTAATTTTGACTTTTAAACAACTATTACGAGTGGGAATGAAGTAAACCGATTAATCGATTAATAATTCGATTAAAGGGTGGGCGATTAATCGGGTTAAAAGTTTTAATCGGCGCCCAGCCCTAGTCTATTCTATAGCGTGCGGAAGGTCATGAGCTTCATACCGCAATAGCATCAACCTAAATTTATCCACCAGGCCAAGGCCCGGACCCGAATCAACATACAAATAATAAATTGACTGAGAAACGTGAAACCATGTGTTTGTCCCAAGACTCAGAAATAAACTGCCCAAAAAGAGCCATACGCAGTTGTCCGCCGATGAGGGACAACCTCAGAAAAGGAGCAGGGTGCGTGGACTGAAACTGACATGAATATCGAATTGTCTCATACAAATAATAAACCGGGCGTGTATTTTTTCTGGCTTTAAAAACTTTTTTTTTTCTTTTTTAATCTCAAAATTACACAATTGCGGTTTGTGCGGGTGAGTTATGCGGCTAGAGAAATATAATCTAAGGGGCTAATGGTGACGATAAGTTGGTTAATTAACTAAAGGTTGTCAAGTAACTTTTCCTTAGTTGTGAAGATAAGTATATAGTTCCTATTACAAACTTGCTGAGCGTACGTCATCAAAAACCACCAAATCAGTCGGTTTTAGAAAGGCTTGGAGCGCGCGGATAGCGCGGTGTTATGCTAAGGTCATCAATCGTGCAACGGGAGCAAGACTGGCGGTGCGGAAACGCTCTCTTATCACCAGTTGTTTGGCACCGCTAGCTTTGAGCTTGTTGCACAAGTGGTGAACTTAGGTCATTAACGCGTTTCTCATGCGCTCCAACTCTTTCTAAAGTGTACTGGTTTGTTGGTTTACAATGACGCTCAGCACATTTCTAATAGGAACCACACGTTCATTTTCTTAATTAGAAGTTATATAACACATTTTAGTTCATTATCTTCGTGAAGATTATAATCGTAAACGTGACCTGGAAAAACAAAAACGTTAACTTCTTTTATAACAAATCTGTGAAGCTGAAAGAGAGCACCCTGTGTAAAATATTCATTCAAATAGCCATGGCAGAGACTCACGTTCGGGTAGCGTTAAAGCAGCGTATTTCTTCGCTTTACCGTAGAATAAGTTACGAATACGTATCCAGAGCTTCAAATATACTCTAGAACAGATATTAAGTCAGAACGAGATCAAGTCGGTGCGGTCAGCGAGAGAGCGAACGCTAACATAGAAGGTGGTACGGACAACTGCGCAGAACATGCGCACAAAAAGTACCAAGTGAACTTTGACATCCTTATTCAAAAATAAAACGCCATAAAGCTTTTTATCGTCGCTGTCAGTGACCTGCACCGATCGCTGAGAAGTAAGTTAGTGCGCACAAAATCGTGGCACCGGCTCACGAAAATGACATCCTGCTCCATAAAACAAAACAAAAAAAAAATGAATTCACATATGCACATCCTGTGTCTAACGTTAACGATCAAAGCCAGTCAAAAATGTAAAGGTACTAAAGGTGACTTTTTTTTTTTCATTTATTAAACTGGACTGCACGACGAGATCAAGCGACAATGAGATATACAGGGTGTTCGAGTTTAATTAGAACATATTTAAAAAGAGAATGAGATTTAGACGAGTGCCACCTTCCCCATTCATTCAATTCTTTAATTTTTATTCTTCAAATTTTGTTTTTACAGAAGATACAGAAATGAATTAAACCCATAGCCTTGAGGCCAGTGTGGGGCCCAAATAGAGATAAATTTCACATTGCGAAAGGCAAGCCCATAAAACAACAAACAAGAACATTAGTAACCTAACAAAGTGTTGAAGTGGTTCGCACAAATCTTATTCCAAGTCAAACATTTTTTTTTAACACAGTCGAAAATTTGATTTTTTTGTCATATCGGTGGTATTGAATTCAAAATTAATGATCCTTCATATTCTATTAGTCTTTGACCATACGTATTTCCACATGGAAGGGAATTGAAGATAAGATAGACATCAGCACTGGTTTGCCTTGCAGAGTTAAACAAACTTTATGAGAACGGTTCATTCGATGCTATAATCGTAAGGACAATTTAAGCTGGCGTTAATTTATACAAAAAGTATACAAGTAAAACTCGCATTGACTGGTCTGAACGTCAACTTGGGTCAGTGACTTCGCCAACTCTGCTCCATCTGTTTTGTCCGAAAGCTTTGCACGGTTTCCTTTGCAGCTGGCGTGTTCCTTTGCATGCAGTTCGCGATTGACGGCGTTGTTTTATTGGGGTTTGGTTTTACTGCGTATGAAAAGTGCAGAAACGTGTTGGTCGAAGTGCTATCGCTGCCGCATCTTGAATTCGCTCCATTCCGAGCATAGCATAAATAATCCCCTACCGATTTGGAGATGTGTCCATACGACATGACTTGAAGACGCGGCTTGAAAGTAATCAATCACTTGTTCGCGTTTTATAATATCTGCGTAATTTCCGCGCAACGAAGGTTTCACACCACTTCAGTGGGAAAATAAAAAAAAAATAATAATTCATGACAAATCCCGTTATACAGGAACAGAACTTCAGTTTTGCTAATCTGCAAAATAAAAATAAAAGAGAGCTCGCCTCAAATTACGTGCCCAGAAAAAAAAAAAAAAAAAAAAAACATCCGCACAGCCATAAAAAGTCAATTGACCAGTTCTTATATTTGCACGCACGCAAAGTTGAGAGGATATATACCTCTGAATTGACTTGTAGCCCGGTGTACTTCTAAGGAAAATGAATGCAGAGGTACCTCTAGAAATAGCGTATCTCATATATGTCAGTTACTGAGATTCACACCAGTCATCTCTGTTGTGAAGTGAAGAAGTAAACGTGCTGCGGCGCGGGATGCACGCACGTGCACTGGGACGTGCATGGCGTCTGGTTCGATTATGACAACTGGCGAGGAGAGATAAACTGTAATATATTGACGCAGTGTCACGACGCAGATATCGGGGAGAGGTACATGACGAGATGCCGTCCGTCGGGAAGCTGGAAGCGTTTGGTGCAAGTACAATTGAGTATGCGCGGAATACCAAGAACGTGTTTTCCTTTACTTCCTGGCCAACGATGTTGCCGAGGAAAAGAAATCGGCCGTATTTCTGACAAGCTGCGGGACAGCAACAAACTCACTGTTACGAAGTCTGCTCGCGCCAACGAAACCAGGAAAGGCGACGCTCACCGAAATCTTCGCAGCTCTCAATGCCCATTTCAAGCCCAGGGTATCGGAAGTTGTTGCAAGCTTCAAATTCTTCTCAAGGCGACGGCACGAAGGCGAGGCTGTCAGTGACTATGTAGCGGCGCTAAACAATTTGGTAGATGACTGCAACTTCAGCACTACCCGCGACCGCATGATGAGGGACCAGATAGTGCCCGGTATTTAACGACACGAGAATGCGGACACGGTTGTTGGAATAGTCAAACCTGAACCTGGAATCTGCCAAGCAACTGGTCATTGCAATGGAAGCCGCAAGGAAAGACGCCCACACCCTCTGTCCTCAGGCTGCGTCAGCGGGCGCAGTGGAGCCCACCAACTTTGTGGAACCGCCCAGACGGAATGCGCCTAACGCGGTCGAGCGTGGCTGTGATTGGTTTGCAGATAAATATCAAACGTCCCGGTGTCGCCACCGGGCAAGCACCTGTTTCAAGTGTGGACGTTAGGGGCACATTGCAAGGGCCTGCAGAGCGGCACCGACTGGCCCAAAGAATCGGATGGACTCTCGTTCTGTGCACCAAATGGACGACCTTTAGGAAACACAGCCCGATGTAGACCAGTGCGCCATGTGGTCGCTGCGAACAATGGGCCCCGGGCCTATGCAGGTTAAAGCCATCGTGAACGACGTGCCACTAGTCATGGAGCTGGACACCGGCGCCAGCGTTTCCATCATCGGTGAGCAAAATTTCAATGCACATTTCCTGGAACGCCGTTAGAACACTCCGAAGTGAGACTGAAGAGCTATTTGGGAGGGCTCTCATCGGTTCTAGGGAAGATTACTGCAGCAACCAGGGTGAGAACACGTGAGTCGACACTGCCGTTGTTTGTGGTGAAGGGGACATATCCGACACTGCTGGGCAGAGACTGTATGAAAGCCTTCAAGATTACTAATTCAAAACCTGAGGGGGTGAATGCGGTCAGTTC
This sequence comes from Ixodes persulcatus, assembly GCA_013358835.2. Lineage (NCBI taxonomy): Eukaryota > Metazoa > Arthropoda > Arachnida > Ixodida > Ixodidae > Ixodes > Ixodes persulcatus. Next base: position 383,076 of record JABSTQ010009043.1, on the reverse strand, counting down.
CGTCCCAAGCCTAGTCGAACAATCCAGCGAAGTTTTTTTTCAAAAACGCTTAGAACAATGCAGGGTGTGTCGGCAAAGATCATCCTGAAGGAAGGGTCAAGACCGATTTTTTAAAGCACGACCAGTGCCATTCGCACACCGAGACAGAGTAGTAGAGGAACTGCAGCGTATGCAGCGCGAAGGCATCATACGCCCCGTCAAGACGTCGCAGTGGGCTGCAGCCGCTGCACCCTTATTTCCTGTGGTCAAGCAAGATGGCCGCGTGCGCCTTTGTGGCAACCTCAAGGTCACCATCAATCCAACGACGGTCAGCGAAAGCTATCCGGTTCCTAGGATTGAGGAGCTGTTCGCGAAACTGAGCAACGGGGTGAAGTTCACCATGCTCGACTTAAAGGACGCATATCAACAAGTCCAGCTGGATGCACAGTGACAAGAATTGGTCGCGATCAACACTCTGAAAGGCCTGTTTACGTTTATAAGGCTTCCATTTGGCGTGGTGTCCGCCCCTGCCTTGTTCCAGCGAGAAATGAACAATCTCCTGGGCGATCCGCCGCACGTTGCGGTCTATTTCGATGACATTCTTGTGACCGGTGCAAGTGACGAAGATCACTGGAAGAATGTGTGGCAGGTCCTCGGACGCCTTCAGAAGGCAGGCCTTCGTTTGAAGCTAGCCAAGTGCGAGTTCATGAAGGAGTGCATGGAGTATTGAGGGCCTTTTTTTTGTTTTTGTTTTTCTCTCCTGTGAATACTTTAGCACGATGCTGCTTAGCTGTCAATATTAAGGGTCTGTGGACTCGTCAAGTTGCAATGCTGTAGCTCTTTCCCACAGCTCCTTCATCTTCTTTGTACAAGGTGAAAATAAACTGATTTAATTCGATTTGATATTATTACGCGCAAAGGGTTGCATCACAGCCCTAAGAATGTCGAGGTGTCCTGTTGGCTCCGAGACCGCAGGATGTCAATAGCCTCTAAAGCTACCTGGGCCTTATTAACTTTTATCGTAAGTTTATTCCCCGACTTTCTGCAGTACTGCACCCGCTGAATCATCTGCTGGTTCCGGACGTGCCATGGACCTGGACGTCATCTGAAGAGGAGGCTTTCTCCCAGAGTAAGTCCCTACTGGCCTCAGCAGAAACATTGGCCCATTTCGACCCGAAGAAGAGAACTGTGTTGGTCACGGACGCATCTCCGTACGGTCTCGGTGAGGTTCTTGCGCAGAGGGAGGTGTCGGGAGAAGAGCGGCCTATCGCATTTGCGTCGCGGAACGTGGTTGCTGCCGAGCGAAACTACAGCCAGCTTGACAAGTAGGCGCTTGCTATCGTGTTTGGAGTGACACGTTTCAAGCAGTATCGTTGGGGGCGTTCGTTTGAGGTGGCCACTGACCATAAACCACTACTGTGGCTGTTGGCAGCTGACAAGCCCATTCCCGAGTCATGTTCGTCACGTATCTTACGCTGGGCATAGTTCTTGTCGGCGTACGATTACACCTTGAAGTACAGGCCTGGCGGAAAGATTCCTCACGCAGACGGACTGAGTCGGCTGCCCTTACCTACAAGCGAGTTCCAGGTCGAGTGCCCCCCAGAGGTGGTCATGCTCCAAGGATTCTACCCAAGACTATTGTCAACGCACACGGTCGCAGCAGCTACGAGCAGAGATCCGTGCTTGTCACAGCTGCGAGCAGCATTCTGGACTGGTCAAACGCCGCCCTGTGGACAGCCGTGGAAGCCATACGAAGCACGGTTCCAAGAGATGAGCGTTCAAAGTGATTGCATTTTAGTTGGAAGCCAAGTGGTAGTCCCCACGTCCTTACAGGCAGATTTGCTTCAGTTGCTACACGAAAGTCATCCAGGAGTATCGAAAATGAGAGCAGTGGCCCGGAGCCATGTATGGTGGCCAGCTCTGGATGAGGAGATCACGGCGGCAGTGGAGGCACGCCGTACCTGTCGAGAACATCCGCGAGCGCCAAGATGGGTACCAGTGAGGCCACGGCCATTTCTGTAAAGGCCGTGGTCTCGACTCCATGTAGACTTTGCTGGACCCCTGAGAAACACCTACCTGTTCATTGCTGCCGACGCGTATCCAAATGGATTGAGGTATTTCCAGTAAGCACATGCTCGACGTCTGTGACAGTTGATTGTCTGCGAAAGATGTTTGCTATTCAGGGGCTGCCGGATGTAGTTGTATCAGACAATGGTCCGGCATTCGTGAGCGAAGAATTCAAGACATTCTTACGGAAGAATGGCATAATACAAGTGCTGGTGCCCCCGTACCATCCCGCGTCGAATGGAGTGGCCGAGCGAGCAGTGCAGACGATTAAGCAGAAGTTGAAGAAGGCCGGATCAGGGGACCTTCATACGCAAATAGTCAGACTGCTGCTGTCATACAGGACGACGCCGCATGAAGTGACGGGCTGTAGTCCTGCTGGACTTATGATGGGTAGGAAGCTTAAGACTGAGCTGGGCTTGCAGCGACCCGATCTTCGGACCACAGTGAATCTAAAACAGCTCCAGCAGGACGTGCGCAAAAATGGACCATACACGAGGATCACGGATATCGAACCCGGAATGCCAGTCTTTGCTCGGAATTTCCGACCACGAGCTCGATGAGCTTGGCGGCCAGTTTCCGAGCTTGGTTCAGTCTCTCGTGAACAACGACTTAATAGTCCGATACATCACATAGTTCAGCGAGCTCCTGGCGGCCATAAACGACATCAAGGGGGAGCACAGGGTCACGGCCGTAGACAAGGAAAAAAGGTGACTGACGAACGGTGTCCTGGAATCCGGTATTATAGCAGAAAACAGCGTAGGGAAGGACGTCAGCCCATTTGTCGCCCCCGGCTGTTGTCAAATTAATCATCTGCTTGAGCGTATTGTTCGCCCGCTGGCAGAGGCCGTTCGCAGCAGGATGGTACGCTGTCGTAGGCGAGTGCTCGATGCCACGGTGTTGAAGGTACGCCGAAGTCGAGCGTGCCATCATCTGAGTGCCACGATCAGTGATAATTACTACTGGGCAACCGTGCTTTAAAATTATTCGACGTTCGATAAAGTTCTGTACCGTAACCGCTTCAATGTTCCGCACAGGCTTGGCCTCAACAAATTTCGTGAGGTAGTCGATGGCGACAATGATGTATTTGTAGCCTCGATATGTCTTAAACGATCCAACAATATCTAGCCCTACCATCTGAAAGAGGGAGCGGACTTCAATCGGTTGCAGCAGTCCAAGAGATGCCGCAGATGACATCTTCATATGTTGGCAGAGATCGCAGTGCGTGACAAAGTTCTTTACGTCCCTGAAGAGTTTCGGCCAGAAATATATTGTGTAAATAGCTCCGAAGGTGCGTATGATGCCCATGTGTGCGCCGTACTTTACTCCGTGGAATTCGCGCAAAACTTCGGCTCTTTTCTAGTCAGGAGGGCAGACCAAGAAACGTTGATTGATGGGGCCTTGACCCCTCATGTAAAAGACTCTGTCATGAACGACAAACTTGTGCAGTGCTCGCCTCTGCTGTTTACGTGTGCCAGCACTTCCGTCCAGAAGTTTGAAAACGTCCTGGCAATACGAATCCTCATGTTGGTCACGTGAAAGATCCTCAGCCCGTTGCAGGAAGGCCGGAGATGTGACACAGAAAACTTTGTCACCTAGCTCCCGTGTTGACTGCGGAGTACGGGAGAGGCAATCTGGCGCTCTGTGTAGAGCTCCTGACTTGAAGATGACCTCGAAATCGAACTCCTGCAGGATGAGCGACCAGCGGAGTAAGCGTTGGTTCCCCTCCTTGTACCGCATTCCCCAGCAAAAAGCATGGTGGTCGGTAACAACTTGAAACTTGCGACCCATGAGGTACGGGCGAAGCTCGTCCAAAGCCTACTTGACGGCAAGAGCTTCCATCTCTGTTGATGTGTAGTTGGACTCTGAACCTTTGAGGGAGCGACTCAAATACACCACAGGTCTGAAGTTTCCGTCTTCGTCCTCTTGCAATAGCAATGCTCCCAGCCCAAGCTTGGGAGCGTCGGTGTGAACTTGGAAGTCAAAGCGTACGTCTTCCGAAAAAAGCTTCAGAAGAGGTGGTTCACACAGGGCATCCTTGAGGGCTCCAAACGCTGCATCTTGTTCTTCATTCCAGAGGAAGTTTGTTTCGTTCTTGAGAAGTTCGCGCTAAGGAGCAGCAAGAACACTGTAATTCGGGGTAAACTTCCGGAAGGAAGATGTCAGGCCAATGAAGGATTGGAGTTCCGGGATGTTGCGGGGAGCCGGAAACCCATGGACAGCTGCCAATTGGAAGGGTCTGGAGAAACTCCATGCTTCGTGACAATGTGTCCAAGGTACTTGACTGACGTACAAAAAAAAAATACTTTTGTGACTTGAGCTTCAGGTTCGCTTTGTGGAACCTCGGAAAAACTTTTGCAGGTGCGTCACATACTCGTCAAATGTCTTGTTGTAGACAACACAATCGTCCATGTAGACAAGTTAGTGGTCGTATTTGGCATTCTCGATGATAGTGTCTACCGCACGCTGACAGGTAAACGGAGCACCCTTGAGTCCAAATGGCATCCTCAAGAACTCATACAGGCCCCACGGAGTAACAAAGGCCGTTTTCTCGACATCTTCTGGCCGCATGGCAATTTGATAAAAACCAGAAACCAGGTCCATGACAGAGAAAAACTTGCTCCCTGTCAGAGTCCGCAAGGCGTCCTCAATTCGCGGAAATCGGTAGACAGTGTCTTCAGTGACCGCGTTGATCCTTCTGTAGTTGACTCACATTCGTGTTGATCCGTTCTTTTTCGTGACTAAGACCAAGGGGGATGCCCACGAACTGCGAGATGGTTGCACAATCTTGGCATCGATGAGATCCTTGATCATCGCCTTGACAAGATCACGCTGCGCCGGCGACAGTCGACGCGGTCTCTGGGAGATAGGTCTCGCATTACCTGTCGGAACGGAGTGCTGCTCAAGCCGACAGTTTCCAACGTCAGTGCTGGTTCGCACGAAGCAAGTCATGTTTTTCGCAAGGAGCTCTTGAACTTGTTGAAGCTCTTTAGGTTCCAGCATTGTACCAATGTTGAACGTGACGTCCTCAACCGATAGCGGTTGATGTTGAAGGCCGACGATTTCCAAAGCATTCGGGCGATCCAGGTCCTCCGGCGAAGGCAGGCTTGACGTCGTCGCTAAGCTTAATGTCTTCGACACTTGTGACCCCCCTAGCGACTCCGACAGTAGCATCAGAGGGTAGAGCCAAGGGCACCAGAATCCGTCCTGTGATCTCTCAAGCAGGCCTGATTTGAGACAGATGTATGACATATCAAACCATAATATATAGCCATTACGCAAACGTTTCTAATAGAGCGTTGGGAGCTTTGACTCTGGGTGAGAAAAGGGTACACGCCTCCTACCATGGCATGGCAAAAAAGTCCCTCATTATCATGGTTGGTAGTCCGCATATTTGCCATCAAAGGACTATACCCTATGACAAGTCTCCTGTGCCAAAGGATGCAAGTTGCAAAGTTTGCAGACTGCCGCGAACCGTATCTGCTATCCGCAAAACTTGCAAAACATTCATCCCACAGTTTGTTTGTGTATACACATGTATATCCACGGTTAAGAAACACCCAGGGAATGATTGTCTAAAACTTTGTTTATTACTTAGTCAACGGTGTCAGAAACCTCTAACGATATTTCGCACTTCACTTCACAAGAACATCATTGCCATCTTTGCTGTCAGTTTGAAGAGCTTGTCCTTGCTCTAGTAGAGCACATTTCTGCTGCATTTCTTGACAATGCCAATGCTGTTTACATTTTTTTAACATCTTATCTATCTTACATATTTCTTGGTTTCTACAAATAACAAAGTCTGTTCATGCAACAGCTCAGAAGCCTAAGCAAATGAACAGTGGAGAAAACAAAATGTAATCATTCTTTTTTATGTGACAGATCCTACATTCTGTACAGTGATGTTCAAACCACTGCATGAATTTCATAGGTAAACAGAATTAGAGTGGAGTGTGCGGTACGAGTTCAATGTCAGAGTCTGAACTGCTTGCTTGGGCATGCTGCAAATGTGCCGAGTAGTTTTAGTGACTCTTTGTTGACAGCAGCTAGAGTATCAGTGGCGTACGCAAGATTTCATTTCGGGGGGGGGAGCAACGGGGGACAAGATAAGGGGGTAAAGGGTAAAGGGGGTCAAGATAAAAAAGAAAAAGAAGTACAAGAGGAAATAAAAGAATTTTAATTTTTTTTTTTCTAATAACTATGCATTCTTCTATTAAATAATTAAAACAGTTGTCATATTGGTTTTGGGACGATTATGATGCATAAAAATGCTGCTCCCGAAATTCCCCACCAGGAAGGCGTTTGCACTTTATTTTTTTTATTTACAAGTCACGTTAACAGAAGGCACTAAAGTTAGCAGAAAACAAGAATCATAAAAACAAATATTTTATAAAGCACGGCTTCAATGCACGAAGCCTCCAGTCATCGGGGCTGATAAAACAATGATGCTTAAGTAGAAACGCGGAACACCTTGATGAATACACGATAAACACTGGAAAGCTGCTCCACCATAAATTACTCCCCATCTTAACCTGATCTAACCAACAAAAATCTCACGTGATTTGTTCGTTGGTGTCGATTTCTAAGGTTTCCGAAGTTCGTTCACAAAAGAAAGTCAAGGAAGTCACACAACGCAACAAAGGAACAATAGAAAATGGTTTACACACTCACATATTGCACTTGGCTCTCGTCCTGAGGCATGCAGTAGGTCGCACACTCGCGCCCCTATCTCGCGCGGTTCTCAAACTGCCGATGACAACTTCCGTACTCGAACCTTGAACCGCGAATCCCGCGCATTTAGGCGCCTATATTCACTTTGTTAAGAGTTTTCCCTCCATCCGAGGAGCCAATCAGATATCGCTCTTTTTAGGCCAATGGGAGCCACGCGGTACAAAACAAACATATATGATACAAAATCCAATTAAGAAAAGACACGTGCACATACCCCCGAAAACTCCCAAAACCTTTCGCCTTAACTGCCGACCCTCAGCCGGACACCGTTTCCAGGAAAAACCCCTCGTCGGGGTGCAAGAACAGTATCGACGCTTCTTCTCAAAATAAAAAAGGCTACAAAACATCGAAGGTCCCCGCTGCGCTCGAGCGAGGCACAGCGCAGGGTACGCTCCCAGAGCGGGGGTCCTCGAGGAACAATAAGACGGGGGACACGGGGCCGCTCCGTGGCGACGACAAACCAGCCCCGGCGACTCCGCGCAATTGGGGCACGCGCGAAGCAGTAAAAGTAGAAGTAAACAAATATATTTTCTTTCCTGAGTAACGCTAGCAGCGCAGCCTACTTTACAATTTATTTAACAAATGAGATGTACAGCCGATTATAGTCTATATATATGTGTGTCTGTGTGTGTGACTCCTGCAGTGCCGGCTACTCCTCGACGACCGTTATATAAAACTATATTGGAACAAAAGAAAACGCAAAAGCAACAACACACACATACACAAAAAGCAGATTGCGGAGGCCGCGGCTTACACGCCCAATCGCGCAACCCGCAGTCCTAGGTTACGTTTATCGCGATCTGTGGGGTCCCCAGAAGCTTGACCCTTCTTATTAAATGTTTGATGTTTTTGTCGTTGTTTCTTCTTACTAAAGGTTGTGTTGTATCGTTTCACACGCATGGAAATTCAGCAAAGCCTTAAATACTAAGTCGGATGCTTCCATAATCCTTGTGCTGTGGTTTGTAGAACCTTTGGTCCTATATATTTCTGTTATATCGCACAATCCATGGCTTTCATAAAGCGTTGAATCTTGATTGGAGATGGGGGTTTATTAGCAAATTAATCCGCCTGATCGCCCTCCTTTAATAGACTAATCAATCAATAAATTCGTTAATTGAATATTCCCCAGTCATATTACATGAAAGACGTTAAAACTACGTATATTTTATTATTTTTACTATGTCATAAATGGCATATTGCATTCTCTTCCTTTTTATTTCTTTTTACAACTTCTCCACAAAGTTGGCCCCGCTGTTTAAAAAAAAAATACACAACACCGCAACGATACTGATGAACCCGAGAGTCAGTGACCTCGCCCATCCCCCCCTCCCCCCCGGCTCGGAAATTTCGGGGGGGGCCGCGTCCCCTTCGCCCCCCCCCCCCCCCCCCCCCCCTGTGTACGCCACTGGTTTGTATAATAGATGGGTAAACTGCTCGACAACCTAAAGTCTCCTTCATTGGCAAACTGCTCGACAACCTAAAGTCTCCTTCATTGGCACACTTGAAAGTGCTTGCATGGGCTATGACTACCAAACAAAGCTGGACTTCATGAGGTATTAGAAGCTCCTCATAGTGGTGCGAAAGCATAGGCCATTGCCTTTGCTCCAGTGGTTGGGCAATCACAGTGGCTGCAGTTTTGCGTATCTAGGGAAACCTGCGGGTTGAGGGACTCGCCTTTCCCGAGGCCAACAATCTCCAAGAGCCCTTTTCAGTCATTCGTCAGAACCTGGATTTTAAGGACACTGTTAGCGAGAGACGCGACTGGTAAGTCGTCTATAGTTGGTCAATCGCGAATAAAATACGTTTTTTTTAGAAATAAGACTGGTTTAAAAAAGGCTTGTACCAAACAAAGCATAATGACGTCCCAGCGGCCATGCTGGCTTCCCGCTGCCTCTTACTGTTGCTCTCGATGTGGCTGTCCCGCTGTCACCGAGCGCTTGAGCAAGCTAACAACACCCTTGACACGAAGTCACTGCAGGTATCTTATGCAATCGAGCCAGGTTACAAACTGTAAGAAGGACTTTGTCGTGTTATATTATGTGCAATTAGTCTCGTCATTCGGCATCTGGAGCAGTCATGGCAGTTCTAATTTCAGGCTCCTGAACACTGGAGCTGTTACTGTGGGTTTGCTGTTATCACCCCAGTAGACTTTGTTTGGAAATCACCTAAAGGATGGTGGCAATAATCGGCCACTGCCACCATGTTGTTTAGCCAGTAGACAAGAACAAGGTCATTCCCTCCTTGAGCCTAGACAAAGGGTCTTCTTTAATTTGTCGTCTTCTAAAAGGGGACCACACAGCTCAAGGGTGAGTGTTGCAGCTGATAATGTTTCAGCGGAGGCTTCCTCTAGGAAAATTGCCTGAACGCATTTGAAACTCACCGACACATCCGAATAAGCCTTTGAGGTATTTTGAATAAATAAATTTACCTCCAGACATTGTCCTAAAGAAATCAACCGGCTAGATCCAGTATACTTGCTAGAAATCTGATTAAGTAATCTGACGGTTATCTCGCGAATCTAGACACAGCTGTATTCTTAGCCAATAAGCCTCTTTACTATTCTAGAAGAACCGACTCGCTTGTAAGCTTTGTAGTCATATGCAGCATTGTATTCCTTTGCAAAAGGGCAAATGGTTCTATGAAATACTGACTGTCTTGAAATACATTTACCTGTACACACTGTGCAGATTGATTGTCGACTTCCCCTAGAGTTTTAGTAGATCGTTCCGATACCCCCAATAACGATACGATGCATGCGTGAAGGCGGCTGCGGAGTATATAGAGTATCGTTATCGGCGTCCTCGAAACGATCTAATAAAATCCTGATCTCACCCAAGCTGTTTGTATCACCTTGCATGCTTGCGGAGACTACTCGACAATCGTTCTCGATGCGTGCGCTGTTTGTATCGTTTTTCGCGCCATGTATTCTATGTACAGTTAAAATAAACAGTTGCGTGCGTGAAAGAAGTCATCTTCTTTGGATCACCTCTGGTTTCACCTGTGGTTGTTGTCCAGTGATGGGCACATCACAAAAAAGCAAAGCGCCATGCTGGCGAGCGCGAGGACCAGAGCAAACCAAAATACCACGAGGGCCGCCATCTTTAAAAAATTAAAAACAAAACCGAAACATAAAAAGTAGTTAGTTCCCCCATACCTAGGGAGAAGGCGCTTTGACGGGTTCAAAAAATAATTTAAGAACTTTTGCTTTTTTTAATTATTTTGTGGGAAACATAATTTAAATTTATTACAAAATAGTTTAATTTTGGTTCTTCTCTGTATTATTATTGTACGATATCCTAGATCACGTGCTCATCGATTGCCATAGGTACAGTGGGCAAACTGTAGTTCCACCATCGCTTGTTTATGTTTACCTTGGAATACCATGCAAGCCGAAATGAGGTACGGGAACGATATCTGCATCTCTTTGATGGTATTTATCATGCTCTCACACAGGTTTGGACGGTTTATATGTTCGGACCGGCCGGAGCATTTGAACTGCCCACAGGATCCGTTGCATGCCAGAAATCTTGAAGGCATGCTCGGAAGATCCTGGCGGACTTTCCATGAAAACGCAGCATGGAAAAGGGAAAGCATAGCTCGCATCAAAAGCACAAAATTGGTACAGCCAGCAAGCTTGCTGCACGCACTGTGAAGTATACCGTGCTCACAAAGTTTTGGACATCGATCAACAATCGATGTCACATATGCGGTCGCACACCTTCGGGAGAACTTTGCGAGTGAAACGCGCATAAGCAACTAGAGGTGCGAACCCGTACCTGGCAGCACTTTGGACAGGTGATTTTTGAAGCGTTCAACCTTCCTGATCAGTTTGTGCGCCGTGCCATCCATCGAGTAATATGCAAATGTAACTTAATAACTTTTACAACAATTTGTAATCGCAAAAATTATAATTAAAAACAATGTATGATGTGAAGCGAGAGCTCATTGCCTAGAGCCACCGAAAATACAGGAAGCCTGGAAATAATGTCTTCGCCACTTGGGCTTCCAGCAGTACATGGGTACTGATTTTAAATAAATGTCACTATCACGTTGACTTTGCACGGGAAGAAATGCCTCATCTCTTTTAGTCACGTGGAAACATAAAGCTGACTTCTAGCGAGATGTTCACATGAGATCTGCATAGGCACAGAACACCAAAACAAGCTTTCCCAAGGCGGACCACACATGTGCGAATGATATTACACTTACTTCAGTTGATGCAGATCTGCACCAGCTGAAACAAAGGCACTGACGAGTTCCATTTATTAACAAAACCAGCAAAACTAAAGTCCAGTTATGCCTTTATTTTCTGCAGTGCTTTCTAGGTCTTATGCAAGTGACATAAAAGCAGAAAGTACGAGCAAACAACCGAGATGTAAAGGTTTACAAACATACATGACTCACCCCGACACGACACGCCTTGAACGACATTGAAGCAGACCTCGGAAAGTAGCAGTGATATTGCTCCTTGTATTGCCGTGCAGCCAAATGAGATTTCTCTGCCCCTGACTTATTTCACTGTATTGAGAAACGGAAGAAAGTTTGCCCTCTTGTCTGACCTCAGCTGGCTTCAAGTCGGCTTCAAGAACAAATGCGTAGGGAAGACGACATGGACGGCCAGAGGGATGAGCTCTACAATTGATTATTGTCTAGTGTCCCCGGACCTGTATGAAAAACTGAACTACATGGAGATAGACGAGAAAAGCGACAAGGGCGTGGGAAGTGATCACAAAGAATTGTTGATCACTTTCGGAGGAAAGCCAACGGAAAAGGGAGTCAGTGAACCTATGAAACCACACCACATAACGCGGGCGGAAGCACAAACCATTGCACAGAAACTGGAGGAAGAGGTGGAAACCAGGCAGGTGGAGATGTAGGGGAACCTCGCGCGGTGGTGGAAGGACCACCTGGAGAAACTAAAACGACCAACACGAAGGGAGAGGAGGAGAAAAAGATGGTGGGATGTGGAGGTGAGGGAGGCAATAACAAGAAAGCAACTGGCAAACAGAAATTTGCGTGTGACAATGAGGGATCGAAAGGAGAGAAAAAAAATTCCCCTACGAAGGATCTCAAGAGAGTGGAGGGAATACTAGCAGAAGAAAAATAGAGGTGACAGCTCGATTCAAAGCAAGATGGCAAAGGTATACATAGAGATCCTGGAAGAACTGAGGAAGGCAGGACGTGAGGCCCCACTGAGTTCTGGCCGCATGTACAGGGCCAAACCAGGAGACCCAGAGGAGCGGGCTAATCAGAGACCCGGGAGAAGTGACCTGAGACCAAAGTTGGGACGAATCGATCAACAATCGATGTCACATATGCGGTCGCACACCTTCGGGAGAACTTTGCGAGTGAAACGCGCATAAGCAACTAGAGGTGCGAACCCGTACCTGGCAGCACTTTGGACAGGTGATTTTTGAAGCGTTCAACCTTCCTGATCAGTTTGTGCGCCGTGCCATCCATCGAGTAATATGCAAATGTAACTTAATAACTTTTACAACAATTTGTAATCGCAAAAATTATAATTAAAAACAATGTATGATGTGAAGCGAGAGCTCATTGCCTAGAGCCACCGAAAATACAGGAAGCCTGGAAATAATGTCTTCGCCACTTGGGCTTCCAGCAGTACATGGGTACTGATTTTAAATAAATGTCACTATCACGTTGACTTTGCACGGGAAGAAATGCCTCATCTCTTTTAGTCACGTGGAAACATAAGCTGACTTCTAGCGAGATGTTCACATGAGATCTGCATAGGCACAGAACACCAAAACAAGCTTTCCCAAGGCGGACCACACATGTGCGAATGATATTACACTTACTTCAGTTGATGCAGATCTGCACCAGCTGAAACAAAGGCACTGACGAGTTCCATTTATTAACAAAACCAGCAAAACTAAAGTCCAGTTATGCCTTTATTTTCTGCAGTGCTTTCTAGGTCTTATGCAAGTGACATAAAAGCAGAAAGTACGAGCAAACAACCGAGATGTAAAGGTTTACAAACATACATGACTCACCCCGACACGACACGCCTTGAACGACATTGAAGCAGACCTCGGAAAGTAGCAGTGATATTGCTCCTTGTATTGCCGTGCAGCCAAATGAGATTTCTCTGCCCCTGACTTATTTCACTGTATTGAGAAACGGAAGAAAGTTTGCCCTCTTGTCTGACCTCAGCTGGCTTCAAGTCGGCTTCAAGAACAAATGCGTAGGGAAGACGACATGGACGGCCAGAGGGATGAGCTCTACAATTGATTATTGTCTAGTGTCCCCGGACCTGTATGAAAAACTGAACTACATGGAGATAGACGAGAAAAGCGACAAGGGCGTGGGAAGTGATCACAAAGAATTGTTGATCACTTTCGGAGGAAAGCCAACGGAAAAGGGAGTCAGTGAACCTATGAAACCACACCACATAACGCGGGCGGAAGCACAAACCATTGCACAGAAACTGGAGGAAGAGGTGGAAACCAGGCAGGTGGAGATGTAGGGGAACCTCGCGCGGTGGTGGAAGGACCACCTGGAGAAACTAAAACGACCAACACGAAGGGAGAGGAGGAGAAAACGATGGTGGGATGTGGAGGTGAGGGAGGCAATAACAAGAAAGCAACTGGCAAACAGAACTTTGCGTGGGACCATGAGGGAGCGAAAGGAGGAGAAAAAATTCCCCTACAGAAGGATTCAAGAGAGTGGAGGGAATACTAGAGCAGAAAAATAGAGGTGACAGCTCTGATTCAAAGCAAGATGGCCAAGGTATACATAAGAGATTCCTGGAAGAACTGAGGAAGGCAGGACGTGAGGCCCCACTGAAGTTCTGGCAGCATGTACAGGGCCAAACAGGCCGACCCAGAGAGGATGCGGTAATCAGAGACGATGCGACGGGAGAGGAGCTGGATCCTGGAGAGACCAATTGGTACATTGAGAAGTGGATTGGGGACATGTTCGCAAGGGACAGCCGACAGGTGGACAGTGAGGAGGGGGAGACGGAGGACAAACTGTAGGAGCAACCAAGCAGGGGGGAAATCACGGAGAGGGAGTTAAAGAGAGCAGTCAAAAGGATGGGAGGAACCACAGCCACTGGAATGGACGGTATCCCAATGAGGCTGGTAAAGAAACTAGGGCCAGAGAAGAGAACACTGCTGCATGAGATCCTCAACCAGAACCTGAGGGAAGGGATGGGTGCCGGTGGAGTGGCGAACATCAAGACTCCGACTCATCCACAAGAGAAAAGGGCAAAAGTCAACGCTCGGCAACTATCGCCCTATAGTCATCACATCGGTACTCTACCGCGTGTTCCCGCAGATAATACGAGACCGACTGCAGAGATGGGTAGAGGAAGAAGGAGTCCTGGGGGAGCTACAGAACAGTTTCCGGTGGGGGAGACGCCTTGAGGACAACTTATTCGTGCTGACACAGGCCATAGAGATCGCCCGGAGGGAAAGGCGTCCACTGTACCTATGTTTCCTCGACATCAGCAGGGCCTACGACTCAGCCGACCATGAGAAACTGTGGAGGCAGCTAGCAAAGCGGGGGCTCGGAGGGGAGTGGATCAACCTGCTGAAGGAAATCTACAGGGAGACGACTGTGGTGGCACAGTGGCAACAAGAGATGACTCATCCAGTAGCCATCACCAAGGGTATGTGACAGAGATGCCCACTGTCGCCACTGTTGTTTATGCTCTACATAGCGGGCTTCGAAAAGAAACTGCAGAACTGCGCCGAGGGCTTCACCCTGAAATATACGGAGGCGGGAAACAGTGGGCGAGGAAAATTCCCTGGGCTAATCTATGCCGACGATATCGTTTTGATGGCAGACTCCGTGGAAGGCCCGCAGGCCCTCATGAACGAGTGCAACACAATGGGGGCGGCACTGGGGCTGAGTTTCAGGGCTAAGAAGTCGGCATTGATAAGCTTCGGGGACAGAGGAGACACCGAGGCAGATCACCTGAAAATCCAGGGGGAACAAGTACCGTGGGTATCACAACAAAAGTACCTGGGGATCCACATCCAGGAGGGCCAAAACTACCTCGAAGACTATGAGGCCAGGCTTCAGGCTAAGAGCAGGAGGTCCAAGGGGATATCGACTGCCAGAGCCCTCTGGGGTTACAACCGTTTCGAGATCTCCCGGGCAGTGTGGAAGTTGGCGGCAGTGCCGGGTCTCACCTTTGGAAATGGAGTTCTGTGCCTGTCGTCCCGCACGCGTGAGTGCCTAGAGGTGCGCCAGAGAGAAGTGGGACGGGCGCGCGGCACTGGGAGCCGGCCGAGGAACACCTCACGAGGCAGTGCAGGGGGACATGGGGTGGTCCAGCTTCGGTGCCAGAGAGGCCCGGGCCAAGCTGGGCTTCAAACGACGCCTCTGCCAAATGCAGGAAGGGCGGTGGGCAAGACAGGCTTTCAAATACCTCCACCTCAAGAGCCTCTCGACTAGGTGGGTGCGACGGACACGCCAGCTGGCTCTCCGGTGTTGCATAAACAGCCCTGTGCTCTACCCGACTCCAGAACAAGAAATGAAAAACATCCGCACGAGAGTCACCGAGACCGAGACAGAAACCGGCATTTGCCTTGTACACCAGGGAAAAACAGTAAGTCAGGAAGGTAGAATTCATGGACAACGGCAGGGGCAGTGGACTCTGTTCGACGCCCGAGGAGTCATGCTGCAAACGCGCGTGCTTCGGGCAAAGTACACAGACACCGACGTGCGGTGCACTTTGTGCACAGCACGGTGCACACAGGGGGCCGAAGAAACGCTGCAGCACGTCATCCTGGAGTGCAGAGGCCAGCAGCCGGAGGTGCCGTGCGGCGAAGACATGGCGGTAGCGTTGGACTTCCGGGAAATCGACGAGCAGGGCAACGACAGAGGCAATGACGGCGCCGACAGCACCGTGAGCAGGTGCCCGCGGCCTATACCGTTGGTGGAATGGACAAGAAGAAGACTGGACCACTGGACCGCCGCATATCCAATCTAAATACAAATGAAATACAGCATATGTGCAATACTAATGGCGGCCTTCTGTTTACTGATGAAGGAAAAAGTTGAAAATGCTCCTAAGCAGATGATTCGAGGCCTATACATTCTAGACGTTAGCGCGACGTAAAGCAGGAATTGGATGCAAGAGCTGTGTAAGCGTTCATTTCTAACTCGGGCGGAGTCAATCTGTTAATAGCACACACTAGGCTTGAAAGCCCCTTGATGTAGAACTTTATCAAGGCGTCTATGTGGGTTGGCGCTTCGTTCTGACCGGTTTCATTTTTTCACCATCGCGACTGAAAGTGTTTGAACAAGAGCTGTACAGTCAAGCGCACATTTTCGTTTTCCGTTGACTTGCGAAAGTGACGGTGCACCATAAAATACTGCAGACCACAGGTTCATTGCTGCCATTAGTACGGTAAAAATGTTAAGCTGCCATTCGAGTCACCAGATGGTTCTGAATTCCAGAAAGGGTCTATTGTGTACAAATACAGCCTTTGGACCAGCGTGTAGCTAGTTATTCGTTCTGGCGTAGTTAGGCGCAAATGCCGCAGCATTTCACAACTGTATGTGGCGACGAGTAAAACAGCGTACTTACTGCATCGCGTGTAAGTCTAGAGCAATCCACGAGGACGTGAGCAATGGCGGTGCGGAGACGATAGCAGACGACAGGTGCACAACCTGGTAAAACCGAAACTAAAACTACCCCTTGACAGTCTCCTGCTTCCAGAGAGTGCACCTGAACTGCTAGGCGCGCTGCTATTTCGCATTTCGCCCATTGACATTGAGATGAGTACATCAGACTTCCAGACTAGACGCACCGGATGTCGGGAAAATGGAGACAATGGGCTTCCGAAGATCTTCGGCCGAGCAGCCAAGCCAATCCAGTAGTAATGGGTGAAAACACTGATCTGTGGGCGGGGCTTGGAATGGGCAATGACCTCCACCTAAATTGTGTGTAATGATGTAAATATTGCACCAAAAACTTCTTTTCGTGCAAACATTATGAAGACAAATTTGTCCCAAATATGCTCTTTAAAATCTTTTTTTCTTTTCTTTTCATTTTAGTGTCTCTAAGTCAGTGGTCTCAAACTCAGTTGAGTATCGGGGCCAGATAGCCCCCACTAGAAAGATTGAGGGCCTACGTAAGAGGGGGGGGGACAGAGACTTTGTGCTTTATGCAAGGGGTGTGCGAATAGCGATTTTTGAAACCGAGTCGAATACGAATCGAATAATTGTGGGACCGAATCGAATACGAATACGAATCGAATAATTCTCGAATAGTTTCCGAATAGTAAGTAGACAGCTATTAAAGAACAGAAATTATAAATTTTTTTTTATTGTTCCAAAATGTTACTTAAATTTAATGTAAAAACGCGACTGGACAAGAGTAACTAGAGTTCAACGATATACTATTGAAATAGAGACAAAAGCTACTAAAATATTAGAATGCTAAACTTAATGTCACGGTTGACGCGGATGCTGAACATAAAATCACAGTTCGCTTGAGCCTGGTACATCCTGAAGCATTGTGCTTAGTAGGAACTCTACATTCTGTTTTTATTCCTTGTTGTAGCAGATGTTGTTGAATTGAGGATCAAAGAAGGTGGCAAGGACATGGTGTGCCTGTGTGCTTACGTCCAGGAACCTTGTTTTCAATGATCAGAGGAGATTCTGGGAAAACGCATTGTCTTGTTCCATTTGCGTCCACAAAAAGCAACATCTTCACACACTGAACAATTGGAACAATCATGGAACGTTTTGGGAAAGACTCGACACAAGCAGCTGTTGTGGCTTCTTCAATTGGTTGCATGGGAGCTGCCGAAAAACTTCCACATTCTACTGTGCTTTCTCTTTTAACAACTTCCTGCTTCTACCACATCTACTTCGCTCACGCAGAGCGGCGGTACCGTTGCAACCAGTTCTGTAACGTCTCCACGACACGCTTCCCGAAAGCGTGCACGAGCAGTCTTGTGCGAAAGCGGTCCCTAAATGCTGAACCGCATGTAAGCGATTTAGCGAGCGACAAGACGAGCGACAGCGACGAGGGTCAGGACTCAGCAGCGAGCGACGGAGATTTCTCACTGTCGCTCGTGGCGTCGCTCGGTGTTTGGATTTCTAGAAAACGTCCTCATCGTCTTGGTCACTTGCTCACGCCACTTTCATGTGGTTTGCCTTATCGCGCGACTGACCGAGCGACAGCGCAGCAGGTCGACGTCGCCTATCTTATCTCTCGGCAAATCGCTTACATGCGGGTTATACTTAACACAGTGGTCCCTAATGAAGACAACAGCAACGTACGTATAGAGAGGAACTGCTGCTGCCGATGACGACAATTATTGTCCAGAAGAAGAGGGTACGTATTGCCATCTTGCGGGCACGTATGGCAGGCGTGCCGGCGCGTTGCGCCTGTGAAGGGAATCTCGCGGCGCGACACCGTAACGACTATTCGAAAATTATTCGAAAAATATTCGAAACTTTTGAGAATTATTATTCGATTCGATTAACGAATTGAATGGGATAATATTCGATTCGTTATTCGAAAAGGGCGAATATTCGCACACCCCTACTTTATGCGTTTTGTAAACTCACAGTCCTGCCAGGGACACCTTTAAATTATATTTGTTTATAAGACTACTTTGTGCCCTGACCTGATGTCATAAAAATTAAAATGACACCGCCCCGCCAACGTGCTGACATTTTTAATAGAAGTACAACATTTTTAGTAGAACAAGTACAGCATTTTAACAGAACTGCGTACACTGCCGTTCATGTTGCTCAATCCACGCAGGGATTAACCAAGCTCAACAATATCTATAAAAAAACAATCAGGTAATATAATACTTGTTGCTCTCCTGACGAATTTTACAACACACGAACAAATATATACTTGTCTTTTAATTGCGATATATTTTTGAAGGCAAGAATCCCGAACTCGTAGCTTTATCTTTGGCAGTCGCTTCTGCTGATCGAGAGTTCGAGCAGCCGAAATGCTCGCTGCAAGCACGAATAGCTCGCGCTTGCAGCCTAATACCGGAATTGTTGTACATTACAAAAAGCTGGGAAGCAAAAAATAAAGCGCCACAAAGGGCAAATAAACACAGATAACTCAGATAAGTATAAACTATGTGAATACGTTAAAAGAGCAGAACAACGTTTCGAGCGAAAAGTAATGGACGAGATGAGGTCACTATGGGGCATGCCATTTCTAGAGCTCGAGACATGATAACCGGGACTCCTAGCCGCATGCCTGCGGGCCGCGTCCCAGCGAGTCGCGAGCCGCGTGTTTGAGACCACTGCTCTAAATGATCGGGAATGCAAAAAAAAAAAAAAAAATTACCCAAAGTACAACTGGTCGGCTACCAGCAGTGATTTCCCTACACCCCCCCCCCCCCCTTGTTTTTCTGAAGGCACCCCCTTAATTCCCAACGACTCCTCTATTCTCTATGCCCCCCCCCCCCCCCCCCCCAATTGAATTCCTGGGGAAACCCCTGGCTACCAGGTCGCACGTAAAATTTGCTTGGTCCTGCTAAACAGAGAATGCCGCACCGTTGCTTCTCGTTATTTACTTTGTGTTTTATATAGACAAAGGAGCTGAATCGAGTCTTAAATTCTGCAGTTGACTGGAAGACATTTGCTGTCGGAAAATGGGTGCATCTCTTACAACATCGGTGCAGACTGCAATATGATAATTTTTTGCCCAGCGTGTTAGAACCATTGTTGTTCGTTTGCATCGGGCAAGAAACAACAAGGAGGCAATGTTTGCAATCGTATTTTATTCAACATCCCGACCGTTTTGCAAGGAACTCGCTCGCTATACAGAACAAGAAAAAAATCTAAAGCTAAACAACAAAGCCCGGCTAAAAACGGGGCGGGAGTCAGGTGCAAAGCGAGACTGGGAACCATACAAGGACGCGCTCGCACGGTGGAGGCGTGGAGACACGAAAAAGAGTGCCAAGCTCTGTGTTACTTAGTGTATGCACTTGCATTTCTTACATGCGGGCAAAAAAAGAAAGATATCCAGCTCGCCCTTGTCCTGGAAACAATATTTCAAGTCAGATGCATGCCGAAGTGACATGCACGGCTCAGAACATCGCCACCAGGATAATGTGCAGCCGGTCAAGCGCACACACGCTGAATAAGACATTTCCAGTGCCAAGTAGAACCGAAACTTCTTACGCATGCGACACGGCAACACGCGACTCCGCCAGCACAACACCGACAACACCGTCAGACACTAAACAGACCGAAACCACGAAACCAGTGCATGGAACAGCCACCACTGCGGCAACTGCAATGACGAAGGACGTCTAAGTAATAGTCACTATTTTGACACTTTACGGAAATGACGTCATAGACATCAAAATAATATTAAAGATATCTTGACGGTGGACGTCAAAATAGTCACTGCCTTTGTTACACATGCGCATTGACACGTGCCAGTTGAGGCAAGAAAGGCTAAACGCTCTAGGAAATGCTCATGTTTAATAGGGCCCGTTCACACACTTGCGTTTGACTCCGATCGACTGAGACAAGACCGGTTTTTAAGCCTTTTGTGACGGGTTACGACCAGCTGCATTGTTGCGCATCCAGTCGTGAGCCGTCCTAAGAGGCTTAAAAACCGGTCTTGTCTCAGTCGGTCAGAGTCAAACGCGAACGAGTGTACGGGCGTTTAGGTTAATATCACAGACACATGCTCGAAATTAGCAAGATAGTCACCACGCCGACCATGAAATCCTAAACCTGTGCGCTTTCAAATGTGGCTCCTAAGATAGCTTTTTCGAAGAAAGGATCTGGCACAATGCTCACTTGGAGTGTTTTTACTTCTATATTGAGTTTTAGCTAGTCATTTCGACAGCAAACGGTTCGTCCTCGACTGAATCGCCGACGCCACTGCGCATGCGTACGCGAGTCGTTGGGGGCTTTTGGATGCGCTTATCATTCGTTTACCCGCTACGGCCGCTGGAGCCGTCACTGCAATGCAGGCAGCAGAGAAAAGCTCACCGGAGGAAAGCTCACCGCAAAACCGACAGACGCAGAGAAAAGCTCACCGACCTTTGAGTGGATGCGGAGAAAAGCTCACCGATTTTTTTTTTTATTATTTGTTCTTAGCTTAGTTGAATGTGTGTCACACGTGGCAATTTAACACAATTAAAATTCATCAATTTAAAAATAATTGTCCACTTTTTTGTAATATTCTTGAAGCTCATTGGGCATTTCCGCCCCCGCTCGCATCCTCCGAAGCAGGTGCCGGGTGAGGCCCAAGCCGGCATCCCCAGCCGCCCGAGCGCGACGATGGGGACTGGGGTGAGGGCGACAGGGGAGAAGGAAAGCGGGGGACGGGCCAGGAGTCGAGACTGGAGAACGAGGGAGAAGAATTCGGAGAATCGGGGGAGAAAAAGACCGGGAAAGAAACGCGGGGATCGGGACAGGGAAGAGACGCCGACCGAACTCAGAAACGAACGGACCTTTCTTGTAATCATTCGCAATACAGTTCATTTTGTTTTAGTCAAACGTCGTATTTCATTGCCTCACACACGCGACTTCTGCAACAGAAACTTATGGTGCCGAAAACCGGGAACGCAGAACATCAAACGAGGTGAGCGGAACTTTCAACCTTATCGACCGCCTGGAACGCTGTGAGGAAGTTGTGTGTGTGTTGGTGAACGAATAAGATGGAGCGTATAAAGACGAAGCGTGGCGTGAAACGTGCGCAAAACACGAAGCTCATCAACGAGGCAACGGCGGGGATGGAAACAGCAGACCGGGCCACTCTGACGGCCTGGCTGGAGAGGCTGAAGGTCAACAACAGCGCACTCAAAGCATTGAATGAGGAGATAGAAGAACATGTATCGGAACAAGACCTCGTTGCGGAATACACTACAGTCACCGAGTACGACGACGAGGCCATCCGAGTAATTGCGCTGCTGAGCTGCAAGGCAGACACGCTGAAACAAAAGGAACAAAGGATCGAGACCACCCAGATGACCACATCTGCGACCGCACCTGCGTCAACATCTGAGACAGCCACGACGGAAGTGGGACAGACTCACACCAACCCCAGTCACCGGATCGGAGTGAAGCTCCCGAAACTTAAGCTAAAAACCTTCAACGGCGACGTCTGCGGATGGCAGAGTTTCTGGGACAATTCAGTGGCGCGATTCACGATAACGACAGCGTCACGAGATGCCAGAAGTTCCAATACCTGCGAAATCTCGTCACCAGACCGGCGGCGGCTGCAATCGCCGGACTGCAGGCAACGGAAGCCTGCCATGACGACGCCATCCAAATACTGACGCAGCGGTTCGGCGACAAACGACGGATCGAACAGGATCACCTGGCGAGGTTGCGAGCACTACCAGCCGTCGTCTCATCGAGCGACACGAGAGGACTGCGCAGGATGTATGATCACATCCAGGCAAACATCCGTGGACTGAGGGGCCTGGGAGTTGGATCGGCAACCTACTCTACGATGATGTCCGACATCCTTCGCAGGGCTCTACCGAGAGATCTAGTGCTGGAATACCATCGGCAAACCAGCAACTACGGCCGGACATCTGGAACAGAGCGGACGGAGCTCCAGTCACTCTCATCTCAAGCAGCCGGTGGTGAGCTCACTGAGATTTTAGAGTTCCTGCGAAGCGAGGTGGAAGGCAGGGAGAGAGCCGGAATCGCCGCAGAGACTCGCCACCCGAGGCAAACCCCAGCGTGTGAAGGATACATCGAACGGCGGGGACACACGACGTTGCCAACCGCAGCTGTACTTACTGAACGCAAACGCAGCCGGCTGCTTTTTCTGCCGATCTGCAAAACATCAAACTGAGTCCTGCTCTGGCGACCTCGTACTTGAACAGAAGAAAAGGCGGTTGGCAGAAGACATGAGGTGCTTCCGATGCACAACCAGAGGACACCGCGCTAAAGACTGCCGACGGAAGGTGAAGTGAGCGTCATGTGGAGGAAGGCATGCAAGCTCGATGTGTGACCCCAACTGGACCCCACCGAAAAGCGTTAACACCAATGTCAACACCGCAAGCGTCGTTAACTCCAACGTTACGATGGACCCGGGGGTGCTTCTGCAGACTTTCCGAGCTTCCGCCGCGGGAGATCGTGCAACCAGCTACTTTCGGGGCGTCATCGACGGAGGAAGCCAGCGGACTTTCATACATACGGACGTCTCAAGAAAGCTAAATCTCCGAGTGATCGGCACTACGAACCTTCAGTTGAACACCTTCGGGGAAACATCGACACGCGCCCAACGACGCAGGCTGGTTGAGGTGCGCCTTCGTAGTCAGCATGACGGAAAAGAGTGTGTCCTCGAGGCTATCGAAGTACCTTTCATTTGCAACGACATCCTGCAAGTGTCAGGGGACCACGACTTCGTGAGGAGCATCGAGGCTGACGGAGGACTCATCGCGGACATGACGCTGACCCAAGGTACGGAGCCCCGACATGGCATCATTCTTCTTGGATCGGACCAGCTTTGGAAGGTCACCCGAGGCGAGGTTCGTCGGTTCAGAGAGAATGAGAGCATGCTTGCCATCGACACAATTTTCGGTTGGACCTTCCAGGGTCCAATTTCCTTGCACAGCACCCTGTCGGGTAGTACAAACACGATGGTTTGCGTCCTGAAGATCAGCACGCGGGCGCACGACGAAAATGAGGCGACACTCCGTCGCTTTTGGGAGCTCGATAGCCTCGGAATTACGGACGAGCCGAAAACCGACAGCGAGGAACTGGAGGCTGTCAAAAGCCAGTTTGAACGAACAATCGCGAAGGAGGGCGTACGTTATGAAGCTGCATTGCCGTGGAAGGAGACTGGACAAGACCTCCAAGACAATCGAGTCATGGCTCACAAACGACTGGAGGGACTCCTCAAACGACTATCCCGCAACGAGCGACTTCTCGATGAGTACGACCAATCCATCAGGAGCTACATGACGGCAGGGCATGCGGAAAAGGTGCCCGAGCGGGCACCTCAAGCTGACACTCAACGAGTTTACTACATGCCGCACCAGGCAGTAGTACGCAGCTGCTCCAGCACCACGAGACTCCGGATCGTGTTCGATGCATCATCACATAGGCCGGGGTGCAGCCCACTGAATGAACATCTGGAAAAGGGCCCCAAGCTTAACGCCGACCTGGTGGGAATCTTGGTGCGATTCAGGCTATTTCAGGTCGCCATCACAGCTGACATTGAGAAGGCGTTCCTGCAGATAGGCGTTCGCACAGACGACAGAGATGCACTCAGATTCTTGTGGTTCGAAACGAAGCCAACATCAGGAGCAGCAGCAAACATCGAAGAGTGGAGAATGACCAGAGTGCCGTTCGGGACCACGTCAAGTCCCTTTCTGCTGACCGCGACCCTAATGCACCACCTGGATAACGTGAAGGAGCAACACAGGGAGACAGCTGCGCGCTTGCGGAATGCGTTTTACGTGGACGACCTACTTATCGGAGCCTTTGACGTTGGTGAAGCCAGACAGATTCACGATGAGGCCAACGCAATCATGGCTGAAGCCGGAATGCGACTCCGCAAGTAGACGTCCAGTGCTGCGGAACTGCAGTGTGAATTTGATGAGACCGAGGAACCACAAGCATCCCAAGAACCAAGGAAAGTTCTCGGACTCGTGTGGCAGCACAGCCAAGACAAATTGCTGATTCCTATGGAAGGAGTCTTGCTTTCGTCAGCACTGCAGCAAACACCAAGCGTTTTGTGCTACAGGAGTCGGCTCGAGTATTCGACCCCCTGGGCGTTATCGCTCCGTACATGATTCGGGTCAAGATCATATTCCAGCAGCTGTGGGAACGTGAAATCGGCTGGGATGCGGAGCTGCCTGACGACCTTTCCGAGCTGTGGCAGCAGTGGTGCAAGGAACTGCCACTCTTGAAGGCTCTGGCCGTCGGCCGCTGCACCATGCGGTGCCCAGCAGAAGGTGCCAGGTCGGTTCAACTTCACGTGTTTTGCGACCCAAGCTTACTCGCCTACGGGTCGTGCGCCTACCTTCGAGTGGAGGGCGAAGACGGGGACACGTCTACTTGCCTCGTGCTCGCGAAGTCACGAGTGGCGCCGCTCAAGCGAATGACACTCCCTCGTCTAGAACTAATTGGAACGGTGATTGGGACACGTCTTGCCCGCTATCTGAACGACACAATGAACCTCCAGATGAAGACGTTCTATTGGACGGATTCGACTATTGCACTACACTGGATTAGAGGCCAAGCCTCAAAGTGGAAGCCATTTGTAGGAAACAGGGTGAATAAGATTCAGTCCGCAAGCGACCCCGCAAGCTGGAACCACTGTCCTGGAAGTCAGAACCCAGCGGACATGCTGACGAGGGGAATTAGCGCCGAGACATTGATCGAAAGCGAGCAGTGGTGGCAAGGGCCTGAGTGGCTTTCAACGGAACCTTGCAACTGGCCTAAGGGTCAGGCATTCTACGACAGCCTCCCAGAGGTGCAAGAGGAACGAAAGAAAAGAACACCACGTGCTGCACACTGCGGAGGAGAAGGGGCCGGAGCTCCTAAATCTGAGCAGTTACAGTCGCCTAATGAGACCCCTCAGGGTTACCGCTTGGATGTTTCGCTTCATCGAGAATAGTCGAAACAAGCAAGAACGGGCCGGGGGTGCACTTACTGCAGAGAAGCTCGAGCAAGCCGAGAATTACTGGATCGTGAAGGCTCAAGAAGCATACAGAGCGGAAATTGGCATAGCGGGTGGAACCCGAAGCACAAACAGCGAAACCGCGTTACTGAAGCCCTTTGTGGATACGGATGGACGAGTGAGGGTCGGTGGGAGGCTTCAAAATGTACACACCGATGTGACAGTCAGACATCCGCTATTATTACCGCCCTCTCACCCCCTCACTGAACTTATTGTGAACGATGCGCACCGAAGGACGATGCACGGTGGTGTCCAAGATACCTTAAACGAAGTACGTGAACACTACTGGGTGCCACGTGTGCGTCAGTTCGCCAGGAAAGTAAAAAACCGTTGCAACGCCTGCCGGCGAGCAAGACTAAAGGCCCGTTCACACTTGCGACTTTGGACAGTCGCTGGAGCGACTAGCGACAAGCGACTAGCGACCATCAGTGTTCACACCTGATTGAGCGACCGACGAGTCGCCAGGCTCCTGAAAGGATTTTCTGATCAAAGGTGCCAGCAGGAAAAAACAAAAAAACGTAATGGTGCTTCCGTCAACTGTGATATTGCACACCCGCCGGCAATATGAAGGTGAACACCTTACCTGGTTTCTTGCCTGTTTTACGGCTCTCTAAAGCTATATTAACTCTCAACGTCTCAAATGGTACGTGGCCAAGGGTCTAAACTTTGCGTTCTAGCCACTCTGTTCTAGCCCTCTTCTGGAACAGCTTGTTCCAAAACTTGCAGGAGCGTCAAAAACAAGAGGAGGGCTGTTCACCTTCATATCGCTCACGGGTGTACGTACCTGCTATGCCGAAAATGTCGCCGATCTCGTTCCAGGCCTGCAGCTTTTTGCCCCGTTCCTTGTGGTCGGGGTGCCGCTTATTGTAAAGAAACAAATAGTCTTTGACAGCATTAATAAGAGCTTCCGCGGAGAACTCTATGCCAGTGACCGCAGCCGTGCGCGCGTCGCTATTTCCCGCGGGAAGCAGTGCCGGATGTAAACAAACGCACGTATCACTTCCTGCGAGACTCTGATTGGCTCCGCCGTCCAGCGACTCGGTCACTCGGTTTTGCGACTTGAGAAATCGGTCGGGGAGCGACTGCTCAAAATCGGTCGCTACCGACCTGTTTTGGTCGCTCCGCGACCCAAACCCAGTCGCTAGTCGCTGGTCGCTCCAGCGACTGTCACAAGTGTGAACGGGCCTTAAGGCCAGCCTCCGCACCGACCGCTCCGCTGCCGGAAGAGCGCGTCAACCGGGCCGCCCCCTTCGAGGTGGTGGGAATCGACTTTGCCGAACCACTGCTGGTGAAGGCTCCCCGGTCGGACCAAAAGGCCTACATCGCTCTGTTTACCTGTGCCGTTACAAGAGCCGTACACCTGGAACTCGTTTCCAGCCTGACGACTGAGGCCTTCATTATGGCTTTTCAACGCTTCACTGCACGTCGGGGACTACCGAGCGTCGTGTACACGGACAATGCCCTCACCTTCAGGAGGGCAGCAAAGGACTTGTGCGGCATGTGGGACGTGCTGAGGAACCCACACTTCCTGGACCACTGCTCACAAAATCGTATCAAGTGGAGGTTTATTGCCGAGAGAGCAGCGTGGTGGGGCGGCTTCTGGGAGAGGATGGTGCAGACCGTGAAGCGGAGCCTACGAGTGATACTCGGAAAGAACAAGTTTGGATTCGAAGAAATGACGACCATCCTACAAGTTGAAGCCGTCCTAAATTCTCGACCCCTGGCTCCCGTGCACGACGCTCCACACGAGCAGGAGGCGTTGACGCCTGCGCACTTTTTGTCGGGGGGGGGGGGGGGGGGGGGCGGCTGGCGGCGCTCTTATCGACCAGCGTGGGAAACGTGCCAGTTTCGACAAGGGAGGACGTCACCAGACGGTGTCTCTGTTGCTCAGCACACCGAGCAACAGAGACACGCACGAACGACTTGCGGAACAACGATCTCGTCCTCGTCCATGAAAACAAAACGCCACGGCTCATGTGCAGGACGGGGCGGATAGAAAAAGTTCAGCGGGGTCGGGACAACCACGTGCGTTCGTGTTTGGTGCGCCTGCCCAGCGGGGTTAAGGTGCGTTTATACTCCAACGTAACGCCAACGGGCGCGCGCGCCCGACCTCGTTGCGTTACGTTGCTGCGAAAGGAGCACCTATACTCCGACGACAGTCGAACGTAA
The DNA here is from genome assembly GCA_013358835.2 of Ixodes persulcatus. Taxonomy (NCBI): domain Eukaryota; kingdom Metazoa; phylum Arthropoda; class Arachnida; order Ixodida; family Ixodidae; genus Ixodes; species Ixodes persulcatus. Next base: position 355,508 of record JABSTQ010009043.1, on the reverse strand, counting down.
CGCAGCGTAGCACGCCTCGGCGACTGTCGGCGAAGCTTTCGCCGAGGTAGGGCCTGCTCGAATCTCGGCGTCATCTGGCGACGGTCGTTACCCAGAAGCCTTTGCGCCAGCTCCCGTGTTTGCCGTGCTCCCGCCGTTGCCCCAGTCGTGGCAGTCGGGCATCGGTCGGGCTGTGTTGTCTGTTCGTCTGCCTGCCGATCGGGCTTGTGTCATGTAGGGTAGCCGCTGGTCAGTTGGATGTGCTTGTATTGGCGCTCTGTTTATTCCGTTCGCTCGATGAAGTGAGCCGACGCGTCTACGTGGACCTGTCTCGGAGCCGTGAAAATGTGTAGGCCTAACGACACCGCGGACGCGCTTGAAGCTCTCCGACGGACATCGGCTTCCCATTTCGGTGTCATATCCGTGAGTTTTTGACGCTAAAGGCTAGTTCATAAGGTTTGTGCACAGGACATATGTTAGAGGCTGCATGGTCGCTCCGATCCACCATCTGCTGCTTTTTCGTTGAAGTTGGTCAAAACAACGACCGGCTGATAGTTTTTTTTTTTTTTTTTTTTTCGCTAACCACGTATGACTTTCGTCAGGAAATAAATGCCTTTCTACGCAAGTTACCTTCGTTATTTCCTCGTTTTCGAGCGTACCACACCGCGGAGGTATCAACTGCCGCAAATCACAGCTTTTGACACATTTAACTGCTTACATCATCACCGGCGCAGGGCAGCCGGGCAGCGCTGCAAGTTGCGAACGGAAGCGGAAATTCGCAACCAGCGAGACCAAACCACGCGGTCGCCATGGTGACGCGCATGCACAATGTGAAGCAATTCGTTGGAGCGCGTTGAACGACGCCGGACTATAAACACGGTTGACAATTCTTTTCGCAGCACAGCGTGGCGTGGCGAAGTGGACGACGAACTTCGTTTCACGTCGTTGGACGTTAGCTCCGTCGACGTCGGAGTATAAACGTACCTTTACGCTTCGGCGCCCCGTCCAACTTCTCTACCCTCTTGAACAATCCGAGTAAACGAATTCTGCTCATCGCTGGCGGAGGGGGGAGGATGTTGTGTATTCTATAGACCGTTCCATTAGGGTCATAGCAGAGAGGGTAATAGAGAGAGAAAAAATGCCCTCCCCCTCTCACCCCGCATGTCGTCTCCGCCGAGTGGGCTGTATACCTAGCAAACGGCTGACGTACAAACTCCGTTTAAAATCGCGTCATTTTGGAAATTTCAAGCGCAGAAGCGCAGATTTTGGTATGCCAGTTATCATGTAATACTATGCTAGATGGAAAGACTAACAGGGTCCAGTTGCGCTGTTACCTGCGTGCAAATAAAAAATAGGGAAAACTGTGTCAGGTTGGCCGGTCTCTCCGGCAAAAAGTAAATCCGGTTGCTGTACCTTTTTTACTATACAAAGTTCGTGCTGGTGTAGGCCTTTAGCGACCATCAGTGGAAGTTTGAAATAATAAATAAAAACGTGCTCTCCTGCCGCAATACACGCAGTAGTTGAGGGTAGTACTGCCGGCTGACTCAACTGCTATTTAACTAACGGAAAAAAGATATGCTAGTTGATCATTTACCGAAATAAAACAACAGAGAGCTATAGGCTGATTTTGAAGTAGCCATAACTATTCTAAGAACGCGAACCACTTCACAACGGCAGCCACAAGCGAGAGTTCGATGTTCCGTACAGCCCGCCGTTACAACCCAAAAATGGAGAATGGCAACCTCCCGGTTTGTCGTCTGCTAGCGGAGTCGGGCGCGTGCCCTCTCTCTCGTTTTACCCCGCCGAACTTCCCGGATGTATGGAGAGGGCGCTGCTGTCGAACAAAATGGTGCCGCCCAGACAGCGCTAAATGGAATGGCTCCTTGCACTGACGTCACATCGCATACTTTTGAACACCATGTAAAAGGAGGAGAGGGAAGCTGCTTTTGTAAGAATTTTAAGTGACAGGTTAATCTTCTATAATCTTCTGGGGGGAGAATAGCGACGCCTGTGCAAATCCGAGAGGCACAAAGGAGGATCCCCGATAAGAGGGGAGCTCCTTCTTTCCCTTTTCTCTGGAGGGCATCGGAAATGACGTCATGTGCAAGCCACGTTAACGCCATTTCCGCCCCCGCTCGCGTCCTCCGAAGCAGGTGCCCGGTGAGGCCCAAGCCGTGGCATCCCCAGCAGCCCGAGCGCGACGATGGGGACTGGGGTGAGGGCGACAGGGGAGAAGGAAAGCGGGGGACGGGCCAGGAGTCGAGACTGGAGAACGAGGGAGAAGAATTCGGAGAATCGGGGGAGAAAAAGACCGGGAAAGAAACGCGGGGATCGGGACAGGGAAGAGACGCCGACCGAACTCAGAAACGAACGGACCTTTCTTGTAATCATTCGCAATACAGTTGTTTTTGTTTTAGTCAAACGTCGTATTTCATTGCCTCACACACGCGACTTCTGCAACAGGGCATATTTACTAATTCCTCAGAAATTAGCAATCACCCAGACTCTAAATTAATGACGCCGCAAGTATAAAATCAGAACATCGTACACCCGTAAAAAGACAATTTATTGACAGGTTGACAGTGCGTCGTCGGTAGCTCTGTCAGATAAAGAGGTTTGATTTTTGCGAGCTAATATGAATAGTGGTGCGTGAATCGTTTCAGCTCCGAAGATTGTGCGGTGCCTGATAGATGAGTAGGTGTTTCTTGATGTAATCAGTGTCCTGTCGTGTTTGTTGTCTTCACTCCGTCTTCATCGTTTGAGCGGTTTTCATCTTGTATAACATTTTCCAACTCCCCCTATTCGCTACCTTACAGAAGACTAGTTCTTATCTAGTCACAAGTAACAACGCGTGTGCAGCTCTGAAGGTCATGGGTGGCTCGGCATAGATGGGTACTATCACACAAAGGAAACGTGTGGAAACACCAGCACGAACGGCTAGAAAACGTGCTTGTCCGTAAAAGGAAAGAAACCTCGACATCCCACTGATTGTTTTATCTTGTTTTCAAAGGTTAACAAAAGATTCAAAGAGAATGTCAGGCACCGCGTTGTTGCGCATGCACTTTCGGATTTTTGACATTTACAGTTTTGCTTTTTACGTTTTAGGTAGACATTATCAAGTTTTCAAACTTTTCCCTGTTCTTCAAGTTCATAAAGTTTTCAGTTAGGCCACAAAAAAACACTCGCCCGCAATTATTAGATTGGGGGCAATATACCCAATAAGCTTAACAAATATTACAAAAAAATAACTTTTTCTTTTTAACAAAGCTGGCGAATTTTAATGATAATAAATTGATATACGTTACGCATGATCCAGCAGTCTCCATATGAAAAGAAGAAAAAAATCGGTGAGCTTTTTTTCGCATACACTCAATGACCGGTGAGCTTTTCTCTGCATCTGCTGGTTTCGCGGTGAGCTTTCCTCCGGGATTCCTGCAATGCAGCCAAGACCGTTTACGACTCAAGAAAACAAGATGGCGGTCGACTCCTGCTGGCCTAGCCAAGTGTTAGTTCAGCACAGCGAGAGGAGATTTGTCATCCTGCTACTTTTTGCTTCATCTGAGAACTAGAATCCAATCATTTCAAAAACAGCTCACAATGCAGGACTATGCATAAACTATGCGTGACTAAATTTTTGTGATCCAGGCTAACGAGTCGCCATGGTGACCGCGAGCAGTCGAAATGGTTTGGTTTGGCGGCGTGCGACGTGAACGATCGTTTGAGTTGAAGATGATAGACACAGCACCTGCGTTTGTGGTCAATCGGAAACTTTTTTCTCCATAGCTTGCGAGCTTTTGACATTCCAACGGGCAAATTTTGCCTCAACCTACAACAGTGTGCGGCGTGAAATGCGAGCTACAGATTTGCATGCAGCAGATTGTTTCAGATGTTTCATACGAGAGGGTGCTACTGGTCAAATGCAATCATCATCATTGTTTAATTGGTTGCACGCCTATTATGATTCGCTAAAAGATTAAATTTCACATACGGTTTCACGGAACGGCGAAGCTGCACCATTCATGACTTCGGAACAGTGCGTTTCTAAAAAGACTCGCTCAAACTCCCGTATGTGTCTGCGTGTGGTTACCGAGGAATCATTACAAGCTAAAGCTTTGAAACATAGCTTGCACTTGTAATTATTCTTGTCCTGGTACGTTTGGATGTGATTCGACAAGAGTTCAAGCTGAGTTAATGCTTTGGGGCACTGCTCGCACCTGTACGGCATTTCACCCATGCACTTTTGTGCATAATCAAACTGCTGTTCCAAGCAAAAGCTTCGGGAGTATATGGATGTGGTTCCTCAGACCACCATTTCTAGAGAGACTATTTGGGGCAATACTTGTACCTGTAGGTTTCATTGTGCATAATCAAACTGCTCTTACAAGCAAAGGCACGAGGGCAATGCTCACACTTGTAAGGTTTTTTTACTGTGTGTGTTCGAATGTGGCACCTCAGAGCAGCTCTTGTAACAAAGGCTTTAGGACAATGCTCGCACCTGTAAGGTTTTTCAGATGCGTGCGTTAGAATGTGGTCTTTCAGGGTATTACTTGCAGCAAAAGCTTTAGGACAATGCTTGCACTTGTAAGGTTTTTCCCCCTTGTGTGTTCGAATGTGATACTTCAGTTTATAGCTTCCATCAAAGGCTCTGGGACACAGCTTGCACTTGAAAGGATTTTCAACTGTGTGTGTTTGAATGTGCTTAGCCAGGGTTCCAAGCCGAATAAAAGTCAAAGGGCATAGCTTACACCTGTAAGGGTTTTCATCCCTGTGCAATAGCATGTGGCTGGTAAGATAGGATCTCTGAAGGAAGGTTCTGGCACAATACTCACACTTGTGGCGTTTTTCACTTCTATGCGTCTGCACATGGTTACTAAGAGTATCGCTCCGAGCAAAGGCTTTAGGGCATTGCTTGCACTTGTAAGGTTTTTCACCAGTGTGTGTGCGAATGTGACTGGTCAAGTGCGCACGGTTAAAAAAGCTCTTAGGGCACAGCTTGCACTTGTAAGGTTTTTCACCAGTGTGTGTGCGAATGTGACTGGTCAGGTGCGCACGGTTAAAAAAGCTCTTAGGGCACAGCTTGCACTTGTAAGGTTTTTCACCAGTGTGTGTGCAAATGTGACTGGTCAGGTGCGCACGGTTAAACAAGCTCTTAGGGCACAGCTTGCACTTGTAAGGTTTTTCACCCTTCAGCATTCGACGGTGAAACGTTTCGGGACAATGTTTATAGTTATATGATTTTTCACCTGTGTGCTCTCTGATGTGAACTGTCAAAAATTCAAGCTTTGTGAAGGTTTCGGGGCAAAGCTCACACCTATAGAGTTTTTCAGCCATGTCAATTGGAATGTATACAATGTCGGTGAAGGTTTCGGGCGCATCCATGGTGCTGGGACAGTTCAACAATGTACCAGGTCCGTCGATCACAACAGGACTGCTGAATATGGACCCAGATTCCAACAATGAAAAACAATGCTGGCCCTTGGACTGTTCTTCGTCTTCATGAGCAACAAGGTGGCTCACAAGTCCACAAGGATCTGCGGTGACATGGGTGCAAAAACAGCATCTGAAGAGAATGTCCTCGGTGGCTTTGAACATGCGGCTGGTCTCTTCCAATGGTGCAGCTCGTTCCCCTAAAAAGAAAACCCGTAATTATAAAAACATAGAAAACACAACTAAGATAGCCATATGGTTCAGAAATGAGCAGCCATATTACTTTGCACAATACTTTGCTTACAGCCCGTGGCTCCATTTCTTCACAACCATTGGATTCAGTTCATAGAAACACTAAAACATTTTCCATTAAAGGCAACTCCGATTTCGACTGTTTTCAGCTCAGTCAGTGTCCCTAAATTACAAGGCAGATCTTTTTCATCATCACTGTGTAGTTTTGTAAATATCACGGTTCAAAGTTTGGTTACAGGTGTCTATGACAAAAATGAAACTATCCGAGAGTGATGGCAACACTGGTCATCAAACGTCACGTCAGTGCTGTGGCACATTCGGCGCCGGTGACTGGGAGTCGACGCAAAGGCATGCAGCAAGGTTGCATCGCTATACTTGGGGGGAAAGTTACTGTGGCATGAAGCCAAAGCTATGGGTGCCCGTGCACAACTTGAGCACCAATAAATGCTGTGCACGTGCACTCATCACTTCTAAAATGCCACAAAAGGTCGACGCGAGTATTTAATTCTGGTTCTTGGGGAAATGAAAATCAATAATATACATAAAAGGAGTAAGTTAATGCTCTTCATTTATGTTGAATCATACGATCGAGTGGCATGAGTTTCAGATGCCTTTATGGCTCTTTGCAAGTGGGTGTCGCATGCTGCATGACTACTTGCAGGTGGGCGTTTGCAGAAGACCCAAAGAGCCGACCTAACGTTCTAGCCAAGCGTAGCTTGACAAAGAGCTAACCTACTGGTTGCCTGCTAAAGTGCAGCTGGTTGTTTCTTTCATATCGGTTTTAGTGGAGCATGTGACTACCCTTTTATGTCATATTTCTGTTGCGATCATATTTCGTGTCACCAAAACGAAACCAGCAATTTATCTCAGGCTAATTTTTGACCGAAGTTGCACTTTAACTACCTCATTACAATATCAGGTTATGGCAAGTTGAACTGTTCACTATTTCCAAAAAATTCAATCTATTGTTTTTCTTTGGTGAAAGTTACTATCTTGAATACCGGGCTGCCACTTGGCGTGAGAGTCAATAGAAATTCCAGTTAAAATAGGTGCGAGTGTCGCTACCAGATTACATTCAAAGATGCTCATTCTTATATTGGCGCAAGCGCAGCTGACCAAGTAGACAGCGCGCCCGTGGCCTAACGGTTATCGCGCTTGCCTTCCACGCAGAAGGCCAGGGTTCGTTTCCTGGCCGCGTCTACACATTTTTGTTGACGCTGTAATGTAGTGTTCGGGTAAATTCGAGAACCGTCTTGCTGATTCGAGGTTGGAATGTTCTACGCACCGAACCTTCGCGTGGCAAGCCAGAGTCAGTCTCGCCCCAGCACTCGAACCTGCTGTCACGCCAACTGCAACGCCCGCGACGCTCTGCTCTTATCGTCTGTTTCCTTTTTGTTTTGGGCACAAGTTCGCTTATTAAACGTCCCGTTTACTTAGTTATTCGCCGCCTTATCACTTGTCATTCGTGACAATATGCCTTGTCACTAATGAGAATATATGCTTATACACTAGTTTTGTTATGAAACCAGTTTGTTCCTTAGCCACCAAAGGAAACAATTACCAGAGGTTAGTCAATTTGGGTCAGAATTGCAGATTGCTGTGTTCATCAGGCAGCACAGGTCTTAAAAATAGCATTGTATTAGGAGGCGATTTGTCACCCAGGTCAGAAGACATTTGTCTTCCGTATGCCTTTTCTAGGTATGATGTCATTAATTTCATGCAAAACAATGACAAATTTTCATATGAATTTGCAAACTCTACTTGTTCCCATGGTCACAATGAGGACTATGACACCACACTGATGTCATTTATTCTGAAAGGTTGCACCAACCCATTCATAGTGTCCCCGCTTATGCCTGATTCCTGAGGTACAATTTTATGTGTAACTTAACATTCGCAAAGTCGCTTGTGCGGCAAAAAAAAATGTGGTGGAAGCTGCAGCGCACAATGTCACAGCTGCAAAGTCGCAAGCGAAATTGCATCACATTAATCAAGTTTTTCTCAATATTGGGACTTTCGCTTTTTGACCTTACATGGTTATACAAATTTGTATCCCAGCTATGTGTACACCTGTACACCCACAATGCTGGCAGCACTGTGGTGTGCCAAAACATACCGCGTAAACATTTAAATGTTGATTTATTACTCAAAAGTCATCTTACTGACACAACTATGTACTGAGTCATCACTGAATACTACTTGTCAAAGCAAGTGTATGAGGCCAACAGACTTTCCTACACGATAAAAATCTGAAACATTCAGTTTTCCAAGTGTTTTCTGGGAAAATTTTACCTGGCACCTAGACAGCTCATGTTCTTTTCGAACGACATTGGAATACTAAATACAGATCTCTCGAAAATAAAAGCGGTGCCTTGAGAACACACGCCTCTTCCCTTAACTAGAAAAAAAGAGAAGAGTGAGCAAGCAGCCTCAACTCTTTCCTTACCGCAGCCATAGAGCCTCTATCCCCCTGACCGATGGGCGCGGAGGTCCATTTTAAAAATCCCGCGGAGATATCATGCTCGCAGCGTAATTTCGTGGGTAGTTTAAAGACTCAGTATTGGTTTCAGGGTTTTTGTTCTCTTTCCTCGTGGCAGTGATTTTGAAGCCAAGCGTGACACCGACGGCCAGTCGTCATTTGTTACAGCCATGGCCGCTTTCACAAGTCCAGTAAGTGCTCACAAGCGTAGCAATTCTCACAAATCCTTCGTCGACTTTTCAGACTCTGATAGCAGCAGTGATCTGACGGTGAAGCCAGATAATTACATTTTAATTCTGATAACCTGAGCTTCATGACAATGAGAAAATGTTTAGCCCAATGGCATGTCAGTCATGAGGGTTGACCTGACGTTTGATAAATCAAAATCCTTTTTGCAAAAAAAAATTCTTTTTCAGTTTTTTTTTTTTTGTAGGTACTATATATATCCATTCATTTACCCGGATTGGATCATTTTTTTTACAAAAATTGCGTATGACGATTTACATATTGTAATAGAATTCAAGTCTCAAATTTGATGTTTGCAACGTTCAAAAGCCTATTCATATAGATACATTGTATCATATTGTAAACATAAATAGATCACTCAGGAAACAATCGTAACAAAAAGCCATGCAAAACAGGAATTTTCTCCATGGTCACGAAGGAGTTGAGCAGTGCAAGAACCGAGAAGCCGTCAACATAATTCTCTATCTAATCCCAGGGAAGAGAACAAATTAGCCAAAGGTGTGATAGTGATGATTTTCTGCCCAGGCAGAAGTGCCCAGCCTCCGATACCTCAAGGCAGCAGCAGCAAATCTGTTGTGCGCTTCACCAAATCTAGAAAACCAGTCAGGCTGCAGCAACATTTTCATGCATGCAATATCTGCCATTTTCAAGCGCCATTTGTCGAAATGTTGGATGAAACGAGTCACGACCATTTGACGAAGCAACTGCTATTCGCTAAAACATTCTTCCTTGGAGGAATGTTTTCTATTATGAAATGGACCAACGTCGGTTAACAAAGGTGGGCATAAGAAGTTCAGGCGATTAAAGATAGGGGAAGAACACTAATACAGAAGCCGTTTGAACATGAGGCTTTCAGAATAGACTTTTGTGTGCGACCAATACCAGGATGGGAGAGCCCCACGAAAAGCTACCAAGCAGCTCCAGATATAATTTCTGAACCTCAAACCAACTTGAATCGCTCCCATGCTAAACAACCCCTGGGCACTATCATCGATCTTTAGGGTTACATCTCATATTGGTACAATCACAAGTCCAATTGCATAATCAATAGGACAAAAATGCTAAGGCTACTGTCTGCTCCTATAAACCAAAAGTCTGCGCAGAAAAACACTGAATGCTCAATGACACGCTATATCACCGTGTCTTGTGGTCTCGGACGTATGCAGCGTCTGTTACGTTGCATCTTTCAGGCTCGCCCCCCGAGCGAAGAAAAAGCTGTCGGTTTGCTACCCTAATTCCTTCTTGTCCTCTTTCATCGTTGGCTCGACACAGTAGCGTACAAAGTGCCACTTTTGGGAAACCTTGCAGGGCTTGCCCGAATTCAGGTGCCTTAAACTGGGATGAACTGGTAGCCATTTCAGTTCCTTTCACTGGTTAATTGGGCAGGCTCCGTCATTCTTGATTCAATGGCCATAAGCCAACCCGGGGTTGGCTGATGGCTGTGTTCCACTCATCTGTCCCACATCAAGCGAAGAAGCTGTGTTTCACTCATCTGCCCTAAATCTGGCTGAACATGAGGGGTGGTAATTTTCAATGAACAGCATTGCTTATCATGCTACAATTTGCGAATTCATAGCAAAACAAGTCACAAATCTTTCAGATTATGCTCGGAGAGCCTAAAATTGAGTAAAAAATTGATCCCGAAAACAAACTTTGCAGAATTGCTCTTCATCCATGAGAAAGTGTCACGACGAGTTATCTCACCATCGGCAGTTGCGGCGAAAAGGCGTTCTGATTCTCATCGGCTATTAAGAATAATTTGCAAGCGCACATATTGCCGCGTGCATGATCGAGAAGATGTGCTTCTCCGTTCATGTAGAAGATTCGCGTACACTCTTACCCCGAGCGTAAAGGACAAGAAGGCCAGAATGACCTTGCCTAGTGAGTCTCGCCCTAGTTCTTTCCCGAACATTCTAGGTTGAATATTAGAGTTCACGAGCATAGTAGATAATGAGCCGAGCGCCGTATTGCCTATTCATTCACCGATTCTCTCTCGCGATTGCCAGCTGTTCCGCCGACGTACCGTCGCTTGCTGCTGCAGCCGTTGACACTCGCTGCTGCTTTCTCGACGCGTGTTCTTCTTTTTCGTTTTTGGCACAAGTTCGCCCCAATTAAACCTTTAGTTCATTTCGTCTTCTTCTGCCTCACTGTCTGTCATGTCCGACATTTCTGGTGGAGGTGCAGCCTACGAAGCGTACCCTTCCGAGGTGTCGCAGCGCAAGCCCAGTACCCGGCTCAAGAAGACCGTCCGTGGAAACGGCCGAGGCCTGAGGAAGCCGCCGTGTTCAAGGTTTGCCCCCAGAATTCGGTCTACTGCCGGAGAAGACCCACCAATCGACGAAGCCGACGATGAACAAGCAATTGTCGCAGACACCTGCTGCCTCCCCCGTCATATACCTGCCGTCACCCCTCAAAAATCGACGATCTTCCAGGGTAAGATTTACGAAAACGTCTACGACTGGTTGCAGCAATACGAACGGGTGGTGTGCGTTTTGATCAGAAGTCTGTGTTTTGATCAGCTGGCGTTCCGAACAGAGCTCGCCTAACAACTGCTTGGACTTGATGTAGAGTATTCCCGACCCCTTCCTGCCCTTGAACAGCTGCATCACAAGCCCCCAAAAATGGGGAAGCGGCACAACTGCGGGGTGTGTGTGAGGAATGCAAAGCTGAGCAAAAGACAAATGTCTTCTGCAGTACCTTCAACATTTACGTGTTTTACGACAACCAGAAACTGCTTTACCCAAAAGCATGCACTTTGCAAAGGTTGAAACTATGTGGCAAAGCATGTCGGTTTTTTTTTTTTTTTTTTTTTATCTAGAGCACTGCAATTTGCAGCCTTTCTTGCTACTGAAATCATGTTTTGTAAAATCTGAAAATATTTAGCTGTCACTATTGGTTGAGATATCTGCAGATCTTTCCTATTATTGTTGTGTTGGCTACAATAATTTTGGTTTTTAGAACTATGTTGTGCATAATTTATTAGACTCCTATTTCATACTCATATCATTAAAAAAGGCATTTATTGTCCTACATTACAATATACTCCAAAACATTTTAAAACGTGTTTAGAAAAAAAAAAAAATACTTTCCGAGAATCATTTCTCGTTTTTTTTTAACATGTTTTCTGTAACCCCTAAGTGCCACTTTTTTTTTTTTAAAAAGCAACCTAAAAATGCCATGTTTTTTATTAAGGAGTTTTAGTCCTCTAGTATAACAGATAAAATTTCAAAAGTTTATAACGCAAAAATCAGCGGCGGCAAAAAAAAAAAAAAAAGGCGCCAACTAAAACGAATGTTGCCATCTACGAGCAGCGCTGCTAACTACTCGGACGAGCCTAGCTCGTCCGTGGTATTAAAAGGACACTGACAGGGTATTTATGCTCGCCGAGGTTTTTAGTTGTACGTGACATATGAGAGCGCAACTACCCAGAACAGAATTTGCGGCTCGAAATTCGGTTTCTTTCCGCCCGAAAACCGCCGATCGAGAACTGGCCGGTTTGAGTCGCGCTCACTCTCTTTTCCGTGGTCACGGGCGGTTTTCTAAGGTTTCGAAGCGACCACCAAATGTAATCAAAGTCGTGGGTCATCGAAGGCACACAGTCAATACTAAAAATAGAAAAAAAAATATGAAACCTATTTTTTGTGGCTTCCAAAAAGCTGCAAATACGTTGATTGAAAAAAAAAAAGGTAGCACAGACAACCGGAAGCATTCTGTGCGTTCACTGCATAATTCTCAACATGGCGTCGTTTCGCGTATCGTGGGACTAGCGGATGGCAGCGGACGACGGGCGTGGGACCTCTACTTCAGAACTGTCGTTCACGGTACCGGCGAATTCTGTCTTCCTTCGAAAGAGAAATTTTGGACCGATCAAAAGAATTGATATTCATCCCGTACGACAGGCCCGACCAGCAAGCCGATTGCACGAAGACGTCGCCGAGCCGTCGTCACTTCTCGTGGCTGAAGACATCGCTCGCTCAAACGTCAAGCACGAAGTGCGTACTTCGAGTGGAATACGCACGCGTACGGCTTCTTTACTAGGTGCGAATGTGGCCTATGCGTGGTGCTGCCCGACTTCAAGCCGGGAGTGCATGTACTGGAGGGAAATCGGCAGCAAACTTCCGACATACAGTCGACCGGCTGCATTACTACGCATGGAAGAGTACTTCAGTAGCTTAGTGGAAAGACGTCTGCTTCACACGCAGCGGGCACGGGTTCGATCTCTAGTGTGGGTGTAACATTTTTTTTTTTTTTTTTTTTTTGTCATGCATTCTGCGATGTTTGCATTTCTTTTTTTACAATTATCAGTGAAACAAAAAAAACAATGGTTGTGGGCGATACGTCGCTGAGCTAAATTGTGTGCGATTCCATTTTTGACACCTGCGAACTCAATGTGGTCACTTTCCACAAAATGCAAGGAGCATATGAATCGGGTAGCGTCCGCTTTCCGAGCTTCGCGTAACTGTTCTACAGGAATTGCAGCCAGCCATTGATCCCGACCCGTTGATCTTTCGGAAACTTGTGCACTCTGCCGCACAATGCCACTTTCAGATGCAGGACATGTGAGGCAGCTCTTCACGCAACATCTTGGGAGTATTCTTTTCGGAGCCGATCACGGGAACTCACCACGGGCACTCACTACTAATTGCCAACACTTAAATGTATCAATGCTGAATGCTGGACTAGTTGGTATTGGTCTTGGGTTGCCAAAGGCATGGTAGCGCTTTTTGGACAAGGACAAAAGAAAGAAGGACGAGACAGACCCGAGCGCTCGTGTCTGTCCTGTCTTTCTTTCTTTTGTCCTCGTCTAAAAAGCGCTACCATGCCTTTGGCAACCCAAGACAATGTACAAAACAACTCATCTTCAAGTACAGAACAGCGAGCGGAACAAACATAACTGCAAAGGAATCGCACGGCAAACGAACGCATTTCGTCTGCTACGTGCGGAAAAAAAAAAAACGCACGGTTGGGTGTAGCCACGTGACTTCCGCCACTCACTCTCTCCTCTCCCCTTCTCCGTGTGGTGCGGGAGTTTCGGTTTCAGTTTCGAGCAGTTGCGTTTTTTGGCTTTATTAAAAAAATACGTGACTCTGTAGCAAAATATCAATTGGGTAGTATTCCGACACCAGAATGAATCGCCTGGCAAAAAAGGAAAAAGAATTGGGGGGTGTCAGTCGGAAAAACCACTGGACGCGCCGAGCTCGTCCATGGCATTTTTAATCAAAAAGCAGCCGACAAGCTTAGCTTGGTCCCTATCTCTAGTCGTTTGTGAGTCTGACTGTCGTTGGATAGCTGCAACAGCTATACTTGGCTTCTGGCCTCATCTTTCTTGAGATCTGCAAAAGCGGAGATGCATGAGGGCACTGTCGCAGGCATTTGGTTTATCTTCCCGCAATATACTCTCTACAAAAGTCCGCCAAGCAATATTGAAGGTCACTATTTCTTTGGTGTGAAGCATGGAATTGGATCCGAGTACTCCCCGAATGCTCACGCAGCAGTCATTTTTTATGCGGGCTGAGCCAAGTTCACTCCGAACGCCGATGCAACCCTCATGTCCAGTAGGTGCCTTGCGCCTACGTCCCAAGATGATGTCGAACACCGGCAGCCACCATGCTGGCGGTCTAATTGACGGCTATTCACAGTGAGAGCCATGGTAAGCTGCACCGCGTTTGGCGGTAGCAGTATACGTGTCCCAAAGATTGTTTTATCGGCATGCTCCGCGACAGAGTAGCCGTAAAGTTAGAGAAAGCACGTGTGACAGGGAAGGGATGCGGTCGTTTGGTACCGAGTTGCAGGACGCATTTCGTAGCGGCGAGTGACATCACTTTTGTATTGTTGTTTATGCTTGCGCACACCTTTGCATTGGCTTAACCCGTTGGTGATGTGCCTGCCCTTTGACGTTCACTTCATCCGACCGTTTCCACGCTTCGAGCGCACTTTCGAGGCTCTTTCGCCGAGTACGGGTGAGCGTGTCGCGCTGTGAGCCCGGACAGGCTGCGATCGGTCGGCAACGGCCCCCGAGTGCATGCTCGCCAAGACGCCGCCGCCGGGGCATCGGCTTGTGCCGTCCACAACGTGTTAACCATGTGTTGTATACCACTAATTTGCAAAATCTGAACTACTTTACTACGAGCCGCTCATCCAATAATTGTGGGGCGCGTAATGAGGCTGATTTTGCCGACCCGACACGCTAAACTTTGCTCGTGGCGGCATTGCACCAACGCCGAAAACTTTTGCTGAACGTACTGGCTGAACATTGTCATCTTAAGCCCAACAAGTTCTTTCAAGTTCACACGTCAGAAGTAAGGTATGTTTGTCAAAAATATGGCGCATGTCAGCACATGTCCGGGCAGTTGGCGGCATCCTACGCCTTTGTAAGCGCATCAGCTAAGTGTCAAGTCAACCACGGCATGGTGTAGGGCCCCACTTTTTTCTAGTGTGACATCACGTGCAAGGCATGTATACATGCTCAGAGTATATGCCCAAACAATGGCAGGCTCAGATATTGGCGCAGCAGCAAGCATACTTATGAAAAGGGTCCATTGAAAACTGATTTTTTTTTTATATATATTCTAGGTAGAGCGTATTATATGAAATACCACAATGAAAAACGGAGTACAATTTGGCTATCTATACTTTATCCCCAGGCTTCTTTTACAACTCGCGTAGGTCTACTTAAGTAACTTATGGGAGGGGAGGTACCCAGTGACTGGAAATTGAGCAGGATGAGATTATTATATAAGGGCAAGGGAGACAAAGACAGTATCAATTCATACCGACCAATCACAGTAACTTCAGTAATATACAGACTAGCTATGCAAATCGTAAAAAGAAGAATGGAAGAATGGGCAGAGAGAAAGCAGATTCTGGGGGAGCTTCAAAATGGTTTCAGGATGGATAGACGACTAGATGATAACTTATTCATAATCACTCAGTGCATAGAGATAGCAATGACAAGTCAAAGGCCATTATGGGTAGCATTTTTGGACATCAAAGAGGCATATGACAATGTGAATCAGGAAAAACTCTGGGACCGACTGAAGAGGTATGGGCTAGGGGGAACCATGGTTAATTTCCTAGAACGGGTTTATACGGAGAATAGGGTGGTTATAAAATGGGAAGCCGAAACTACAAGACCAGCAGCAATAAAAAGAGGACTTAGACAGGGTTGCCCACTGTCTCCCCTGCTCTTTATGATATACCTCAGTGAGATGGCAAAAAGATTAGAGCAGTGCAACCTAGGTTTTGACCTGAATTACATGGAGGAAGTACATAAATTAAATCAAGTATTGCCAGGGTTAATGTATGCAGACGACATTGTACTCGTATCAGAAAGTCGTGAGACAATACAGGAACTGATTAGAATTTGCAGCAGGGAAGGGGACAGTTTAGGACTAAAATTTAGTAGGGACAAGTCGGGTATAATAGTTTTCAACGATGAGAAGGGGGAACCCCTGGAGATACAGGACACAGGGATAGAACACGTAGAAAAGTACAAATATCTAGGAGTCTGGCTCAATGAGGGAAGGAAATATCTAGAGGAACACGAGGAGAATATAATCAGAAAGGGGAAAAGAAATTCATCTATTATGAAGCTCAAGGCACTATGGAACTATAACAGATATGAAGTGGTCGGAGGTATATGGAAAGGAGTGATGGTACCAGGACTGTCTTTTGGCAATGCAGTACTGTGCATGAAATCTGGGGTTTAAGTAGGGTTAGAAATTCGACAAAGAAGCGTAGGCAGATTGGCGCTGGGAGCACATGGAAAAACACCAAATGAGGGAGTACAGGGGGACATGGGATGGTCGTCTTTTGAGAGCAGGGAGGCAATTAGTAAGTTGAAATTTGAACAAAGGTTGACCGAAATGGATGATACGCGGTGGGCACGGAAGGTATTCAAGTATTTATACATGAAAAGTGTAAACACAAAATGGACAAACCGAACCCGAAAGCTTACATTTAAATATCTACACATTGGTGATGGGGCTGAACAGACTACTTCAGTGGAAAATGGGGTGAAGGAGGCAGAGAGGAAAATGTGGGAGGGGAGAATGCAGGAGAAATCAGCTTTAACTGTGTACAGGTCACGAAAGCAGGACATAAGAAAAGAAAATCGTTTTGACAATTCACTGGGAAGTGCTTTGCTGTTCGAGGCAAGAACGGGAGTTTTGAGGACGAGGACGTATAGGGCTAAATTTCAGGAGACAGACACATTATGTGCCGCCTGCCATAATGATAGCGAGACACTAGAGTACTTGGTTTTGAAGTGCACGGGGCTTCGTCCTGCCCTCCCTGAAGGGGTAACAGATCTGGCCGGGGCCCTGGGCTTTGCTGGCGACGATGGAAGGACGGTGGAGAAAAGGATTAGTGACAAAGAGACGATTAGAAGATTGGTGGAAATTATCTAGGGAGAATTAAATGATGGACAACTAACTAGCACAGCTGGGAACAGGCGGGACAGAGTAAAATTGGGACTTCCTCCCGCGTTGCTCCGGCCCAAAGTCTCAACCCTGTCTCCCAGTGGGTCCGGTGCTGGGGTAACGCCGACAAGGTTTGACCAGAGGAAAATTGGCGACTCCCTCGCCGGGGGGAAGAGGCAGGGGGGTGATGTTTTTAGTTTTTTTGCCCGATCCCCCAAAGGACATCCTGGTGATATTCCACACTGCCTGGTGATAGTTAGGGGGAGAAAAATTGGTCTTAAAAGGGCGGGAGGAATCACGTTTTTGTCTTAGGCTAGGTGGCGCGAGCTACCGCCCGTTACAAAGGGTATAGCCATTACCATCCATCCATCCATCCATGATGGGTTGAACTTTTGCCGAATCGAAAATTCGGCACCAAATCTTGGGATTCGGCAAAGCCGAACTTTTCTCAAGGTTCGGCGAAAATACAGTTGCCAAACTTAAAGGGGTCCTCCAACAGTATTTGAGCGTCTACTTTTTTTTTGCGGTTTCTCCATGCTAGTGGTCCCGGAAACCCAGTAGACAACGAAAGAGTTTAAAAATATTAGCGCATCATATTTTAATTTGACAACTCGGAAACACCTCCTCCGACGGTGGCGCCGCGAGGTGCCGAATGCGCGCGCATAACGGCGCTCCCTTTCACTATACGTCACATTCATTGGGTTTCGTGATTGGCGAGAGCCATCCCAGAATTTTTGAAGCGGAATAAAGTATATCACACGTTAACCGTCATTATTTCTCTAAAAAGTCGTTTTTATAGAGCTAATAAAGTTGCAAATTAAAGTTCAAAAAGGGCGAAAACAACGCCTCGTCGCTCGTCGCCACTGATCTCAATGACAATTGTCATAGAGATCAGTGCTCGTCGCTCATGCGCGCCTCCCAGCGGCGGAGTACCTCCTACTCGCCGAGGTGGCTCCGGTGGCGGAGTTGCGGGAGACGAGGCCAGACGAGGCTTTCGCGGCTGTCGAAGCCACTGATCTCTATTGTAGTAGGCTGGATCGCGGACCGTGGCCTCGGCAGCTGGGGCCGAGTGTCGCCACCGGCGGCCATTGATTGACACCAGCCAATGCATGGGACTCTATGGGAAGAACGAGAAAAAGTGACATTTTCCCCTGTTTCTAAGCCTTTGTCGGCACTGAAATATTTTGGATGTTTTTCGATAAGCCCGTCAAATAGCTTGCGTACAAACATTAAAACTGTCAGCCCTCGCAGTTCTTATAAATAATTATTTTGTGGTCGAGAGTGACTCCGCTGTAGTGCAGCTCAATGAGGCGAGAGTTACTTAGAGTTACCGCGGAGTCGGTGGCGGTTTCGTTGAGTTGGGTTTAACAGACGACAAGCTCGAAGGCTTTGCTACGCGGAATTCGCTCACTCCCGGAAAGCCGCTGTCGAGATGAAACTTCTTTGTCATTCATCAACTTGTGGGCTTCCCTAAGGACGGTCTTATTGACGGCAAGTTCCTTTGTTTACTCCACTACGAGAGCAAGCTTGCCAGCTCAGCCGTAGGTGCTCCGGTACGTTTGCTTTTTTTATTCGGCGACCGGTCGTTTGACAAATACCGATTCGATCTCCAGACACCCGACATAAGGATCGCAGCGCACCATACAATACTCGCCTCCGAGCACAGCGTACATGCTTCAGTATTCTTACTTTTGTGCGTTTCTCCCATAGACTTGCGTGTATTGCCTGGTGTCAAGCAATGGCCGCCGGTGGCGACACCGACGGGCTCCCGATCCGCGATCCAGCCTACTAAAATAGAGATCAGTGGTCGAAGCGGACTGAGGCAGAGACGCGTCGCGGCGCTTGCGTGGTGTGTCCTCGTACGGCGCGACGCCCAGCTCCGCACTCCTTTTTAAGAATTCGGCGCTCAAAATCCGATAAGCCCGGTAAATTCAGCGATGATGGCAACCCGATTCCAAAGCTACGATGGTTGCAGCGAGGCCTAATGGCCGACCGGGCCGACGGGCTATCAACCAAACTCGCGTCCAATTGGCCAACCGCTTTGCTCCAATCGCTAAACTGTTTCATTTTACGTCATGAAGCGCAATGTTTTGCTTATTTAAAGTTGTTTTCTGCAATATTTAATTTGCTAATAACTCACAAAATATTGCGAATTTCTGTAATATATTTTTTCCTCGGTGTTCCTGCTTTCATGGAGCTCCGTTTCAGCGCGACCTTCAAACCAGTCAAAAAATTGTTGGTGGGCCCCTTTAACATTGATATTTAGTTTTTTTCTGGCGAAAAAAAAAAGTATGTTTTTTTCTTAACTTAAATGCCACAAGTAATGCATATTGACAGTTATTACTAAATAATGCGATATTCTACAAGATAATTGTATCAGTGTCGTTTTCGTATGTTTACTGTCGATTTTACAGTGACTTATTGCAGAAGTGGCGTGACAACGACGTGGGGTAGCAGCGGATGCAGTCGCAAATCACGCTATGAGAGTTTCGGTTTTGAGGCCTCATCAGCGCAAGCATGCAAGTGCGTGTACATTGTCAAAATAAAGGCAATAACACTGCATTCTTACTTTCTCTGCGAGTCACCGTTTCATGCGCGAAAACAAATGCAACGGTTGCTGAGCCTTCACCAAAAGAGATATTTTTTGTAAATATGCATGTTTTTCGATTTGAGTCACTTGACGTCAGTTTTGCATAAGAAGTGTGCATCCCATAGTCGCAACGTATCGTTTTTAACCTTTTTAACCGTTTTTGGAGCGCCCCCCCCCCCCCCCTCCAAAAAAAAAAAAAAAACAATCCTGGCTATGTGCCTGATATGCACATATCTTAAAACCGCGAAATAACGCTAATTAAAATGCAATATCATTTTGTTTTTGCACAAACTCCTTGTGAGCCGAAAAGAGGATTGTTCTAATTGCAAAGAGTGCTTTAAAGTAATTGTCAGTCAAAGTTTCAACTACCTCGTTGCATCCCTGGAAAGGTCAAATGAAAATCATGTCATCTAGAATGTACCGCATCATTTGTCACTTGCGCAGCGTCCTGCGTAAAATACTGGTCGATATTGTTCTTGAGGCAAAAAACATTAAAGAGAATCACACTCGCTCACAAACGCATAGTTACCGTGTTGCCTACTGTACACCTCACCGTAACCGCTGGTTGTAACTACACTGTACGATGGTAACCGCACGACCGCATGGCGTCCATTTGCAATCAATGGCCCCATCGCGTTCTCGCAAGTGCGCAGACATTTGCCGAATTGTTGCCGAACTTTCGTTCAAAAGCTCGGCGTGTGCCGAACTTTGCCGAATTTGAAGTTCGCCCGACCCGAAAGAGACACGGCAGTGAGGACGGGGTTTTCGCCACGCAGGGCATGTGGAGCGCAAGTTCGTCTGCTTCTTTTGCAGCGGTTGTGGTGACGTCTAGAGCCACTAGTGACGTCAAAACGCCGAGCTCTGGTTGGCTCTGATCGAAGGATAGTGAGTAGACTACACAGCAAGCTGCCTTGATGCCTTGGCGTTCTGACGTCACCACAACCTCTGCAAAAACAGCAGAAAGCGCGCGTAGCACAGCGTAGCACATGAACTGGGATCGTTGAATGTGGGGTTTTGGAGACGCGGGGAATATGAAACGGGGTAATTGAACGCCGTTTTCTAGACGCGGGGCTTTCGCCACAGGGATTTTGCACGCGGGGCGATCGTGCAACACCCCCGCGGTACATTGTTTGGAGACCGTGGTCCCTTGGATAACCCGTTTACATGTTGTTTGGCAACCGCAGCTCTCGACCCTGATCGCTTACCCTGCTCCATTAGAAAAGACGTATGTATTCAGCTGCGTCAGATCTCGGCCCAGCTCCACGGAACCATAGGGACCACGAAACGGGGCCACGTTTCACGACTTCTTGGGGCGTCCAAAGTTCAGAGCGCAAAGAGCAAAGTGGTATAAAGTTCCACACGGTCGAGGCGCCAAGCCAGTACCTGCACCAGTGATCAGTGACCTGCACCAAACCCACCAAACGCCCAAACGACACCAACGACGCAATATTTGGTTTGTTTGGGTTGTAACTTTGCGGCTTGGCTTGGCTTGCCTTTCCCTACGTAGGAACGTCACCTACCACAAACATTCATTTCGGAACGTACAAAGCTAAGTATAAAAAAAAATTAACTTTTTATAAGCTTGGTTAGGCTCAAAGAAAAGGTAGAGCATAACATTAAATTAGCACAGAACGATTAAAAAGTGAAGCGAAGTGTATGCACTTGCCAGGTGGCGCAAGACACCAACCAATCCAATGTCAACAGCTGTTGTGCGTGGTTGTGCGTCACTTGTGCGTTTACTGCGTTTATTAATTTATCCACACCTTCAATAAAAGCTTTCCTTTTTCATCCATTCATAAGAGCGACTTTCGAGTTATGGCGGTTCGATCGATCGATCTGGTTTCGCCCGAAAAACAATAGTCCCGGCAAAGTGTAAGTCGTACAACTAAAATATGATCACCTGCTGCAAGTCCCGTACGAACCCTTCACAGGACGTCTTCGAGAAATACCGTTCATTGACCTGGATGGCCCAGTTCACTGCTTGAGTGACGAGTCTTGCGACCTCGTTGCTGACAATTCCTTTTCCTGAATTTGGCGGCCGTCTTTCTTTTCTTCTTTGATCCGGAACTAACCAGCAACCCATTGAGTGTACAAATAAACTGCCCTAATATCATGAAAACCGAGTTAAATGCAGATGCGCCTCGTCCACAACTGGAAGATGTGATAAACCCCCCAATATGGCGGCTCCTAATGGCATGATGATGATAGCTGGCAAGGATTTCGCATATGGCCTATTGCCACCTTCACGATCTTATGAGCCATCTCATAAACTTGAGAAGAAGCGGCAATTCTACGGAGCCGATTCGGTTCACGGAGCAGGGCAAGTATGTGAACAGAAGACTATCCGTCAGGCGGTCACTGTCGGACGCGATGGCTAGTGGCGTCCGCTGCAGTTCTTCAGTCGAGTCCGCCGACACCCAGAGATCCGCGCTTATTTGGGGATTTATTTGCCTTTTACGCGGGGAGCTCATTTTCATTTCATTTCATTTATTTCGGCTCAGGAGAGACGGGGTGCGGCAGGTAGCCAAAATTTTGTTTTATTTTGTCGAGGCATTTGGCGATATTTACGACATTTCTTTTTTAGGATTAACACCGAAACAAAAAAAAACACGAATGTTGTCGACAAAACTTTGTTTAACTAAATGGTATGGACTCCCTTTTCAGGGGTGAATGGAGGACAGCGGGGCTTGGGCCGCCGGCGGGCTGCCGCGAAGCGGCGTGTACTGGTGGGCCAATTGGGTTAATATATTTCTAATGAGCAGACGCAGACTGTCGCCGCGAAACGGCGTAAACGCGGACGGGGGGAGGGGAGGGGGGTTAACGAGCTTCCCAGTGATACACGCACCGTCCGAAACTGCCGGCATTTTTTTTCCCCGGGCTATTGTGCCGGCAAAAGTCTCACCCAAAAAAAAGGTGGGGTGTGGGGGGGGGTGGGGGGGGGGGGAAGGGGGGTAGATAAACAATAGACACTAATTAACAACAAAAGGGGGGGGGGAGGGGGGTAGATAAACAATAAACACTAATAACAATATAACACTATGCACAGTCGGAAACGGAAAGAAACGCGAACAGCAGGCCGACGGCCCCCAGCGCCACGCCGAAGCCCGGGACTCGCCAAGCTAGGGCCGAACACATCCTACTTGTAGTAGAGTGGCAAGCTGGGCAAGCTGGGCGAACCATGTACATCCTACTTGAATGTGCCCGACCCCAGCCCGGCGCACTCCAAGCCCCAGCGCAGCGCCGGCGGTGCCCCGAGAACCGTCGACCGGCCGCCCACGCCCCATCCCGTCCCGACTGTAGATATACAACAAGGATTATGACAGCGAGGGGCGGAGATGACTGGCCGCCTCTCGACGGAAGAGTTCCGTTTCTTCACGCGACGTGGGCGGACACTGGGTGAGGCTAGTAGGCACTGAGCGCCAGTGCGCAATAGCCCTCACCGCGAAAGACTGACAGTGTCTCTCCGTCCTGGCAAACACTGGCTGCAAGATGCCCGACCGGTTTTGATGCAACGCGCCAGGGAGCACATCTGGTTGAATTCTCAAAATGTTAACCAACAGTCTCACAGAGGCCACCGCTCGTCTTAGACCTATAGGCTGCCACCCGACGGCCTGTAGCATATCAACAGTTTGCGTGTCCCGGTAACGGGCTAAGTTGGAGTGCACCTGCCTCTTTAGGATGGCGTAGGCAGCCCTACGTTGCACACTTTCCAGCGCTGCTACAAGGTGTAATTGGTGCGGGTTCCATATTGGACTGCAGTAGTCTAGCTGTGGGAGCACGAGTGCAGTGAAGCTGCCGCAAGGTTTCGGGTCCAGCCCCTTTAGACACACGAAGACAGAAACCCAACTGTCGGCGTGCTTTCGAAAGCACCTCCCCAACGTGAGCAGAGAAGCGAAGCTGAGGGTCCAAAGTGAGACCAAGCAGCTTCGCACTTTTCTTCCAGCTGAGCGTTGCACCGTTAAGGTACAGGTCAGGGGGGGACCAGCGGACGTCGGGCACAAGAGAACATCATGGCCAAGCACTTGTCAGCGTTTAGGGGTAGCCTATTCTGGCAGGACCAGCCGTATACTGCCTCAAGGTCGCGCTGGAGCTGCTGCTGGTGAATAGCGTCGGAGATGGGATGGATGAGCGTGAGGTCGTCTGCGTAGAGTAGAGGTCCGCACTGTAGTGGCACCACATCATTGATAAACACGTTGAAGAGGGTGGGACCAAGCACATTGCCTTGGGGCACACCGGACAAGACCCCAACTGTATCAGACACAGTACCACGAATCTTGTGGTCTACTCTGTCGAATGCCTGCCGGAAGTCCAACTGGACAAGCGCAGAGGGGTATGACCATCCAGATAGTAGTCACTGGCAGTGTGGATAAGAACAGCCAGGGCGGACTCTCAGCTGCGACCGGGTCAAAAGCCGTGTTGATGCACTGTCAGTACATTATGTTGCTCAAAGTGAGCAAGCAGTTTCTTGTTTATTACGCGTTCCATGGTCTTGCAAACTACAGAGGTCGTGGAGATGGGGCGGTATGATGATGTAGTATCAATTGGTGCCTTGCCTCCTTTGTGCACAGGTGTCACTATGGTACGTTTTCACTGTCCTGACATCTTTCCCACTGAGAGGAAGTTCCCGAAAAGCTGGGTAAGGACCGGGCATAACCTGGTGGAGCAGGCTCTCAGGAATGCTGGGTGGATGCCGTCAGGTCCCGTGCTTTGGGAAACGTTGAGGCAGCGCAGCGCCTCCATATTGTCGTCCTCTGTGATCGTTGGCCTGGCAGGTAGAACATAGTCGGATGCTTGGGTACTAGGAGTGCCAAGAGGTAGAGGCACATCTAAGTCAACATTGGGAGCCCACACAGAAGAGAAATGGTCACTAAACAGTTGAGCAATAGTCATCGGGTCACTGAGGACAGAGCCATCCTTTCGAACTCCGGGACAAAGGAGGACTTGCATTGGCTCTTCACATACGCCCAGAAAAGCTTGGGAGAGTGAGCAGCTTTCTCGGCAATCATGCGCAGGTACTCTTTGTGCGCCGTATGCACCAACTTCTTCAGTCCTTGTTGTGCCTTACGGGCTGCAGTAAGGACGTCTGGACGATTAGTCTTTTTGGCTTTTTCTGAAGAGTTTCCTCTTTTTGTTGGAGAGGCGTATAATATCTTTGGAGATCCAGGGGGTCCTCTGACGGCGGGAGAGATGCTTGGAAGGCACACAATCTGCCTCAATGGCGCTCATCATGTCCAGCCACATGTCATAAGCATCATCTACGGATGGGGTGTCGAGGACCAGACTCCAAGGAGCGAGATGCAGGAGGTTCTTGAGGTGCAATAGGTCCAGTTTAGAGAAGTTCCGAACCATTTTGGAATAAAGGCCAGACTTTGGTAGTGTCAAGAGGCTTGAAAAGCGGATGGCGTTGTGGTCGGACCCAGCCAGACTCGGCTGGATGGAACAGTCAGTTATGAGGGGAAGGTTGCTAACGAACACGAGGTCTAGGAAGGAAGCTTTGTTTGTGAATGACCTGTACGAGGGTTCACTGCACACCTGAAGAAAACCGGACGTTTCCATGACATCCAGGAGCGCATCGTCATGCGCACCAGGAGCGCATCGTCATGCGGTACAGGTGTAGAGAGGTCGGACCAGCCTATGTGGGCATTAAAATCACCAAAGACTCAGACACAGGAGTATGCCGAAACGTCAACATGAGCAAGGGACTGCCCTAAGAGATCGTAAGAGGCAGTTCGGGTGGCAGGTGGACAATACACGCAGCAGAGCAACATCTTGCCCTTCCGATGTACGACTTCAACAAAAACAGCCCCAAGGTCCTCCGACTACAGGTCGCGTCTCCGACGGCAGGGCAGTTGACGGGGCACAACGATCAACACACCACCCCCACACGACGCACGGTCCCTCCTGTAGACAACATGCCTGGTGGTATCGATGAGCTGGCTGTCGTGGACAGACGGGTCGAGCCATGTTTCGCAAAGACCAAAGATTGTGTCCGGATCCGCCTCGATTAACACTTGAAAATCAAGTGTTTCGTTTTTCACTGAGCGGACGTTTGAAAACCACACTGCGATACGGGAGCTTCCAGGTCAGGGGCCAACCGGGCCCGGCGACAAGGTAGACTGCTGGGGAGCGGCATCCGCAGACTGGCTGCTCGGAATCAGAGGAAAAAGATTGTCATCCAGGGGTGGGAGTGCACAGACTCGGCAGAACCATTCGACAGGTGAGGAGGAGAGTCTCTGGTAGGCTTTAAGGGACAGCAGCTCACACTTGCGATGGTGCCAGGAATCACATCCGTCGCACTGTAGTGCAGCCACATTCTCGAGGACCGGCTGAAAACAGCGGGGGCAAGTGGGCCGCGGCCCAGGATTAGGAGGAATGTCTCCGGCAAGGAGGAGCAGCAGGGTGACGGGCAGTTGCCGGAGAGAGCAGGTCGAACGGGTTTCGAGGGCAGTCGTTTTTCCAGCCCCAGTAGGCCTAGCGAGAATCACGGTAAAACCGGTATCACGGGGGCAGGCGACCGCGATTTGCAGCCAAAGAGGCACAGGCAGGCACGCAAGACGTTCATTAATACTCGGGATAGCAGGGGATTGCCGGCGAAGGCATGCGAGTACGGAAAGGTAGAACAAAACGCGGAGACACACAAAAACTGCCCGCACTTCGCCATGCCCAATTTAATTAGGCATGGCGGATGCCGTATGCTGGGGCCTGGTGTCCACTTACGACCGCTTTTATACAGGGTGTGCAGAGGTAAACAAAAACAAACATGGGCGAACTGCCCGGGGGGAGAATGTTGCTTCCGGTTGGCTATTTGCAACTTTCACGAATTATGTGGAGAGCAAGTCGTGTGCTTTTTGCGCAGGAGCAGGAGGTGGCTACTTCAGAACGACGCAGAGCTCTAATTAGCTTTGATTGAAAGGATAGTGGGTAGACCTCGATGCTAAATGCCTTGAGGTCTACCCACTATTTTTTCAATCTGCTAATAAGTGCTCAGCGCTCTGACATCATCGCATCCCCTGTAAAAGAAGCAGACGAACTTGCACTCCGCATAGGGTGCGCACTGGTGCCAATCAAAAAGGCTTTCATCTGGATGATCGTCGTAGAACAGCAGTATAAAGGCCCGTTCACACTCTTGCGACCTCTTAGAACTGGTTTCCTTGCAACCTTTTACAACGAGAGGGCGCACTGGCGCCATCTATTGGGTAGCAGTGTAAACTTGGTGGTCCGGCATATTTTCTATTTCGCTCGCGCATTATCCTTTCTTTCCTGGCTCGAACAACTTTTGTCAACGTTATAAACGAGCCTTTCTTATAGGTATTATGCACATTTGACCTGGGAAATCACGCAAAACCTTCCCTCTTGTGAAATGCAGTTACAGGGTCACTGCAGAGATGGCGCCAGCGTGTCAGTATGTTCTCTCGCCCTAAGAAATTTTAAGAGGTTTCAACAGATCTCGTCTCTCTCGGTCGTACTCGGTTGCAAGAGTGCAAACGGGCCTTAAGGCTGGTCCTGCGACGCGCGAGTAATTCTAGTTTTGCTATATACGACCAGTATTAGAACCTTATTTTTTTACGTTAGAAAGCTGTAGGCAAGCATCTTTATTGTGAAGCTGATCATCCAGGAGTTAGGGAGTGCGATTCTCACCCCGCAATACCACCATTGCTCGAAGTTGGAAAAAATTCTTTTAGAGGACCCGCAGTGAAGAACTTTAGAAGTTTCACCCCCAAGGACCAACTGTGGTACCTTCGAAATTTACTTATACGGGATCGACATGCTTTCTTAATCCCATAAATGAAAAGAAGGACCACTTGTCCCTCAAAGAAATTACATATCTGCCGAAGGTATCGTGGGTCTATATGCTCGAGAAAGACTTAAAACCGACTAGTCTCGAAACGCGTTCGACTGCTTCGTGAATGGCAAGGCATCGTCCATGGGCACCTACCTCCCCCAGGCGCTTAAGATATGCGCTGAGCATCCCCACAGATGTGCCAAGTCAGGTCCTGGTTCTACCAGACGTTCTACCAAGGTTATTATTACAGTTTCTTCAACTCGACGCGAGTCTGTAATGTACAATTTTCAAAGGCTTTGACATGTTTGCTTCGATATTTCAGGTTTCTTTTTAAAAGCTCCGTGCCATCTCGTAATTCTATGTGCCGTAATGGCAAGGTTGGCACCTGTTGTTGGCCTGTTGTACCGAGATGGTTGAGGCACCGTAGCCGCCGCAAAAATATACACGTTTGCAAGTCCGGCTCCGGGGCGCCGCCATCTTGCTCGGTCGGGGTGCGCTTGGACGCGTCATAATCCGATTACGAAGCCTTGCTAAGGCGTCGTAATCGGATTATGGCCGCGCCCAAGCACCCCAACTGAGCAAGATGGCGGCGCCTTGACACTGGACTTGCAAATCTGTATAAAACCGGAAGTATTTCTCTCCCCCTGTCGTGGCGGCCAGGAGTGGCCTGAACATCCTGTACAGACCTTTCCAGCGGCAGTCTCGAACGAAGGGATTTACAGAGCGTAGTCCCTGGTTCTGAAAGTGTATGCCAGTGTTGCCCGACTGCACTGGGTGTAGGTTTTCTCGTCAGTGGGCTGTGGCAGTCTGAATAGGCACAATTCCAGACACTGGTGGCAGCTAAATTGCTATGTTTTATTGTTTCTATCGCGTTTAATGGCAAATAGAACTTCTCGAGGCCTTTAAAAAAGCATTGCGCCATTTTTGGGAACAAAAACAAACAAATGAAAGCTATTCTTGTTGAATTTGTGCACGACATTACAAATGCAACTGCTTGTTTCATTTAATGCTGGTTTTTTAAGATGGCTAGTACTCGGCCGTCTCAATCTACAAAGGTCTTAACCATCGGAAATATTTGACCACACGAGATAGCCGAAATTCGTGGGTATTCCCCGCTCACAACATAAAATTCAACGAGTCTCATCAATCGAACAACATATTGTATGCACATACCCCAAGGTGCCGCATTATCCAAACAGGGTTTATTTGAAAAATATCTCAAATGACGTAAAATATTCAAAATTTTCATAGTAACCGGAGACACAGAAGGTTAAAAATCAGACAAAGGAGTAACAAGTTTCAAACACAGCTTGTCTGTGTTTTTACCCTTTCTTCGACGATATCCAATATACATGTCAACGACAGTCACCTCACTCCGATCGAACGGAATCAGGCTTGTTTTAGGGCACATTTTGACGAGAGCTGCTTTTTTACACAGCACCAAAGCAAAGGAACGGATGTATGTTTTTGGTTTTTGTTGAGTACGCAGGGTGACCACATTTCTGGGGACGCTGAGTGAGTGGATTAGCACGAGCCAAAGAAACGACACACAGCTGTCAAGCTACCATCTTGTTTATCGTACGAAGAGTGTTCATGCATTTTTGGTGGTTTGCTGTCTTTGTTACAAGTCTAAAAATACAGTTCAACTTTTTTTTTCTTTTGTGGGTGTGTGTAAGCTTGCAACGTCCGTTTGAGGAGGACTTCATTTTGCTTAACAATTTTGGTTGGGTCCCTTCTACTCCTACTGATATTGTTTTGAGCCTTGGTGTGTTTGGAACGAACTGGCTTAGAAATTGGGTCACCTGAGGAACAAAGCTTGTTTGTTCGTTTGCTTTTTTGCATTGTGGATGACCTTGGGAAGTGGACAGAAAAGCGTGGTACCAAATAAAGTTTGTTAGCCGAGTTTGAGATGCTGTCTGTTACCTCTCTTCTGTCCCTTCTAATTTATCTTCAAGTTCCTTCCCAGTCTAGGGGTTTCAAGATCATGATGAACACTCCTCCGTTTGCGCACTCGGGGTACGAGCCAAACACATCATAGCCGAACCTAGATGCAACGCTTCACTCTCTAACAAATTTCCACGTGTACCGAGCAGCGAACCATGGAACAAACATGAAGGCGGACTCGTCACATGACGGATGTATGCTGATGCTTCAAACTACTGTCGGGTGTATATAAGCACACTTAATGGACGTGTTTATAGTGTAACCAATCTAAAATTTGCACTTGGGCACAAATTAGAAAAAGATAAGTGTTGAGAATTTCTTTACATAATGAAGGAGCAAGGCTGCGGACTGCGACAAAAATGTCGGTCTGGAAGCTACATTTAGAATTGCAGTATTTTTTAATGAAGACGAAGACAAGATCAGTGGTGAAACTGACGAGTGGTGATATGGAGTTCTTGTGGCAGGGAAAAACGGGTTTTGGAGCAGAAATTCCCACTTTTGGAGCAGATAGTTTTGAGCTTTCATGTCAGAAAGTTTTATACAATCTCTTCCAAAGTTAGCGCGTAGAAAAAACTGCAGTTGTTGGAGTGTTGGGACACTAAAGTGTTATGCCTGCAGAAGACCTGGCCTCTACAGATATTTATTTATTTATTGAACAGTCATACGCCGGTAATTTTGTATATGTCTCAATTAACCAATTAGCAGTACCGATGGCGTCTTCGGTCTGTGTTTGACGTAAAAGTATGTTTTTGGCTACTTTGTAGAGGTTTTGTACCACAATGATGTAGCTGTTGCGAGTTTGACACCAAACGGACACTTCTGTGTTGAATGTATCTCACACTGCCCTTGCTCGTATTCACCCTGCTGCTGTTTATAGAGCATCTAAGCGGAGCACATAGCTACTCTAACTGATCATGAGTAGCGCTAGCTATTCATTGCGATCAATGTTAGCACCGTTCACACACAAACCGATAACTCTTCGTTAGGCATGTGCAAACAATGGATTTTGGGTTCGAAGCCAATTCAAAGTGAATAGTGGTTTTGGCTAAATATTTTTGAATTGAATATTGAAGAGTTGTTGCGCCTTTCTCCACGCCTTTTACTACCGTTACACTATGCTTAAACAAAAATTCAACTGAACTCACGAAGGTTGTTCCCAGCTGCCCACTCATGCGCTCTGTTAAATTTAATCTAGCTATATTTATAGACTGTAGGTAGCCTCAGAAAGTCCAGTACCTGCATTGGGATGGCAAATAAACGAAAGCGAGTCGCGAGATCGCTGTGTCCACTCCACTGGTAGTGCTTCTCCGCATTGCACCTGTTTCAGGAGAAGCGCACTCAAGGGGGCTAACCCACTGCAATCAACACTTCAAAATGTATGAATATCGCAGTACATTTGGAAGCGAATATCAAATATAGCATTATTTAAAACTACTATTAGAAATTTAGAATATTCATGCAGCCTTACTCTTTGCACATAGTACTTAGGCATAAGAAAAGAAAAAAACTAATTTTTTAATTCTCAGCGGCGTCGCCAACAATGCCACGTGCCAAACACTTTCAATTTCCTTTACAAGAAAAGCTCCCTTTCGGCGCAGACATGAAGCAAATTGTGCACAAATACAGCCTTTGGAGCATGTAGCAGGTTATTCGTTCTGGCACAGTTTGGCGCAATTAGCGCAGCAGTTCCACCACTGCAAGATAATGCAACACGTTGTTAACGGGAAAACATGGCGATTTGGTGTAGAATACTTTAAACTTGAAAAATGTAAAATTATCTTTTTTTAGAAAAGCGATTTCTTTCTAAATTGGTCAGGATGTCTGGCAACGCAAAGCCCGTACATCAATTGCCGTACATCTGGTCGGCCATCTTTCTTAGGTCGAACTCGGCGAGCCGCGCCAGTGCTTTGATCAACTGTGTAACCCGCCGGAGGAATGACGCAACAATGGCATTTTCCGACGTCGGACTATAGCATGTCGCGAAACAACCTAGAAGCTTTACCTGTTCTTTCTGATGACATGTTTGCAAACTTGTGCGCGTCGACAGCGACGTAGTCGCAAGTCGTACGTGTTCGCCCTCGAAGCGTACACACTGCCCTCATTGGTGTCGACGAACGTCTGCGACTCAAGGTATGTGGATACTGTTGCACGTGAACATGCACCAAAGAGGTTGCACTAACTGAAAAGTGTATTTTAGAAACAACATACAATCTCGAAACAGATCGCTTCTATGCATGCTCATTCCACCCACCTTCAGATTGAGTCGCCACATCTACTTTGCAGGCACGCCGACACCTTTACACTGTATATCCCATCTCACAAATTGTGTTCCGTGCATGCCAATGCACAAATTGGAGAGTGTGGCTCCGCAGAATGCGTTTTTTGCACGAGAACTCGAGCAAAGAAGATGCTTTCGAAATCGTCGCGCTCACAGCTGCGCTGGCACTGAAGACGCCTTGAACTTTATTTGCACTTAAGACATCATTTCAGTGCACTGACAAGTTGCAGAGATGCGAAATGGTAAAAGTATTAGGAAGCGCATGCTCCCAACGGACTCCCCCTTTGCTGCGCACACCAGCTCGGAGCACGTGGAGCGAAAGCTCACACTGCAGAATTTCGATCTGGATAAGCACTGTATCGGCGTGCGGTCGTGTATCACTACTTCGTGGCGCACGTTAAAGACTTCAGGCTCGCGGTTGTACTGCGCTGGCTAAATTGATCATCTACAGCTGAGAGACAAGTCCCAGTTGAAGCAGACTAACTTTAGGCTGTATAAAAATACACGCAAAAACATGCAGTAGACTGCATTAGAGGTAGGTTGCGTCCTATTGATCACGCTGCTAAGTGTACACATCGCGAGACTGTTCGTGCAAACATGACATCGGCGCTTGTCGTGTTATCTTTAAACAGCAAATCGAAGAACTCAACATTTCACCACCCATTTTGGTACCCCCAGAGTCATTCTCAAAACATGCGTGGTTTTAGTGATAGGATTTTGTGAAAGTAAAAAAAGGAAAAACCGACAATGGTTTCCTCGTGCTAGCTGCACAAAGACTGCTCAATCTTGTCCTTATCACTCGAATAGTATTTATAAATGATACCTTTGCGACACATACCTTGCTCCCATTGCTGTTGGTGACACCACGTTGCTTGCAGAGAGGTACACAGCAATTTAATGGCATCCAGCCTGTAGAAAAATAAGATCGCGGAGCACACGCCAGTGCATAC
Source organism: Ixodes persulcatus (assembly GCA_013358835.2). NCBI lineage: Eukaryota > Metazoa > Arthropoda > Arachnida > Ixodida > Ixodidae > Ixodes > Ixodes persulcatus. Next base: position 323,160 of record JABSTQ010009043.1, on the reverse strand, counting down.
CAACCCATCTGGCCGCTTTTCTCAACCTAAACAAGATGGCGTATCTAGTTCTTCTCGCGCCTAGTAGATGGCACTGCGAATTTTGGATATCTCCTATTGCTTTAGCAAAGCAATCACTTTGCTAAAGTGGAGTGAAGGGCTTTGTGGGAGGCAATTGGTCCTGATTTGCTAACCTGCAACACACTATAGCAATGTGTGAATTTAATAAAGGTGACTTATATCGAGGTGTTAAAATAAAATCTGTTTAGCACAGACCATCAAAATGTAAACTCTCGAACACCTTTGTTTCACGCGAGGGATCCTTCGTATTAAAATATTTATTTTCCATATATGACATTAGCGTACCCTAATCACTTTATTTAAGTACCTGCTTCTCCACTTGATAGTACAGTAGAGTGAATGCGCATAAATAGATGAGCACAAAAATTACTGCATAAAAAAGGCATCATTGAATGTGATGACTGCGTGAAGGAAAGGAGTGACAATCCCATGCAGTTTCTAAACCAAAAAGTGTTGCAGTACAAAAAGTGTGCAGTGCAAGGATCAAGCAATTCATGTATATGCAAGAATGAAATGATCGTGTAAAAACAAGTTATTTCGTTATGCGACTCGGATACAAGTTTCAAGTTGCGACGTAAATACCCCAGCATCGGCGAGGCTTTCAGGGAGACATGGTCAACGTGATTCCTCCACTGCAGGTAGGAGATAAGGGTACACCCAGATATTTAAATGAATTTAGTTTCCAGTTTTGTTTTTATATTTATAAATAAATAAATGCCAGGGCTGATACCCTTCTTATAAAGGTGACATGCGCAGCTTTCTTTAAGTTCAGTCATTTGCACACGATTGACACGATTCAATGCCATCAGCATTTTTCTAAAATCATGTTATCATGTACACTTTTGACCCCTGCAGACAACTGTCAATTTCCAACATTAAGAGCAACATCATTTATGCAAATCGGGAACAAAAGTGGTCCTAGTCAAGAGCTTTAAAGTATGCCCAAAGTGGCTTTAACTGTGTGGGACTGGAAACCATTAAAAACCACATCCTGCTTTTTTAGATAATACCACTCGTAGACTAATTTTCAAAGTTTGTCGTCAACTGTATAAAGGCGGAGCTTAGACATTCAAAGATCATGGGGAGCGATATCAAAAGCCGTACTGAAATGAAGAAACACTTAATGAACACTCCATCGCTTGTCGATATCTGTAGCAAAGTCATAAATGAAAACTGAATGAGTGCTACAAAAATAACCCAGACAGAATTTGTGTTGTGGGGCATGCAAAGCATGAAAACATGCTAACATGAGTAATGATGTTACTATTAAGGATGTGTTCCATAATCTTGCACGAAATGCTTGTCAGTGATATTGTTATGGATGGAAAAAAATAAATGAATGTAAAACTAAAGGTGAATGTTTGATGAGGCAAACTTGTATTTACAAACTAAAACAAAAGGTATCGAGGGTCCTGAATCGGTGACAGAAGGGTGACTGTCCCAAAGCAGAATGTTACCGCTGCTCTTGTACACACTTACGTTCAGGAATGTCCAGAACCAGAACACATGGCAACAGCAAAGAACGGGCTAGGACTTTCCAGGAAAACATTGATAGATGTACAAATGAAGCAGGCCGAGTGGGGTTTGAACTTTGTTCCTCCAAGTGGCAGCCGCGCTAGTTGCCAACTCCGCCCCGCACGCGGCAATATTCGTCGGTAGTTTCCTAAATTACCTCTGGGAAAATTTTGTGCACTTGTATTACGCAAGCAAGCTTCAAATATGAAGCTAATGAGGACAGCACAATGAATTTTCATGCCATACCACAACTTCTAGGTATAATGAACTAAACCAATTTCTAAAAACACAGGCAGAAATATCGTCTGCACCAGTCGATTTCGTTGTGTCCAAGTTACGCCACTGAATGAAAATTCCTGCCACAATAAATTCAACCTCAGGCATCACACTGGTTTCCACTGAAAAATTTAAATCCACAACGCCTGAATGGGAAGGCCGAAACACCGACCGAAAATGTTAATTCAAATGCCCAGCCTTTTCAGTATCGTCATCGAAGAGGGTTTAGTTGTGACTGAGGATGAAAACTGAATGTGTGTTTACCATCACTCAGGCACATCTACAAGATTCTTTTGGAGACTGCTCAATGCTATCCCAAAAGTTCAAAAGAAAAAAAGCCTCAGCATGTTACAACTTATCCAAAGCCACTCTTGCAAACTTACTGGGTGTAGCGGGATCAGTCGAAAACCGGGTGCCACAATACAGTCACTTGAGCCGGGTCCCACAAACTCTCACTTGAGCGAATGTCGGTTTAACTAGTATTTCAGAATAACAAACTTTTAAAAAATCCCCGGCACTTTTCCTATGCATTCTATGCAAAAATGTTTCAGTTAAACGAATTAACGAATAGCAAATATTTCAGTTCAACGAACTTGATCGGTGGACCCAGAACTATTTTTGCAATCAGTTCAACGAGGTCTTGTGCTCTGCAGTGCAGGCGTAGCCGATGCCCGCCACCCCGCCGCCGATGGTATCATCGCTGGCGTTAACAGCAACGCCAACGCAAAGCGGCGGAGCGGTAGACGAAAACAAACCACATGATGGGTCTGTTCTTTCTTTGTCCTCGGTTCCGTTCGGTCATCTTAGTTTTGGGTAATGGCAGGACGGCAGTTTGTGCGCCCACTTTCATAATGAGTACGACGAAACGGAAGCGGTTGTCTCTATCAGACAAGCTCAAAACCCTTCAGCGTCTGGACAACGGTCAAAGGCAAGTGAATGTTGTGAAGGACTATGGGATTCCACAGTCCGACGTTGTCAATGATAGTGAAGCAAAAGTCGAAGCCTGCAGGAAAGACTGCGTTCAATCCCAACAGGAAACGACTCTGCATGGGATATTTCAAGCCAGCGGACGATGCCGTTGCGATATGGCTTTGTCACAGCAACAAGCTGTGCCAGAGGAAGTGCAAAAAAAGCAGACCCTCTGGACAACTTTGTTACCTTATGCGCTTTAAGACCGCCGGTGTAAATGAAAATTACAGATTTTTTTCAAAATGAGAAAGGACAAAAACGTAACTGTTATGCATTTCATACATATCGATGTACTCCATAAATTGCATTTTACACTTCTGACTCGATGTATGCTGTGCCCTATGCTGTTCCATACTCTAGTCAATATATTCAGCTTAGTAAACTTTCAGTTAAGTGAACTATTTCCTTTGATCCCTTGAAGTTCGCTCAATTGAGAGTTTACTGTATTTAATATATGATCTTCGTTTCTTGTTTTGCAATACACGCAAATTCTCGTATAAACTCCGACTCGTAACATGCTCGCTCTGACTTAGTAAGCATGCGCGATGGAGCAAAATGCCTCATGCAAGCCAAAGATCTTTTTATTTAATCTTATCCAGAGATCATTGATGCTCAAGAGCTCAGAGAGGGCTTCAAAAGCTGTACAGTACAATTCCAGCTCGGAGATCATTCTTGCATATACTCTATCATAAAAAAGGTACCATTTATTCAGATAATTTTGTCTTTTCTATACAACTCAATTTGATCTCAGACACCATAGCATTTTGGTAAAGAACCTCCGCAACAGCGTGAATTTTCAACTATGGCACCTATATCATCATTTTGTTCAAGTTCAGTAACCAATACTTCCAGTGAAAAAAATGCAATAAGCTGAAAAACTCGGCATACAATTCACCACCAGTGAAACTCCAGAAGTTATTATTTCATGTAGTTTCACACAGACTAAAACTGACACTGATAATGATGCGATCACATGGAACTGCTTCAAAGGCATTGAAAATAGGTTTGATTTCCTCAGACAAAATAACAGAAGCAAAGAACAAAGTTCAAAACGTTCAGATATATTTTACTTTAGCCAAAAACAGCAAATCTAGAGCAACAGACCTTGGGGAAACGAGCAAAGGTATGACTCGGCTAGTGTTCCAATGCAGCCCATTGAGAATCCTCTGCTTTTGATTAATCTCGCTTGAGCAGAAAAATTTAAGCCTCGTCACGACAGATGACCTGCCACAGGACCACAGCTGGCTTAATGATCCTTCACTCGCCATTATTTAATTTTAATGCAATGAAAAGGAGTGGCACTCTGGTGAAACAAGAAAGGCTCTGTGCACAAGACACATGGCAAACCAAACATTTTTTAACATTGCGGGTATTGGTAAGACCAATTTTTTGTCAGTCTGTATATAAACACCACTAAAGGAACACTAAAATGAAAACAAATAAACACTTTTGAAAGTGCTTGTTTCGGACACATATTTTTCTCAATTTTTGCATAGAAAATAAGCATTTCTTTGCACAATATTTCTGTTGTTAGACCCAGCTTAGGTGTAGGTAGCCCACTCTAGGCCCCGCCCAGAAACAAAGCTAGCTATGCTGCATTTTTTGGCTCTTATTGGTAATGACTCTATAGACAGAGTCATTACTGTTTTTAAAAATATCACGTGTTCGTCTTTTCGGCTTTGGTTTCGAATGAAAACAAACATGGCTGCCGGCCATTGCGGCCAGCAATCGTAGGCACTAGAAAGCTCGTTGAGCTCGCCTGTTTTTACGAGTGCGAGTTATTTTGCGTCCACCGAGGTGTTTAGAGGAAGATATCCTCAACCGAGGTAGTTTGCAGCGAACCACTGTCGCAAGTACACGCCTTCGGAACCGCTGAGAGGGTGCCTGTTTTCGGAATGGGACTATTCTCCGTTCACCCTTGAGCTGAGTACGATGGGAGCTACGTGCCCGCCGGTCCAATCAGCCGCCTCCCACTTATCAACTGATCTGGCTCTTTGTGCATGAGTATGGCCAGGTGCGTGATGACGTGGTGAAAGAGAGGCGTACGACAGGCCCAACAAGGACGCAACCTTTACTGCAGTCCCAGCTTAGGGGTGAACACAGTATCGCATAAACCTAGCATTCCACATCAAATATTTTTCTTGATCTGGCTTCATTTGTTTGTTTCCGAATCTGGATGCTGAATAAATATGCTGGTTCCCGTAAAATCAGGCCTGCTACTCTGATAATCATGCAACTGCCGTGATTGCAACCATGGTTTCGGTATTGAGAGGTAACCTACACAGGTAAGAAATTGCGAGCCTTTTCGCAGGACGAAATCAGGAGTTCACCTCCCGCCAGGTTTGTTGAGATATGTTTCCGTCATGCCACTTCCGAAGGCTGGAAGCTCTCGTTTTGAGCAGCGCATCTGGTCTGCTAAAGCCAATATTTTTAGGTCGTATTTTTTAATTGTGCGTCATGACACTAACCCTCCTTGATCGTGGACGCTATGCAAGAAAAGAAGAGAAAAACTGAAAGGACTGCATATTTATTTTGGAGATTTTTTTTAGTCCTTTCGGTTGCTTTTTATCGCACATTGACAGACGCGGACAGACGCTTGTATTGTACCGTTGCTTGTGCATGATGGAAAGCTAGGACGCCGCTTTCATGGTCGAGTCTTGAGAGCTTTGCAAAGAGTTTTACACGGAAGTGGAATAGCAGACAGACTAAAGCAATGGAGGATGCAGACACGCTGCTCTTATGGCTGCATCATACGGGTGTTGCAGACGATGATAAATGGTGGTAGATTAGCAGACAATGCTGGAGGCTGCTGCGCGTCTGCCCGCACAACTAGCAGGCGGTGCCAGATGCCAGACCAGATGCACCGGACGTCGCCTCAGGGAGACTAGGCTTGCGAGCATGTTCAGCCGAGCAGCCAAGCCACTCTAGTAATGGGCGGGACTGCTAATCTGTGGGCAGGGCTTAGAGCAGGCAGTGATCCCCATCCAAATTGTGTCTAACGGGGTAAACATTGTGTGAAAAAATATTGTTTCCCGTAAAAAAAGAATTAAAAATAAAAGTGTAATATATCTAGACCAGGGTGGCCAAGCTGCGGCTAGCGAACCGCATGCAGCTCTTCATGTGTTAAAGTGCGGCTCGCAGCTCCCCCCTCCCCCCTCCCCCTTCCCCTCCCTTCCTTCCCCCCCCCCCCCCCCCCCCCGCCTCCCTCCCGGTCACACGAGCGCTTGCCCAAAACGAGACATGGAGCAAGTTTTAAATTGAAAGACAGGTTGCGGTTTGGTAGTCTTGTGCTACTGCTACCTTATGTACAGTTGGACTGCTTTTGACTCGGATAGATCGAAAGTAGTTCAAGTTTCGTTCATTCCTCTGGACAAAAGATTGTCCCCCCCCCTTTGCTCTTACAAGTTTCGTGGTTTTGTTTGCGGCTCTCAGGCCGGGTCAGCCTGGCCACCCCTAATCTAAAACCTATAAAAAAAATATGTTTTTTTCATTTCAGTCTATGTTTCTGATGCTTAGATGTTCACACGTGCCTGCTGAAGCAAGACAAAACATTAAATGTTCTGAGATGGCCAGCAATTGTAAGAGTAACATCACACACATACTCGAGTGATGGACTCGATAAACATTCCAAAGGACTTGGGCCTGCTTTGCAATTACAAGGCCTTTAACCAGTGTGCTTTTCTCGCACGTGGCTGATAAGATAGGATCTCCGAACAAAGGTTTTCGTACAATGCTCACACTTGTAGCGTCTTTTCACTTTTATGTGTCTGCATGTGGTCACTAAGAGTATCACTCCGAGTAAAGGCTTCAGGGCATTGCTTGCACTTGTAAGGTTTTTCACCTGCGTGTGTTCGAACATGCCTGACAAGTCCATATTTCGAAGCAAAGACTTTGGGACAATGCTTGCACTTGTAAGGGTTATCATCCCTGTGCAATTGTACGTGGCTGATAAAATAGGATTTCGAAGAAAGGTTTTGGCACAGTGCTCACACTTGTGGCGGTAATCACTTTTATGCGTCTGCATGTGGTTACTAAGAGTATCACTTCGAGTACAGACTTTAGGGCACAGCTTGCACTCGTAAGGCTTTTCACCTTTGTGCATTCGAACATGGTTGACAAGAGCACGTTTCCAGCAAAGACTTTGGAACAGTGCTTGCACTTATAACATGTTTTACGGGTAAATGTCTGAACATTGCCATCAAGAGAATCACTCTGAGCAAAGGATTTGGGGCACTGATAAGGCTTTTCACCCTTGTGTGTTTCAATGTGACTGGTCAACAGTTCAAGCCGACTGAACGCCTCGAGGCACTGCTTGCATTTGTATGGCAATTCACACGTGTGTGCTTCATTGTGCATAATCAAACGGCTCTTAAAAGCAAAGGCAAGAGGACAATGCTCGCACTTGTAAGGTTTTTTTCCGAACAAAAGTCATAGGGCATAGCTTACACTTGTAAGGGTTTTCATCTTTGTGCAATAACATGTGGCTGATAAGATAGGATCTCCGAATAAAGGTTTTGGTACAATGCTCACACTTGTGGCGTCTTTCACTTTTATGTGTCTGCATATGGTCATTAAGAGTATCACTCAGAACAAAGGCTTTAGGGCATTGCTCGCACTTGTAAGGTTTTTCAGCAGTGTATGTTTCAATGGGACTGGTCAGGGCCTTAGGATAAGCAAAGCTTTCGGGGCATAACTCCACCTTGGAAGGTCTTTCATTCTTGTGCATTCGAGTGTGGGTGGCAAAGCTCCGCCTAGACGAAAACCTTTCGGGACAACGCTCGCACTTGTACGGTGTTTCACCTGTGTGCTCTCTAATGTGAATTGTCAAGAATTCAAGCTTTCTGAAAGTTTGGGGGCACAGTACACACCTATAGGGTTTTTCAGCCATGTGAATTGGAATGTAAACAAGCTCGGTGAAGGTTTCGGGCACATTCAGGGTGCTGAAACAGTTCAGCGACGTACCAGGTTCGTCGATTACAACAGGAGTGCTCAATATGGACCTAGATCTAAGCAATGAGAAACGATGCTGGTCCGTGGGCTGTTCTTCGTCTCCATGGGCAAGAAGGTGGCTCGTGACTTCACGTGGATCTCTGGTGGTATGGCCGCAAAAACAGCATCTGAACAGAATCTCTTCGGTGGCTTTCAACATGCGGCTGGTCTCTACCAAGAGTGCAGCTCGTTCCCCTAAAAAGAAAATCCGTATGCTTATAATTATAAACACATAGAATACACAACTAAGATAGCCATATGGTTAAGAAACGAGCAGTCATATTACTTCGCACAATACTTTGCTCACAGACCGTGGTTTCATTTCTTTACAACCATTAGATTCAGTTCATGGTAACACTAAAATACTTTCAATTAAAGGCAACTCCGGCCAATATCGTAGAATTTGGGATTACAACTGTTTTAAACTCAGTCAGTGTCCCTGAATTTGGGGGCAAGTTTCTGTGGCACGAATACAAGGCTATGCGTGCCCGTGCACTCGTACACCTTGAGAACCGATGAAAGCTGTGCACGTGCAGTCTTCAGTACTAAAATGTCAGAAAAGGTTGACCCCGAGTATTTATTCATTTGCTTTTTTTTCTTGCAGAAATTCATATCAATGGTATAGACCTTTTCATCTCTGCAGTTATCCGGCCGGCAGATAGAGGGCCGCTGGCGCACTCACCAGCGTTGGGTGGCTTCAATTTGGTTGGTTTCGGTTTCAGCACGCTCGTGGCTGTGTTTGTGTTATGTCAGTTTCGTATAATTTCATGATACAAATGTGCCCGTTAAAGCATGCAACTAATAAAGCGGTGGTACTGAGCCAATCTGAGAACCACGAAGTAGTTTCGGGTCGTATTTGCAGAGTATTTTACGAACACTTTACGATGCATCTGATCATGTTTGTCGTTAATTTCAATCAGGTTCGGCAGCGAAACGACTATGATGCACAAGGAGGATTCCAATCGTCTACGGCCGTACCTACTGACCCTAGTTTCCATAAAAATGAACTAAAAAGTCAGAAGACACCTAAGCACTTATGAGTTGCGAATGCGAAAGCATGAATGTCCAATGGAACGCCGCGGAGTGATGCGCGGAGTTTTGTGGCGCGAGTAATGTTTTTGAGTTGTGGCAGAAGCACCGGCGACGATGTGGATGCTAGAGGCGGCGCCATGTTCGTCGTCGGCGAGACAAGCAGAAGCCAACGTGTCCGTTTAAACCGGCGCGGGGCCCGTAGTGGCATGGGGTTGCGGCGGTTAGTTTTATCGGCGCGCTGGCGGCATGGACACGCAGCGCCATCTGGCGGCAATCGTTGAAACTGACCCACGCAACGGCCAATGGGAGCCTCGTCGCCACGCGCCAGCCAATGGGACCTTTGGGATCAGGGAAACTAGGTGCCGTTTTCGCGCTTCAAACTGATGACGTCGGCTCGCTCCATGGGACAGTTAATGCTTTCGCATTAATAAAGAGTATTGAGTAGATGTATAGTAAAAATGCAGGTCCACAACCTGATTAAAAACCTCCTGAATCGCGAAAAACATATGAAGTCGCCAGTTCACTGCACACTATTTGATTTTTGCGGACACCAACTTTTTGTGAACTTTAGAGACTCGAAACATATCCTATAATAACACAGATATTCTAAGAAATAAGTAATATTTTCTAGGGCCGTTTTCTTTAAAGAAATTAAGTACTCGAGAAATATTTCGATAGTCTGTCCTAGGTCGGGTGGGAAATTCCTTTAGCTATTGACCCTGCTAAAGTACTTATTAGCAGCATTTCACAACGTTGGCATTAGAAAATGAGCTATTTGTTTTACTGACATTTGATTACAATGTGCTTGACACATGAGATAAGGGACAGGCCCATCGAATTGAAGTCTGAAATGTTTTCTTTGTATAAACTTTGCCAAATAAAATTAAAGGGTCCGAGATAAGTGATGTCTCGTACGTTTGACTGAAGTCGAATGCTAGGCACGACTTCATGAAGTTGTATAGAAAGATCTCCATTGAAACTGATGCGATCTAAAAACAACAACGCTGAAATCGGGTTATTTCTATATAGATAACTACTTTTTGGCATAACATAATGTGAGCCCTAGGCACTCTCAAACTGCCGGTCGCAGATTTTTTTTTTTTTTTTTTTCACAGGGGTTTTTGTGTTTAAATAATTAAAGTAAATAAATTAAATTTTGTGTTAAAAAAAGTGTCAACACCCTTTAATGACTGCAGATATGGGACCGAATATGGTGTACAGTTTGTCTAAATTCATAAATATATCGAGCAAACGTTTATATTGCAAAAACCATTAAGAACGTCTAGCAGATTTAGGTGTAATGTCGTAAACAAACAAATCGCCTAATGTGGACGTTACCATTATCCCGAGCATCAGATAAAATGTGAGTTAGGCGTTTGTTACTTATATCTCTTATATATCCTATATAATCAAAAACAACTATTTTAAATTTGTTATGAAGGCAAGGCAGGAGACTTTCAGAAAACACACATAGCTTCATATGCTGAGTTTTTCGGTCACATACCTTAAGATCCTAAATGCGCGGTTATACATGTACATTGCACTATCGTAAAATACCGGGCAAGCGCCCACTCAAACTTTGGAGATAATCGCAAAAAAATGGGGGATGGGCGCTTGTCCGGTCATCAATTTTACATATAAATGTACTGTCCGTATTTTCTCAGATCTCACAAATTTGGTAATGGGTGCTTAATGTGCAATGGGCGGATGTGCGGTATTCTACGGTGTACCTATTTCGAATATTCCGCCACTATCACTGAGCAAACTTCAGTTGTTATAAATAATTGGGCTCAATATGCCCCAGGGCTGACGCTGATTCCTGTACCTCCACCCTTCTTCACAGATATCCGCCACTCCGGCGGTGAAGGTAGTCAAAATGGGTTACAAAATTAACTGCAGACGTCGTCGTGCACACTATTATGACATGCAATTAAGTTGTAGATGTAAGCACCAGGTGGCGATTTACAATAAGGCGAGAAACGCGGTGAAAAGCGAAGAAAAACGCAAATGCAACGTCTTTGGCAAGGCGCAAAGGGTAGAGTGGAGCGACGAGTTGAAGCCACCTTATGGCGGCCGCGTCACGTGATTCCAAGATGGCAGCGCTCATGCGACGGAGGCTGAAAAGGTCTATACATAAAAGGAGTAAGTTAATACTCTTCATTTATTGTTATATCATACAATCGAGTGGCATGAGTTTCGGACGCCGTTATGGTTGTTTGCAAGTGGGTTTTGCATGCTGTGTCTGCTTGCAGGTGGGTGTTTGAAGAAGAACCAAAGAACCGATGTTACGTTGTAGCCCAGTGTTGCTTGGCAAACAGCTAACCCGCTGGTTGCCTGCTCAAGTGCAGCTGGTCGCATCTTTATTACTGGTTTTAGCGGAGTACGAGACTTCACCTAGACGTAATATTCCTGCTGCGATCATATTTTGTGCCTAAAGTGACACCAGCAATTTATTTCAGTTTAATTTTGACCGGAGTTTCCCTTTAACAATCTTAAAATATCAGGTTCAGGCAAGTTGAACTGTTTACTTTCTCCTAAAAATGCAATCTATTGTTCTTCCTTGGTGAAAGTTACTATCCTGAATACTGGAGTGCCACTTGGTGCGTGTCAGAATACGGTGATGATGATGATGAGTAAGTTTTTAATGGCGCAAAAAGCAACAAAGGCCATGCTGCACCAAAGAACTAAATAAAAGAGTCTAGTAAAAGAAAGGAATTACAGTAGACTCCCGTTAAGGCGAACTCGCTTAAGCGGAATTTTCGGATATGCCGAACAAAGTAAGAACATTTGGTTGGTTTCCCATAGACGCAATGCAAAAAAAAAAAATCGTTTAACATGAACCGCCTTGCGCGCGCATTTCGGTTAACTAGAACTTTCATAGGTCCCCTTCGCGATGGCACTGCACCGACGGCGACGCCGCGCATTGCGCCGGCAGAGGTGTATGTCAGATGTACCATAAAAACCCGCACATAATACGAGGTTTTTTGCTTTTTTTTTCAAATTTTCAACTTCGATTAGGCGCGATCTAACGCTGTTTGACGTAGTTTCGGTTTCGAAGCAATATGGCGCTCAAAACAGCTATCATCATCATTAAGATCGCAATGTCCGAGGCGCCACCCTTCGTACACAGTCGGCTGCGGTCGGGTGGTCGGGCTCGGCAATGGCGTCGGCGCGAAAACAGTCATCGGTCGCGTACAAAAGAAAAGTTCTTTTGATTGCGGAAGACATCGGTAGCAGTGCTGCCGGACGACAATTCGCCGTAAATGAGGGCAGCATCCGCAGATGGAGACGACAAAAGCAAGCTCTGTTTGCGTGCAATGGAACGAGAAGAAGCTTTAGGAGCCCAAAGAATGGCGTGTTCGCTGACGTCGAGGCAAGTCTCGGCGACTTAGTAAAAGAGCAACGTGAACGACACCTCGCCGTAACTTGGTAAAAGAGCAGCGTGAACGGAACCTCGCCGTAAACATTGAGCTGCTGCATGAGACCTTTGGCGAGCCGACATTGGGTTACTCGCTTTATGCGCCGTGCCGGGTTTTCACTGCATTGGCGCACGCTCGTCGCTCGCTCTTTCAAGAAGTGCAGGATTTCAAATGCGCTCGACGGCACTGAAGACTACTGCCTTTGGGAGAGGCGGCGGACAAGGAGTCTGATGGACGTGATGAGAGTGATGAAGGTTCAATTATGACATGTGGCCCATGTATTCTCAGGAACATGGGCCACCTGTCGTCTTTCATCCCTAGACACCAATTTGCAGAGGAGGAGGCAGTCAAAAATCACCGAATGGATTGTTTCCCCCAGCAGTGGTGTGTGAAACATTATTTTTTTTCTTCTTTTGGCATGGTAAGCCAAATAAATGTCCCTTTTTAAGTATCTCTTCATTGTTAGGCCTTTCCATTGTGTGTTTATTGGTCAACAGCAATTTAGGCATGCCCAGCATGATAATTAGGGCACTTCTGTTAAGGCGAATATCGGATAAGTCGAACAAATTTTCAGGGTCCCTTCGTGTTCGTCTTAAAGGGAGTCTACTGTACTATGCAGAAGATCTATAACTTGTGCAGGTAGCCAGTTTTATTAAGAAAATCTAAAATGTGACCAAGAGGAACTAAAGGTTCACCTACCAGCAGAAAGGCTGAATAAAATGGAAGATATCCAGAAAGTGAAGAGAAACTTGCTTGATGTTCTTTATCAAAGAATTTGCAGTGCCATAGAATGTGCAATAGTTAACAATTCACAGCAATGCTCTCACAGTAGAGTGTCCTTACTACAAAGATGTCGATATGTCACGCATCAATGCCTAATTCTCAAACGACACATTACAACTTCATGGCGACGGTTTCTATGGTGCAAACTCTCCCATACCTTCAAACATGGTTTGACGACACATAAATTATTATCTATTCCTTTGTCGCATTCTAGCTGCCAGGAACTATAAATTGCTTTTTTGAGAACTGGTTTAAAATCTTCTTGAGGCAGCCCAACAGGTGTCTCCAGAGCATCCTTAACAGAGGCTGCTAACCTATCTGCCCTTTCATTACCTGAAATTCCCACATGGCTTGGTACCCAGCACAGCTTGATATTGTATCCCATTTGGAAAGCCAGGTTTAACTCTACACATACTTGTTGCACAAGCCAATTCTTAGAATCACTGAGGGAACAGACAGAGGATAGCACTCTGTGAGTCCACAAACAAAATAGCTTTTCTGATATTGTTGTCTAATATATTCAATAGCCATGAGCACACCATAAAGCTCTGCAGTAAAAATACTTGCAACAGAGTCAAGCCGTCTAGTTTTGACAAAGTGCTCTGAAAATGCAGCCGAACCGACAAAGTGTGGAGTTTTTGCACCAACAGTGAAGAACTGTGCATAGTCCTTATACTTAGCTTGCAAGGTCATAAACTCTTGCTGAAGACCTAGTGGCACAACAGATTACTCATTGTATTTGGCCAGCGACCAGTCACAGGTATAGTGCACAGCCTACAGAGGAGCAATGCTTCGAGCTCTCGTCATCAAGCTACGCTCAGGAAGTGCAAGCTGCAGGGATGTAAACATGCTTTGAATGCAGAGGCTTAAAGGCCGTACTATACTTGGCTTGTTCTCAAAAACATGTAAAAAAGAAGATGCCTGCAAACATCGGAAGGATGGGTGTTCAGGGTCAGATTTGATTTTAAAACTTTAGCATAGGCTGAGGTACTGTCTTCATTTTTCTAGTGGCATTTGGCACGTCTCTGCATACTAACTCAAGACCGGCGACGTTCGGAAGGCCCCCGTGGCGAGACGAAGTCCAAGGTGATGGACAGCATCTAGCGTTTTTAAAAGATGACGGTCGTGTCGAGCCATATACAACTGCACCGTAGTCGAGACAGGAATGAACCAGCGAGTTGTAGAGCCGCAGGACGCACTTCCTGTCAGAACCCCAGGACATGTGTGCAAGTACCTTGAGAACATTAGCAGATTTAAGACACTTCTGCTTCAGTTCCTCTAGATGGGTCTGAAGAGGAGGCTTCTTATCAAAAATAACACCTAAGAACTTGTCCCTCGTGCCTAATGGTTATGTCAGTGTTATTCATCTGCAAGATGGGATCTAGTGACAACCCCCGACATAGCGAATAATTGGGGTTGTGTGGATATTTAGACAGCGTGTAGTTGGTCAGCCCTTTCGAAGTTGCGACAAGTCACTCGCTGTAGATGAGAAATTTAGCCAGTGCAGTACAACCCCTAGCCTGGGGTCTTTAACGTGCACCATGCAGTAGTGGTACATGACCGCATGCTGGTATGATGCTGACCCAGATAGAAACGGGTAGGGTGGGGATTGAACCCAGGATACCTCGGTTCTGCAGCGCGAGCTTTCGCTCCACGTGCTCCGAGTTGGTGTGCACTAGCCCACGCACACCGTTTTTTCTGGTGTAAACCGGAAACCTTTCTCATTGGCCCACTTACTCATCCTATTTCTTGCTACCTGCAATTGGCGCTCACAGAGGCTACATACAATGAATAAAAAAACTGATGGTGGTATCACTGCAGCGAGGCTGTTGATCTTTATCGCAAACAAGGTAACACTCAAAATGCCACCATGTGCGACACGATTTTCCTGTGTAAAAACATCTCAGGCAGACCTGAAAAATATGGTCTGTCAAGAAGTCACTTATACAACACAGTATGCGACCACGAACACCGCACCTATACAGGTCTTGAAGTATTCTGTACCGCCATGCTGTATCGTAAGCCTTCTGTAAATCAAAAAAAAAGACAGAAATGCAATGCTGCCGGTTCACAAAAGCCTCACGCACGAAAGTCTCCAACCGGACGAGGTGATCTAAGGTTGAGCGACCTCTTCTAAAATTAAACTGGTTTTTATCGAACATTTTCTTTTGCTCTAGAACGTATACTAGCCTTTTGTTAATTAGCCTTTAGTAAGTTTTTCTTAGACAACTAGTCAGTGCTATAGGCCGATAACTTGCTGGTAGGGAAGAGTCTTTGCAGGCTTCAAGATGGGAATGATGTGTGCTCGCTTCCAGCACTGTGGAAAACGAGAAGCTTCCCACAAATGATTAAAGAAAGACGACAAATGCACCAAGGATTCAGCTGACAAGTACCTCAGCAGTTCATAATGAATCTTATCTGGACCAGGTGCTGACTGCTTCCTTACTGCAAGGGCCATTTCAAACTCACACATTGTGAACGGCCAGTTGTAACCAGTATCACTTCCAGAGAAATCAATTGGCTGTTTTTCTGCCAAGGACCTGAACTTTTTAAATTTAGCAGTGTAATTTGAGGAACTGGAGACTTCTCGAAAATGATCAGCGAGAATGTCAGCCTGGTCTTTTAGTGATGGCGGTGATCAAGGGAAAAGGGGAATGCTAAAGGACTGGTAAGTACCCTTAAGTTTCCTAACACGATCCCATACCTCTTTTGCGGGAACAAAGCTGTTTAGAGAGGAGACGTGTTTAACCCATGAAATCCTCTTGGCTTGTTTTCGTGTCCAAGAAGCTTTTGCTTTACACTGTTTGAATTTGATCTTGTTTTGAACAGTAGGGTACCGCCGAAACCTTCCCCAAGCCTTATTCTGAGCTTTCATGGTGGTCGTACAGTCCTTGTTCCACCAAGGCTTGCATTTCTAGGGAATATTACCAGAAGTTTGGGGAAGTGACACAAAAGCAGCATTTATCATTTTTTTCAGTAAGGTAAAGAGTCGCCTCCTCAGGAGACATAGCTAAAAAAACGGTGGGATCGACCACTGCCTCCAGAGAAAGTGAAGCCTAGTTGGCTTTATCTAACTTCCACCAGGGAACACAAGCTCGAAGAGAAGGAAGTGATACTGAAATTTCTAAAATGACAGGGAAATGGTCACTACCAAAAGGATTTTCTAAAACCTTACAAGAAAAACAAGGAAGTAAAGTAAGTGATGATATGGAAAGATCAATGCAAGTAAAAGTATTATGATGTGCACTAAAAAGAGTTGGTTGTCTTTTGTTTAAAAGGGAAAGGACAGATGCCAGTAAAAAAGTGAAAGCCGTTTACAACTGCCTGTAACGCCGAATTGGAGCGCAGCTCTTGAGGAGGAGGAGGGAAGGGTACTCAGGGGAGGGTATACCCCTCCTCCTCCTCCTCCTCCCCTCATTCTTCAATTCCTCCGGGGGGGGTCACGTGACCCCGGGGAGGAGGGGGGTCGCGCGGTGCATTATGGAAAATGTCTCATAATGCACTGCACGAGCCCCCCCCCCCCGGGGTCACGTGACCCTCCCCCCCCCCCCCAGGTGCATTATGGGAAATGTCCCATAATGCACCGCGCAAGCCCCCCCCCCCCCCCCCCCCCGAGGTCATGTGACCCCGCGGGGGTGGGGGGGGGGGGGGGGGCTCGCGCGGTGCATTATGGGATATTTCCCATAATGCACCGCGCAGTTACGCCGACGGCGACGCCGCTCAAGCCGGAAACGGGCGCCTAAGAGCTGCGCTCTAAAAAAGGTCTATGACTCCACCACAGGAGTCTTGACAAGCACTGCCCCACATGGGGTGGTGTGCATTAAAATCTTCTAAAATTAAAAAAAGGCTGTGGGAGCAGAGCAGAACACAAACAGCTACTGCCTCTAAGGGGGTCGTGAGAGGGACAGGAGCACAGGCAATACCACTCTGCACAACCACGGCTACTCCACCAGAAGAGGTGTTGCAAGAAACACTGTCTTTTCTAAAAACCTGATGTCGTCCTAATACCTGCGTATGAGTTCAATTAAGATGAGTCTCCTGTAAACAGAGGGCAATAGGTTGGAGCTCATTGAGAAAAAAAGTTAATATCATCAATATTACCAAAAAGACTGCGGCAGTTCCACTGCATAATACCTGTATTTTTAACCATTTAAAAAAAAATAAGTATAACATAAAAAGTGTATTAAAAGCTATGTTCCTTAGGGCTTGAAATCGATTTTCACACGCGGTGCACTGCGCTTTTTAGGGAGGTCTTTCTGCTTCCGATTAGAGTCACCAGAGGTAGGAGGGGTGGACTCTGATCTTGAGAGGAGAGCCTCCTCATCAGATCTGGGCCCAAGCTCGTCCATGGGCTCGTCTGCAGCAACCGGCAGCTGACCCTTGCAGGTCGACTGCCTCGGCACTTCCCCGGGCTTCCTCTGGGGAGCAGAGGTGTGGGGATGTAGACCCCAGCCCAGATAGGTTGAAGCAGCTCGTTCAGCAGGGGATGTCATCTCTTGTTCTGGGGTGGATGCTGGCAAAGCAGCATTCACCTTGTGGTTCGGAGACGGTGCCACTGGCACCGCTCCCGGGGTTTGGAGGGGGACCGTGATGGGAGATGCAGGTCGTCCGGAGACGTCTGTGTTCCCATCGAAACCACCGACTGCGCTGGTCCCCAGCACACGGCCTGGGCATAAGAGCCTTTTGATACAAAGGCAAAACGCTTCTTAGCCTCAATGTAGGTGATGCTCTCGGCAACTTTTAATGTAAGGATTTCTTTCTCTTCTTTCCACAGAGGACAAGATCGGGAGTATGCTGGGTGGTGGCCATTACAGTTCGCACAATGAGGCTCATTTTTGCACGCATCTGCGACGTGCTCCTTGCTGGAGCACTTTGCACAAGTGTCCCTTCCCCAACCGTTTCGTGACCCATGGCCGAACCGCTGGCACTTAAAGCACCGTTGAGGTTTCAGCACATAAGGTCGGACCAGACACTGAAGGTAACATGCCTTTACAGTCTGCGGCAGAGTGGTTGAATCGAAACTCAAAATGATGCGTTTTGTCTTCTGCTCCACACCATCAAGGCTGATAGTGATCCATCGTGCAGCTACAACTCCTCAATTATCTCTGCCTCAGATGAGTCAAGCAAGTCATCCTCACAAGTGACCCCTTGAACACTGTTCAGTTTGCGGTGAGGATTGGCATTTATTTTGTAGTCGGAGACGAGGTTGAGTTTTAGAAGGGCATTACTTTGCTGCTTTGTGTTGACCTCGACGAGGAGATCATCAGATCCCATCTTCTTTGCACTGTAATTGGCACCGATAACACCCTCAAGAACTTTGGAGACCAGAAAGGGGTAAGTTTGCCAAGTGGCTTGTCACCCTCCGAGTGCAATACAAGAAACTTTGGGAATTTCTGCAGTTTAAGATTGTTTCACTGTGCCAAATGCTTCGGTGCGGACCCTTTTGGGGGTGCCAATCAAAAGGTTTATGTTTGGAATCCATATGAATGGGGAGGAAACTGTGATGCACCGCCCACTACCGAGCCCAACAAAGAAATAGGTAATGCTTCATAACAAGAAAGCTTGGCTGAAGACATTACTCTATTATTGCTGCCCAGTCTCTATACCCAAATGTGGTTCTGGACAAGGTGTCTGCTGCCCCCCAGGGTTAGCCCTTGCTGCCTAAGACAGTGAAAAAGGAAGGGAGTGTAGAAGAAAGGAAAAAGAGGTGGAAGGAAAAGCGAAAGAAGAAGAGGGTAGAAGAGGCAACTGACTGAATCATCCTGGTCGGGCCAAGCCAGGACACCCGTCTACGAGAAGCAGGGGCCGAAGCGGTGTATTGCCTTGTCCGGGGGGTCCTGAAGGGTCCAAACATACCCCGGGCTCAGCTCAACCACCAGGATCCCCTTTTCCCCGGACATGGGTTAAGCCACGCACAGTCAGGCGTGGGTGGGCAAACCCTCATGGCTCGGGGTTTGTGGTGACGCCACTCACCAAGCACTTACTAAAGTAGGTGCCCCTGCATGTGGGTACGGCGGCCCACCTGGCTGGGGTGCGAGCTGACGCACCCTAAGGTGCAGGTGCCCCCTGCGGGGCTCGGGGTCCGTGGAGAGGCCACTCTCCAAACACCTGCTTTCACAGGTGCCCCGTGCAAGGTCCGAACACGGACCACTTAAAATGGGTGCAAGTGTCCCTACCAGATTACGTTAAAAGATGCTCATTCTTATAGGCCTTGTCACTAATGAGAAGATATGCTTATACACTAGTTTTGCCATGAAACCAGTTTGTTCCTTAGCCACCAAAGGAAACAATTATTAGAGGTTAGTCAATTTTGGCCCAGAATTGCAAATTCCTCTGTTCATCACGCAGCATGGGTCTTAAAAACAGCATAATATCAGGTGGCAATTTGTCACTCAAGACGGAACATTTGTCTTCCATATCCATTTCCTAGTTACCATGTCAATAATTTCATGTAAAACAATGACAAATTTTCATGAATTTGCAAACTCGACTTGTTCCCATGCTAATGACGAGGATACGACACCACACTGAGGCCATTCATTCTTAAATGTTGCTCCAACCCAATCATAGTTAACATAGTTATGCCTGATGCATGAGGTGCAATTTATGTGCAACTTAACCAGTGGCAGAGTAGTAACAGGGGGGGCGGGAAACCCTGGGTTCCGGATGCCATGAATCCAAGTAAGGTGGGGGAGGCACCTCTGGGGGCACCCGGGGGGTATGCAACCTCTGGGATAATCCCCCCCCCCCCTTCCCGCTTTACTAATTGCAATCTTGGGGAGTGAATTGGGGGAGGGGGGGGGGGGGTACTGGATGGCCTAATTACGCCACTGAACTTAACATTTGTGAAGTCGCTTGTGCAGCAAAAAAGGGTGGTGGAAGCTGCAATGCTCAATGTCACAGCTGCAAGGTTGCAAGCAAAATTGCATCACATTAATCAAGCTTTTCTCAATATTTGGACTTTTGCTTTTTGACCTTGCATGGTTAAACAAATTTGCATCCCAGCTATGTGTACACCTGTACACCTGTCAAAAAATACCACCTAAACACTTAAATGTTGATTTATTACTCAAAAGTCATCTTACTGACAAGGCTATGTACTGAGTCATCACTGAATACAACTTGTCAAAGCATGTGTAAGTAGGACTCATCAGCAGTGAGGTCAACAGATTTTCCTAAACGATAAAAATCTGACACATTCAGTTTCATAAGTGCTTTCTGGCAAAATTTTACCTGGCACCTAGACAGCTCATGTTCTTTTCGAACGACATTGAAATACTCAATACAGATCTCTCGAAAAGAAAAGCGATGCCTTGAGAAAACACACCTCTTCCCTCAACTAAAAAGAAAGAGAGGAGTTAGCAAACAGCCTTAAGAGGCAGTCATGGGCACGTTACCAGTAAAAAGTAACAGTGTTACAGTTACAGTTACTTATGGGGAAAAAGTAACTCTGTTACAGTTAGAGTTACCGGTTTCAAAAAAGTAACGTGTTACAGTTACAGTTACTGCAAAAATAGTAACGTCGTTACTTTCTCGTTACAGTACGAAAATTGGACACAAGGAATCACAAACCAAAACAATAATATTTTAGTTGTTACACTATAGTGAGAAGAAAGGTGAACCCCCCCCCCCCCCCCCGAGATATTAGAAAAATTTAAACCCGAAGGGTGTTTCTTTTTTTCGTCGTTCGCCATTTCAGCATTTTGATGTGCATAATTTATTTGCAATAATTGTTATAGCCTATAGAATCAACCGTTTTTCAAAATTGTCATCGGCACGCGTCAGTGAACGTTTTGGTTTATATTTCACTCCGAAACGAATGAGGACAGAGATAGTCACATAATTACGTTATGGGATATATTTGGAAGCAGGCCTAAACATAGCAGGTCAAACAGCTTCGAAAGAATAAAGGGGAAAGGAGACAATTAACTTCTGGTGCCTTACGAGTGTACGACGACCACTCCGGCGTCTATGTCCGAAACGCCAACTGTAGAAGTCGTGTTCACTCGAGAGCCTCCGAAGAGAATGAATAAGTTAAACAAGCGCCGGCTTTCTGCACAATATGGGGACGGCTTCCTTAAAAACTAATAAGGATGAGGAAATGGCGAACGGCTGGGTGTAAAAACGACAGCACGGACACATCCCAGACACAGCCCAGATGGAATACTCTGAGACATATCACACGACCATTGACACTCGCAGATGGTCCCCACGAAAGAAGAGTGAGCCAAAGTCGGTGAAACAGACATTGTTTGCCTGCCCCTACCACCACAGGCGCCGCTTCCTTTATCTCTCAGTTTCGTGCTGACTCGTCCCTCGTCCATTCTCGATCGTGGGCTAAACCAGGCAATTTTTTGTTTGTTTAATGCGTGCCCACGCTTCTTCTTATTATTATATATATATTTTTTTTTGTCAGCGAGGAGCTTGGAGAAAAATACTTCAAGATGGCAATTTCTTCATGTCCGCGGCAGTGGGTTCTAATTTATATACCGTAATATCCCGAGAGACGACCCATCCCCAAAAGATAGCCCATCCTGATTTGTAGCAGGACTTTCTATAATTCAATGGCTAAAGTTGAACTGCCTTGTGAACACCGAATGTTAGCCTACCCCTTATTTTTACCTAATGTGCTCTCAGTTTTGGGTGGGCAATTTCTCGGGATATTACGGTAGTAAAAAAAGTAACTGTAACGGCCTAAACAGTTACAGTTATTCAATAAAAAAGTAACAGTGCTACAGTTACAAGTTACCAGTATTAAAGAGTAACGCGTTACAGGTAACAGTTACCGGAAAAAGTAACTAGTTACCGGTAACGCGTTACCATGGAGCATCTATCCCCCTGATAGATGGGCGCGGAGGGTCCGTTTTAAAAATCCCGCAGAGCTCTCACAGTCGCTGAGTAATCCGTAGGTAGTTTGAAGACTCAGCCTTCGTTTCAGTGTTTTTGTTTCTATTTCCACGTGGCAGTGATTTTGAAGCCAAGCGTGACACCCACAACAAGTCATCATTTGTTACCACAAATCTGATACGTACTCACAAGCGCGGCAATTCTCCCAAATCCTCCGTCGATTTTTCGGACTCTGATAGCAGTGAACTGATAGTGAAGCCAAATCATTACATTTTAATTGTGATGACCTGTGCCTCATCACATTGTGAAAATGTTTAGCCCAATGGCGTGTCAGTCATGAGGGTTGGCTTGACTTTTGGTGAATCAAAATCCTTTTTGCAAAATTAAAATTTCTTTTTCACATTTTTTTTTTGGTATATATCCATTCATTTTCCTGTACTAGACCAATCTTTTACAAACGTCGTGTCTGACGATTTACATAGTGAAATAGAGTTCAAGTCTTTACTTTGATGTTTGCTTCATACAAAAACCCATTCATTTAGATAGGTACATTGTATCATATTGTAAACATAAATGGTTTTTCAGGAAACAATCGTAACAAAAAGTCATGGAAAACAGGAATTTTCTCCATGGTCACGAAGGAGTTGAGCAGTGCAAGAACCGAGAAGCCGTCAACATAATTCCCTATCTAAACCAAGGAAAAAGAACAAATTACCAAAGGTATGATACTGATGATTTTCTGCCCAGGCAAACTGCCCAGCCTCCGATATCTCAAGGCAGCAGCAGCAATCTGTTGTGCGCTCCACCAAATCGAGAAAACCAGTCAGGCTGCAGCAACATTTTCATGCATGCGATATCTGCCATCTCAGCCGTACAGTACACCGCCGCCGCAGCTCGACATTAACTCCAAGCTCAGTTCCACGGAACAAAAACTGCTTGGGAGACCTCCTCGCCAAATTCAGCGACTGCTTAGCAACGACGTCGAAAGTGCGCCAGACAACAGTTGCGAAACATTGCCTCGTTACCAACGAGGACACGCCTGGAGCAATACAACAGATTTTTGTTACTAATGCTGCTAGCACGAGTGAATAGGAAAATGATGCCAGATCATCAGATTTTAGTTCCGACAGCAAGGATTTGTCAAAAAGCCCGGAATATTGACAACCGTGTGTCGCACGGTTGTCAAAAACAAGACTTGTTTTTGTTTCGGTTATGGTTTTCATGTTCTTTTATGAACTCACATTAAAAGTCCAGGTGGTTTGTGCTCGTCGTTATCAATGAATCTGTAGGTCATATTAATCACTCTAGATTCAGTTTCTGTATAGTTTTTTTTTTTTTTTTCCCAACAAGATGAAAATTTATTATGATCAAATGCGTCGAAATAAGGAAAAGCTCCCTTCGCACAACGTGCCTCCCCAGAAGCGCTTGAACTCTCGTGGTTTGAACGCGTCTGCGGCCCATTTTGTTGATGACAAGAGCAGGAGTGAGTCGGAAGATGATGTCAGACCATCACATTTTAGTCCTGACAGCTGATTCGTCAAATCAGCCTAGAGCACCAACGACTGTGCTTGGGTGAGGCTCGTTTTGGTTTTCAGGTTCTTTGCTGGTCTCGAGTGCAAATCCGGGTAATTTGTGCTCGTTGTCAATGCATCTGGTGCCCCAATTAGAGTAGACACTCTACTTGGAGTTTCTGTATGTAATTATCGTTTTCCCCATGACATAATGATTTATTATTAAGATGCACGCAACTGGGAAGATAGCGCTTGGAGGAAATAGCACTCCGCCTTGCAAAGGTGGCGTGGGGATTTCCATCCGAGTTGAAAGATTTCAGATGGAAGAAGAAGGCAGAAAGATGGGTTGTCCGGCGTCTACGGGATCAAAATGTGTTATAACTTCAGGCAAAAGACTGGCACGTCATTCATACAATGAGCTCTGTGCATACTGCCGACAAGCACATGCTTGCAAAATGGAGGGCAAAAAAGAGAAGATCCATGGTCATATGATCTTAATCGAGAAGCCGAGTTGACAAATCGGACCAGTTGATATCTCAGCTGTCAACAGCTGCATTCTTTTTCAAACACACTGCAAGCAGCACCCAAACATTCCTGAAATCTACAGAAGTGTGCGTTTCAATCACGCCCAAGAGTTTCTTGGACCTGATGTAAAGTATGTCCGGCCCCTTCCTGGCCCTGAACAACTGTATCACAAGCCCCCAAAAATGGAGAAGTGGCACAACTGCAGGGTGTGTGTAAGGAGTGCAGAGTTGAGCACCAGACAAATGTCTTCTGCAGTACCTTCTACATTTACCTGTGTTTTACCACATCTAGAGAATGCTTCACCAAATAGCATGCACTGCAATTTGCAACTTTTCTTGCAACTGAAATCATGTTTTGTATAATCTGAAAATTTTTAGCTGTCATTTCTTGTTTTGAGATATCTGCACATCTTTCTGATTATTGAACATTGTGTTGGCTACAATAATTTTGATTTTGAGAACTATGTTGAGCATAATTTATTAGACTCCTATTTCATACTTATATCGTTAAAAAGGGCATTTATTGAGCTACATTACAATATATTGCAAAAAAATTAGGGAGTGTCTACATCCACGCACGGGGATGTAGCCAAGTCGGGAGGGGATAAAGCTCCATCCACGCACTACGTCACTTCCGGCGCACTACGTCACTTCCTGCGTGGACGGAGGTAGTTCTCCAGTTCGTCTCCCCCCCCATCTTCTCTCCGTCCACGCAGGAATCAACCTACGGTCACTACGGTCTTGCCTCCCATTATTTTGCCATGTGCTCAGCAACCGTGTGCTCAGCGGCCAGCGGCCATTGCTCCTTGCGTTCCTGCCGTGCGCGGATTGCTGTTCCTGCCTGGTCTTCCGCAAGCGGGTATTGACTTTCTCTGAAGCGTTTTTTCTCTTTTTTTTTTTTCTTGTTTTTTTGGTCAAGGAGTTTGGCCCTTCGTGTATTAGCACGGTCGCGCTTCTGACATGTCTCGAGTTGTGGTTGCCGCGGATTCGATGGTGAAATACTTGTCCCAGTATTTCCCATCAGATAACCGGGTGGCTGTCAAAGTGCGGGCGTTTAGTGGCATTAGAATTGAGGCTTTTGATGCTGTCATTTTGCACGTTGGAACAAACAACATCAGCGTTCGTGCCAGCGCGTACATTGACAAGTACCGTTGGCTGGCCGCTCAGATCTTGGAACGCAATCGCCTTTTCTTCCGTCTTTCAGAGGCGGGAGAACAGGTTCTCTTCATTGGAGTGTCAGCGTAGTCAGAGTGCCGAGATCCAGGCGTTGAATAATCGGCACAGAGACGTGAACTGGCTCCTGCAGCAGTTCTGCCACAAGAAGGGCTTCCTGTTCATCGGTGATCTCGTGGACGAGTGGCATCTGTGCATCGGTTACTGTTTTATTTGTCATGAAATAAACTGTCTCTGGAATCTTCTACCCAGTTTCCTCAATTGAAGGCTCTCAGTATGTTTGTTATTACTGGGACTAATGCATGTTTTCCCTTTCCTCACAATCTTGGTGAGATTGCGCGTGTGTGCGCAAGTCAACAATGTACGGAGCGGTTGGCTCGCACTTGTCCCCTTCGATGCACATAAGCTCACACTAAAACGCCTCGAGCCAAGCCAACCACACACACGACGAAGCCTCAACGCCTCGCTTCAGGAGCAATGCACACATGGGCGAAGGCCCCGGAGGCCGCGCCCGCACCAAACCAAGCAAGCCCGCACCACATGGCTGCTCAGCTGCACGCCCGCACGCACGGATGGCACGCACGCCGCCCACACGTGTGTGTGACTTCTGTTCTGGACAACGTAAAGATATCTATTGATACTATTTTTGTGACGCATGACATTTGCTATTAGTCTTAGAAAACAGTAAAAAATGGATAAATTGTCTAAGAATTTGTAAGGTCACGTGACATAACTTTAAAACAACAATAAAATATAACCCCTTTATTTTTATTTCCTATATTTACTTATAAGAAAGCATAATATGTACATAAAAACAAGTTGTGTCCTTATATTATAAGTCACGTGACCTTTTGCGTGGATGGAGCCTTATCTCCTCCCGACTTGGCTACGTCCCCGCGCATGGATGTAGCCTCGGCCAAAAAATTAAAAACATGTTTGTAAAAAGAAAAAATAATACTTTCCCGGTATTTTTTTTTTCTTTTTTTAACATTTTTCTTTTTAATCTGTAGTCTTCCAGTGATAAGGAGAGTGCTAATGGCACCACACCCCAAGCGTTCCTACAGTTCCTTGATCGCATTTTCTTTATTGGTCCCCATCTTGAGTCGTTTGTGAGTCTGACCGTCGTTGGATAGCTGCAACAGCTACTGGCCTCAAGATCAACCAAGAGGTGGTGCAACTGTCGCGCTATCATCATCATCATCATCAAAGCGGGGATAGAAGCATGGCTGCCCCGTAGGCTCTCCACGTTCACGTGCGAGGCGGTGCAGATTCTTGCGTTTATTTTGCCGCATCGTATCGGTGGGAAAACGATTTTAGCAGAAAATGGTGCGGTACTATTCAGCGCTTCAGTGAAGATTGAACCGTGTTACCAGCGTACGGCCTAAATTAAAATAATAATCACTTTTGTGGATGCATCCTCTGCTCTAGGCAGACATTGGGAAGCATGGATCACCACGACGGATGACTGTTTCCGGATGAACAGCATTACTTACAATACATATTTTTTCATTAAAAAAAGAAAAAGAAATATTGGTTCATTTGCGTGTAAATTTAGCAAAACAAGGAATTCCAACCCGGATGCTTACATAATGCTGGTACTGTGGGTTGTGGTATCACAGGTTCCATGCATTTTGTTTGTTACTTATAGCTTTCGCAGTAATATAAATATTCCGAATTGAGAAAAGTTAGTATTGTATTGGAAATTACCGTGATATTGCTAGCATCTATCTGTAAAAAAGCTCCGCTGCAGTTAATGTTTCCCTTTCCTGTGGCATGGTGTGGGTAAGTTTTTTCAGAGTAGGAACAATTCTAATACTTTGCAATGAGGTGGGAGTGCCTCTTTTATTTACGATCCGCAAACTGTTCTTTGCAGGACAACTGAAAAAACTGAAACAAAATGTTCTAATATATGCCGCGAGTAGAATGAACGAATGTAACCAAGCAACGCAGCAGCGTGCGTGTTATTAGATGCTCTTCTCGGTTGTGTGGGTTCACCCGCTTCAATTTTCCCAGAGAGGACCACAGATGTCAAGAGGATATTATAAATTTCTGGTTAAATATTCCTATATTCAGACTCTGCAACTCCAACAAACTACCCACACCACGACACAGATACCATCGGCCGCAGCGACACTCTTTTACTGATGAGGGCTAGCAACTCTCCAGAGAGTTTCCGATAACCCTTCGCCCTAACCTAACGCATATCGGGACTGGGCCTTCATCGATTGACCTTCAGAATATTCAAATAATGCTTTAATTGCATTTTTTTTTTCCATTCAATTGGAATTTTGTGTTGGAGAAAGTCAGGAAAAGGAAAAAAATGCCACCTTTAATATATTTGATGTCTTCATTTTTTTAGGACACAGACTTGCACAGTATATCACTTAAGAATGCTTGTAATTGTCACTGAGAGTGATTATGCTGTTTAAATAATAACTTAAAAATTACTTTACTTTAAAAGGCTTCTCGTGCTCATATTTCTGAGGGTGTCACAACGTGAAGTTTAAAATTGCACTGCAATACGCCATTTATGACATGATGAAGACCAAAAGAAAGAAGAAAACGAAGCAGCGCGAAATATCTAGGGGTGCCGAATAAAAGAAAAAAGAAGAACGTCAGGGATTAAAATGGTGATAGATGCGTTTTGACATTTCTTCGGAACATTACATGACATAGTAAAACAGTGAAAAAAAATTGTAGTTTCAACGTCTTTCATGCAAAATGACTGGAGACAAATCAACTAACAAATTTACAGTTGATTAGTCAATTAAAGAATGGCAATTATTCGGGTTAATTTTTTAATCAACCCAATCAACATTCAATGTTTTATGAAAGCTATGGATTGTGGCGAGATAAAAGAAATATGTGGAACCAGCGGTTCCACAAACCACAACACTAAACTTAGGGTAGCATACCACTTAATATTAATCTCTTTGCTGAATTTCCACGCGTGTGAAACACAGCACAACTTTTAGTAAGAAGAAATGACAACAGAAGCAAAACATTTCATAAGGGGGTATAGCCGAGCCGGAAGCGCGCTTGCATTGTCGAGATCCATGCTTCTCGCAAGGCAGTATCCCCGCTTTCACACGTTCCAAATTTCGGCTGCATGGTGGTGACACGGTTCAATCTCAAGGCGAATACTTGGCTTCTTTCCTCATCTTCCTTGAGATCTACAAAAGCGAAGATGTATGAGGGCACTGTCCCAGGAATGTGGTTTATCTTCCTGCAATATATTCTCTCCAAAAAGTCCACCGAGCAATATTGAAGGTCACTATTTCTTGGGTATAAAGCACGCGATTGGATCCGAGTCCTCCCCGAACGTCGACGCAGCAGTCGTTTTTGATGCGGGCTGAGCCGAGTGCACGCCGAACGCAGACGCAACCCTTGTGTCCAGCATGTGCCTTGCACCTACGTCCCAAGATTATGCCGATCACCAGCAGCCATCATGTTGGCGGTCTATATGACGGCCATTTGCAATAAAAGCCATGGTAAACTGAGCCGTGTTGGGCTGTGGCAGTATACGTGTCTCAAAGATTGCTTTATCGGCATGCTCTGTGACAGAGTAGCTGTCAAGTTAGAGAAACTACAAGTGGCAGGGAAGGGATGCAGTCGTACAGTACCGAGTTTGAGGGACGCATTTCATAGTGGCGAGTGACAGCACTTTTGTACTGTTGTTTCTGTTTGCGCACGCCTTTGCGTCAGCATGACCCGTTTGTGATGTGCATGGCCTTTGAAGTTCACCTTCATCCAACCGTTTCTACGCTTCGAGCGCACCTTCGGGGCTCCCTCGCCGAGTACGGGTGAGCGTGTCGCACCGTGAGCCCAGACAGGCGGCGATTGGTCGGCAGCGGCCCCGAGTGCACGCTTGCCAAGACGCCGCCGCCGGGGCATCGGCTTGTGCCGTCCACCACACGATAAACTTGTGTTGGATACCTACTACTTTGAGAAATCTGAACTACTTTACCATGAGCCGCTCGTCCCGACCTGACACCCCTTCGTGCCAAAACCTTGTTCGTAGTGGCATTGCACCAACGCCAAAAACTTTTGCACGTACTGGCTCAACATTATCAACTTAAGCTCAACAAGTTCTTTCAAGTTCACATGTCAGAAGTAAGGTATCTTTTTCAAAAATACGGTGCATGTCAGCACATGTCTGGGCAGTTAGCGGCATCTTACGCCTTCGGGAAGCGCATCTGCGAGGTGTCACGTCAACCGTATCATGGTGCAGGGACCTTTCCCCTAGTGCGACATTGCGTGCAAGGCATGCATACATGCTCAGAGTACATGACCAAGGAATGACAGACTAAGATATTGGCACAGCAGCTACTAGACGGTGCAGAAAGGGGTCTATTGAAAACTGATTATTTTGTTATATTTTAGGTGGAGCACTGTGACAATCATGTGGCACCCCCCTCCGGCCTAACCTTCGTAGGCCCGCCAGGCTCGGCAGGCAACATTGATCACCCCTATTAAATAAACGCTGACGAGCACAGCCGCTCGCAGCCAGTCATTGTCCACAAATCACCAGGCTGCGTCTCTTCTCTCGGCGGATGCCTCGACCCTTTGTCCGCAATCCCGGGCAATCATGACAAGCACATCTTTGACCTTTTACATATGAACTACCACCATGAAAACTGAGTGCATTTTGGCCACCCATACAATATCCCCAGGCTTTTTTTACGACTCGCCAGTTATAGAGTAGACCCGAAAGAGACGAGAAAGCGAGAACGGGGCTTTTGGCATGCGGGGATGCAGAGTGCAAGTTCGTCTGCTTCCTTTACACGGATTGTAGTTACGTCAGAACGCCGAGCTCTGATTGGCTCTGATCGAAGGATAGTGGGTAGACTTCACAGCTTAAGCTGCCTTGATGTCTCCCACTAAACTTCAATCGCAGCCAGTCAGAGCTCAGCGTTCTGACGTCACCACAACCTCTGCAAAAGCAGCAGAAATTGCGCTCCGCAGAAGAACTGGGGGGCTATGCTGCACGTTTTGGACTCCCAAGAGACTAGGAGAAGGAAGTGACGTCAACAACGCTCTTTGAATGTTGATTGGTGGAATCGCTGATGACAGTATCTGCTAAGATACGTTCATTCACACCTACGTCACTTCCTTCTCCCTAGTCTCCTGGGAGTCCAAAACGTGCAACATAGCTCCCCTGGGACCGTTGAACGCCGGATTTTGGACAAACGGGGATTATGAAAACGGGGTAATTGAGCGCCGTTTTCTAGACGCGGGGCTTTTGCGACAGGGATATTTGCCCGCGGGGCGATCGTGCAACACCCCCGCGGTACATTGTTTGGAGACCGCGGTCCCTTGGACAACCCGTGGTGTATTGTTTGGAAACCGCAGCTCTCGACCCTGGTCGCTTACCCTGCTCCGTAAACTGCTCCATTAGAAAAGACGTGTGTTCAGCTCCGTCAGATCTCGCCTCAGATCCACGGAACCGTAGGGACCACGGAACGGGCGAACGTTTCACGACTTCTTGAGGCGTTCAAAGTTCAGAGCGCACAAAGCAAAGTAGGTCAAAAGTTCCAAACGGTCGAGACACCAAGCCAGTACCTGCAGGCTGCAACAAAGATCCGAGACCTGCACCAAACCCGCCAAACCGCCCCAAACAACGACCCCAATGCTTGGTTGTACTTGTCGACTTGGCCAGGCTTGGCTTGCCTTGCCAGCAGCCTTCACAACAAACATTCACATCGGAACGTACTACGAACTAAGTAAAAAGATTAAACTTTTTATAAGCTTGGTTAGTATCACAGGAAAGGCAAAGCGTAACATTAAATTGGCACAGAACGATTAAGTAAAGAGAAATGTATTCACTTGCCAGGTGGCGCAAGACACCAACCAATCCAATGTCAACAGCTGTTGTGCGTTCATTCTTTTATCCACACCTTAAATAAAAGCTTTCCTTTTTCATCCATCAAAGCGATTTTCGAGTTACGGCGGGTACACGGCGGGGGTACCCAGTTCTAGTACACCATAGCGGGGGGGATCGATCAATCGATCTTTGGATCTGGTAGCTGTTTGGCGAGCAGCGTTCCGACTTCGCTCCGATATTCAGTGGTCCTGTGTCGCCATCACATCTTATGAGCCGTCTTATGGATTTCAGAACAGGCGGCGATTTCTATCGAGCCGAATCAATTCAGTTTAGTATCCGTCAGGCGGTCACTGTCGGACGCGATGGATAGTAGCGTTCGCTGCAGTTTTTCAATCGACTCCGCCGACACCCAGAGATCCGCGCTGATTTGGGGATTTACTTCCCTTTTACGCGGGGAGCTCAGCATCACTGCAGCCGCATGCTGGGGCCTGGTGTCCAGAGGTAAACAAAAGCGAAGTGGGCGAACTTCCCGGGGGGAGTGTTATGCTTCCGGTTGGCTATTTGCAACTTTCACGACCTATGTGGAGAGCAAGTCGTCTGCTTTTTGCGCAGGGGCAGGAGGCGGTGACTTCAGGACGCAGAGCTCCGATTAGCTTTGATTGAAAGGATAGTGGGTAGACCTCAATGCTAAATGCCTCAAGATCTACCCGCTATTTTTTTTTTTTTTTTTTTTTTTTTTAAATCGGCCAATAAATGCTCGGCCAACGCTTTTGGCTCGGCGAAATGTTCGGCGACAAACTTGCACTCCGCATAGGGTGCGTACTGGGGGGCTATGTTGCGCTTTTTGGACTCCCAGGAGACTAGGGAGAAGGAAGTGACGTCAACAACGCAGCAAATGCAGTTTGGATGTTGATTTTGTTTTCTTCTGTCAACATCCAATCTGTGTTTGCTCTAGTCGTTGACGTCACTTCCTTCTTCCAAGTCTCCTGGGAGTCCAAAAAGCGCAACAGCACCCCTGGTGCCAATCAAAATGGCTGTCATCTGGATGATCGTCGTAGAACAGCAGCACAAGGTTAGGCCTGCGACGCGCGCAGTATTAGAACCTTACTTTATTTTTTCATGTCAGAAAGCTGTAGGCAAGCATCTTTATTGTGAAGTCGATCATCCAGGGAGTGCGACTCTCACCCCGCTATACCACCACTGCTGAAAGTTTAAAAAAATCTCTTTGAGGACCCGCAGTGAAGAACTTGAGAAGTTTCACTGCCAAGGACCAACTATGGTGCCTCCTGAAATTTACTTATACGGGATCGACATGCTTTCTTGATCCCTTGAATGAAAAGAATGACCACTAGTTCCTCAAAAAATTACATATTTACCGAAGGTATCGTGGGTCCGTATACTTGAAAGACTTAAAACCTACTTGTCTTTAAACGCATTCAACTACTTCGTGAATGGCATGGTATCGACCATGGGCGCCTACCTCCAACAGGCACCGAAGATACGCACTGAGCTTCCCCACAGGAGTGCCAAGTCGGGTCCTGGTTCTACCGGACGATCTACCAAAAGTTTTTATTACGGTTCCTTCAACGGGGCGCGAGTCTGTAATGTACAATTTTCTAAGGGCTTTTGACACGCTTGCTTCGATAGTTTAGGTTTCTTTTCAAAAGCTCCGTGTCATCTCGTAATTCTATGTGCCGTAATGGCAATGTTGGAACCTGTTGTTGGCCTGTTGTACCGAGATGGTTGAGGCGCCGCAGCCGCCGCACCCTCTCCTTCATAACGTGCCAGTGCACATCGGCCACTCTCATGCACTTGCTCACTAAAACTCTCTTGTGTACGAATACTTGAAAGGATAAAACATGTAGGACCCTTTTCAAGTATTCGTATCTATTCACAAACACGCTCATTTTCAATTATTACTCCCTTATGTGTCTGCTTGTGGTTACCGAAAGAATTATTCCGCAGTCCGCGGCCTCGATTTCTCCTAACTTTCATAAAGCTGTCGTAATATTTTTCTTTTTTTTTTCTGCCCAAGTGCATATTTAGATATCTGGCACTGTAAACACATTCATTAATTAAGTTCACATACAATCCCGGCAATTCGAAACATCAAAATGCATCAGACCTCTGACGAGCCTGCCTTTGAGCTCGTTCCATAGGTCAATGCTTGGTATATGACACACAACTCCGCAAAAAGAAACGAAACACAACACGAAAAAAGGGTCAAAGAGCAGGCGAGCTGGTGCGTTTTATTCGTGATGTTTAAACCCTCACACTGGGAAGGAACTTGAAGGTTAAAAATTGGTTATACCTTATGTTAAAAGTATAGTTATTAGAAAAGAAAAAAAAACAGTCTTTTCGAAACAGAGCTGCTATTTGCCAAAGTAGTCAAATCTTTGGTAAAATAAAAAAAAAAAAAGAAAGCTTTAGACAGGATTTACTGCACCCATTAAATGAATCTGGCGTTAGAGAGGCAATGGAAGAGACGGGAACATGCGGGCTATCAAGAACCGTTCCGTTCATAAAAAGGGAAAATGTCCGTACAGTTTAGAAAAGTGGAGACCAGGCTCCAAGGAAACTGGAGAGCTGTTTTATCAAATTTTCATATGACATCTCACAAAACTTGAAGGCAGGTACAAAAACGTTTGGTGTTGACACAGTTTTCACTTCGGACTTCAAGTCGAGTAAACTGACACCCTTTCAAAGCGGCCACAGTGAATGTCAAAAAAAGCACTGTGAAAACTCGGTATATTGCAAAAGTGGAGTAGTATATGAGCAGGGTTCCATCATGTTGGAAACCCTGAGATAGGGCAACGATTAATTACCAGCTCGCCTGCACTCTATCACTGCTTACAAGGGTTCCATGTTTTCAGTGTTTAATTTCTTTTCCGAATTCGGTTTCGTTTGTTTGTTGTTGTTGTTGTTTTTTTTTTGTTTTTTTGGGGGGGGGGTATATTTTTTCAAAGATTTCGTGTCTTTTGTGTGAATTGATTAATGATACCCAACTTACACAAAAAACTTCAAATCTGTGGAAAAAATAAACCCCGAAAAAAAAAAAAAAAAAAAAAAACCCGAATTTGAACAAAGAAAATAAACTCTGATAACGCAGAACCTTATATGAAATAACAGTGGCTTGTGGGTATATGTATGCCAGACGTCAAGATATATTATTAATAGACTAATAAAGCACAAATGTAACATCAACAAAATGTAGGATTTGGAGTAAGGTACACTTATTCAGGAATGTAACAACTGTTTGGTTGATTGGTCAGGAACAGAAGTGGTTTGCAGCCTAATGACATTAAACGTGTAGTGAAAGAAACAGTTCGGATAATTATGTCAGGCGATTGCATCAGTCAAGCTTCAATGCAACTCTGAAACCAGTCTAAAATGTTTCTGAAATTGTAACTAAAAAAGTATGAAAAGTGGTCATATATGTTTGATGATTTCCTGTCTTTGTTAAAGTCTAAAAATACAATTCAACCTTTTTTTTTTGTGTGTGCATGGGCTTTGGCAGGATTTTGTCTTGGAAGGGGGGGGGGGCGGCAAACTGACGGCCCTTTTTGGGCGTGTGCGATTGAGGGGAAGGAAGGGGGCGTCCCACAGAGCTAAATACAGCTTGCAAGATACACATATTTTTTATGAAACAATTATTTAAAAAAGTACAATCATCAATAATTTCAACGTAAAAAAAAATTTTTTTTATAGATATGTACAGGCCCAGTAAAAAAATAAAACTTGGTCTATGTCGCGGCAAAACAACAAAACAGCCCACTTGGTTGATAATTCTCTCGGAGATAAAAAAGCACAAAGATTTTATAGACAAGAGTATTGGCATCATAAATGTACCGTACACAATAATATAGCAAGACAGTGCACACAAGTCACACGCACTATCTTGCGTGCGACTTGCAAGACAGCAATGAACAATACCTTTTCATTTCCATATTGAACAATATTTGACATTTATACAAGTTTTTAAAAGCTACCCCAAGCTGGCCTCTGCTCAAATTTACAACTCTGATTTTCTGCACAAAATTGTCTTCGCTCATAATATTAATTCGAAGCATTTCCCGGGTTGTAGTCTGTGGAAGACATCTGAAAGCTGCGTTAGCTGTGTTGCAAAGCTAGCACGGCGGGGCTACCACCGGAGGGTTAGTTGCCATTGTAACTTTCCGTATTTCCTCGACGCAGGTTCCCTTAGCTTGCCATGCTCGCACTGTCTCATTTCAGAACTGGAGTAAAATTTTAGACCGCTGGTTCTTATCTTTATATTGGTTGTTATATATCTGATTAAGCTCAGCTTTGCATGAATACTCCCACAGTTGAAGACGAGTTTGACATACCTGTGAGAGTAGAGTTGAGGGCAGAGCCAATGTCCAGCTGGCTCTTTAAAGCCGGGGATGATCAGGAGTGACGGAGACAGCAGGTGCATCGATAGATTCCAGGTCATGAAACGGCTCTGAGGTCACATGCTTCTTCGTTGCACAAGATGGATTGTCATTATCACCGTCAGCCTTCCGTTTCAAAAAGCTTCCGATGTCATTTTCACTCCTGACCCCTATCAGTCCACAATTATATAAAAAAGTGGGATTGGGTGCGGAATGTGGCCCTTTCAAGCAACTGGGAGAGGAAGAGAGAGCCAGCAACAGCAAAGTGTGCCACCCTGTCACAGATATTCGAGTGTCACGCGAGTGAACACGGTGGTGTCAAGGAGGACGGTCCGACACGCCACTCCCGCGCGAGTTATGGCCCGGGGGAGTATCGTTGTTGACATGGTGCGAACAAAGTTTCGCAGAACTGCATTGTCCAAAGGAGGACGCCTGACCCCGATTTTGACACCCCCTCCCCTCTTCTTCTCTTTTCCCATGACCGCAACATGTTACGGGCTAAGAAGAAAATCCCAGAGGCACATATAGACCGACACGCTGTTTACAAACAAGTCCGCTTTTGCCCACACCAGGTGTGGGCACTGCGCCTGCGCAGAAACCCAATTCGCATGAATTGAAGCGTCTGCGCATGCGCAGTGCCGTCGACAGCGCCACCGCAGCTGCGTGACGTCAGGGCCGCGTGTTGGTCTATACAAAACAGAGCACTGGCGTGAGCAGTGGCATAGACAGGGGTTTGGTTTGGGGGGTCGAAACCCCCCCAAAATGCCGAAGCCGGAGAAGAAGACGCTCTCTTTTGGGGGCATTTTACTGACTTTCACCCGAATGCCTGCGATTCCTCACAACACAGGACTGCGGTGTTCTCAGAAGTAAATGTTCCTCCCTATGTTTTCTTTCTTTGCCAGCTGGGCGCGGCTGATCGCAACTGACCGAGAGGAGACCTTATTCTTTTTTGTGTTTATATGCTGAAGGATCCAAGAAAACAAAAGTGTGTGGATTTTATTTTTAGGCTAGCTTTCGGTTTCTTCGCTTGCTAGAAAAGCTATTTCGAGGCGTCATTCGATTCCCTGTACCCGAGAGAGCTGGGGAAGGGAGGAGGGGGGGGGGGTAGGCCCTCTGGGAGGGGGGGGGGGGAAAAGTGCACCTTTTGCACCCCCCTGCCGACGCCCATGTGTGTGTGAGGATCTGCAACGTCCGTATGCGGAGAACTTAATTTTGCTGAACAGTTTTGGTTGGGTCCCTCCTACCCCTACTGATATTGTTTTGAGCTTTGGTGTGTTTGGAACGAACTGGCTTAGAAATTGGGTGACCTGAAGGACGAAGCTTGTTTGTTCGTTTGCTTTTTTGCATTGTGGGCGACCTTGGGAAGTGGACAGAAAAGCGTGGTACAAAAAAAGTTTGTTAGCCAAATTTGAGATGCTGTCTGGCACCTTTCTTCTATCCCTTCTAATATCTTCAAGTTCCTTCCCAGTCTCCAGGTTTAAAGATCATGAACACACCTCCGTTTGCGCACTCGGTTTAGGAGCTGAACGCATCATAATGTAACTGAGAAGTAACGCTTTAATCTTTCCAACAAATTTCCGCATGCACCAAAGGCAGCGACCCATGGAACAAGCACGAAGGCAGACTCGTCACATGACGGATGCATGCTGATGCTTCAAACTACTGTCGGGTGTATATAAGCACACTTAATGGACGTGCTTATAGTGTCAGAAATCTAAAACTTGCACTTGGGCACAAATTAAAAAAAAAAAAAAAAAGATTTGTTTTGAGAATTTCTTTACATAACCAAGGAGCAAGGCTGTGGACTGCGACAAAAATGTCAGTCTAGAAGCTACATTTCGAATTGCAGTATTTTTTTACAAAGACAAGATCAGCGGTGGAACTCACAAGTGATGATTTGAAGCAGCTCTTGTAGCAGGGGAAAATGGGTTTTGGAGCAGACAATTTCGAGCTTTCATGTCAGAAAGTTTTATATAATCTCTTCGAAAGTTAGCCCGTAGAAAAAACTGCAGTTGTTGGAGTGTTGGGATTCAGGACCAGGCAATTTGCCTGCTCCTGATGGAGTTGAAATGGAGAGGTCCCTGAACCAGGGACCTCTCCATTTCCAGTGGAGCGATCTACCAACTGAGCTAACCAGGACCAGGCGGATTTTTTCGGTCGCGCACCAGTCACCTAGCTGTGCTTGGAGATTTGTGTTCCCTTTCTTCGAGGGATTATTATCATCATTCTTGCCCAGCTCGCATGCACCTTTGCATTAATTGCATTATTATCAAATAACGTATTATTTAGAAATACTATTAAAAATTAGAATATTCATGCAGCCCTGCTCTTCGCACATAGTACTTAGGTATAAAAAAAAACTGTACTTTCTTCATTCTCAGTGGCATCGCCAACAATGCCACGTGCCAAACACTTTGTTTCCTTTTCAAGAAAAGCTCCCTTTCGGCACAGACATGGAGCAAATTGTGCACAAATACAGCCTCTGGAGCAGCATGTAGCAGGTTATTCATTCTGGCACAGTTTGGCGCAATTACCGCAGAAGTTCCACCACTGCAAGATAATGCAACATGTTATTAATGGGAAAATATGGCGATTTGGTGTAGAATACTTCACTTAAACATGAAAAATATATATACCGTATATATATTTTTTAGAAAAGTGATTGCTTTAGCAAAGCAATCACTTTCCTAAAGTGGAGTGAAGGGCTTTGTGAGAGCCACTTGTCCTGGTATTCTAACCTGCAACACACTATAGCGATGTGCAAATTCAATAAAGGTGACTTATATTGGTGTTAAAATAAAATTTGTTCAGCACAGACCATAACTCTCGAACACCTTCGTTTCACACGAGACGTCCTTCGTTTTAAAATATTTATTTTCCATGTACGACATTAGCGTACCCTTATTACTTGATTTAAGTACCTGCTTCTCCACTTGATAATACAGTAGGGTGAATGCACATTAACAGATGAGCACAATTACATACTTGATGCATAAAAAGGGCATCACTGAATGTGACGACTGTGTGACAGAAAGAAGTTACAACCACACGCAGCTTCTCCAACAAAGTGTTGCAGTGTGTTACCGCAAAATGAAACTTCGCTTTTTTTAAAGCATACTATAGTCGGTTACAAGTTAAGAAGGTAGGAGAAGCTCCTCCCACAAGCGTGGTGCGCCGGTTTCAAATCCCTCCGCAATCGAAAGATGAGTTCACTGGAAACGCTCCTTGTTCCGCTTCAATGGATAGATAATGGCCACAGAGTGGTGGCAACTTGTCTCCGACCCCCACGTTTTAAGAAAGCGACCTTTGTATTCATCGGAGAGGGAACCGAGCCCCTGAAAGCAGCCTTTCTATCAATCGGAGGGGGACGCTAATCCCCGAAAGTCGTCTTTGTTTGCATGGGAAGGAGAAGACTCAAATCTCCCTCTCGTGGCTTCCACAATGCTAAGTCAAAGTCGAAAGATAAAGCAAATATGTACAGAAAGGCAAGACCCTGCTCACGCGTTGGCCGCGACGTCACGGAAACGATGGGACGCTATTGGATGCGGAGGTGGCGGAGGGATATATGATTTCCTTTGAGGGGCATTTGCCGCTACCTTCTTGACTTGTAACCTACTATAGCAGTTTCTAGCAATGTCTAGAAAGGGGCTTTTTATATGTTTATTTTTGTTTACACCAATTTTTTTATCATAAAATGGTGAAAAATTTTGAGACGGGAGTTTCCTAGAATCATTCAGTAATTGCCTATGTTTACAATCCGTCCTACTTAGTGACTAATCATAATTTTCTGAAACAAACATTCAAGCCAGATTTTGAACTTTCTCAAAAACTTGGGTAGAAAATGCAGTACAAAGGTCAAGCAACTCATGTATATTCAAGAATGGAATGATCATGTGAAAAATAACTTCAGTACAAGCTTAAAATAGTGACGTCAAATCCCAAGAATCAGTGAGGCTCTCAGGGAGATATGGCAAACATAGTTGCTCCACCACAGATGGGAGATACAGGTATACCCAAATATTTAAATACATTCAGTTTCCACTTTCGTTATTTATTTACAAATAAAGAAATGCCAGGGCTGATACTTTTATTTTTTAAAGATGACATGTGCAGCTTTCTTTAGGTTGTCATTTGCACACGATTCACGCGATTCAATGCTATCAGTATTTTTCTAAAATCACATTCTCATGTACACTGTTGACCCATGCAGACAACTGTCAATTTCAAACATTAACAGCAACATCATTTACGCAAATCGGGAACGAAAGTGGTCATAGTCGAGAGCTTTGAGGTATGCACGAAGTGGCATCAACCGTCCGGGACTGGAAACCATTAAAAACCACATCCCGCTTTTTTAGATAATACCACTCGTAGACTAATTTTCAAAGTTTGTCGTCAACTGTATAAAGGCGGAGCTTAGACATTCAAAGATCATGGGGAGCGATATCAAAAGCCGTACTGAAATCAAGAAACACTCAATGAACACTCCATCGCTTGTCGATAGCTGTAGCAGTCATAAATGAAAACTAAATGAGTGCTACAAAAATAAGCCTGACAGGATTCGTGTGTGAGGCAAGCAAAGCATGAAAACATGCTAACATGAGTAATGATGTTACTATAAAGGATGTGTTCCATAATCTTCCACGAAATGCTTGTCAGTGATTTGTTACGGATGGAAAAGGGTAAATGAATGTAAAACTGCAGGTGAATGTTTAATGAGACAAACTTGTGCCTACGAACTAAAACAAAAGGTATGAGTATCCTGAGTCGGTGACGGAAGGGTGACTGCACCAAAGCAGTATGTTAGTACTGCTCTTGTACACGCTGTACGTTCAGGAATGTTCAAAACCAGAACACATGGCAACAGCAAAGAACGGGCTAAAACTTTCCAGAAAAACATTGATATGTGAACGAATGAAGCAGGCCGAGTGGGGTTCGAACCCCGTTCCTCCAAGTGGCAGCCGCGTTGCCAACTCCTCCACACACACGGCAATATTCGTGGGTAGTTTCCTACACTATCTCTGGAAAGGTAATGAGGACTGCACAATGATTTTTCATGCCATACCACAACTTCTAGGTACAATGAACTACCGTAAAATTCCGAGCAAGCGACCCCACCCGAGCAAGAGCACCCCCCCCCCCCCCCCCCCCAACTTCACCTCTAATTTCACATTTCCGCGCCGTTCCGGGAAAGCGCCCCCCTCCCCGCCAGTGTTGCCTGGGTGCTGACCGCGCCCAGGCAACACTGGCCTGCGAAGTTCAGTCCAAGAATCCAATCCAATCCAATCCTACTTTGCAGCCCGATCAGCCTGGTCACTACGCGCCACTGTCGCTTTGTTTTGGGTTGAGTTCCTGTATATACAGAGTTGCGCTTTTGATTCCACATGCCGCGTGCCGCCCTCGCCGCTATTCGCCGAGATCCGATCACGTGAGGAGCCGTATCAAGTGTCGTGCAGCAAAGTAGACGTTGCACGCGCCCCGGCGTACGTTCCCAAGCTTTTGAGCCCGCCGCGCGCCTCGAACGCGCGGCGCTGCTATTCGCCGAATTCAGTCACGTGAGGAGCTGGATCCACATGCCATGCGTGAACGCGCAACTCTAGCTCCCGTAGGGAGCCTATACAGGAACTCTAGTTTTGGGGATATGAGGTCTTCTATGCGTTCTTACACAGTGGCAAAGAAAATCGAGGTCGTCCAATGGGATTGTGAAAACGAGAAAGACGCACACCAGACGTACGTCTCGACTGAATACGGGAATGGGACAAGAATTTTGACGATTTGCTACAGTCAAACTATGGGAAAGCCGAAGTTCGACGAAAGCTAAGTAACGGCGCGCCGGTGTTCAGTGAATACGTGGACAACGCGCTCTTTTAATACATGGAGCGCGAAGGAAGTGCAGAATGAGCCATTAGCAACCGGCTTCTTTCTGAAGAGGATGTCAAAATAGCCAACGGCATGCACTCGGGAAACATCGCGGAATGCTGCGAATTTTTTTTTTTTTTTTTGCGGCCGACTCAGGCGTGGTTTCGAAAGCGATTAACATAGCAGTGACAAATCTTTGACCTAATAAAGTCTATGTTCTCAGAGATAAATAAAATATTAAATCTGCACTTCAATTTTTTTTTTCTTTTCTTGCTCGGAGTTTTACGGTAAACCAATTTCTCAAAACACAGGAAGAAATATCATCTGCAGTCGATTTCGTTGTCTAAGTTACGCCACTGAATGAAAATTCCTGCCACAATAAATTCAACTTCAGGTATCACGTGGTTCACTGAAAAATTTAAATCTACAACGCTTAAAGGACACATGCAAAGAAAAAAAACATTTTTTTTAAACAGCTTAGATGGAAAAAGGATATCATAAAACGATTTTACAACGAAGAAAAAAAAAATTTAGAGCTATATTTACGGCGCTATACGAATTTGTAGTTGGCGCCCGCCGGAGCCGCCGCAGGTCGCGTGGTAGGCCCGCGCGCCGCCGCCCGCCGCCGCACGCTGAGCGAACGCCGCTTCAACGCGTTTCTCCACGCCGCCGTCGCTGCCGCCGCAAAAGTTCGTCTGGTTCGGGGCGCCGCCGCCGTCATCTGACCGGCGCACAGGTCGATCACGTCTGCTTGCGCTTTTTCAGGAGTTTCCTTTGGGCTCTAAAAGTTACTTATTCATCTTAGTTTTTTGTTATACTTCAAACAAAGATGAATAAGTTACTTTTAGAGGCCATAGGAAGCTTCCGAAAGAGCGCGAGCACCACGTGACAAATATGGGCCCGTCACGTGATAAATAAGGGCCACTTTTCTGCGGCACCCGCGGGCGCCAACTACGAATTCGTATAGCGCCGTAAATATAGCTCTAAAAATTTTTTTTCTCGCCAGTGTTGCCTGGGCGCTGACCGCGCCCAGGCAACACTGGCCTGCGAAGTTCAGTCCAAGAATCCAATCCAATCCAATCCTACTTTGCAGCCCGATCAGCCTGGTCACTACGCGCCACTGTCGCTTTGTTTTGGGTTGAGTTCCTGTATATACAGAGTTGCGCTTTTGATTCCACATGCCGCGTGCCGCCCTCGCCGCTATTCGCCGAGATCCGATCACGTGAGGAGCCGTATCAAGTGTCGTGCAGCAAAGTAGACGTTGCACGCGCCCCGGCGTACGTTCCCAGGCTTTTGAGCCCGCCGCGCGCCTCGAACGCGCGGCGCTGCTATTCGCCGAATTCAGTCACGTGAGGAGCTGGATCCACATGCCATGCGTGAACGCGCAACTCTGGCTCCCGTAGGGAGCCTATACAGGAACTCTAGGTTTTGGGGATATGAGGTCTTCTATGCGTTCTTACACAGTGGCAAAGAAAATCGAGGTCGTCCAATGGGATTGTGAAAACGAGAAAGACGCACACCAGACGTACGTCTCGACTGGATACGGGAATGGGACAAGAATTTTGACGATTTGCTACAGTCAAACTATGGGAAAGCCGAAGTTCGACGAAAGCTAAGTAACGGCGCGCCGGTGTTCAGTGAATACGTGGACAACGCGCTCTTTTAATACCTGGAGCGCGAAGGAAGTGCAGAATGAGCCATTAGCAACCGGCTTCTTTCTGAAGAGGATGTCAAAATAGCCAATGGCATGCACTCGAGAAACATCGCAGAATGCTGCAAATTTTTTTTTTTTTTTTTTTTTGCGGCCGACTCAGGCGTGGTTTCGAAAGTGATTAACATAGCAGTGACAAATCTTTGACCTAATAAAGTCTATGTTCTCGGAGATAAATAAAATATTAAATCTGCACTTCAATTTTTTTTTTCTTTTTCTGGCGGAAAACTTTTGTCGTCGCCATCTTGAATTTTGGTGCCGTTCCGGGATAGCGCCCCCCGTACTTTGCAGGTAATTTTGACTTGCGTGCAGGGGGGGCGCTTGCTCGGAGTTTTAAGGTAAACCAATTTCTCAAAACACAGGCA
Source organism: Ixodes persulcatus (assembly GCA_013358835.2). Lineage (NCBI taxonomy): Eukaryota > Metazoa > Arthropoda > Arachnida > Ixodida > Ixodidae > Ixodes > Ixodes persulcatus. Next base: position 279,912 of record JABSTQ010009043.1, on the reverse strand, counting down.
GAAATATCATCTGCAGTCGATTTCGTTGTCTAAGTTACGCCACTGAATGAAAATTCCTGCCACAATAAATTCAACTTCAGGTATCACGTGGTTCACTGAAAAATTTAAATCTACAACGCTTAAAGGACACATGCAAAGAAAAAAAACATTTTTTTTAAACAGCTTAGATGGAAAAAGGATATCATAAAACGATTTTACAACGAAGAAAAAAAAATTTAGAGCTATATTTACGGCGCTATACGAATTTGTAGTTGGCGCCCGCGGAGCCGCCGCAGGTCGCGTGGTAGGCCCCGCGCGCCGCCGCCGACCGCCGCACGCTGAGCGAACGCCGCTTCAACGCGTTTCTCCACGCCGCCGTCGCTGCCGCCGCAAAAGTTCGTCTGGTTCGGGGCGCCGCCGCCGTCATCTGACCGGCGCACAGGTCGATCACGTCTGCTTGCGCTTTTTCAGGAGTTTCCTTTGGGCTCTAAAAGTTACTTATTCATCTTAGTTTTTTGTTATACTTCAAACAAAGATGAATAAGTTACTTTTAGAGGCCATAGGAAGCTTCCGAAAGAGCGCGAGCACCACGTGACAAATATGGGCCCGTCACGTGATAAATAAGGGCCACTTTTCTGCGGCACCCGCGGGCGCCAACTACGAATTCGTATAGCGCCGTAAATATAGCTCTAAAAATTTTTTTTCTTCGTTGTAAAATCGTTTTATGATATCCTTTTTCCATTTAGTAAGCTGTTTAAAAAAAATGTTTTTTTTCTTTGCATGTGTCCTTTAAAGGGGCCCTGCAATCATATTTAAGCGTCTACCTTTTTTGCGGTTTCCACGTCTCTTGGGGTTCGGGCAAGCCAGCGGGCACGGAGAGAGTAACTAAATATCTGTGCATCATATTTTAACCGGACGACGCGGAAACCTACTCTACCGACGAGGGCGACCCGCGGTACCGAAAGCGCGCGATATGTGACGTCTTTGGTCCTGGGCTTACTACTGGTCAGAGCCGCTAAAAGCTTCTTTTTAGTCGAAATACAAAATATAAGTGCCGCGAACCGATTCAATTATTTATAAAAGAAGTTTTTGTTCAGTATTTTAGGTCAGAAAAGAAATAAATGCAGTTTATAAAGTACGAAAACAAGAAATGACCCGTCGACATACCCGCCACCAACCGGTGGAAAAGGCGGCGCATACTAGAAAAGAGTAGTGGGATCAGGCGCCGACACGGAAAGGTCCCGGATGTACGCGGCGGCGCTGCGGTCGTAAGGACAGGAGGATCCGACCGGCTCCGAGCGTTCCGAAGGCCTTCGGCGAGAAGCTTTGTCTTGCGGTTTAGCCGTTTCGCGGTATGGCAGCGCGAAGTGGCTCCCATTCTGAACTGTTCTTTACCCCGTGTTTGCTGTCGTTTGTGGCCAATGAAGTGTTATGCCAAATTAGTGTTTAATCGCGCAGCAAATGCAATTAGAGCCGCTCTGGCTGCCCGCTGCATACAGCCTATCCAGAACATGCTTTAGTGGCGCCCTCTCGCGCTGTCGACACGGAGTGCGGCAGCCGTGAGCGGTCGCTGAGCTCACTACCCCTCCTCTAGTTCACGGCCACTCAAGCAACCAAGGACGTCATGAGGGAGATTATTTTTTGCTTGTTTTTGTAATCTTAATTTGCCTCTAACTTTTAAAAGAAAGCGAATTTCGAGAAAAGAAAAGTTTCACTAAGTTACTACGTTCAGTGCGCTCAGGTTCGGTGCAAAATAAAAACTAGTAAAAAAGTCCTTGCAGGGCCCCTTTAAAGGGGCCCTGCAAGTACTTTTTTACTGGTTTTTAATTTGCACCGAACCTGAGCGCACTGAACGTAGTAACTTAGTGAAACTTTTCTTTTCTCGAAATTCGCTTTATTTTAAAAGTTATAGGCAAATTAAAATTACAAAAACAAGCAAAAAATAACCTCCCTCATGACGTCCTTGGTTGCTCGAGTGGCCGTGAACTAGAGGAGGGGTAGTGGGCTCATCGCGAGCGCTCACGGCTGCCGTACTCCGTGTCGACGGCGCGAGAGGGCGCCACTAAAGCATATTCTGGATAGGCTGTAATCAGCGGGCAGCCAGAGCGGCTCTCATTGCATTTGCTACGCGATTAAACACTAATTCGGCATGACACTTCATTGGCCACAAACGACAGCAAATACGGGGTAAAGATCAGTTCAGAATGGAAGCCACTTCGCGCTGCCATACCGCGAAACGGCCAAACCGCAATACAAAGCTTCTCGCCGAAGACCTTCGGAACGCTCGGAGCCGGTTGGATCCTCCTGCCCATACGACCCCAGCGCCGCCGCGTACATCCGGGACCTTTCCGTGTCGGCGCCTGATCCCACTACTCCTTTCTAGTATGCACCGCCTTCTCCACCGCTTGGTGGCGGGTATGTCGACGGGTCATTTCTTGTTTTCGTACTTTATAAACTGCATTCGTTTCTTTTCTGATCTAAAATACTGAACAAAAACTACTTTTATAAATAATTGAAACGGTTCGCGCCACTTATATTTTGTATTTCGGCTAAAAAGAAGCTTTTAGCGGCTCTGACCAGTAGTAACACCAGGACCAAAGACGTCACATTTTGCGCGCTTTCAAGTACCGCGGGTCGCCCTCGTCGGTGGAGGAGGTTTCCGCGTCGTCCGGTTAAAATATGACGCACTGACATTTAGTTACTCTCTCCGTGCCCGCTGGCTTGCCCAAACTTCAAGAGACGTGGAAACCGCAAAAAAGGTAGACGCTTAAATATGATTGCAGGGCCCCTTTAAATGGGAAGCCGAAAAACCGACCGAAAATTTTAATTCAAATGCTCAGCCTTTTCAGTATCGCCGTCGAAGAGGGTTTAGTTGTGATTGAGGGTGAAAACTGAATCTGTGTTTATTATTACTCAGGCACACCTCCAAGATTCTTTAGGGGACCGCTTAACGCTATCCTGAAAGTTAAAAAAAAAAAGAAGCCTTAGCATGCTCCAACTTATCCCAAGCCACTCTTGCAAACTTTGTTGGTGTAGCGAGATCAGTCAAAAACCGGGTCCCACTAATATTTAATAATATATGTCGCGCTGTAGAACCCAGGATCCTGGGTTCAATCCCCACCCCTGCCCGTTTCGATCTGGATGAGCATCGTACCGGCGTGCGGTCGTGTATCACTACTGCGTGTGGTGCACGTTAAAGACCCCAGGCTAGCGGTTGTACTGCACTGGCTAAATTGCTCATCTACAGCTGGGAGACTCGTCGCCCGTTGAGGCAGACCAAGTTCTAGGCTGTATAACATACACACAACCCAATTTTTAATAATATATGCCCTTCGTTTCTTGTTTTGCAATACACGCATATTCTCGTGTAAACTACGACTTGTAACACGCTCGCTTTGACTTAAGCATGTGCGATGGAACAAATGCCTCATGCAAGCCAAAGATCTTTTTATTTATTCTTATCCAGAGATCATTGATGCTCAAGCACTCAGACAAGGCTTCAAAAGCTGTACGGCACAATTCTAGCGTGGAGTTTATTCTTGCATAAACTCAATCATAAGAAAAGATAGCTACTCTTCATTCACATAATTTATTCTTTTCTACACAACTCAATTTGATCTCAGGCACCGAAGGATTTTAATGAAGAACCTCCGCGATAGTGTGTGAATTTTCAACTATGGCGCCCGTATCATCATTTTGTTTAAGTTCAATAACAAATACCTTCAGTGAAAAAAAAAAAAAAGCATTAAGCTGAAAAGCTCGGTATACAATACACCACCAGTGAAACTCCAAAGTATTATTTCATGCAGTTGCACACAGATTAAAATTGCCACTGATAATGATGTGAGATTGCATGGAATTGTTTTATGGCATTGAAAAGAGATTTGATTTCCATAGACAAGGTAACAGAAGCAAAAAAAACAAATAAAAATGTTTACAAATATATTTTACTTTCACAAATCTAGAGCAACAGATCTTGGGAAATGAGCAAAAGTACAACTCGGTTGATGTTCCACTGCAGCCCATTGAGAATTCTCTGCTTTTGACATATCTCGCCTGAGCAGAAAAATTTAAGCCTTGCCACCGCAGATGACCTGCCACTGGACGACAGCTGACTTTAAATCATCCTTCACTCACCATTAATTAATTTTACTGCAATGACAAGAAGTGGCACTCTGGTGAAACAAGGAAGACCCTGTGCACAGACACATGGTAAACCACACATTTTTTTAACATTGCGGGTATTACAAATAAACATATTTTGGAAGAGCTCGTTTGGGACATGTATTTCAACTAAATTTCTTCATGAAAAATAAGCATTTGTTTGCACAATTATTTCTGTTGTTAGACCCAGCTTAGGTGTAGGTAGCCCACTCTAGGCCCCGCCCAGAAACGGAGCTAGCTATGCTCCATTTTTCGGCTCTTATCGGTAATGATTCTATAGACAGAGTCATTACTGTTTCTAAAAATATCACATAATCGTCTTTTCCGCTTTGGTTTCCAACGATAACAAACTTGGCTGCCGGCATTTGCGGCCAGCAATTTTAGGCGCTAGAAAGCTCGTTGAGCTCGCCTGTTTTTACGAGTTGAAGTAATTTTGCACCCACCGAGATGTTTAGAGAAAGATATCCTCAACCGACGTTAGATTGCAGCAAACAACTGTCGCAAGTCGGAAGCGCTGAGAAGGAGCCTGTTTTCGTAGCGGGACTATTCTCCGTTTACCCTTAAGCTGAGAGTATGGTGGGAGCTACGTGCCTGCCAGTGCCAATCAGCCTCCTCCCTCTTATCAACGGATCCAGCTCTCCGCACGTGGGTATGGCCAGGAGCGTGATGACGTGGCAAAAGAGAGGCGTACGACACGCCCAACAAGGACGTAACTTCCACTGCGGTCCTAGCTTAAGGGTGAACAGAGCATAAGCCTAAGCCCAGCAGCCCGCGTCAAATATTTTGCTTTATTTATTTGTTTGCGTATTTGGATGCTGAATGAATGCACCCGTTCCCGTAAAATCAGCCCTGCTACTCAGAGTCATGCAACCGCTGTGATTGCAACCATGGTTTCAATATTGAGAGGTAACCTACAGAGGTAAGAAATTGCGAGCCATTTCGCTGGAAGAAATTGGGAGTTCACCTCCCGCCAGGTTTATTGAGATATGTTTCCGTCATGTCGCTTCCGAAGACTGGAAGCTCTCGCTTTGAGCAGTGCACCAGATCTGCTAAAGCCAATATTTTTAGGTTGCATTTTTCAATTGTGCGTCATGACGCTCACCCACCTTGCCAGCGGACGCTATGCCAGGAAAAAGAGAAAAACTGAAAAAACTGCATATTTATTTTGGAGAATTTTTTTTAGTTCTTTAGGTCGCTTTTTATCGCACATTCACAGACGCCGACAGACGCTTGTATCGTACTGTTGCTTGCGCATGATGGAAAGCTAGGACGCCACTTTCATGGTTGCGTCTTGGGACTTTGCAAAGGGTTTTAGACGGGAGCGGAATAGCAGACGCTCCGCTCTTATGGCCGCATCTTACACGTGTTGCAGACAATGATAAACGATGGTAGATTAGCAAACAATGCCGGAGGCTGCCACTCGTCTGCCCGCACGACTAGCAGGCAGTGTCAGATGCCAGACCAGATGCACCGGACGTCGCCTCAGGGAGCCTAGGCTTGCGAGCATGTTCGGCCGAGCAGCCGAATCACTCTAGTAATGGGCGGGACCGCTGATCTGTGGGCAGGGCTTAGAGCAGGCAGTGATCTCCATCTAAATTGTGTCTAACAGCGTAAACATTGTGCGAAAAAATATTTTTTCCTGTAGAAAACCATTTTAAAAAATGTGTCATATCTAGATCATTTAAATTTTTTTTTTTCATTTGTGATGTTTACATGTTTACACGTGCCTGCTGAAGCAAGACAAATCAATAATTGTTCTAAGATGGCCAGCAATTGTAAGGGTAACATAACACACATGCTCGAGTGATGGACTCGATAAACATTCTAAAGGATTTGGGTCTGCTTCGCAATTGTGAGGAATCTAACCAGTGTGCTTTTCTTGCACGTGACTGATAAGACCATATCTCCGAACAAAACTTTTGGCACAATGCTCACACTTGTAGCGTTTTTCACTTTTATGTGTCTGCATGTGGTCACTAAGAGTATCACTCCGAGTAAAGGCTTCAGGGCATTGCTTGCACATGTAAGGTTTTTCACCTGCATGTTTTCGAACATGCCTGACAAGACCATGTTTCCAAGCAAAGACTTTGGGACAATGCTTGCACTTGTAAGGGTTATCATCCATGTGCAACAGTATGTGGCGGATAAGATAGGATTTCCGAACAAAGGTTTTGGCACAATGCTCACACTTGTAGCGTTTTTTACTTTTATGCGTCTGCATGTGGTTACTGAGAGTATCGCTCCGAGCAAAGACTTTAGGGCACTGCTTGCACTTGTAAGGCTTTTCACCTGTGTGTATTCGAACATGGTTGACAAGAGCATGTTTCCAAGCAAAGACTTTAGGACAATGCTTGCACTTGTAACATATTTTATGGTTCGATGTCTGAACATCGCCGTCAAGAGAATCGCTCTGAGCAAAGGATTCGGGGCACTGATTAGGCTCTTTATCTTTGTCCATTTCAATGTGACTGGTCAACAGTTCAAGCCGAGTGAACGCCTCAGGGCACTGCTTGCATTTGTATGGCATTTCACCCGTGTGTGTTTCATTGTGCATAATCAAACTGTTCTTAGAAGCAAAGGCACGAGGACAATGCTCGCACTTGTAAGGTTTTTCACCCGTGTGTGTTCGAACGTGGCACTTCAGTTTAAAGCTTCCATCGAAGGCTTTGGGACACAGCTTGCACTTGAAAGGTTTTTCACCAGTGTGTTTTTGAATGTGCTTGGTCAGTGTTCCATGGCAATTAAAGACCTTAGGGCATAGCTTGCACTTGTAAGGGTTTTCATCCCTGTGCAATAGTATGTGCCCGATAAGAATGGATCTCCGAAGAAAGGTTTTAGCGCAATGCTCACACTTGTGGCGTCTTTCACTTTTATGTGTCTGCATATGGTCATTAAGAGTATCACTCCGAGCAAAGGCTTTAGGGCATTGCTTGCACTTGTAAGGTTTTTCACCAGTGTGTGTTTGAATGTGCCTTGTCAAGTTCCTAGAATAAACAAAGCTTTCAGGGCATAACTCGCATTTGTAAGATTTTTCACTCAGGTGCGTTCGAGTGTGGGTAGCAAAGCTCCGACTAGACGAAAACCTTTCGGGACAACGCTTGCACTTGTACGGTCTTTCACCTGTGTGCTCTCTCATGTGAATTGTCAAAAATTCAAGCTTTCTGAAAGTTTGGGGGCACAGCTCACACCTATAGAGCTTTTCAGCCATGTGAATTGGAATGTATACAAGCTCGGTGAAGGTTTCGGACGCATCCCTGGTGCTAGGACAGTTCAATGACGTACCAGGTCCGTCGATCACAACAGGACTGCTCAATATGGACCGAGATCTAAGCACTGAAAAACAATGCTGGCCCTTGGGTTGTTCTTCGTCTCCATGGGCAAGAAGGTGGCTAGTGAGCCCACGCGGATCTGTGGTGACATGGGTGCAAAAACAGCATCTGAAAAGAATGTCCTCGGTGGCTTTCAGCATGCGGCTGGTCTCTCGCAACAGTGCAGCTCGTTCGCCTAGAAAGAAAAACCCATATGTTTATAATTATGAACACGTATAAAACACAACTATGATAACCATTTGGCTCAGAAATGAGCAGTCATATTACTTTGCACAATACTTTGCTCACAGACCGTGGTTTCACTTCTTAAGAAACATTGGATTCAGTTCGTGGTAACACTAAAATACTTTCCATTAAAGGGACAATGAAGGGAATTTCGGACATCTTTTTGGCGATTGAACTTGGTTCCAGGCACGTCTCAGGCCACGTTGCCCAAATTTCAGCCGAAACCGGCGCTTGTGTGCCGCGCAAATCAATTAAACAGTCGCGGTAATAATCGTACCGGGATCGACTCGAGCGACGCCCCGAGAGTTGCGGGAGAAGCCAGGAGAAGCGGAGCTCACGTGACCGATGCGGGGCCAAGAAGCGCGACGTCACAAGAACCGTGTCAGCGATTGGTCGAAACGAGAAATGTGCCCTCGGTCACGTTTTGGTTCGCGATTTTTAGGAATACTGTTCTAATTTCCGCTTGAATAACCATGAAAAGTATAAATCGGACCGGAAATGATTACTAAACCGTAAATAAAGCAGCATAATTGTTTTTTTCTTTGCTGCGCTGGATGTGAAACGGGCAACAAGCAACTATGGGCAAACAAAATAAAATAAAAAAAGAACACGCTACTCGAAGGATTCTGCAAAATGGTAGATGTAGAGGGCTGTTCTAACGGTCGACTGAAGACCAGTATTCATTCGGGCGACGCTAGTTTTCACGTGTGGGTTGCTGTTCGTGTTCTTTGACGATGAAAAGAGGACGTCCGCGGAGGAATCGGATCCCGCAACGACCGGATCGCTGCCGCTTTCCCCTCGTCCGTCCCTCGGAATGCGGGCCGCTCGTTGCCGGCTGGCTGGGCGGTCTCCGTCGGGGGCGCCACACACATACTCCCGTTCCGTTGGTGTTCGGCTACTGAACGGAAGCTCGAACTCGCTCGCGAGAGCGGCATTGCCGTCCATGTTGACAGCTTCGGCGAAACAACCGCGCCACCGCGCTGCTATAATCCACCGCGGTAACCAGAGTCTCAATCTCCTAAATACTACCGATACCGACTATTCACATTTGACTGTCACTCCCTACGTTACCTCCGTTTTCGGGGGCCAAGAAACGAGAATGGAGATTGTTCAGTTTCGGTTTCTTTACTTCTTTCGTAGGCACAGAAATATGCGTCACAAATGTCTACAAAAAATTGGGCAGCATGCTATGTTCCCATTGGGCAGCATGCTATGTTCCCAAGAAGCATAAAAACACCATTTAAAAAACTTAAATAAAATTGTCTTCATTGTCCCTTTAAAGGCAACTCCAGTCAATATTTTAGAATTTTGGATTACAACTGTTTTCAGCTCAGTCAGTGTCCCTGAACTACAAGATAGCTCTTTTACATCGACACCGTGTAGTTTAGTAAATATCATGTGGGTTTGGTTACAGGCATCAATGGCAAAAATGAAACTATCCAAGATGGGTGGCAACACTGGTCATCAGGCTTCACGTCATTTCTGCGGCACATTTAGTGCTGGTCACTGGGTGCCAGCACAAGGCATGCAGCATGGCTGCATTGCTACACTTGGGGGCAAGTTTCTGTGGCATGAATACAAGGGTATGGGTGCCCGTGCACTCATACACCTTGAGAATTGATGAAAGCTGTGCATGTGCAGTCTCCAGTACTAAAATGCCACAAAAGGTTGACCCCCAGTATTTGTTTGTTTTTTTTTCTTGCAGAAATTAATATCAATGGTGTACATAAAGGAGTAAGTTAATACTCTTCATTTATTGTTGAATCATACAATTCAGTGGCATGAGTTTCAGACGCCGTTATGGTTGTTTGCAAGTGGGTTTCGCATGTTGTATGTCTGCTTCCAGCTGGGTGTCTGAATAACCAAAAGAGTGATGTTACGTTGTAGCCCAGTGTTGCTTGGCAAACAGCTAACCTGCTGGCCGCCTGCTTAAGTGCAGCTGGTCGTATCTTTACTATTGGTTTTAGTGAAGTACGAGACTTCACCTAGGCGTAATATTTCTGCTGCGATCATATTTTCTGTCTAAAGCGATACCAGCAATGTATTTCAGTTTAATTTTGACCAGAGTTGCCCTTTAACAATCTTACAATATCAGGTTCAGGCAAGTTAAACTGTTTACTTTTTTCTAAAAATGCAATGTATTGTTCTTATTTAGTGAAAGTTACTACCCTGAATACTGGGGTGCAACTTGGCACGTGTCAGAACACGGTGATGATGATGATGATTAAGTTCATCATCATCATGACCAAAAGGAACTAAAGGTTTATTTACCAGCAGAAAGGCTGAATAAAATGGAAGATATCCAGAAAGTGAAGAGAAACTTTCTTGACGTTCTTTATCAAGGAGTTTGCAGTGCCATAGAATGTGCAACATAGTTAGCAATTCACCACTCTTGAATCTTGAATACTGGAGTGCCACTTGGCGCGTGTCAGAACACGGTGATGACGATGATTATTAAGTTCTTAATGGCGCGAAAAGCAGCATAGGCCATGCTGCGGCAAAGAACTGATTAAAATAGTCTATAGTAAAAGAAAGAAATTACTATGCAGCTCTTATAACTTACGCAGGTAGCCAGTTTGTTTAAGAAAATCTAAAATGTGACCAAAAGGAAATAAAGCTTCATCGACCAGCAGAAAAGCTGGTAGATGAACCTCCACACGACATACGATACCGGTGAGCACCGAGGATGGTGGCGACACAGTGCTTGGCTATATTTCCGGGAAACAATTGTTTTAGTGGCGAAAATGACCCAACACTGCCTTTTGGAGCGCTAAAAGCATTCGCCCGTGACAATAATTGTGCGCGGAAGCGCAAATGCAAAGATGGGCCGGCTCCGATAGAGCCATAAGCAAGCAAATCTTCAAGGCGGCCTGTGCGCATGTGTGAAGCACTGGCGGCTGCATACCCAAGCCTCGAGCCCCAAACTCCATTGCGTGCACGTATTTGCCGGCGGGCACGTATTTGTGAAGTGCTTGAGAAAAAGCCAATCAGGTGCCCCGGATTCGCCCCACGGATTCACTCCGCAAGGAAACGACTACGTGCCCCCTGGACACCCGCAGTTCCGATGGTGCACGAATGCGCCCGATGTGGAAAGCCCATTGCCGAATGCCCCGCTTCGTTTTCCTCGCTCTTTTTTGCCGTTTTCAAGTGACCCAGTTTTAGAAGTCCACGACTCCATTTCGTTGTGTTAACAGCACTGGAACCTGTGGTGATTTCATTCACCGCATGTCTGAAGGTGGAGCTGGAGTCATCATGGTGCCATATGTCATAAGCCAATGTTTAGGAGCTCACTCGCCCTGGCTGAACTGTCACACTCTGTCCAAATCGCCTAAAACCTCATTGTGCCTTCCGAAGTTGTTTCTCGAGTTTTTTTACCCGTCTCTACGCAAATGTACATGTGCTGATTTTGCATCCTTCGTGCAACAATAGTCACTTTTCTCCAAGGCTTGTTGATTCCCTTACTAAGTCCTGCATATGTTAAAAGAAAGAAAAAATATTTTTCTTAACCATTCATCAAACCTATTTATTAAAAAAAAAGCTATTTACAAATTTAATGTGTCTAGATGGTGCTAAAGCAGCATCTACACAGAATAATCTGCAAAAATCAGAACTTTTTAATGTGTCTAGATGCCACTAGAACGGCACCTAGACGCATTAGGACATTCTGAAGAAACTCGTGCCCAAATAGCTATGATTTCTGAATTCCCGGCCTTTACCCTTTCCAGTATACTATTTAGCATCGCAATATCCAAAATAGTTATTGTGAAATCGGCAAATCAAAAAGATGCCCCAAATCAAGATTCAATTATACCCGCGCTTTCTGTGCTATGACATCACTGGCGGGCAAGCTGGCAGGTCAAGCAGGCAGTCTAAACAACAAAGCATGCCAATAAATTTTGTGCTCCTGTGCGGGTGCTGGAGTGAGCTTCCAAAGCTTTCATTTGACACCACGGAACAGCTTGTAATCAGTTGGCAACAAATTCTACAGTCCCAAAGAGTGAACCCTTGCCTGCCACTGGTGTCACGTTTTTATTGTTGCAAGTAGAGACTTTCAGTCTGAAAAACGTGGTGAAGGCCAAAATTGCACATTTATTAACTTTGCAAAAAAAATTATTTTGGTATAATATTTGGGTTACCAGTTCAGCTGTGTTCGTTGGCATGTTTGGTCAAATTTAAGGTAAATCGGGGAACATGAAGAAAACGCCAGAATACCCCTTTAACCCTTTTCGTACTGAGCCCATCAAAATCGACCACTCGTGATCTATGATTTGTGAGCCCTGTTGCAAAGCCTCCTATGCATTTCTGGACAAGTTACGGTGCCTAGTTGTTAGGACAGACACTCTAGTCTAAGTTTTTGTATAGTTCTGCACGGGCCAGTTGGATGGCAAACCACATCTTTATTGGTGACAAGATGTTTTGGTGGCACCACCTCGCGGGTGCCCTCCTGTGATGGAGCTGGTAGGATGCGAGCAGACGACGCGCTATGTCAAAGCACGGAGTGGTTATGTTAGTTTTCATCTATAACGATTAAAAACGGATTATTTATTAAAGACCGGCGTATGATGTTTGCAAGTGATTTATCTAACGAATAGGAGCGCCTCGAAGTTGCTTTTTATTTTAGAAAAACTTTAAAATGTTCAAAAGCAAGCCTGGAGCTTCACATTACAGCCTGCGTGGCGCGTGTCAGGGCTATTCACAGCCTCTCCGATTCTTGTTTTTTTCGGATCTGTGGAGGCTGCTGTAGAAAAAGGTTTTGCATTCACCAGAGTAAATGGCGGGTTGTCTTCCTAGCTGTGCACACGCACACAATTGTGTTGCAAAGCGCCGCACACTTGTTTTAACTACATTGAGCTTACGATACCGACGCTTCTATCCAAGTGTAACTCGACAGTTGCTAACGGGCAAATCTCAAAAGCAACTGAAGCTTAGCTCTTCGCGCATCAAATATGTGGCAAAGAAATTTGTCACATCGCAACTTCTGCTCGAAGAAAAAGCAGAAATTATTATAAATTCTTAAATTGTCGGACATGGCCTGGCAAATTCAGGCAATTGATTCTTTTGTTCTATCAAGCTTTTACTAAGGAATGTTTACAAATTTAAAATCGCTCGCTGAGAAGCTCATCACTTATACGCATTTTGGTGCACAAAATTAAACATATGAATGGTAGTATGCCAAAGCAGGTGTATACCTCATTTTTGGGACACTGAAGTGTCACCGATTTACTAGATTTAAGACTTTGATCGCGAGGGGGTCTCGCACGTTTTGCGTCGACTGGGTGAATAAGTAGGGATTTAATTGAAACAACTCCAAAAGCCAGCCACCGCTTCTTTCTGCCAGTTATTTTGAGGAAATGCTTGTTTACTGGTTTACAGAATTCAAAAAGGAATCAACTTGAAACTAATAAGAGACCAGCACTCACAAAACACATTGGAACCAATAGGATACACAAAGTCGCTTTCACTGAAGTGTTTACTACACACGCGAGGTTCTTGAATTTCGCTTTCCTATTTTCAGTTTGACGAGACATTCCTTTCTCGGTTTTATTTTGTCCGAATCATAATAAAAAAAAATACACCCTATTTGCCGTTGAACATGCTGTAGTGGGGTAAAGCGCTGGGTATTCTACTTTCATCATCTAGCGGTTTGTACGGGGAAGAGAACAGCACACCACCATTCCAGCGCTCAGACACCTCAGCGCCAAAAGTGTTTGTTAGCACGACTATATGTGCCATGTTTTCAAGCTCTGGTAAAATGTCCTACTACAAATACCACTTCACCAAATAAACACAATGCGTGAAACAGGCTTTGCCGCGCGTTACCCAAACAGCGCATGAAGCGAGTCGACAAGCCGAGGGATTTGTGATCTGCGCGGTCTGCCCTATCCGTGACGTCACAAACGATGATGATAGCTACAGAAGCGCCCCCTGTAGTTCGCGCACGCCGTCAATAATCTGAAATAGTGCCGCTTACTGAAAAATACCGTATTTTCCGGGCTATAGTCCGCAAACTATACATGTTTAAAAGGTGAAAATTTAGGCTGTGGCAGACTATCTACGAGTGCGGACTATAGAGGAATTTCGTTTTCCAAGATTGCTCACTATGTCGAGACATGACGGATTTCTGTGAATGAAAGAGTATGTTAATGATGATTTACGGATAATACAAGCTTCTTTGTTAGCTAAGAAAGCAGATATTTGTCAAGGTGTGCCGTGTATGAAAAGATTTTTGTGTCGACTAAGCACCAGGTGCGGACTATGCAGGGAGTGCGGACTACGCACCGGGTGAGGACTGTCTAGGCAAAACCTTTATTTTTCGGCTGAAACTGACCGTTGCGGACTATACACCGGGTGTGGACTATAGCCCGAAATATATGGTATATTTTTTAATTGTTTGTTGTGCTTTTTGTTTGAAAGTGGCAACAACCCTAAAGTAGGTGAATTAGCTTTTCAAAATAGATGTGATAAATTAATTACATCACAAAACCTCTAACAAGTTGCAGAAAGAATTACTGATGTAGCGATAAACGAGAAGCGTAAATGTGCGATGCTATGACGCTATGACATGTTGGTGCACTATATCGCAGCGAGATTCTGCTAATGTGAACATGGCGTAGGCATTCCCTCACATTTTATTTATATTGTAAATTGGAAGCACTGAGTTTTACTGCCTTACGTGTGCCCCATATATTAGCCCTTTTCACCACATAAGGTGTTTAATTGTCGTTTTTCCGCGAATTATGTAAGCCATGCCAAGTAATGCTGCAGCTTTTACCTCGTCTCCTTTCTACTATATGCTGACTGAAAAAATTTAAACCCTAACCAAGTTTTCATTCAAGTTAGAAAGTCTAACCAAGTTTGCATTCATATTTTTAGATGCTTGTGAACTCTGTACCAGAGCGACACAAACATTTCGTATTCTCTGCCTATCACAGCACACGGGCGCACCAGACGTTCTTTAGGTGTACGCACCGGTGACGCCACCGGTAAAGATTGGTTCGATGCGCCTCACGGGAGCCGCGCCGGTCCAGACACTACCCCCTATTTTTAGTACACCGTACCAAGATGTCACAAACGATGATGATGATAGCTAGAGAAGCACCCCCTGTAGTTTGTGCATGCCACCAATATACACAATTTCCAAAGGGCATTGTTGGAGGAGGAGCCGGCCAGCGCTTCCCATTCGGTTGCCTGAATGGCAGAGCTTTTACATCTCGTGCCGCTCAGTGGTCTTTGCACACGACGCTAAAGTGCACCACGCTTCTTCGTGATGTAGAGCTCGTTACATTAGGGACGATAGTGCTTCCTATTTCCACGAGATGGCGATTTATCATGATCAAACACACAGCCGAGCAAGAGTGCTCTGCGCTGCAAAGATGGCGTCTTCATCACGTGTCGCACATCCTCGGAAGCGTTGAAATCTCGCGATTCAGAGGCATCTACGGTCGATTTTGTTGCCGATACTAGAACGAATGAGCAGGAAGATGATGTCAGATTTTAGTTCCGACAGCAAGGATTTGTCAAAAAGCCCGGAATATCAACAACTGCGCATCGATAAGGCTTGTTTTTGTTTCTGTTATGGTCTTCATGTGCTTTGCTGGTCTCGCGTTAAAAGTCCGGGTGGTTTGTGCTTGTTGTCATCAGTGTATGTGGTGGTTATATTAATCACTCTAGTTTCAGTTTCCGTATACTTCTAACAATAGCCCGAGAGAATCAGAAGATGATGTCAGACCATCATATTTTAGTTCTGACAGTGATAAATCGTCAAATCAGCCTGGAACATCGATGACTGTTCTTGTGCAAGGCTTGCTTTGGTTTTCATGTTCTTTGCTGGTCTCGACTGCAAATCAAGGTAACTTGTGCTCGCTGTCAATGCATCTGGTGGTTAGATTAGAGCAGACACTCGGGTTGAAGTTTCTGTATATAGTTATCTTTTGACCGATGAGTTGGCGATTTATCATGAACATACACACAGCTGAGGAGATAGCACTCCAGGTTGCAAAGATGGTGTCTACACGAAAAGATAGTCGTGGATTACCATCCGATTTGAAGGATTTCAGATGGAAGAAGGCAAAAAGATAGGTTGTCCGGTGTCTATGGGATCAAAATATATATTAAGACTGGCATATCGCACACATGACGAGCTCTGTGTATACTGCCAAAAAGCACATGCTTGTGAAATGGAGGGAAAAAAAGGAGATACACAGTCACCGATTTACATCGAGAAGCCGCAGCTGGTTGACGACTACAATGCCGAAATGCTTGGAGTAAACAAATCGGATTATTTGATCGGATTGTAAAACATCCTGATGAAAAGCGTCCGTTGGTTGAAGACTCTTCATTCCTTTTCAAGTACACCGCAAGCAGCACCCAAACATTCCTGAACCCTACAGAAGTGTGCGTTCTGAACAGCTGGCATTCTGAACGAAAGTCGTTTAACAGCTTCTTGGATGTAGGGTATTTCCCACCTCCACCACCCCCATCCCCAAAAAATGGAGAAGCGGTGCAAATGCAAGATGTGCTACGAGGAGTGCAAAGTTCAGCACAAGACAAATGTCTTCCGCAGTACCTTCTACATTTACCCGTGTTTTACCACATCCAGAAACTGCTTCATCAAACAGCATGCACACCGCAATGGTTGAAACTATGTGGCAGAACATGATGAGATCTTTTTATCTGGAGCACTGCAATTTGCAGCCTTTCTTGCTTTTGAAATATGGCATGTCTTGAATAACTTAAACCTTTTGGCTGTCATTTTTTTTAGATATCTGTATATTTTTCTCATTTTTGTTACCTTGGCTAGGATAATTTTGCTTTTTCGGAATTATAATGTGCATAATTTATTACACCTATTCAATACTTATATCATTAAAAAGAGCATTTCTTGTGCTAAATTACAATATGCAACAAAAAAATTTAAAACATTTTTCTTTTTAAATGCTGTCTCAGTATTTTTTTTTGCTTTTTTTAATTGGGCAGTTTTTTTAGTGATAAGGAGAGAGTTAATGGCACCATTTCACAAGCGTTCCTCCAGTTCCCTGATCCTGTTCTCTTTCCCGGTCTCCATATTGATTTGTTTGTGAGTCGGATCGCTGCAACAGCTGTACTTGGCTTCTGGCTTCATATGTCTTGAGATTTGCAAAAGCAAAGATGTAAGGAGGCACTCTCCCAGGCATGTCGTTTATCTTCCTCCAATATAGTCTCTCCAAAAGTGCACCGAGCCTGGTGGATACACGGCCCGGGCCCGGCCCGGGCCCGATAATATTATATCGGGCACAGGCGTCCATTTTTGATTGGACGGTTGGTAACACGGCAGGACATAGGTCGATTCTATTGGTCATTTCTAACCCGGAGAAATTCTAGAAGAGAATCACAATCTCGCTAATGCATCTTAAAAAGGCTGCATGAACAAGCAAATTATCTAGGGTACATTAGCTTATCGTTTGTGGCATAGTCAGGCCCTCGCAGAAAGTAAAAAGTCGAGGTCACGCTTTTTCTTCTTTTTTTAGTTTGAAAAGCAAAGTAAAACGACAATCATTTCGTGCCCTCCAACCGGAGTGCCCTCGTTTTCTTGCCCGCTCTATCCATAGAGTTATTATATTGTACGCTAGAGGTTCAACTGGCGCTAGTGTCAATGCGACTTCCGGGAGGCAAATTGAAGCAGACAGCAACCAGTCTACTTTTGCGGTGCTCCTGTGCATTCCTATGGGAAAACGCGCGTGAATTTGGTATCTTCGCCGGAAAAATGCACTAATAACTTTTGTTATTTCGGTTGTACCGAATAGTATGTACCTTTATTAATATTGTGAAAGTGTAATTGCTTTAGTTACAGCATTTTTCTTGACCACTACTTCGCTATATTTCAGGCCCAAACCAATGTTCCATGGCAGGTATGTAAAAATGAGCCACGATTCTAAGCAAAATAACAATCGAAAGGAATGTAGAGTGCGTTCAAGGTTCGCTAGCATTCCTATGCCCGTTCTGTCACTATGTAAAAATGACTCCGTCGTGCATCTTTACGATCTGTTAAAAAAAAAAAAGTATGTGGGCTACGAAAGGTGTCTTTTTATTATTTCCTATGTCGGGCAGTTTTAATCGGGCACCTGTTCTCTGACTTCTCCCTATTTGCAAAAATTTGGAGCGTGCGGGTGATGATTTGAAACCAGAACAAGCATCTTCGCACATATTCAGGAGCAGAAAGAATAAAGCAGTACTTATTTATTGCAAATCTGACTATATTACGTGGCTTTCAATTTATTTTTGATTGTCTGCATGCACAAGGAGTTGCTTATCCAGTGTTACTACGTAGTTCTTGCGTCCTCTCTTGGTTTCCCACATGTCCTTCGTTCGTTTGGCACGTATACCCCCCCTGCTGGAAAGCGCCGACGCCGTGTTCGCGCTAACAGTGTCCGACAGTGCACATAAATACACGTACGAAGCCGTTTTAGCACCGTTTTTAATGCAATGATTTTGAAAGAAAAACGCCGTAACTGACCAAATATTTCGTCTGCGTGACTGAGAAATGTTCCAAGCTACCTAGTACGTACAAATTATTCGTGATATTTGCTGTTATAATCGAGCGCAGAGAGAAAATGCACTCGCTTTTTCCCATAGAAATGCATTACCGGAAGTCAATTTCGGACTGGTTGCTGTCTGCTTCAATTTGCAGCAGCACACTAGCGCCAGTTGAACCTCTAGCGTACATTATAATAACTCTATGGCTCTATCCTACTATGCTGGTGGAGTCCATATGTTTTCTTTTATCAGCTTGGAGGCTTTCTAACTGCAAGACTCCTTTTTGTTATCATTTCTAACGACACTGTAGTGACTTTTCACTTCGCTTTTCTTGTTTTCAATGAACCTAAAAGATTAATGAGGAAACTTTATTCTGTCAACAATTTAGAATTTACGACAAAAGACTGACTGCCGAGGTACGGCCCGGGCCGGCCCGGGCCGGCGCGGCCCGAAAACTTTTTTATTCAAGCCCGAGCCCGGCCCGGGCCCGAGAAAATACGTGCTACCCGGCCCGAGCCCGACCCGCGGGCCGGGCCGGGCTCGGGCTTTCGGGCCGGCCCGGGCCCGTGCAGCGCTCTAAATTGTGCATGTCCTTTGACGTTCACTTCATCACACCATTTCGACGCTTCAAGTGCACCTTCGAGGGTCCCTTGCTGACTACAAGTGAGCGTGTCGGGCTGCAAGCCCGGGCAGGCGGCGATCGTTCGGCAGTGGCCCCCAAGTGCATGCTCACCGAGACGCCCTCGCCCAAGCATTGGCTTGCGTCGTCCGCAACACGCTGACCTTGTGTTGTCTACCAGGACTATGCAAAACCGTAACAACTGTACAACAAGAGGTCTAAGAGCAGCTCGTGAAATAATTGTGGGGTACATAATGAGGCTTGTTTTGCCGACCTGACACCCCTTCGCGTCAGAATTTGATCGGAGGCATATAGAAACTTTGTAGCAGCATCGCACCAACGTCGAAAAATTCTGCACATACTGGCTGAACATTATTATCTTAAGCTCAACAAGTTCTTTCAAGTTTACACGTCAGAAGTAAGGTATCTTCGTCGAAAATACAATGCATGACAGCGCATGTCCGGGCAGTTGGCGGCATCCTACGCCTTCGTAAGTACATCTGCGTGGAGTTAAGTGAACCACAGCATGGTGCAAGGCCCCACTTTTCCCTAGTGCGACATAACGTACAAGGCATGCATACATGCTTAGAGTGTATGTCCAAACGATGGCAGACTCGGATAACCGGCGCAGCAGCTAATACACTCGCTTTCACCTCAAGAAAAAAGGAAGTTTTGCACACTGTTCATACGCCACACGAAGTAGTTCTTACAAGATATGGTTGTCGGAGGAAGAAGCAATTCGTTGTTTGGCATTTGAAACGTGTATGTCTTGATAAGGTAACATGCGTCTAATCTAAAATGCACCTACATATATCTTTATTTTCTACGTAAAGGGGGAAATTACTAATGCTCCGCATGGAGCCAGACTATTTTTTCTACGGTCCTTGAGGTGAAAATGAGCAAAGATGGCGAGCAATTTTTTAGAGCACTGGTTCTTAAATGGAGGTCTGCAAAGCCCTGCCTCACCAGTCAACCCGGGCAATAAAAGGTGTTTGTTTGTTTGTTTTTTTCAGGTTAAGAAGGAACGTTCCAATTTTCGGGTGAGTTTTCTCATGTGTATGTCAATGAGAGAAGTCTACTTTACACTAGCCTTTAGTTATATCAATTTATTAGATAATTGCCATAATTAACCTATACCCCTCCCTTCCCCTCACAACAAACGAGGTCCTCCGTCATCTTTGTCGAACCACAAGAGATCCACGAGACATGAATGGTTGAAAACCATTGTTTTAGAGAATCTATTCAAAACAAACAATTCTTTTTTATTATTATCTAAGTAGATCATTTTTTTGTCCCTCTAAAACCGAACTACTTCTATAGAAACTGAGCACTACACTTTGGCCACTCGCACTTCATCCCCAGGTTTTTTATGACTGGCATTCACGGGGACGGCATCACGCGACGTTTTGATGCCCAGCCATAAAAAGTTTAAAAACGATAGTTGCACCCACGTGGGGTGCACACAACCCTGTCACATACGAGTTGGGTGGTTGGCTGTATAGGACGTGGCTGGAGCGTTTGCACTCACGTCCGTCCGGTAGGGTTTACGTGAGCGAAGCGAATTTGAGGCGGACGGGGCCGTGGCAGCAACGCCGGCGAGGCCCCGAAGAGCAGACGACGGACTGCGATCAGCTCGTCGCAATCCGTCGTGCGTTCGGAAGGTTTTACAAAACAAAACTCGAGGAGCGGACGCGGTGCATGATGTGTCAGCTGTGCACGCCGAAGTACTGCGCTCGCTCCGTTTGGTAGGTTTAAAGGGACACTGACACCCCCCAAAATTTGTTTTTCCTTTTTTGTCAGGCGATTCATTATGGTGTCGGAATACTACGCAATTAATATTTTGCTGCAGAGTCACGTATTTTTTCAATAAAGCCAAAAAACGCAACTGCGCGAAACCGAAACCGAAATGGAGAAGTGGAGAGGATAGCGTGAGTGGCAGAAGTCACGTGGCTACACCCGACCGTGCGTTTTTTTTTGTTTTTTTTCTCCTCCTCTTTCCGCACGTAGCACCGTAGCAGACGAAATGCGTTCGCTCGCCGTGGTATTCCTTTGCAGTTATGTTTGTTCCCCTCGCTGTTCTGTATTTCAAGATGAGTTGTTTTGTACATTTAATTGGCAATTAGTAGTGAGTGCCCGAGTGCCGTGGTGAATTCCCGTGATCAGCTCCAAAAAGAATACTCCCAAGATGTTGCGTGAGGAGTTGCCTCACATGTCCTGCATCTGAAAGTGGCCAGAGTTATGCCAGAGTGCACAAGTTTCCGAAAGATCAACGGGTCGGGATCAATGGCTGGCAGCAATTCCTGTAGAACCATTACGCGAAGCTCGGAAAGCGGACGCTACTTGATTCATATGCTCCTTGCATTTTGTAGAACTGCGAACACCTGCGAACTCAAGTTCGCAGGTATCAAAAATGGAATCCATACCATTTAGAGCAGCGACGTATCGTCCACAAAAATTTTTTTTTCTGTGATAATTGTAAAAAAAGAAATGTAAACAGCGCAGAATGCTTGACAAAAAAAAAAGATAAATAAGATAAAAGGTACACCCACACCAGGTATCGAACCCGTGCCCTCTGCGTGTGAAGCGGACTTCTTTCCACTGAGCTACTGAAGCAACTCTATCATGCATAGTTATGCAGCGGGTAGACTGTATGTCGGAAGTTTGCTGCCGATTTCCCGATTTCCCTTCAATACATGCACTCCCGGCTTGAAGTCGAGCAGCACCAAGCATAGGGCACATTCGCACCTCGTAAAGTAACCGTACGCGTGCGTATTCAACTCGAAGTACGCACTTCGTGCTTGACGTTTGAGCGAGAGATGTCTTCAGCCACGAGAAGGGACGACGGCTCGGCGACGTCTTTGTGCAATCGGCTTGCTGGTCGGGCGTGTCGTACGGGATGCATATCAGTTCTTTTAAAATCCGTCCAAAATTTCTCTTTCGAAGAAAGACAGAATTCGCCAGTACCGTGAACGACAGTTCTGAAGTAGAGGTCCAACGCCCGTCGTCCGCTGCCATCCGCTAGTGCTAGTCCCACGATACGCAAAACGATGCAACGCACAGAAAGCTTCCGGTTGTCTGTGCTACCTTTTTTTTCACTCAACGTATTTGCAGCTTTTTTGAAGCCACAAAAAATGGGTTTCATATTTTTTTCTATTTTTAATATTGACTGTGTGCCTTTAACAGGGTTCGTACAGGATTCAAAGATAGATATTCAAGGATATTCAAGGATATTCAAGGAATTTCAAGGGCTTGTGGGAGTATTTTCAAGGACCTAACTCAATGCCGCACGTAGAAGATTACAATAAAACATTGTTGCCGAAAGATTGCAAACATCAATTTTATTGCATTAAGAAAAAAAATTCTATCTTGCAAACTTGTATGCATTGCACGAAGCCGAAATAAAAATACTTTTCAGAACCGCTTGTGGTAACTTCGGGGGACCTTCTGCATCTTTTCCTCTTTTTGCTGGCTGATGCTAAGCAGCTCCTCGCCCTTGTTTTTTTTGCAGTTTTCCTAAGACTATTTGATTTGACAACGTAAACAGTCGTTCGAAGACTCGTCAAGAAGCACCCCGTAGTGCTCACAGGGTTCGATTTCCTGCTGCAAAGCCGTTAGAAAGAAAGGTCTCGGTCCATGACACGTCACAGAGGCGCATTTCTTTCATCTGCAAGAAAACGCTTTTACCACCTCATTGTCTGGGAACATTTGTTGGAACAACTTGCACGATTGTAACGATGACCGGTAGGAACAGCGGCATGTGACGACCTTCAGAGTCCACAACACTTCGGCATTTGTCAGCAACTCGTGCGTGTTGCAAGCCGCGTTAAGGTTTGGCAACGGCGGTGGAGGCGGGACAGTGGATTGTTCACTCGTGCCTGCACTTTGCTCAGTGCAATTTTGCACCTGCACAGTGCAATTTTGCACTGAGCTCTTGGCAGCGATCTTCATGAATGCCGGCATGTTTCGCGCCTTTCGTATGGCTCTTCAAAGCCGACTCGCCCAAGGCGGCGAAGCGAAGCACGGCTTGCATTTACACGATGCTGATTTGTCGTATCTGGCGCCACCCAGTCCTTATACTCATCACTGCAAAGCCACGCACCTTGAAACCTGCTTTTGCCAGGCATTTTCCTACGACCGACGACAAAACACAAAGCTAATGGCGTAAACGGTGCGCAAAGCATTCCCGGATCAGATTCGGATTCGGATCTGCTCCAATGTGGCCAACCATCCAATGAAAATCGGCTAAACCTGAAGAAATTGAAATAACTTAGACCGAAACCAATAACCATAACATAAATGTGCAATATATACCCGCGTTTTCTATTATAAATAGCCATTCACGGATTTCCAAGGTCTAGCCAGAATATCCAGGGCTTTCAAGGGCCCTGCAAGCCAATTTTCAAATTTAAGGGTTTTCAAGGTCTAGAAAAAAATCCAGGATTTTCAAGGGCCTTGAAAACGCAATTTTTGAATTCAAGGGTTTTCAAGGGTTTCAAGGACCTGTGCGCACCCTGCTTTAATGACCCACGACTATGATTAAATTTGGTGGTCGCATCGATACCTTACAAAAACGGCCCGTGACCACGGAGAAGAGAGTGAGTGAGACTCGAACCGGCCAGTTCTTGATCGGCGGTTTTCGGGCGGAAAGAAGCCGAATTTCGAGCCGCAAATTCTGTTCTGGGTAGTTGGGCTCTCATATGTCACGTACAACTAAAAACCTCGGCAAGCATAAATACCCTGTCAGTGTCCCTTTAACGAGAGCAGCATGAAGGCAAGACCAGCGAGACGTAAGAGACCCCGATGGACGGACGATGGACCACAACGAGAGGACAAGCCGAGCCGCTGAGCAGTTTGAGTAAACGAAAGTGTGTGGCGTTGCCGAGACCAAGATGAGGCTTTGCAGCGCGAACGGTTGCAGGAACCTTTCGCAGCGAGTTTTGTTCACCGGCACTCCCCTGTTGGATTACGTACTCAACTTCGCAGTAATGTGAACTTATAAGTGGTTCTCTTAGACTTCCGAGAGCCACCGAGCTGCTCAAACGATGGATTTCGGCCCTTTGTTGCAACAGTGAGTGGCCTTCATTGAAGCCCTGTTTCGTTCGTTTCCAATCTGATGACTTCAACGGTCGTGCCAGGTGTGCCCTTGGATTGCACTCTTGGCGCTGTTTCGATCAGTGGCTTCTTCAGCCTGTAGCGTTGACTGCACTCTGAACTAAGATAAAGCTAAGATATTCAGATCTTAGGACATTTTATAAGCCAAACCAACGAAGGTCATCTGGCACACCTCAGCGAAAAATCTGCGGGTTCATTTCAAATTGAGTTGATCCAACGCTGGCACGATACATATTGAGACAACAGCCTAGTCAAACTCAACTGTATGGTTCAATGTTAGTTCCGATTCATAACAAGAACACCCCCAACCATATTGTGAACTTGTGTGAACACTCCACAAAATATTTCACACGGGCGTGCACAAAATAATCGCTGTCAAAATTCCAACCGTATTGTGAATGTGTGTGAACGCTCTGCAAAATATTTCACACGGGCGTGCACAAAATAATCGCTGTCAAAATTTGCAAGTATTTAAATTTCTTTCGATGAAAAACACATTTCTTAAGCTGAATGAAGTTACGCACATCGTTCGAACACTGGCATCCATTAACACGATAATAACAGAGTGTAAAACATAATTTCTTCAATTCATTGTTACACGAGTAAATAAAAGGGAGCAGGTGCAGTCAGCTGTAGCGATCATGAACAGAATCACGGTAGAACCTCGTGCCACTCAGTACCTAGACGCAGCCATTTACCATTCAATTGTCTCGTGTGGTACATATTTGAAAGGGAAACTGGCGAGGAGCATGAGAAAGAGGCGAGCGACACGGGAGGATGGCTTTTGGAAAGCTACGTGGCTGACGTCATGCCCTTTCCGTGCTGACCCAACAGCACCTAGAGCAAAGGCCGCAGCGCTCGGAGTTGTGACGTCACAGATTCACGACGAGTGGGCCGACCTGAGAGGAAGGCTTCTCCGCAACACATGCTCTCTTTTTCTTTTTCTTAAATGTGTTTTCCCAAAGACGCCAAGCGGCGCATGCTCCGGCCTTTTTTTGTTTTTAGCTTTCTCCGAGCCCAGGGTCTCCCGGGGCTTGCGCAATGGACAATTTTTGCCTCCTTTGCGCACGGCGGCTTGCAGAAGTGTCGCGGCGGGAGTACGCGAACTGCTCTAACCGTCTCTTTTGTCTTTTGTGTTTGGTGTGCGTGGTGGTTTACGCGTGCTGGTTGCCAAGTTATGGGCGGCTTTCGGGCTAGCCATGCCTCATAAATGCTGTGTCCGTGGGTGCCACGGGAACTATGAAACGTCGTCGAAGAAAGTGTCTGTGTTTAAGTTCCCGGAGGATGAAGAACTGAAAAGTATGGGCGCGGGCGATTCCTCAAAAAAACCTGGTTCTATCGACGCATACCAGGGTGAGAACTCTCATATCTTTTCACATTTTTTTAATTATTCAATTTATTTCGTTGAATTTTACGCTGACGTGGCAGCGAAGGCGACAAGCACAAGCTAGCTCTCGCTTTTAATTTTAGAAACGTATCTTTGTAGCGCAAGCTCCCGTTTTCAAAACCACGGTCAGGACCCTGTAGCCTTCCCTCTACGTCCCCTTCTCGTTCCTACATCTGTGGCGCATATTATTAAAGGAATCAATGAAATCGTCGAGGTCTCGGAATCTGAAGGAAATTTTTTTATGGATGCCGAACAAAGGAACGCGATTGAGAGACGACTTTCAAGAACCAGTGACTTCTGCAGAGGACGATCTCAATGTGCATTTTTTGTGCAGTCTTTTTGACTAACTGGACGCCTGGCTTGACGTATAGGAGAGCAAGAACCTTACCAGTGGCACGCTAACCAAGGAGACTCACGGAGCACTCCGTCAAACAACCCGTGCACTTGTACAGATCACCGAATACTGCTTCACTGAACTCGGGATGAACTATGTCCTGCTGGGAAAGATTCAGACTGATAGCTTGGAAGACCGTTTCGGGAAGTACAGGCAGCTGGCTGGCTCGCAATATCACATATCTATAAGGCAGCTTTATGAAGGTGAAAATACGCTGCGACTGCAGAGTACGTTGCCGACAATCCCGTGTGAAGACGAGCGATGGGAGCAGCTTGAAAAACAAGTAGACACGCCACGGCCCAGCTGCAACATATAGTTACAGGAGAGGCAGTGTCACAAGCGATAAATTAGACCCTCCCAGTCCTAGTCTCCATGGCAGGGACCAGGATACACAGTTTATGCCGCTTTGAAAAAGCCAAATTGTCAAAATGCAGGGCGGCGCTTACCGAAGAAGATAAGACGGCAACATTTTCACTTGCGCAGGAGAACTACTCTCTTGTCAAGCAATTGGATCGAGGGGGGCTCCTTTATCCAACTATGTTCGCCGTCAATGCCATGACACGCAATTGCGTTGTTGCTCAAGAACTCTCCAAGCAGTCAGAGTTTATGAAGGTTCCGATCCAGCGTCAGTTCGTCAGCGAGCCTACAATGGAACTGCTGTCTACCAACGAGACTTCTGACTTCGACACATGTGAAGAAGGACACACAAGTGAGCTCGTGCTGAAGAACTTGTTCTGGTGCAGCACGAACATTGTGCTGAAAAACTATTGTGGAAAGGTGAACGAAAAGCTTACGAGGCTAATCCCAACTCAAAGAAAAGAAAATGTGAAACCCTTAAAATCTAAATAAATATTTTATATCCAGTGCAACAGTTGTCATAGCATTATTATTTTTCACATTGCCGTACATGTGCTGTGTGTTAGTGTCGCGAAAGCTACAGAGCGACATCTAAGTTGCTTGTGTTTGAATTGTGTCAAGATGGATACAAGAAAGTATGGATACACGAGAAAATACAATTGGAAGCTTTCAAAGGTAGGATAACTTATATTCACAGCATCTATTCATAGTGTGAATGAACGCGGGTAGATGTGTGCATGAAGCTCTCACAGCTGCATGTGTTCCTTACTGAAAATTATGCTTTAAGTTTGCTAAGTTTGCCTGCACTCGGTTAAATCAAAACTTGTGCGCTTTGATCTAGGCGGCGTCTTTGCCTCTTTTTTGTGTTTTTTCTGCGCTTAATTTTTCGTCGTCGTGTCTCGGTTTCGGATTAATTACTTTATAAAAAACATTCCCCAGTTCGCCTGCAGTTTTGTTTTTATTATCACATGTTTACTTCTGGTAAAAAATACATTTAAAGACATTACATTTTTTTGTGCTCCTAAAGTCCACATTTTTTTAAATAATCTTCTTTTCATTAGCTTCACATACGAATTCAGTAACCGCACATCTCATCACCAACTTGATTGCTGCTGTTATGCATTTTGGCGGGTCCCATCACTTACAATAACGTTTCAGGGCATTTACTTTTTGTTTGCTTGTGTCTTCAAATTCCTAGAGGTAATTAAAGCACCCAAGATTTGGATGCCTAAAACGAAAACCCATCTCTCTCAAAACGTCGTTAACCTTGTTCTTTCATATCATAACAATAATTGTACGTCCTAATATGCTGCCCGTGTAACAGAATATGTTTCCCAGTCATACAGATATTTATAAATTCTTTTTACCAATTAACAAACGTTTGGGTCAATAAAAAAATGCCATTCTACGTCGGTAAATCTATGCGCGATGCCTTCAGTGCAGCGCTTTTCCGCGGCGCTCGCCAGCCGACTCGTCTGACGTCACCGGAGGAGCGCTGCGGCCTTCAGCTCTAGGTGGGTGTTGGCCGACCTCCATCCTTGTCCCGAAAGAGAAAGGATGGAGGCAGGAACAAGGTCGGTCGAAGCGCGAGAAGGAACATGGGGCGGGTACAGTGAGGACGGGGCTTTTGGCGCGCGGGGAATAAGGAATGGGATTATTGAACGCAGGGTTTCGGGCACGCGGGGAATATAAAACGGTGCAGATGTAAGTGCTTTTCTGGACGCGGGGCGATCGTGTTACACCCCCGCGGTACATTGTTTCTGCGAACCGCGGCTCTGAACAATAGACCGCAGTCCCCTGGACAACCCGCGGTGCATTGTTTGGCAACCGCAGCTCTAGACCGTGATCTCTTACCCTGCTCCGTGGACTGCTCCATTCGAAAAGACGTCCGTGTTCAGCTACGTCAGATCGTTGCCGCGTCTCGCGACTTCTTGCAGCGTCCAAAGTTCAGAGTGCAAGAGTCCAGACACCAAACGAGGACCTCCACCGAACCTGTCAAGTCGCCCAAACGGTCCAAACGTCCAAACAACGAGAAAACGAGCCCAATGTTTGGGCGGTTTGGGTGGTAGCTTGCCCGGCTTGCCCCGGATACGACTCTGGCTTGCTCTACCCTTGCCCCTTACTTCTGAACGTACAACGTAAAGTTTAAAAAAAAAAAGTAATGTTTGTTAAAATTAAAGTAAAGGTAGAGCGTAATATTAATTAAATTGGCACACAACAATTAAAGGTAAAGTGAAATGTTCTTTTGCCAGGTGGCGCCAGCCACCGGCCAATCCAAAGTGTACAGCAGTTGTGCACACAACTACAGGGTGTCACCAAAGAAAATTTACACGGTTTTTATTACCACAAAAATAAACTAAGCATCGCCGAACTCTCATTCTCCGCCCAAAGGTAGCGCTAGAAGTCGCAACCAGATGCCAAAGTTTCAGCCCGAACCGCCCGAACCGATAACTTAATCAAAAGTTATAACTGATTTTCTGAAAATTTCAATGGGAAAATGCCGGAGTTTTCGAACACATGGAGCTCTATGGCACCAGAAACCGAAAACGGGCAAAAATGGGCTCCATTTTCCCATTGAAATTTTCAGAAAATCACTTATAACTTTTGACTAAGTTATCGGATCGGGCTGAAACTTTGGCATCTGGTCGTGACCTCTAGCACTACCTTTGGGCGGAGAATGAGCGTTCGGCGAAGCCTAGTTTATTTTTGCGGTAAAAAAGACCCTGTAAATTTTCTTTTGTGACACCCTGTACAGTGTACATTGTTGTGCGACCTTGATTAAAGCTTTGCATTTTTTTTTTAGAGCGCAGCTCTTAGGCGCCCGTTTCCGGCTTGAGTGGCGTCGGCGTAACCGCGCGGGGCATGATGGGTAAATTTCCCCGCTAAATTTAGCGGAAAATTTTTCCCGCTAAATTTAGCGGAAATTTTTTCCCGCTAAATCTAGCGGAAAATTTTTCCCGCTAAATCTAGCGGAAAATTTTCCCCGCTAAATTTAGCAGAAAATTTTCCCCGCTAAATTTAGCAGAAAATTTTCACCCCCCCCCCCCCCCCCCGAGGTCACGTGACCCCCCCCCCCCCCCCCCGTGCTTTCCCCTCCTCCTCAAGAGCTGCGCTCTAATCCGGCGTTACAGGGAGTTGTAAACAGCTTTAATTTTTTTAACCATTCCTAAGAGCAATTTTCAAATTATGGCGGTGGGATCAATCGATGTGGTAGCTCTTTGGCGAGACTACAGCAATTGAAGGGCTTTCCAACTTCGCATTCCCCAAGCCTCAGTGGGCGTCTGGTGAGAGTCTCAGCTGTTACAACCGCTAGCCAGGGTCTTTAACGTGCACCACACAGTAGTGATACACGACCGCACGCTGGTACGATGCTCATCCAGATCGAAACGGGCAGCAAGAGGCGGCAATTTCTATGGAGCCGAAGCGGTTAACGGAGTGGCAGTGCCAGCGGGCAGGGCACGATAACCCGTCCCTAAAGCACAAGGAGTATGACTAAAGTGACTAGTATATTCTTTGGGCCCAAAGCAGGATGCGTATTGGGGAGGGGGGGGAGGGGGGGGTAGAGTTGTGAGGTTTGAAAACTTTAAATTTTGGTAACAAATCACACCTTTTTAGTATTTCATATCGACCATACACATTTCTTTTCACGCACATATAACATTTGGTTGGAATATCTCTTTAGTATTAACATATTTATTTTTGCAAATAATATACCCATAGTATCAGCATCTTCCCTGGAAGCGAATCTTGTACATTGATCAAAGAAAGCACCCTCTCACTGGTGCGATTTTTTCGTCTCATCTTTTATCTATTCCGGGTTCGGGGGAGCCGAAGCAG
The DNA here is from genome assembly GCA_013358835.2 of Ixodes persulcatus. NCBI lineage: Eukaryota > Metazoa > Arthropoda > Arachnida > Ixodida > Ixodidae > Ixodes > Ixodes persulcatus. The sequence continues at coordinate 249,997 of JABSTQ010009043.1, read as the reverse complement.
GACAAAACACCGTCCCACAAGCATGAATGCGGGACTACGGACGGAAAAGCGGGACCTGTCCCGCCTTAATCGGGACGTCTGGTCACTTTAAGTATGACCCAAACTGGAAACATAAACAGTGACTTTTGTCGTGACCCGAAAGTAAAATGAAATGTTGTACTGACTTAAATTTGAAACAAAAGTGTGGTGGCAGTTTCCCAGGACCAATGAAATTTTACCGGCGAGTGTTTTTCAGAGTTCTTCGGATTCATCCGAAAACACGGAACCCTAAAAATAACCTACAGGAGTTGTCCCCGGGTATGGCAATAGTGAGAAGATATGAAGATAACATCCTGGTATGTATGTTTAGGGAAGGTCTATCAGACAGCATAGGTGTGATAAGGTCAACAACTCTGGAATTCATGTTTACAGTGGAAAAACCGGAGGATGTTCTGCAGTTTCTAAATTTACATATTCACGTGAATCTGGGCTATGTTGGGAATAGGGAAAAAGAAATTCGAAACCGGTTTTGCCAAGAATGAGTTGTCATTCGAAGAACGTAAAGGCTGGGATTGTAAAGCCGAAAATCACTGAACAAAGGTTAGGGCGCAAACGAGCTGGTGGTGGTTAAACATTTGACCATAAAACCCCGAGACTTTGACGAGAAGGTATTCGTTTGTCCCTCCCTTCTGGTCCCAGTCTCGGGGTTTTTACTTGAATATGTCAAAAATTACGCATTAGAAAGGTAGTTTTAGAAAGGCTAGGATTGTAAGGACGTGTTAGAAAGGCTGAGATTGCAAAGTCATTAACTTAAAAGTCAAGCATTAGGAAGGTTGTGTGTCCACCATATCAATGAATCAGCAGAAAGGCAGTGGAAAAGGATGGCGATCAAGTGAGTGCCTCCCTTTTGGGGTAATGCTAAATTATCATGAGATTTCTCACACCCTGAAGGAATGTGCAAAGCAGTTTGGAGTGGACACGGTTTTTAGTTCAGGTTTTAGGTTAAGTAAATTGATATGCCATTTCTAACAGGCGTGAGTGAGCACAAAAAGGCCCATCGGGAAAAATCGGGAGGCTGCAAGAATGGTGTATATGAAATACCATTGGAAGTGTGTGTACGTAGGACAGACGTCATGCTGCATCAAAGACAGACTAAACAAACATAAAAGAAATGTGAAGAATGATGCACAAAACTCTGAAATCGCCAAACATATCCATAAACGTAACAACTGCACGGCACTCTTTTCGGAGACGGAACTCATACACAGAGAGGAACAATGTAAAGAGAGTATAGTAAGGGAGACTGTGCGGATAAATTCTCTAAGCAGAAGTAAAAGTCAAACTTTATTAATGTAATGTTTTTTTTAAGTGTAAACTGGCAATTTTTACTTTTATTTTTTTGCTGTATTTTTATTTTTTGACGTGCGCTTGGCCTGAAGGCCATTTCGGTGTTTCTTGGGGATAAAAAAATTGGGGTGCGTGTATGTTTGTCTCCCAGCTGTACATGAACAATTTAGCCAGTGCAGTACAACCGCTAGCCTGGGGTCTTTAACGTGCACCACGCAGTAGTCGCACACGACCGCACGCCGGTACGATGCTCATCCAGATCGAAACGGGCAGGGGTGGGGATTGAACCCAGGATCCCTGGGTTTTGCAGCGCGAGCTTTCACTCCACATGCTTCGAGCTGGTGTGCACTCGGCCACCGATCCCCCTTTTTTCGGGTGGGGGTAGTAAGTGGAGAGGGCGTCTTTTGAATTTTATGTGGAACTGTGTTTAGAATAGATGGGGAAGAGATCCTTTTGTTCAAGTTTGAAGAATAATGGATGTTGCCTTGTCACGTCACCCTGGAAGGTTGTCCACAGTCTTGGATTGTGTGATGGAGACCGTGGCGCTTGAACTGTACAGACTTCATCCTTTTGTGTTGGTTGTGATGAGATTGAGGCTATACTGTCGAGACTGGTTATAACGAAGTCAACGGGAATCGGAAATTGCTTCGCTATATCCGCTTCTTCGTTATATAAGAACTCATACAAATAACATGAAAAAAAATAAAAGAAGATAACACTCGTTGTCACAGGCACATGTTTATCAAGCCTGCAGAAAGCTGTCGAGGCTTCGCTGCATGCGTCCTCTGCTAGATCAGAGCCGCATCTCGCCAACTGTGAGAAGCTCTGATCGAAAAAAGATCCTGCTACGTATGGACCGTGTCGACAACTGCAACGGCCCGCAGAGGACGCCGGCGGTGGACGGCATTCTTTATGTTTATGCGCACTCCGTCAAGGATGGCACGCTTTTGGTTTTAGGAGAACGGCTTCGTCTTCCTTGTCAAGATGCCGGCGGTGCCGGGACTCTCCATTCATGAGTGGCAATGATTCGTTGAATTGGTGCTTGAGAGGAGCAGGCTTTCGCGCAAGAGCGACCTTGCCGACCAGACGCCGACACGGATCATGACGCAAACAAAGAAGCCCTCACGGCACCGAGTTTGCGCTCAAGCTTGTCTGTCATCGGTATAGAGAGCCTAGATTTAAGAGATGGGGCAACTGCTCGATCGGGGTCACATGGTTTGTGGGCCGCATTTGCAAAATGAGCTGGAGCACGCAAGGAGTCAACTCAAAAGCGTTCACCCTCTGCAAACGCATCTGCCTCTCTATCCACTTTCCTCGCTACACTGGTCACACGACAATCAAATGCAGGCATACTTTCTGCTCCCTCTCTTAAATCAAGGCTCTCGGTCATCTCCGCCGGTACGTTGTCCCCAACGCTCCTAATGCCTCTATCGGCAAGCCGCGACGGCTTCTCCGCATGTGATGCGGTAAAGCCACTTTCCAGATAAGGAGCGGGGAGGAGACATTGTTGCAGAGACTGCCGCCGGCGGCCTTTCCAGCATCTTCTGCAGCCTGTTCTGGGCGGCTTCTGGGCTGCGGCAGCAAAGTGGGACGGTCCAAGACTTGGTAAACTTTTCGAACTTCATTCTTTTTTTAGAATTATCACAAAATTTCTTTTAGCTATACACAAACTCAACTCTGTTACGTCACGGCGCGGTTGTGGCGTGTCGGGCGCACTTCCGGTCTGGGGCTGTGGGCGGAAGCCGCCATGGGGCACGTGCATTCTTGTGTTACTTCGGAAGAAATTGGACCAAAACCTGCCTTCTCGTCAAAATGCCGCGACTGGGGCTTTACCTAAAGAGTCGGGAAAGGTTTGAAGGTCAGCTTTCATGCGTATTCTGTTTGCTTGGTTCGTCCGAGAACGTGAACAGGGGCCGTTAAAAAGGAAAACCAGACGCCAACGGACCAGGATTGTTTAGGCGGAAAGTTTTTTGGATTGAATTCACGGATACTTGCGGTCGTCAGATTTATTTTTGTTCTAACATGAACGCGGGAAAACCGTCAAGTTGCACGAACCACCTGCGGACTGCTTTCAGTGCGTCACAACATTCAAACGGCCCCCTCATCGTTCAAGCTGTCGTCTGCTCTCTCAAACGACAGCAGCCCGCAGACCAAACGTTGACCCAGTAATTGCGATAAGAAGTGCAGACCTCAAAAGACGTTTAAGTTTGAAGGTTGCTTCGGGTAAGTAGGCTTGGTGTAAACAGTAGAAATAAGGAGATGTTGATAATTGTTATGGTCATCACAGACCTTTTATGCCCGATTCCCTCGGTCCGAATCTGCTTGTGATTTTCAGTATCGACGTCGACATCTCAGCTACGATTCAGGCTTTTGCAGCCCGAGCGACGTCATGACTGAAAATAGCATGCAGAACCTCACCATGTGAATCAGGCTTTAGCGTCCATTCTGCGGCGTCCACGCCGAATGAATCGTCGCAGGTTACAGTTGCCGACCGATTTTTCGGACTCCGATAATTCGGACTTGTTCGATATTTCGGACCTTAAGGCGGAACCGTGACTTACTCCATAGAAATAGTGTATATTCACGACCAATGTTTCGGACAGCTTGAAGTCCGAAAGTTCGATTATTCGGACAAAATCGTCGCGAGCGATCGGCGGAAAACACCATCGAGAAGCGGCCATTTTGAATTCTATGTTTTTGGCTGCAAATGGATTGGATTGGCTTGGCAGCGCAACTTGAGTACTCTTGAGTTTTACCGCTAGGTGACGCTATGCTAGCCCTTTTTTCCATTTAGCTGCACGTCATCATCATCATCATCGTTTTGCTTTGTTTTTCCGTTCCTTCGCGTCGCCAGTCGCCATTTTGCGCTCGTGGATTTGCGCCTCTCATCTTGTCCGGACAACGCTGGCTCGGACGTCATGACCCCATCTGTTGTTCTGCCACCGCGATGTGTCGTTAAGAAGCGCAGAAAGTACTCGACCATAACGCTAGAAAAGAAGGCAGCAATTCTCAAGCTAACAGAAAGTTGCCGAACGGAAACGGAGGTGTAACCTGAAACGAGGCACCATTTACGGCTTTTTTAAGCCCACTTGGAAGTAATAAAGGCGAGTTTTTTAATCTGCCGATTTTTCGGACTGCTGTATTATTGGGACGTTTTTTCGGTCCCCGCGAAGTTCGAATAATCGGTCGGCGACTGTATTCACGCAAAGTTTTGTGGTGTAACGAGCCTCGTTAATTTCGCTGAGGCCGCTCAAGTAGTCAGACATTGCCAGGAAGACGTAGAATCAACAATTCCAACGCGAAAAAGAGTGTGGGGACTCACACCGATGCCGACATCCCATTCCAATGGTTTGTTTATGGGCGACGGCGAGCTTCTTGCCCACACCCCCATCGCGCATGCGCGGCGTCGGTAGCGTCTGCTGGGGGTGCAATCGGTTTGTTTGTAAACATGAGTTAGGGTTTATCTGCGGGAGCCGCTCAATTTCTTTCGCTAAAAACGGACACAAATGCATTGAAAAAGTGCAAACGGGAATGGGAAATTGTGATGGCTTCGCTGCAGCCGCAATTTCGTTATTACCGACTGCGTTATAACCGGTCTCGACAGTATAAGGAGATGGACTAAATAAATGAGTTGGCCGAGTTTGAGACGTCGCCCTGTCTATTTTCTGTCTCTTCTACATTTTTCATGTTTCTTCTCTACCCATCTCAGGTTAATTCAACAACGGTAGAAAACAGTATCCGTCAGGCGGTCGCTGTCGGTCGTGCTGGCTCGTAGCGTCCGCTGCAGTCCACCCCAAGACAAAACAGAGTATACAGCACTTCTTTTCAACATGAGTCTGCAGTCACCCAGAGATTCACACTGATTTAGGGATTCATTTGCCTTTGAAACGGGCCACCAATAAAGATACCAATTGTTGAACCGAGCACCATTGCAAGCCAATGCTGGCGTCCACTTGCGACCGCTTTTATACAGGGTGCGCAGAGGAAAACAAAAACATGGGCTAACTATCCCAGGGAGAATGTGCTGGTTTTTGGCTGACTATAGTTTTTGAGGACCCACAGTGAGTAGTGCATACTTTAGAAGTTTCGCCGCTGAGGACTAAGCGTTTCTCAAAGAAATGACATCTGAAAATATTGTGGGCGCATCTTCACGACTACTTAGTCGAGCCGCCTGGTCCATATAGAGCAAAGAGGTAGGAATAAGAGGAGCAACAAGGTAGAGGGCCTTAGAGCAATATACTGGTAGCCGAAAGTGACCCCCCATTGGCCACCGCCTTGTTGCACATTTTTGATCGCTAGACACGTAACCTTATAGTTTTACGTCTAGATTTTAATGAAGTACCGCGCAGAAATAATTGCTTATTGATCTTTAACAACAGTACCGACGAGATAAGTTACGTTTCGTATGTTTTAAGTCCAAAACGTGCTTGTATGACAAAAACTCGGGCAGCTTCGCAATGCCTCCGCTAGATGTCGTCAACCGCGGTGCTCTATTTTTGGTTTTTATCGGAGCTAGACACTGATCTCTGGGGCAACCAGTATTGAAAAGAAATAGTTTATCAGTGTTTTTTACAGCAATCGCAATACAAATCTCAGCTCAGTTTCGCGTAAAAGCCTCAGCATTTGGTACGGTCACGTGTCTAGTGGTCAAAATTGCACAACATGGCGGCAGCCAAGTGGCGGTCATTTTGCCTGGTGAACGGGATAGCAATTTATTGCTCTAAGCCCCTCTACCTTGTTGAAAAGGAGGCACCATACCTGCTCAAACCAACCAAACCAGAAAGTCCCAAGTGAACCCAGAAGCAGAGGTGGCGGTTGGTGGGAACGCCCCCGAGGGTGCCAAAGTTCGTCCAATAGCATCTTTTGGTTTGGTCACTGGGGGTGTGTCCCTCCAAACTGGAAGACTCCCCAGCTTCACCTCTGGTGGCATCATGTCACCTCCAGAAGCTTCCTACCTCCATGGCGGAGGTAAACAAAAACAAATGTTACTTCCGATTGGCTATTGTTTTTGAGGACCCGCAGTGGGTAGCGAGTACCTTAAAAGTCTCGCTGTCCAGTGCTAACAGCAATTCCTCCCAAGATTTACTCATACGGAATCGACATGCCATCCTGATCTATTGGATAAAAAGAGCACTTCTTCCACAAAGAAATGACAAATCAACCAAAGGTATTGTGGGCCCATCTTCAGATCCACCTATTCGACTAGTCTGGTACACATACATGAGAACGACTTAAAACCTACAAACCCCTAAACACGTTCAACTACTTTGTGAATGGCAAGGCAGAGGCGGTAGGCAACTACCTCCCGCAGGCGCCGAAGATATGTGCCGAGTTTCCCCGCAGGGGTCGCCGAGCCCGAGCCTTGATTTTAGCAGACAATCTTCTGAAAGATTTTAATGCAAAAGCATTAACTGTCTCATGGAGCGAGCCGACGTCACCACCTTTGAAAAACGGCACCTTAACTCCTTTCTCCAAGTGAAGTCGGCTCCCAGCTTTGAAACCACGCGGAAAGCCTAGCCAAACGGCACGTAGTTTCCCCGATCCCAAAGGAGCGGATTGAAGCTGATGGATTTCAGCTTTGGTCCCAGTGGCTGGCACACGTCATATATTTTCAAGGAATGAGGCTCCCATTGGCCGCTGTGCATCAGTTTCAACCACCGCCACCCCATGGCGCTGCGTGCCCGTGCTGTCAGCGCGCCGGTAACACGAAGCGTCCAAGGTCAGAGCGGCGAGGAGAGCGCGCGCTCTGCCACAGATGCAAATATGCCGCAGACGAAATAAGGGAGCAGAAGAATGACATGCATGCTTTCGCGTTCACAACTCGTAAGACGTGCTTAGGTGTACCTCGAGCCTTTTTTTTATTATGTTTCCTTTGGTGAGACGCGAGTCTCTCTAAGGCACAATGTTGTAGTGTTTTGACTTGCTTGCTTTGCTATTCAAGGTTTCTTTCCAAGATCACCGTGCACATTGCATTTGTATGTGCCGTAACGGCCCATCATTGTACGAAGATGGTCGGTGGAGGCGCTGCAGCACTGGTGCCGGATTCTCACATTGCGCCACCTGTCGGCAGCACATCGAAGTAGGCTAGCACCGTCTGCCAATGCCGTTGTCCTGCAGTCACCCAGCGGCGTCAATGGCGTCCCTCGTCTCGAGAAAATTGAAAGAATTTCACTTGTGACATCTAGTTTGTGCTGGCATGCATCGGCCGCTCAAGAGCAAGACACTGGCATTTTTAGAGCGTAGCTCTCATGCATTTGCTCGCTAGTGAACCTAGAGCTGTCGGGCACCCACCCAGACACAAGGTACAGAAGGTAAACATAGGAGAACCGGAAGTGGTGCAAACATCCTGTATACGCCACGGCGGCCTTTGCTTGACACCAAGCGTTCGAAAGCCAATTAAACAAATAAAATGTGCCGGAGCACCACCGACTGTCCTGGCATCGCTTGCTTGAATTGCTAAATAAATGGTATGTTCAACAAATGAACGACGCACTCAGTTTTAGTTTGTCACAGACATGGGCGTACCAACAGGGGGGGGCAAGGCATGTGTTTTGCCCCCCCCCCCCCATGAAACAGCCGCCACTGGGCAGGGAAAACACTGGCCGGCGGCGCTAAAGGGATACCAAGGGCACCGCCCACCGGCCCTCGGTGGGGGGGTCTGGTTTTCCCCCCCACTCAAAAACAAGTTGGTACGCGACTGGTCACAGAAGCCCTCACTGCAGTCCAAAGCAAAAGCTTGCACCAGAAGCTCTCTGTACAAGCACTTGAGATGATGTGACTGTCCCCAGTAAAGGGCTTCCAACTTATCGTCTGCTCAGCTTTCATAATTTCGAGATCACGAACGACTCCACATTGACTCTCAGCAAGCCTTGTCTCATTGAACCGCATCAATTTCGCACCCAACAGTCGCAACCTTCGACCCTCAATCACGAGGCATTTATTTAAAAAAGTGTGGTATTCTAACGCCTTTAATAATGGCGCCAAGATTATTAAGGGGACACACCCCCTAGGACGGTCAACTTTTGAACCCTTGGCTTAAAATTAATGAACCTTACGGGGTAGGCTGGTGGTCATGCTAGAGGATGCATAACGAAATTTCAGGCCTGCCGGTTAAATGGCAAGGAAATTAGAGCAGCTTCTATCAGCAACACGCCTACATTGTTTAGTTAACCTATCGTCACAAAACTATCACAATATTCAAGATTTTTATTTGCTAGATATGTAGCAGAATGCCTAGACGTTGCAGCTATGGAAAGTTTTTTGTAAAAAGTCTTTTTTCTATGTAAGTTTCACTTCTGCGGAATTGTTAAGCTTTTTGGTCTTCTGTGTCTTCGACAAAATGTCAACATTTTTTATAAAACCCATTCGTAAATTGACAAATGGCGCCAAGATTATTAACTGTCATTCCAGGAAAACACTATAAATGTTCCATCATCGAGAACAACCTGCGAAGATAAGAAATTGCAGCTTTCCCCGTTTTTCCCATAGACTCCCATGCATTAGCTGCATGGTGCCAAAGCGATGGCTGGCGGTGGTACCGCTCGATCCCTGCAAGACGAGCCTCACTCCAGTCTACTACAACAGAGATCAGTGGTATACGTTCCTGAAATGAGGCTCTTGCGCGTACCAAGACAATGTAAGGCTTGTCCATATGATGTCAAGTACAGTAAACAACTAGAAAACTATTGTCAAACTTTATGTATTTTACCCTTTTTTTTTTTTGTAGAATGAATATACTAAATGAAGTTCGAGAGGAGATGTGCCTTCCACTTTCTCTCATAGACCTTTTCGGAAAATGCCACGAGGCTCTCTCTACAATCCCACAATACAGTTCCACACTCGGTATGTCCTGGAAGTGGCTTAATTCCATCTCACTTACGACAACGAGTTCAAAAAATAATGAAAACAAAGCAAACACATCACAAAGCCGATATGCACCCTGCTTTGTTATTGCGCTGCCTTCTTTGCTTTCTAAAAAATGTGAAATGCTAAACAAACATGAACTGCCCCTTCCACTTATGGCTACCCCTTCACGTGCCGTGCATTGGATTGCCGTAGTGCTTCAAAAAGACGATGGGAGGCGCTGCGTATTTCTGGAATCATCCGGTGACCCCAACATCACGTATACTCGTTGAGAAGTTGAGGGTTCGGGGGGAAGCTCCTCCCACCTCTTTCTACTATAGCAGAGCGAATGCTGGAAAGGCAGCAACCCCCTCTCAAGCATTCGCTCTGCTAGAACGGAAAGAGTTTGAGGAGCTTACACTAAGACACGCAACATTTTCGGCAAATGCCAAGTGCCACTCCAAAGAAAAACATATGGATATAGTTAATGCAAAACAAATAATGCGACTGTGCGTCTTCTCTTGGGCGTCCTCATATTACATTTTATTTTTTAGTTTTCCTTCTGCATTACTGCAGTTAAAGGCATCCATAGATGACACCTCAGCGAGCCAGAGGGCTTGCGGTGGCAAAGAATTTGAATACCACTCGTCAGAGGACTAGGAACAGCTACCGTTCTCTGGGGGTAACCGCTCATGCTTCCCTCATTGGGCGATGGTCATCGCATCAGCGAAGCAGAGCATGTTGCCTCCACACATGAACATCACTGAAATGCAACGTTTGCGATTACATTACATTAAAGGCGCTCAAAGTCCGGCAGATAGAATGGTGTTGCCTACGAGTGCCACTTACTGCGTGGAGCAGGGTGGCCAGTTCCGCTTATTATAAGCGGATTTGGGCTTCTTTTTTCACCGAGTCGCTGGTAGATTTTTCCAGCCGCTTGTCGCGTTTTTTTGGGATTATTTGCGGTTTTCCTGCAAATATTGTTGCAAATATTGTTATTTTATTGCTCGTCGTGATCACTGACAGCGCGTTTGTTGGGATGGCTGCGTCCAAACTAAACGCCGAGCAAGAAAGAAATGTAAAATTGAGAGGCCGGGACCTCATTTTTGAGGCTGCAAGGCAGGTACCACCACGGCCGGACTGGAAGCGCTCGCTCTCTTTCTCTTCTTACGGCCTTTGCAATAGACCCTTCCAGAAATTCAGTCTGGCCACTGTGATCACTATCATCATCTGTAGAATGGCATCTGTGCCATACCAATGGCGGCCTTCTAGTGACTGATAAAGGAAGACGTTGAAGATGCTCCTAAGCGGATGATGCGAGGCCTGCATATTCGGGGGGTCAGCACGACGCGACGTAGGAATGGAACACAAGAGCTACGTAAGCGTTTACTTCTAATAACTCAGATTCAGTCAATCTGTGGGCGGCACACAATTGGCTTTAAAGCCCTTTGGTGTATAGAATTTTCTTGAGGCATCTGAGTGGGTTGGAGCTTTGTTCTGAATGCAGGTTCTTGGTCACCATCGAACTGAAAGTGATCGAGAAAGAACTCACACTGAACGATTCCTCGCGTGCCGTTGACTTGCGAAAGTGACGGTGCCGATACAAGTTCATCTCCACCATTGATATGGCAAAACCTAAACTGCTTTACGAACCACCAGATGGGACTGAATTTCGGAAAGGGTCTATTGGAGCAATCGCCACCTCCTGCCGCCGTTCGCGGGGGGCGCTGTCACCTCACCCCTGGGCTACCCTTTGCCGTTTGCACAGAGCGCGTCTGACAGTGTATCTCAGCGCTGTCGCAACTTGCGGCCGAGATTTTTTATAGCATTTGACACCTGATCTTTATGTTTAGACCCTCCGCCACTATCTAATGCGCTTCTGATGAGCCCGGTGAATATTTGACGCACATCTCCGAGTGATTTGGAAGTAAAAAGTAGCAAGTAGAGATAGCGAATGCAATTGCGGAAATACTATACTCGTCTTTAGCTCCAGGACTTCTGTTGCAACAAAAGAACAGGAGGAGACGGTCCCCTTCGACGTGGAGGAACTTTGAATGATAAGTAATTCGTACACTCTCGCGAAAGGTAAGCAGGCCCAATCTATCTATTGCCGTGGTCTGCATCATTTCATAGGCCGCACGTGGAGTCGGTAAGCTGCTCTAGACGAGGGTGTAGTTGTCTGTACAATTTTCGCACAGAGCATATTACAGCCTAATGTGCTTCCTCGATGGCTTGTGCACATATCCAGCTGATTTTTCGTTTCTGTCCGTGACCGTCTTTGCATGATTAATCAGAAATATTCTGAAGAACTTGTTGCAAATTAAACCAGCCAAGCGCTTTGAGTGACTGTTGTCAATGCCCTCTGGGCAACTTAGGAATGGCGCGTCTTCAAGATAGGGTGCAATGAGTAGTTGCAGAACTTCGTGCACATTTGCACGCAAAAGGTGCTTAACAACCTTAAAAAAAAAAAAAAAAAGGCAACAATGTTGTCCAGAAGTGCGAGGAACCTAGGATTTGGATAATGAAGTCCGCTTTTATTCTGGCCTTGGAATAAGACGAACAGAGGATCACCTCTGTTACTCGTAGTCGACAGCATAACACACGCGTCGCACCCAAACTCACTAATGAGTTCAATAAACCGTTGCCAAAACAACAACCTACGAAGCTCAAACCCCAGCGCAAAGCAGCTCGAAAGGACTTTCCGAGTGGGGTGAAGTGGGGTGAGGTGGTTGCGCCCCTGGCGGCAAGCAAGTGGACTATAAACGGAGAAAAAATGCCATTGACTCCCGGGCGATTGCAAAGGCCGTAAGAAGAGTAAGAGAGCGCGCGCTTCCAGTCCGGCCGTGGTACAACTTAGGCTTCCACCGAACATTCAGCTTTGGAACTACATGAAATCATTCTCGCCGGAGAGCGTATTGAGCCAGGTAAAAGTGCGCCTTTAGAACGTGCCCTCCTCAAATTGTTCAAGGGAGAGGTAGGTCCCCTGGACACTCAGTATATATCGCTGTGCCTTCTACCCTGGAAAAATGCAAACAACAAAGACTGCGTTTCATTCTGGGTAGAAGTGTTAGATTTCACGGATGCAAGCGGTGAAAACTGTTCCAAAGAAATAGCAGAGTTCACTCTGTCGTTGTTGGCCATGCCCCTCAGCAATGCCGACGTCGAGCGCGTCTCCTCACACATGAACGTTGTGAAGTCGCCCTACCATAACAGAATGAAGAATCCCATGTTGAGCGGCATCCTGCACGCACGTAATGGCCTCAAGTTTCGAGGCGTCTAGTGCCGGGACTTTCAACTGAGCGCAAAGATGTTGCAGCTTTTCAACTCGAAAAACATGTATGGTTCAGCAGAAGTGGAGGCTGAGGATTTTCCAGATTAGTCGGACACGTGCGACGATGACTGTGTGTAGTTGAGGCGTTGATCATGCACTGGCATGATAACATAATTAGTTGTTTTTTACTTCGCCTTCGTATTTGAGCGAGTTCTCTTTCTCATTTTATAATTAATAAACTATCTTCAAGAATCTCTACAAGCATTGAACTTCCGCTTGTTTTGGGCTTGTTCACGAAGGTTACACCGCTTTTTTGGCGCTTGGTTGGGGACAACTATTTGCTTGTTCGCTCGGCCGCATCTGGCCACCCTGGCGTGGAGCCAACGTTGATGTCAAGGGACACTGACACCCCCCAGAAAATTTTTGTTATTTTTTGCCAGGTGATTTATTATGGTATCAGAAGACTACCTAATCAATATTTTTCTAGTGCCAGTGTATATTTTTTAATAAAGTCAGAAAACGCTACTGCTCGAAACCGAAACTGCACTGGGGAGGAAGAAATATGGAGGAGAAGGGGGTCGCCGAAAATCATAACGCTGTACAACTTTCTTTTTTTTTTTAGATTACCATATTTGAAGATTTTTAGAAGTCACACAAAATGGGTATCATATTTTTTTCTGTTTTTAATATTGAGTGTGTGAGTTTGGTGGCCCACAATCTTTATTTATTTGGTGGTTGTAATAGAAAACGGCACGTGACCACGAAGAAGAGAGTGAGCGCGACTCAAACAGGAATGGCAGACGGACGCAAGTGACGGTGGATGCAGACGTGCCGCTATTATGCCCATGTATCAAAGGCGTTGCAGAAGATAATAAACGGTAGTAAAATAGCAGACAATGCCAGAGGCTGCCGTGTGTCACGACTAGCAGGCGGTGTCAGATGCCAGACTAGATGCAGCGGACGTCAACACAGCCAAGCTCAGTGACGCCCAATTTAGCGGATTTTCCGCTAAATCAGGCGGATTATACTTTTTTATTTACAGGGAAAAAATGAGCCTACTGGGTAGCGTATATTTTGACAGGAAATTTTTATTTGTGGCAGATTTCTGGCAGATGCCTCAAGCAGTGCACAAACTCAAAATTGTCCTTCAAAACATGATTTCCATGTCCTCTAAAACATTGAAACTGAGACTGGCATAACAAAAGTGACCAGAAGCCCTCCTCCCTTGCTCAAAGGACAAACAAATCCGTGAGGCTTCAGATAGGCAATCGGTTTCTACGCAGGACAAAGAGGGCGAGCTGCGAGGCACCCGAGCCATGGACTCGGCGCGCCCACCCCTAATGAAATAAAAAGTTCAAAACCAGTGGAGCAAAATTACACTCATTAACTGGGAGCAAATATTGTCAATACACTTCTTGTGGTGTTAAGTTTACACCTATACCATATACTTATAAGGCCGCCTGTGGCAAAAACCTGTTTGCCGAGTTGACCGAATTTGCCACGTAGATGCTGGTGCTGCCCTACTGAAATGCCGAAGCAGAGAGGACGTTTAGTCAGCTTAGCATTGTAAAACCCAAACTGAGGAACAAGCTGAAGCCTGAAACAGCGAACACCATCCTCGTTGTAAAAGCAGGGCTGAAGCGACACAATCTTTTTTTTATTACAAACTTTCTATGGCGGTATTAAATGCAATCAGGACATCTGAAACGTATGTGCAACTAGGGGCACTAATCTACACAGCGGGACCAAAGGACCGGGACATCACCGCCTGCTGTGATTGGTCAGCGTCGCACAATCCACCAATCGGAGCAGGCGGCAATGTCCGGTCCCTTGGTGTTGCCGTGTAGGTTAGGGCCCCAAGTCGCCTTCCTGGTCCCTCAACACGTAGCAGCGACCCTGTTGAGTCACACGACGACAAAGTCAGACGACGACAGAGGTGACGAAGACATCCTCGATGTGTCTTACTTAGAGCTGCGAGTTTTTTGCTTTGCTTTTTTTTTTCATCAGTGTGAACATTTATAACTTTTAGCCTAATCTGTGATTGCTGTTGACGACAACCGCAGCACTAAAGTCTCTAGTATTCTAATTACCCTCTTTCGAAGACTCTTTTATTTGTTATTTCAGGTCTCACAAGTGTGAGGACCTTTAAAGAATGATAAAGTCATATCATACAAACGTTCACCGTTTCTCGTAAATAAAATTGGTCTCGGCGGGAAATTTAGCGGATATGTTTTAGAATTTAGCGTAATCTGGCAGATTTCTTATTGCTTTCTAGCAGATTTTTGAGGCCCAGTAATGGCCAAGCCAATCCAGTAGTAATGGGCGAGTACACTGGTCTGTCGGGAGGGCTTCGAGCACGATGTGACCTCCACCCAAATTGAGTCTAACAGCGTAAACATGATACATAATTTCAAAAAGCATTTGTCATATCTAAACCATTTAAAAATGTTTATTTTTCTTTTTCTTTTCAGTGCCTCCAAGTTTGTGATGCTTACGTGTTCACACGAGCCCGCTGAAGCAAGACAGATCATTAAATATTCAGATATGGCCAGCAATTATAAGAGCAACAACACACACATGCTCGAGTGGTGGGATGGATAAACATTCCAAAAGACTTGTGCCTGCTTTGCAATTGTAAGGTCTTCAACCAGTGTGCTTTTCTCGCATGTGACTGATAAGACCATACCTCTGAACATAGGTTTTGGCGCAATGGTCACACTTGTGGCGTTTCTCACTTTTATGTGTCTGCATGTGGTCACTAAGAGTATCACTCCGAACAAAGGCTTTAGGGCACTGCTTTCACTTGTAAGGTTTCTCGCCTGTGTCCATTCGAACATGGTTGACAAGAGTATGTTTCAAAGCAGACTTTGGACCAATGCTTGCACTTTTTAGGGGTTTCCATCCTTGTGCAATAGCATGTGGCTCATAAGAGAGCATCTCCGAGCAAAGGTTTTGGCACAATGCTCACACTTGCGGCGTTATTCACTTTTATGTGTCTGCATATGGATACAAAGAGAATCACTCCGAGCAAAGGCGTTAGGGCATTGCTTGCATTTGTAAGGTTTTTTTTGCTGTGTGCATTCAAACATGGTTGACAATAGTGTGTTTAGGGGCAAAGACTTTGGGACAATGCTTGCACTTGTAACATGTTATACCCATATATGTCTGAATATTGACATCAAAGGAATCACTCTAAGCAAACTATTTGGGGCACAGATTATTAGGCTCTTCATCTTTGTGCGTTTCAATGTGATTGGTCGACAGTTCAAGCCGATTGAATACTTCGGGGAACTGTTTTCATTTGTATGGCATTTCAATAGACCTTATTCAGATTCGCCCGCCATCTATCGGACGTGGCGCCAACCTTCCTTCCGACGCCATCTTTGAGGCGACTGGCAAACCGCTGTGGCCGCGTGCGGCGTGTGAAAGCGACGCGCAGCTTCCGCAGGTCTGCTCTGTTGTTTCGCTACGTATTCAACGAGGAAATAAAATGAAAAACAACCGATCTAAAGCTTCGGATAGTATGGTTTTCTTTTCAAGTTACAGGTAGTATAGCCAAGGTTTGTATAGCCGTAGCGCCTTCCTGTACTATTCATGCTCCTAAAAACAGCCCTCGCGCGTTACTTTTGTGTGCTTTCCCAGGGCTCCTAAACCTTTCTTAATATATGACACTTTCTACAACTGGCATGAAGGGCTCTTCATATTTGCATGTAACATCAGCGAGCACCTATTATTTATGATATTTTTTTGGGAGCTCGATGTTGGCGAGCATCGTAGCTTCGCTCGCGCAGAGGAACGGCGAGGTCCAGTCAACATCCCTCAAATACTCTGTTTTGCGCTTTTTTTTCTCACTCAAGTAGGTCTTTTACACCCGATTGAAGGCTGATGCAAAGGGCAGAAGAGCTAGACAACGCAACAACTTTGTTTTGCGCTTTGGATGAGCATCGTACCGGCGTGTGGTCGTGTATCACTACTGCGTGGTGCATGTTAAAGACCCCAGGCTAGCGGTTGTACTGCACTGGCTAAATTGCTCATCTACAGCGAGTGACTCGCCGAAACATTAAAAATGGCTGACCAACGACTCGCTGTATAAATATCCACACAACCCCAATTATTATTTTGTTTTGCACGTGAATGATGAAGACGACGGTGCTAAAAAGCAAAGGTGAACGCTCACTTACTTTACGCTATATCATTATTATCACGCGACTCTCACATTTCGAGAAACATTTTCGAGATGTAGACGAAAGCAAAAAAGCGGGTTCTTGACTGCTAACCCGGTCCTGTTGGCGAGTTTGACAGTCGCGCTTGCTCGCTTCCCAACAGATCGGGTTCGTGCTGCGGGAGAAGCTTTTTTATTTGTAGCCAATACTGCAAGCAATCACTTTTATGAGCACTGGTCATATTCTATTGCGAGTAAGCATGAAATTTAACACTACGTGACCGCACTACCAGGAGGAGCCAAAAAAAGTGTCTTTGAAATATATATTATGCATTTTCTCTCAAGGGGCCAAAGAATATATATGCGTGAGTGCTGAATTTATTTGTTAGTATTATTATTATGATTGTAAAAGGAAAATGTTCCGGCATTCCGTAAAATAGTTTTTTTTTATGTTTTTTTTAAAGACGTTATATTCCGCATACTTTTCCCGCGGCGACACGACAGTCATTTCCTCTTACGCTTGTGTGCCTCGCATACGCTTTTGTGAGTTTGCTAGTGTAGACCTTCGGTGTAGTTTATTTTTTACGTGCAATAAAAATACTACTATTGTAAATTCGTGTTGTATCACAAGCACTCCTTATAATGTTGTTTTGAGCTACCATTCGGCGATCTCCCCAAGGAACAAATAAAAATTTATCATAAATTTAATTTCAAGTGTTTTTTTTTGTGTGTTGTGGAATCATATCTACAATATTCCTAAGGTTAAGACAACAGGGAGCCAAGATTAAACGTTCAACGCTGCCATCATAGAACTCTGCAATTCGGGTCTGCACATGCTGGGTCAAGGCGCACTGGGTGAAGAACTGCTCACATTATTTACACCCGCAGCCACGAATGTTAAATAGAAACAAACTGTCACACAAGGAATGATGGCCCTTTTAAATATATCGTACAAATCGTCCTTGTCCAAACATGCATAATCAGCTGATCATGCAAGTTATCTCACGATCCTATAACAAGTGCGTGAGTCGGCCGGCTTTGGTGCAGGAATAAAGCTCATTTTTATAAAAAGAGATTTTTAGTGAAACCATTGAAAACAAACTTGAGCTTAATATTCGTAACCTATTCTCGAGCAACTGACACCATCAATATACAAAAAAAAAAACACAAAAAAACACAAGGGCATGCACGAACGCAACGCGGGGAAAGAGGTTCGTACTGCGGCGGGCGACGGGGTCAGTGACGAAGCCTCAAAGATGGCGCCGAGCCTCTGATAGTACCCGTGGCTGCCGAGAGATGGCGCTAATAATGAATAAGGTCTATTGTGTGCGTTTCATTGTGTATAACCAAACTGCTCTTATAAGCAAAGGCACGAGGACAGTGCTCGCACATGTAAGGTTTTTCACACGTGTGTTCGAATGTGGCGCTTCAGTTTAAAGCTTCCAGCAAAGGCTTTGGGACACAGAAAGGTTTTTCACCAGTGTGTGTTTGAATGTGGCACTTCAGTGCAAAGCTTTTATTATAGCCTTTTGGACACAGCTTGCACTTCAAAGGTTTTTCACCAGTGTGCATTCGAATGTGCTTAGTCAGGGTTCCAAGTAAATTAAAGGCCTTAGGGCATAGCTTACACTTGTAAGGGTTTTCACCTCCATGTAATAGCATGTGGCTGATAAGATAGGATCTCCAAAGTAAGGTTTTGGCACACTACTCACACTTCTGAAATCTTTCACTTTTATGTGTCTTCATATGGTCATTAAGAGTATCACTCCGAGCAAAGGCTTTAGGGCATTGCTTGCACTTGTAAGGTTTTTCACCAGTGTGTGTGCGAATGTGACTGGTCAGGTTTCCAAGCAAACTAAAGGTCCTAGGGCATAGCTTACACTTGTAAGGGTTTTCACCTCCATGTAATAGCATGTGGCTGATAAGAGAGGATCTCCGAAGAAAGGTTTTGGCACACTGCTCACACTTGTGAAATCTTTCACTTTTATGTGTCTGCATATGGTCATTAAGAGTATTTTTTCGAGCAAACGCTTTAGGGCATTGCTTGCACTTGTAAGGTTTTTCACCAGTGTGCGTGCGAATGTGACTGGTCAGGTTTTTAAGCAAACTAAAGGTCTTAGGGCATAGCTTACACTTGTAAGGGTTTTTATCTCCAGTGTAATAGCATGTGGCTGATAAGATAGGATCTCCGAAGAAAGGTTTTGTTACACTGCTCACACTTGCGAAATCTTTCACTTTTGTGTGTCTGCGTATGGTCATTAAGAGAATCTTTCCGTGCAAAGGCTTTAGGGCATTGCTTGCACTTGTAAGGTTTTTCACCAGTGTGTGTGCGAATGTGACAGGTCAGGTGCCCAGGATAAAAAAAGCTCTCAGGGCATAGCTCGCACTTGTAAGGCCTTTCATTCTTGTGCATTCGAGTGTGAGTGGTAAAGCTCCGACTACATGAAAACGTTTCGGGACAATGCTTGCACTTATACGGTTTTTCACCTGTGTGCTCTCTAATGTGGATTGTCAAAAATTCAAGTCTTCTGAAAGTTTGGGGGCACAGCTCACAGCTATACTGAGTTTCAGCTTTGTAAATTGGAATTTGTACAAGCTCTGTGAAGGTTTCAAACACATTTAGCGTGCTGGGACAGTTCAGTGACATACCAGGTTCGTCGGTCACAGCAGGACTTCTCAATATGGACCTAGATCCACGCAATAAAAAACAATGCTGGCTCTTGGACTGTTCGTCTCCATGAGCAACAAGGTGGCTTGTCAGTTCACGCGGATCTGCGGTGACATGGGTGCAAAAACAGCATCTGAACAGGATGTCCTTGGCGGCCTTGAACAGGGGACTGGTCTCTTCCAACAGTGCAGCTTGTTCCCCTAAAAAGAAAACCCGTGTGTTTATAATTATGAACACATGAAAAACACAACTCAGATACACGTTTGGTTCAGACATAAGCAGTCATATTATTTTGCACGATACTTTGCTTACAGCCTGTGGATTCATTTCTTAAACAAACATTGTATTCAGATCATGGAAACACTAAAATACATTGCTTTCACTAAAGGCAACACCGGTTTAATAGTTTGAAATTTGGGATTTCGAGTGTTTTCAGCTCAGTCAGTGTCCCTGAATTAGAAGGTATATTTTCTTCCTCAACACTGTGTAGTTTTCTAAATGTCATGACTCAAGTTTGGTTACAGTCGCCTACGGCAAAACCGAAACTATCTGATTGGGATGGCAAGACTGGTTACCACATGTCACGTCAGTGCTGTGGCATGTTTGATGCCGCTCACTGGGTGCCGGCGCAAGGCATGCAGCATGGTTGCATTGCTACACTTGGGGGAAAGTTTCTATGGCCTGAAGCAAAAGCTGTGGGTGACTAGGTGACCGTGTACTCGAACACCTTGAGTACCGACAAAAGTTGTGCACGTGCACTCTTCATTTCAAAAATGCCCCAGAAAGTTGACCCCGAGTGTATATTTATGTTTTTTGCTCGCAGAAATGAAAATCAATGGTGTAGAGAAAAAGAATACAGTATTTTCCGGACTATAAGTCGCACATTCGTATATTGAGCAGTTTTCGTGGAAAAGTAGGTACATAAGTCGCACCTTTGTTTAAGTCGCACCTCTTTGCACGGTTCACGCGATGAGTTATTTAGTTTACGCGCATTGGTATCGCAAAATCTGAGTTTCGCACAATCGCTAGATCGCACATACCGTTTGACGTGCATTTCAAGTCGTGAGAAATGCCCGTAGTATGGTGCTATCTGGCGGGGGCAATCAAGTGTTTCGCAACAACAGGACGTAAAATGCACAAAATGAGAGGGTAGTCGACTTTATTCGAGCGAACGCATGCCGAACGAAGGAAAGTTCAAGGAGCTTTCGAAACAGCAACGGCACCCGAGGTATTTCAACAAGTGATCACAGAAATCCTGAAAGGCCTCTCGAATGCCGCAAACTCTATGGATGACATACTCATATATGCCAGGATGATGGACATGGGCGTCGGCAGGAATTTGTCTTAAGGGGGGCAAACTGACAGCCCTTTTTGGGCGTGTGCGCTCAAGGTAGAAAGGGGGGGGGGGGGGGGGGGGCTGAATACGAAAGAGCTGAATACAGCTTGCAAGATGCGCATAGTTTTTATGAAACAATTATTTTAAAAAGTTCAATGCATCAGTAATTTCAAAGTAAAATTTTTTTTTTTCATGATATGTACAGGCACAGTGAAAAAAAAAAGAATTTAGTCTACGACGCGGCAAAACAACAAAACAGTCCACTTAGTTAAGTATTGGCATTATATATGTACCGTACACAATAAAATAGCAAGGCAGTGCACGTAAGTCACGCGCTCACATAATAAATTGTCGCAGCAAAGAACAATACCCTATTTCCATTATTAACAATATTTGACGTTTATACAAGTTTTTAAAAGCTACCCCAAGTTGGCCTATGTTCCAATTTACAACTCTAATTTTCTGCACAAAATTGTCTTCGCTCGTAATATTAATTCGAAGCATTTCCCGGATTGTGGTTCGTGGAAGACACCTGAAAGCTGCGTTAGCTGTGTTGGAAAGCTAGCACGGCAGGGCTACCGCTGGAGGGTTAGTAGCCATTCTAACTTTCCGTATTTCCTCGACGCGGGTTCCCTTAGCTTGCCATGCTCGCTCTGTCTCATTTCAGAACTGGGGTAAAACTTTAGCCCTCTTATCTTTATATTGGTTGTTATATATATGATCAAGCTCAGCTTTGCATGAATACTCCCACAGTTAAAGACGAGTCTGACATACCTGTGAGAGTCGAGGGCAAAGCCAATGCTCAGCTGGCTCTTTAAAGCCGGAGAATGCTCAGGAGTGACGGAGACAGCAGGTACATCGATAGATTGCAGGTAATGACACAGCACTGAGGTCACGTGCTTCTTCGTTGCACAAGATGGATTGTCATTATCACTGTCAGCTTTCCGTTTAAAAAAAGCTTCTGATGTCCATTTTCACTGCTGACCCATATCAGCCCATGGTTATATAAAAAAGTGGGATTGGGTGCGGAATGTGGCCCTTTCAAGCAACTGGGCGAGGAAGAGAGAGCCAGCAACAGCAAAGTGTGCCACCCTGTCACAGATATTCGACGGTTTCACGTGTTTGAACACGATGGTGTCAACGAGGAAGGTCCGACACGCCTCTCCCGCGTGAGTTATGGCCCGGGGGAGTATCGTCGTTGACATGGTGCGAACAGAGTTTCGCAGAACTGCATTGTCCAAAAGAGGACGGCTGGCCCCGATTTTGAGCCCCCTCTTCTCCTTTCCCATGACCGCAACATGCTACGGGCAAAGGAGAAGAAAAACCCAAAGGCACATATACAAAACAGAGCACTGGCCTGAGCATTGGCGTAGACGGGGGTGGTTTGGGGGATCGAAACCTCCTCAAAATGCCAAAGTACCCCCCCCTCTTCCTATTGGGGCCCGCTCGCTCTACTCCTTACGCAGTCGGTTTTACGATGTGAACGGAGCGAAGGGGGAGCGCGGACAATCTTCACGTTTCTCCTTACGATGGACCGCGGAGGATGCTACGAGCAATCAGAGCCAATCCAATGCCGCATGTCACCGTCACGTCACCTTTGAGATACACGCAGCGAAGCGCGTGGTCACGTGATACGTTTACATGCGCTGGATTGGCTGGTATGACTTGTAACGTCCGTTGCGGTCCACCGTAAGCTGAAACGCAGTATAGTAGCTACGCAGATTTGTTCTGTTGGGCTTTTTGGAAGAATCCCGCTATGTGTAGAAGACGCTCTGTTTTGGGGGCATTTTACTGACTTTCACTCGAATGCTTGTGATTCATCACAACACAGGACTGCGGTGTTCTCGGAAGTAAATGCCCCTCCCTATGTTTTTTTGTTGTTTTTTTTTTGCCAGCTGGGCGCGGTTGATCGCAACTGACCGAGGGGAGACCTTATTCTTTTTTGTGTTTATTGCTGAAGTATCCAAGGAGACAAAAGTGCATGCATTTTATTTTTAGGATTGCTTTCGGTTTCTCCGCTTGCTGGAAAAGCTATGGCGCGACGTCATTCAATCCCCTGTACCCGAGAGAGCTGGGGAAGGGAGGGGGGGGGGGGGGGGGGGGGTCGAGGCACACTGGCTTGGGGGGGGGGGCAACTGTCCCTTTTGCACCTCCCTGCCGACGCCCATGATGATGAAGGAGCTGAACAAACACACTGAAGCAGTCTAGAAAAGACTACGACAAGCAAGTGCCAGACTCAACCAACAGAAATGTGCCTACAACCAAGCAAGAGTCAAGTTCATAGGACACGTCCAAACAGAAAAAGGCCTTGAAATAGACAAGAAAAAGGTTGAAGCCATCAAGAAAATCAAAGAACCAAGAAACAAGGTTGAACTACAACGTCTCCTTGGCATGCTTCAATACCTGCAAAAGTTCATACCCAACCTAGTAGAGAAAGCAGCCCCATTAAGAAAGTTGCTGAAGAAAGACACAGCATGGCTTTGGACATAAGAGCAGAGCACTGCACTTCAAGTGATCAAGAAGGACCCCAAAGAAGCCCCAACCTTACAGTGCTATGACGTCAATGGAGAGCTGACTCTATCAGTGGAGGCCAGCTCAAAAGCACTAGGCGCGGTGCTCACGCAGGATGGAAAGCCCTTGGCCTACGTATCAGCCACACCTCCGGCACAGATGAACTATCCACAGATAGAAAAGGAAGCCTTGGCAATAAGATGCAGCCGCAAGAAATTCCACTCCTACATCCAAGGGCGACCCACTGACCATAGAAACTGATCATCGTCCTTTTAAAAACATCAGTAAGAAACCACTGGGACCTGCACCACCTCGATTGCAGAGACTCCTCTTTGACATGCAACACCATGCGCCCAAGATTGTATACTCGATAGGGAAAGATCTTCACATCGCAGACCTCCTAAGCCATGACTGCGAAACTGACGAGAGCACCAACAGATGCACTGAAGACTTGGAGGTACTAGCCATCTTGCCAAGGTCCCAGAACTCAGAACATCAATCAAACAGGACGAAGCACTGCGAAGCGTAATGCAGGCAGTAAAGAATGGATGACCTCCAACGACAAAAATGATTGAAACACAAAAACTCTTCTCACCAGTGTGTGATGAGCTATCAGCTTATGAAGGCTTGCTGCTCTGCGGTGACCACATAGTCACCCCAAAGGCGCGGAAACACAGGGTTCTACAAGTAGCACACTCCGGACACCTTGGGATCAACAGCAGCCTCAAACGTGCACAAAAGACAATACACTGGCCAGGAATGTCAAACGACATCCGAGATCACATCCAGCCATGCAGTGTCTGTTAATCGTCACACAAGCGACCGCCAAAAGAGCCACTGATCCCGAAAGAAGTACCCAACTTGCCCGGGGAACAAGTAGCTGTGGACTTGTTTAGCTACAAAGGAAAACCACACATTGTGATTGTGGATAGCTACTCCGGGTACACAGACTTTGCTGAACTTCGAAATAGCACGGCAGTAGAAGTAATTAACGTGACGAAACGCTGGTTTGCTGCTCCTGGCACACCACGAGTTGTTGGGTCAGACAATGGGATCTGCTTCACAACATGGGCATTCCACATCTTCGAAGAGGAATGGCAGTTCCAGCTACGAACGTCAAGCCCACTGTACCTCAGGTCCAACTGCCTTGCTGAACGGGCAGTACAAACTGTAAAGAACATACTCAAGCGGTGTGCCATGGATGGTAGCGACGTTTACCTAGCAATGCTGAACCTACGAAATGTGGCACGCGACGGAGACCTTGCCTCACCTGCACAACGTCACTACAGAAGACGAACAAACACAACATTGCCAACGAAGAGCGACCTACTGAAGCCGAGAACAATCCAGGGGGTCAAAAGCAAAATGGAAGAAGCACGCATGAAGCAGAAGTTCCGTGCAGACAAGGTCACAACAGCTGCACCTGCCATAAATATACCGTAAAATACCGGGCAAAAGCCCACTCAAAATTTAGAAATAATTGCGAGAGAATGGGGGATGGGCGCTTGTCCGGTTATCAATTTCACATATAAATGTACCGCGCATATTTCTTTAGATCTTACGTATTTGGGAATGGGCACTTAATGTAGACTGGGCGGATGCCCGGTATTCTACGGTAGGCGACAGTGAGCATATCTCGGAAAGTCCAAGGAAGTGGATACCACTCAGTTATCAGCAAGCATGGTGCCCCAAGATTGTACGTCCTCCAGACACATCACAACATTGTCAGAAGAAACGCTTCAATGATAAGGCCCACCAAAGAGCAGCTCACTACCAGCTGTGGGGATGCTACAAAAGGAATCGCTGAACACAGCCAGGAAGCTCAAGAGACACAGCCACCATCGCAAAGATACACAGCCCCCTTCAGTACCAAGCAGCCCAAGCGGCATCACATTGACTCGGGCCGGCCGCACTGTCAAGCCAGTGGTCAAACTGGACCTTTAGTGAAAGGGGAAGATGTGACAGTAGCGCGTGCTTTTTGGCAAGCACCATTGACATCGTCATCACTTCTCCTAAACACCAAATGAGGGAGCACAGGGGGACATGGGATGGTCACCTTATGAGAGCAGGGAGGCAATTAGTAAGTTGAAATTTGAACAAAGGTTGAGAGAAATGGATGATACACGGTGGGCACGGAAGGTGTTCAAGTATTTATACCTGAAAAGTTTAAACACAAAATGGACAAACTGAACCTAAAAGCTTACATTTAAATACCTACACACTGGGGATGGGGCTGAACAGACTACTTCAGTGAAAAAGGAGGTGAAAGAGGTAGAGAGGAAAATGTGGAAGGGAAGAATGCAGGAGAAATCAGCTTTAACAGCGTACAGCTCACGAAAGCAGGACATAAGAAAGGAAAAAGTGTTTGACAATTCACTGGGAAGTGCTTTACTGTTCGAGGCGAGAACGGGAGTTTTGAGGACGAGGACGTATAGGGCTAAATTTCAGGAGACAGACGCATTATGCGCCGCCTGCCATAATGATAGCGAGACACTAGAGCACTTGGTCTTGAAGTGCACGGGGCTTTGCCCTGCCCTCCCCGAAGGGTTAACGGATTTGGCCGGGACCCTGGGTTTTGCTGGCGACGATGGAAGGACAGAAGAGAAAAGGATTACAGTCACAAAGAGGCGATTAGAAGATTGGTGGAAATTGTCTAGGGAAAATTGAATGATGGACAACTAGCTAGCACAGCTGGGGACAGGCAGGACAGAGGAAAATTGGAACTCCTTCCCGCGTGGCTCCGGCCCAAAGTCTCAACCCTGTCTCCCAGTGGGTCCGGTGCTGGGGTAACACGGACAAGGTTTGACCAGAGGAAAATTGGCGACTTCCTCGCCGGGGGGAAGAGGCAGGGGGTGATGTTTTGAGTTTTTTTGCCCGATCCCTCGAAGGTTATCCTGGTGATATCCCACACTGCCTGGTGATAGTTAGGGGGAGAAAATTGGTCTTAGAAGGACGGGAGGAATCATATGTTTTTGTCTTTTTAGACTTGGGCTAGGTGGTGCAAGCTACTGCCCGTTACAAACGGTAAAGCCATTAACATTCATCAAACATTCAACCGTTCAAGAAGGTGTCTAGTCGCCATTACGCCATGCCTCCCCTCATGTAACTATGGTGTACTAGAATACTGGGCAGTGTGGCGAGCGTGGGCGGAGGCGGGGGCTCTTTCAGCGATGACCGGATCGGCGGCCGCGAGAGGGCGCAACGTGTAGCAGGCGTGCTGCCGGAGTGCGGAGCGCAGGCAGCGGTAGCGCTTGGCTGGCTTGGCATTCCGCACGGGTTCGATTCTTTCGTATTGTTTGGCTAACTCTTTACAGTATACTTTATATCTGCTGTTTCACATATTATTTATCGCACTTTCTTTGCCAAATGCTTTGCCCGAGACGTGCATCTTCGGGCAGGACGCCACAGTATACACATAGCGACACTGCTAGCGCGAACACGACATTAGCGCTTTTTTCTCATTTACTTCGAAAGAGTATTAGCGTGGACGACATTTTATCGCCTGCATTATAGACCCGAATGAGCTTTTTCCGCAGCAAATAACTTTGCTGAGATCATTTGATTTCTCATGGAAAAACAGGCGAGAGCTTGTTCGTGCTAACAGTGTTGCGTTCTGAAAAGGCGAAAAATCCCCCCCCCCCCCCCCCCCAACATGTTCGGGACGTCTCTTTCAAGAGACGTCCCGAACATGGATAGGCATGCTGATGGCATGATACCTAAACAAATGTCTGCTTTTGTGACCCTATAATTTAGCTATCAATGTAGTTGTGATCAGTGAATTCCGTGGTTCAAGCGCACTAACGTAATGAACTGTTTCAGCGTTTGGGAAAACAAAATGGGGCTTACAAAACATATTATGTCATGTACTTCCGTAGGCTGCAGGTACGCTATGGAGGTGCCACTGTCGTCTTTCGCAACTACTTCCAAATTGGCTTTCGAAGGAATTTCCAGCACTAGCCTTTATCGTATTTGCTAATACTATGGAGGGTCTTCGAACAGGACTGTGTGAATAGTTTGAAAATTTTATCCACTCACCAGCTTTGGTAGTGACCAAAGTGGATAAATTTTTATTTATCCACTGAGCGCTGCAGCTATCGATATGTGAGGGCACCAGGGCGCACAGACACATTTTTTATTTATACAGTGGGCGCCAACGCACAGATGAGATTAATGAGGTGGTGCACCCAAAGATTCCGGAGGCGATGGTACTTGCTTTTCCCAAGAGCTCGGGAGAGGGGGGCTCCCGAGCTCTCCCATAGTCGGCGCCTAGGGCGTTTTGTACCTCTACATTCTCCAGCGTGACTTCATGATCTTGATGAGCTTCGATGTCTTCAGGGTAAATGACTCAATCTCTTGCGCTGGGCCACAAGACCTTTCAATTTCCTTGCGGTAAAAAAGAGGCCTTTTAGC
The DNA here is from genome assembly GCA_013358835.2 of Ixodes persulcatus. Classification (NCBI taxonomy): domain Eukaryota; kingdom Metazoa; phylum Arthropoda; class Arachnida; order Ixodida; family Ixodidae; genus Ixodes; species Ixodes persulcatus. The sequence continues at coordinate 222,471 of JABSTQ010009043.1, read as the reverse complement.
ACCTCCTCATTGAAGAGACGGAGTGCTGGGCCAACCCTCATCTTTTCAAAGCCTTAATTTAGGAAAACAAAAATACTTTACTGATGTTTAATGTCACATATTCACAGTTACTTCTCCAAGCCTTTCTAATGCAGTCAGGGTGCACAGGACCCTTCGGTGTGTCGAAGTCAGTGTCTATACACAAACTCAACTCTGCTACGTCACGACACGGTGGTGGCGCGTCGGGCGCACTTCCGGTCTGGGGCGGTGGGCAGAAGTCGCCGTGCGAGACATGCATTCTTGTGTTCGTTAGGGAGAAACCAGACAATAAACCTGCCTTCTCGTCAAAATGCTGTGACGGGTGCTGGACTAGTGTCACTAAATAAGCTACGCTTCAGAGTAACGACACTTGGCCATATTGTGGCTTAAAATCATGGTTGCCAGTTATCTGAAGCCTTATCTGAAATCACAGGAAACGCTTTTCCGTCCTCCACAAATGTTTAAACAGTCCGCGACAGAGAAAAGCAATATTACATGAGCTTCCTAACACCGATTCGAATGCTGAGGAAGTCACACTTTTGAATCATGACGATCTGCAGTTGCGTCTGCTCTGCACAAGCCCCAATATGGCGACGCCCACAACAATGTCGGGGAACAGAGTGCCGATACTCTAAGCGCAGCTCATTTAGTGGCTCTAGGCTGTACCAAGAGAGTCTGGAAAGGTTTGAAGATCAGTTTTCACGTGTTTCTGCCCCCTTCGTTCGTCCAAGGACGTGGATATAGTAGCCGTGAAAAGGGCAAACCAGACGCTGTTGAAGTATGATTGCTTGTGCGGGCAACACTTTGTGGTCGCCAGATGTATTTGTTTTGTTCCAACACGAACAAGAGAAAACCGCCAAATTGTCCGGACCACCCGCGGGTTCAGTGCGTCTTTAAATTCACACGGCCGCCTGATCGTTCAAACTTTTGTCTGCTCTTTCAAACTTGTCTGCTTTTTGTCGTCTGCTCGTTCAAACAAAAGCTGCCCGTAGACCAAACTTTGACCCGGTGATTGCAATAAGAAGTAATTGCAGGCCTCAAAAGACTTAATTAGGCTCGGTGTAAACAGTAGATACAAGATGTTGATCATTGTTACCAGTGGCCATCACTGACTTGTTACGCTTGGTCTGTTCCCGCTTCCGATTTTCAGTATCGACGTCGATCATCGCCGCTACCTTCTACACGTTTGCAGCACGAGCGACGGCGCGACCGAAGATAGCTAGAAGAATCTCATCATGGTTTTGGCGTCCATTCTGCGGCATTCATGCAAATAAATCGCCGCACTTCAAATTATTTACCCAAAGTTTAGTGGCGTAACGAGCCTTGATAATTTCGCTCGGGCGATTAAAGTGGTAAGACATTGCTGTGAGGTTGTAGAATCGACAATTCCAATGCGAAAATGAGTGTGCAGACTCGCACAGACGCCGACAACGTGACACTCCAGTGGTTTGTTGACGCAGGACGCGGTGCTTCTTGCCCGCACTCCCTTGCGCATGCGTTCAAACTGTTGCCTGCTCTTTCAAACTGTCTGCTTTTTCGTCAGTTCGTTCAAACGACAGCGGCCCGTAAACCAAACGTTGACCCGGTAATTGCGATAAGAAGTAAGTGCAGGCCTCAAAACACTTTTGAAGATTGGTTGGGGTAAGTAGGTTAAGTGTAAACAGCAGATACAAGATGACGTTGATCATTGTTACCAGTGGCCATCACTGACTTGTAATGCCAGATTCTACTTGCGGTTTTCAGTATCGACGTCCACCATCTCAGCTACGGTCCACGCTTTTGCAGCCCGAGCGACGTCGCGACTGAAAATAGCGAGCAGAATCTCATCGTGGGAGTCAGGCTTTAGCGCCCATTCTGCGGCGTCGACGTGAAATGAATCGCCGCACGTCACATTATTCACGCGAAGTTTTGCGGTGTAACTAGCCTCGTTAATTTTTCTGAAGCCGCTCAAGTAGTCAGACATTGTTAGGACGACGTAACGTCAACAATTCCAATGCAAAAAAAGAGCACGGGGACTCACACCGACGCCGACAACAACGCATTCCAATGACTTGTTTATGGGCGACGGCAAGCTTCTTCCCCACCGTCCACCGCGCATGCGCGGCGCCGGTGGTGTCTGCTAGGGGCGCTCCGGTTTGTTTGTAAACATGAGTTGGTGTATAAAACCGATTTAGCAGATACTTTACCAAATGCGAAAAACCCCCAAAAAAAAGAAAAAACGAAGAGCACGACTGTCATGACTGCTTGCATTATATGAAGCAGAGTCTCCCTGTCACTCCTTTTAATGTTGCGGGAACGTCTCACGCCGATCGAACTCGAGAGGGGCACGAAAAAGGTAACGGGCTTCTCTGCGGGACCGGTAGCGACTGTTGCACCCCGGCACAGGGGTTTCCCCGGAATTAAAATAAAAAGGGGAGACTAATTATTTTTTTTTTTTTTTTTTTGCGGGGGGGGGGGGGGGGGGGGGGAGCGCATTAAGAATATAGGAGTCGTTGCGAGTTAGCCTTCGGGAAAACAAAGGGAGGGGAGGGGGGCGGGGATCACTGCCCCGGCACAAAGCACGTCCTGTCTCTCTTTTCCCACCGTCCCTCCGTTATTGCACGCGTTGTCTACATGCCACTGACCGGCACCAGATTGCAATCCACTTCACTCAACCATTAAAAAAAAAAACCAAAACAAAGCGACGACGCGAACCAGCACGCCTGTTAAGGCCTGACCACACTAGCGTGAATGGCGCCGCCGGTCGGCGCCGCTGGGCGGCACCACCGTCCGGCGTCCCAACGCGAGGAGTCCACATTGGCCTCCGTTTTGCGGGCGTCACGTGACAGAACTGGCTCTCGCGATCGCGCGCGCGCCTCCCGCCGGATTTCCCGCTCTTTCGTCGTCTGCTCTTCGGTAGATTCTTCTGTTTCGGCTCTCATCTTTCGCATGTATCATCATCGAAACCGCACTCGCTGCCTACATGGTACATGTCCGTGATCAGCGTGAATGTGATTATCCTAGCCTGCTCGTTGATCTTGCGACGTCGCCGCGCTTTGAAGGGAAGGAGGCACAGGTTTTGGGTCCGGCCGAGTTGGTTCTACCAAAACACCGAAGGAAAGGTCCGTGCTTTGCTGCACCGGCGGCGCGCCAGAGATGAAGGCTACTTTCGAAAGTGTCACAAAATCAACACGACATCCGTCACAACATAGACGACATGCAACAAGTGCCACGGAGAAACTGACCTGTAATTCCGAATTCCTCTCCTATAATTTCTCAGCGGTTGTTCTTAGCGTCATTATCTTGGTAGTCTGGCTGCGTCTTGTCTTATAAAAAGGGAACCAGTCGCACAGTTTCAAGGAACCGCTCCGTTGAAGAAGGCATCGGGGGCGAAGTAGGGATAGCAGACGACACGAAACACGTCCTTCGGAACGTGAAAGACGCGCGGGGGACCGGCTTGAGCGTTGCTATGGCATCGCAACGTCACTATCTACGCCACGTCCCATTGGCTCCTCTCTTCTGCGGCGAGCGGCGCCGAGCTCTGAACCGCGCAAGGAGCGGTTGGCTGTGCGGCGCAGAACGTCGCGCCGCTGAAGCCGAAAACTGGTTTCGGTCGGCAACCGCCAGCGACGACCGTCACGCCGCAGGCCTCCGCGACGCCAATGTGGCCGTGCCTTTACCCGCAGCGCCCCTTGCCGTTCCTGCGCGCCGTCATCGCTGCGCCGACCTCCTCCCTCCGTTGCTTCTCGGCGTGGACGACACACTGCCCAGTTCTAGAACACCATAATGTAAACGCCAATTCCAAAGTCCTATTAAAACTCGTCGACTCAAACAACTGAGTCGTAAGACTACGAGAAGGAATATACGACGGGTACAATGAGAACGGGGTTGTTGGCACGCGGGAAATACTGGGTGAAACAAGGAGACGGCAGGCTCTTTAAATCGACCGGAAAATTCGGTTTCTTAACCTATCGCGCTACGACTTTGTGCAGCGTTGCCCACAGATGGTGCATTTTTTTTGTAAAATTTGCAAAGAGCGAACTTACCTGAGAAAAAAGTAAAGAAAGAAAAAGGCTTAGCTCCTATGGAAACGCAGCGACGCCACCGGTCTTCAAAGAGCACGGCGCAGTTTCGCACGGGACACAAGAGATGGCGCAACGAACGAGTATTCGGCGCCGAGAGCCAGCGTCCTTAGCAGACAATCTTTTCGACTCGAAAGCGGCGCGCGTTCCGCAGGCGGCGACAGTCGCAGAAACAAAAACAGGCGCGGTAACAACAAGCAGCTGCAGTTCCTTGTCTGCTAAATACGCCGGCTCTCGGCGTCTGCTCGTTCGTTGGCGGCAGTTGGCGTCGCAACCGCTTGCGCCATCTCTTGTCTTCCGTGCGAAACGGCGCCGTGTTGTTTGAAGACCGGTGGCGTCGCTGCGTTTCCATAGGAGCCAGAGCCGTTTATTGAGAGAGTTTGGCGATACATTGGTTTGAATAGGCGAGCATCTCGGGCCAACCACAGGCCGCGAAACAGCCCCTTGCGGTGGTCGCGTGCTCTAAATTTGTGCCACGACTATACTTCGTTTCACCTTATGTGCGAGCGAAGGCAAAACTGGAAGCGCGAGCACGGAAGCTCCGTGCGTTCAGGCTTTGCTCGAGCGCGCGAGCTGGGGAGAAATGCAAAAAGCGCTGGTCTCGCGCTTCTAGCTTTGGCTTCGCTCGCAGGTAAAGTGAAACGAAGTATAATTTGAGCCGTGCCGAGCGGAACTCCGCGTCTCAAGACGCTCGCGCACCCTACCCTTTGCACTGCTTTCTTTCAGCCAGTGTCAGGACGCTGTTCTAGCAGTGCAGACAAAGGCATGGGCACGAGCGCGTGGCTTTGGAAAGTGCCTCCTATGCACGAGGTCTCGTACAAACAATAGCGTTTCGCTGAGCTAGGCTCACGCGCCTGTGCCTTTGTCTTCACTGTCGACATTTGTGAGATGGAGTAGAGGTCTCCTGATTGGTCGACGCTGTGTCACAAATTTAGTTTACGCTCTAAGCGTGGAGGGAATATTCGGCGCTGGCGGCGGCCTTTGCTCCGCCTATTGTCCAAACCACGACCGGCTTTATAGGGGCGACCAGGTCACCCAAGGCAGCGCGAGCGCGCCGCATTTGCTTTTGATTATTTAGTACTTTCTCTACACTTCGTTTCACCTTATGTGCGAGCGAAGGAAAAACTGGAAGCGCGAGCACGAAAGCTTCGTGCGTTCAGGCTTTGCTCGAGCGCACGAGCTGGGGAGAAACGCAAAAAGCGCTGGTCTCGCGCTTCTAGCTTTGGCTTCGCTCGCAGATAAAGTGAAACGAAGTATAGTTCGCTGAACCGCCACCGCGTTTACTGGCGCCGTAGCTTAACACGCTAGCAGACGCTTTCGCGTGTGTATCTGTGTGTGTCCGCTCCCCGACCGGCGACGTTTTGACGATAATCGGCTGTATTTTAAAGACTTTTCTCTTCGTTATTGCGATTGTACGTTCGATAAAGAGCTACAAGCTGATCTAGATCGCATGATTCTTCTTTGGTCAAAAGATAACAAACTTCCCCTAAACTTAAACCAAATGCGCTACCATGCAGATCACTGCCTCGCGCCAACCTTCGACCCCTCCAACACTTTTCCTGAACCGAGTGGAGATCCCAAGTACAGCTCATATCCACCTCCTAGGTGTTATCATCGACCGGGGAAAGGTGACTCCTTGGCTTCGTCATTCGGTCCACAAGAAGAGTCAGTCGCGATGTGCCCAGATTGCTGTTCACAGCACTGCTGTTGCCCATCCTGGAGTTTTGCTGCTCGGTGTGGGATTCGGCAACCAGACAACTTGTTGCCTCCCTCGAGTCGGTGCAACGTCGCGTTTCCTACCTTATTATGGCTCCAACTTGGCCCCCGAACACCATCCTATCGAGCACTGCCCCTCCTCCGTCCAGTAGGGAGGGACCCGCTTTAACATCGTCCTTAAGTAGCGACCACGCGGCTCCTAGCCACTTTTCTGCTACTGGACTCCTCGCTTCTTTTTGCCTCCTCCCTGCGGCGTACTCGCACTGGTGGACAGCAGCCCCTTTTAACCCGTACGCTTCGTCACTAGAACTCCTTCGCACCCCGTGCAGCGCAACTTCGGAGGTCCCCCCGCCAGTCACCAGTTCACCCAGTTCACCACCAATCGACAGTGCTTCACTTCGAACATTCACCAAGAGCGTCACGGCCCACCTGCGGAGCATCTAACTCGATATTTTATTCCGATCATGGGAGTGGGCTCCAGCGGGCGGACTGGATGCACCATCCTGTACACCCGTACAGCACACTATAGATGCTTAGCTCACAATGCTCACAATACTAGCTATTCTGCTCGAGGAAACTACGATATAGTGACTCATTTTACCATATTCTAAACACACTATATGCTAGCATTGGCACCTGCCTATTAAATGCGACAGAAATTATCCGAAACCAACCTTGTTTCAACACGGTCCCATTGCCTTCCATAGCGGCCGCCGCGCTTTTGGCGTTGAGCTAGGGCGGCACCAAGCGGAACACTCGGTCCCTCCAAGCCGTTCACGTGATATTTCTTGACCCGCGCGCTCCCATAGGGACACGCGGAGTGAGCAGGTCGCCCCTATAAAGCCGGTCGTGGTCCAAACTCTCCTAATATACGGCTCTGATAGGAGCTAAGCCTTTTTCTTTCTTTACTTTTTCCTCGCGTAAGTTCGTTCTTTGCAAATTTTACAAAAAAAAAAAAAAAAATGCACCATCTGTGGGCAACGCTTCACAAAGTCGTAGCGCGATAGGTTAAGAAACCGAATTTTCCGGTCGATTTAAAGAGCCTGCCGTCTCCTTGTTTCACCCGGTATAAAACGGGATAACTGTACGTGTTTTCTGGACGCGGGGCGATCGTGCTACATCCTTGCGGTATTATTTTTGGAAACCCCAGCTCTGAACAACAAACCGCGGTTCCCTGCATAACCCATGATGTTTTGTTTGGCAACCGCAGCTCTAGCTCGTGATCGCTTACCCTGCTCAGTGGACTGTTCCATTCGAAAAGACGTCCGTGTTCAGCTACGTCAGATCCCAGCCCAGCTTCACATAAAGGTGTCCAAAGTTCAGAGAGCACAAAGCAGTGTTCAAAAGTTTTCTAAGCAATCGGAATGTGGCCGGAACCACGGTCGGAACCTCGGAACGTCCAAACTTCCAGCCACTGTAGTCCAAACTAGAGCACTATATAGCTCCTACGGAGCAGAGTAGCGCAATCCTTTGATCCGCGTGTTTTGCCGACAACATGGCCGACAGAGCAGCTCGGCGCGAGTCACGTGGTACTCAGGGTTCCAGGAGGCGACCCGCCCTATGGGAGAATACATGGAGATCGACGCAACACGGCTAATTAAAAATAAACGGCGAGTTCACACTTTTCAAAACTAGCCTGTCGTGAAGTTGGCAATGCACTAAACACTTTATGAAAGTTTTAATAATATCGGAGGCGTGTGCAAATTTTGAGAAGGCAATTTCCAAGGCAATGGCGTTTGAAGCAGACGATTTTTGCACGCAGCGGAGATGGGCTCTTTGGGTTGGCCGGAGCGGGTCACGTGGACGCTGTGACGTTGCCGCGTCGTCTGCTGCATGATGTCGCTCGTGCAATTTTTAAAAACAAATTACGTCCTTACTTGGCACAAAACTCAGCGCAAATGATTCTAAAATGTTCCTTTATTATGTCAAAAACTATTGTCGTTCCGTACATCTCCACAACATTGAAGAAACAACGTTTTTCTCACGTTCCCCATGCATTTCTGACCGGAGTTGGAACCTCCGGGCGTTCGCCGCTAGTCGCCGAGAGACGGCGTTCTAGATTGCGCTACTCTGCTCCGAAGGAGCTATATAGTGCTCTAGTCCAAACAAACGAGAACAAACACCCTCCGATAAGCTCTAATAGAGAGAACACTTGTCGAATCGCACAAACGAGCACAATGTTTGGGTGGTAGTGTGCGCCACCTGGAAAGGTTAAAAAGCAATAACAAACATTTACTTCTGCAAGTAATGCTGCTTAAGCTCAAGGGAAAGATAGAACGTAACATTAATTAAATTGGCAAACAACAATAGATATTTTCTCCCGAATTAAACACCCCTGGTGGCACGAAATGAATTCTGGATACCAGCAGTTTACCAGTTGGCCACTTAGTTTTGGTTTCAGTGGTTTCAGTTCTAGATTTTGTCGCCATCTCTTGTCTCTTGTGCGAAACGGCGCCGTATTGTTTGAAGACCGGTGGGTTCGCTGCGTTTCCATCGTTTCCATAGAAGCTAAGCCTTTTTCTTTCTTTACTTTTTCCTCAGGTAAGTTCGCTCTTTGCGAAATTTACAAAAAAAAAAAAAAAAAAAACACCATTTGTGGGCACCGCTGCACAAAGTCGTAGCGCGATAGGTTAAGAAACCGAATTTTGCGGCCGATTTAAAGGGACAATGAAGACGATTTTGTTTAATTTTTTTAAATGGTGTTTTTATGCTTCTTGGGAACATAGCATGCTGCCCAATTTTTTGTAGACATTTGTGACACCTATTTCTGTGCCTACGAAAGAAGTAAAGAAACTGAAACTGAACAATCTCCATTCTCGTTTCTGGGACCCCGAAAGCGGAGGTGACGTAGGGAGTGACGTCAAGTGTGAATAGTCGGTATCGGTAGTATTTAGGAGACCGAGACTCTGGTTACCACGGTGGGTTATAGCAGCGCGGTGGCGCGGTCGTTTCGCCGAATCGGTCAACATGGACGTCAATGCCGCTCTCGCGAGCGAGTTCGAGCTTCCGTTCAGTGACCAACACCAACGGAACAGGAGTATGTGTGTGGCGGCCTCCGCTATCACCCGACGAAGACCGCCCAGCCGGCAACGAGCGGCCCGCATGCCGAAGGACGGACGAGGGGGCAGGGGAAAGCGGGAGCATTCGGCCGTTCCGGGATCCGGTTCCTCCGCGGGCGTCCTCTTTAGGGGTGTCGCGAACTTTTGTCGAACCGGATTTTTAGGTCGAACTTTCGGGGTTCGACTGGGTCGAACCGGTTCGACGAACCTTCGAACTTTTCACCAGATTCGACCGGTTCGACTTAGTGGACAGTGTGGCCAGACCTTGATACATGCATGTATAGGTTTGGAGAATTTTTTTTTAATGCAAAGTGTAATTTTCATTTTGTGAATAGCTGCAATTAAAAGAAACTGATTATAACAATGGAAGCAGTTAATAACTTAATTTTTTTGTAGTGTATATTAACTAAAATAATCAATCAGCGCTGCCCTTAGTTTATCCCTTAGCCATCACCATCCAATCCGAAGCCAACTGGCCAGCCTGTGGCGCATGCGCACACGAGTCGAACCTCAATACAAGGTTCGTCGAATTTTCCACTACAAGTTTGAAAAAGTCGAACCTGGTCGAACCCGAACCTCGGCCGGTTCGCGACACCCCTAGTCCTCTTTTCGTCGTCAAAGAACATGAACAGCAACCCACACGTGGAAACTAGCGTCGCCCGAACGAATACTGGTCTTCAGTCGACCGTTAGAACAGCCATCTACAGCTACCATTTTGCAAAATCCTTCGAGTACCGTGTTCTTTTTTTTATCTTATTTTGTTTGCCCGTAGTTGCTCGTTGCCTGTTTCGCGTGCAGCGTAGCAAAGAAAAAAACAATTATGCTGCTTTATTTACGGTTTAGTAATCATTTCCGGTTCGATTTATACTTTTCATGGTTATTCAAGCGGAAATTAAAACAGTATTCCTAAAAATCGCGAAAAAAAAGGTGACCGAAGGCATGTTTCTCGTTTCGACCAATCGCCGACGCGTCTTTTGTGACGTCGCGCTTCTTGGCCCCGCATCGGTCACGTGAGCTCCGCTTCTCCTGGCTTCTCCCGCAACTCTCGGGGCGTCGCCCCAGTCGATCCCGGTACGATTATTACCGCGACTGTTTAATTGATTTGCGCAGCACACAAGCGCCGGTTTCGGCTGAAATTTGGGCAACGTGGCCTGAGACGTGCCTGGAACCCAGTTGAATCGCCAAAAAGATGTCCGAAATTGCCTTCATTGTCCCTTTAAAGAGCCTGTTAAGCCACTGTAGCCTGGCCGCTCCTTGAATAACCTATTAGAATACGGAATAGTGCTGGGACCGGAGCGGCTCGCATGAGGCGTGCGGTGTAGATCGCGAGAGGTGTTGACATCGGCAGTAGGGTTAGGGCGCATTCACACTGGAAGCGGATCCGCGTTCGCAAAGCGGTTGCGAACGCGATTGTATGCGGAGCGCAAGTTCGTCTGCTTCTTGCGCAGGGGGTAGCGGTGATATCAGAACGCCGAGTCCTGATTGGCTAATCGCGACCCCCTATCTGAGCGTCGCTTGCTCCTTTGCAACGTAACGTCCGTCTGCGTCTGTCTTACCTTTCCTGCAACTTTCGGAAGTGCACGGTCTTTACGAGCGAGCCCACTTCGCCTTTCAGAGAGGGCAGACGAAATAACTCGAGCGGCACATTGTTTTTGTCTAACAACTAGCAGACGCACATCAAGCAGAGAAGTCAAAGGACTCACTGGCGAGGTGTCCCGAGGCGCCGAGGTTAGTTTGCTAAGAACCGAGAGTAAGGTTGGTTAGTGTCCGCAAGTTCCCTTCTTTCGTGTGTGGCGAGACCCCTCACTCTTTAACAGCTAGCGTCGGCGGGTTGGCGCAGTTAACGTCGTCTGCTTTACGTCTGCTAGTCAAAGCGATGGCTACTTTACCTTTCCTGCATCTGTCGGAGATTCACCGCTTTTTCACCGGTGAGAACGCGGCCTTCGAAAAAGATTTGTGTTTATCCTTTGCCCCTCTTGTTCCCCTTCTCCAGGGACTATTTTCGTCATTCTTGTCCAGCTCGCTTGCACCGTTGCATTCAATTGCATTATAACAATAATTACTTCTTGGTGTCAACGAGTCTACGACATAACTTCCGCGATACATTCGGCGCCTCTCGGGTAGCTCGATCGATCTTGCTCGGATTCTCTTCCACAGATTAGCACAGGTTTTCAAACTTTTGCCACTTGGGTTTACGCCACACATACATATCCCAATACGCTAACTGACAACAGCCTTTTAGTCGAGCGAGAAAGTTGCGACAAGAAGCACCGATCGAGCACTTTTGGGCTATGATGTGCTCACAGTACCGATCGCACAGCCGCATTTGTTTATTTACAGTCACTACATCGGCTGTCATGTCTTTAGCTGATTATCTTTGAACAACTCGTTAAATGCGAGGTACCATTCACGAAACTCGTGCAACTAAACGTTTTAACATAGCGATGAACATGGTGTTTACTTCTTACCTGAGTGAGCGACCTGCCGCGGCATGCTGCTCTTGGGGCGTTGCAGCCACTGCTGTGGAAGGTTCGTCTTGGACAGTCCATTTAGAGCGGCGTAAAGTGTGGTAGCCACCATGTGGCTGCACCTTGCGGCCCCACGAGGGCACTTTGACTCTCTAAAATGTCACCTTTGTCGGAGAGTGTCATCTTTACCGCGTAGCTACAATTCTTAAACGACGCCTGGACATTCGCAACTATACTCCATGTGTGCAGTGCAGTCGAAGGCAACGCCAGGCGAAGAGAAAAATGGCGGGCACTAGGAAAGCGGGACGGGAGAGGAGGGCAGTGGAGGGCGGAGGGAGAAAAGGAGAGCACTAGGAACGGTAGAGAGAAGATGAGGTTTCTTCCCTCGTCCCCAGCCTTCCTAGTGCTTGACCTTTGTCCCCTCACCCGGCGTTGCCTTCGCCTGCGCTGCACGCAACTGGTGACACGGACTATATAGAGCGACATCCTTCACCTCAAAAAAAAGGATGTATCCTTTAAGGTATTTCCTTTCGCCTTTTTCGAAGCCCGCATTCTCGCCGGTGATAAAGCGGTGAATCTCCGACAGACGCAGGAAAGGTAAAGCAGCCATCGCTTTCACTAGCAGACGTAAAGCAGACGACGTTAACTGCGCCAACCCGCTGACGTCGTTAAAGAGCGAGGGGTCTCGCCGCACACGAAAGGAGGGAAAAGTATTTGGGGGGGGAACTTGCGGACACTAACCACCCTCACTCTCGGTTCTCAGCAAATAAACCTCGGCGCCTCGGGACGCGTATAAGCAAACCTGGCAAACCATATCCCGTACAGCATCTGGCCAAGCCCCCTTGGCACGTGACATGACGTCACTTCCGCCAAAGCATTTGTTATGTCACGTGACATGACGTCACTTCCGCTTCAGAACGAAACCAGTTGTTTTATTGGTTTGTGAATTGTCACGTGACACGACGTCACTGGCGCCGTTGTGGTAGGGTAAACATGGCGTCCGCCGTCGCCTGAAACACGAAGCCTATGCGGTCGATCCTCGTCACACCTCGCCAGTGAGTCCTTTGACTTCTCTCCTTGATGCGCATTTGCTAGTTGTTAGACAAAAACATCGTACCGCTCCAGTTATTTCGTTTGCCCTCTCTGAAAGGCGAAGTCGCAGGAAAGGTAAGACAGACGCAGACAACGTTGCAAAGAAGCAGACGACACTCAGATAGGGGTCGCGATCAGCCAATCAGGGCTCGGCGTTCTGACGTCACCGCTACCCCCTGCGCAAAAAGCAGACGAACTTGCCCTTTGCATAGACGCTTTCAGGCAGCTGTGCATGGGCGCCACCTTAACCGACCTTCAATCTTTGTTTCCTCTTCTTCCTTTCGCTTCACTTCACCATTGCAACAGCAGGACAGGTTATTGCCACTTTAACAGCCAAAAATACAGGCGGCTTTGCCCCAGCATAGGCTTCTGTGGAGGCTCGTCAACGCCCGTTTCAGTGGCTCAGCATCTCGGTAAGACAAGAGAAGGTCGGCAATGGCGGCTCAACCTGGCGCGTGTGTAAAACGTCTATAAAGATTCAGTACAATTTCACGCGCATTTCATGATGTCAAATGCGTGAAATTGCCTTTGTCTTCCCCATCGAGATGCCGGTGGTGCCGGGACTCTCAATCGTTGAGTGGCAATGATTCGTTGAATCGGTGCTTGGGAGAAGTAGACTTTCGCGCAAGAGCAACCTCACAGATCAGACGCCGACACGGATCACGAAGCAAACAAAAAAAGCGCTCACGGCACCGAGTTTGCGCTCAAGCTTGTCAGCAACGTTACTAGAACCCTCAGTTGGGAAACTCACCATTGAAACATGGGCTGCTGGCGTCCACCGAGACCGAGCTAGATACGAAAACGGCGCCACCCTTTATCATTTGTCTTTACTGCGGTCAGCTTGACCTTTCAGACGCATGTTTTTGCGTAAAAACTAGTGATGGGCCGAACTTTTGCCGAATCGAAAGTTCGGCGCCGAATCTTGGGATTCGGCAAAGCCGAACTTTTGCCGAACTTTTCTAAAGATTCGGCAAAGATTTGGCAAAAATACATTGTTACCAGACTTAACGTTGATATTTCGTTTTTTCTGGCGAAAAACGGTTTTATGTTTCTTTTTTCTTAAATTAAATGCAACATGTAATGCATATTGACATAGTTATTACTAAATAAGGTGATATTCTACAAGATAATTGTATCGGTGTCGTTTTTGTGTGTTTACTGGCAATTTTAGTGACTCCTTGCAGAAGTGGCATGACAACGAGGTTGTAAGCAAGCGTGGCGCAGTCACGAATCACGCTACGAGAGTTTCGGTTTTGAGGCATCATCAGCGCAAGCCTGCATGTGTGTGTAACATCAACCTCCTTGGTGTACATTGTTAAAATGAAGGCAATAACGCTGTGTTCTTGCTTTCTGTGGGAGTCACCGTTTTGTGCGCGAAAACGAAAGGCAACAGTTGCTGAGCCTTCACCAGAAGAGAAAATACAGGGTGGAACAAGGAGACGGCAGGCTCTTTAAATCGACCGGAAAATTCGGTTTCTTAACCTATCGCGCTACGACTTTGTGCAGCGTTGCCCACAGATGGTGCATTTTTTTTGTAAAATTTTCAAAGAGCGAACTTACCTGAGGAAAAAGTAAAGAAAGAAAAAGGCTTAGCTCCTATGGAAATGCAGCGACGCCACCGGTCTTCAAAGAGCACGGCGCCGTTTCCCACGGGACACAAGAGGTGGCGCAACGAACGCCGCCAACGAACGAGCATACGGCGCGCCAGCGTCTTTAGCAGACAATCTTTTCGACTCAAAAGCGGCGCGCGTTCCGCAGGCGGCGACAGTCGCAGAAACAAAAACAGGCGCGGTAACAACAAGCAACTGCAGTTCCTTGTCTGCTAAATACGCCGGCTCTTGGAGTCGTCTGCTCGTTCGTTGGCGGCAGTTGGCGTCGCGACCGCTTGCGCCATCTCTTGTCTCCCGTGCGAAACGGCGCCGTGTTGTTTAAGACCGGTGGCGTCGCTGCGTTTCCATAGGAGCTAAGCCTTTTTCTTTCTTTACTTTTTCCTCAGGTAAGTTCGTTCTTTGCAAATTTTACAAAAAAAATGCACCATCTGTGGGCAACGCTGCTCAAAGTCGTAGCGCGATAGGTTAAGAAACCGAATTTTCCGGTCGATTTAAAGAGCCTGCCGTCTCCTTGTTCCACCCTGTAGTAATATTGTACATATGCGTGTTTTTCGATTTGAGTCACTTGACGCCAGCTTTGCATGAAAGTCTGCGTCCCATATTCGCAACGTCTCGTTTTTAACTTTTAAAATGCCAGTTTCTGGTGTTAGGACCACGACCAACTCTATTTAGGACACACACGAACGTTTCGGAAGGAGAGTTAGGGATGTCGGATGTGCAACGTCGAGCATTAAAGTTCTGTGTTTCGGTTTTGCGACGACTTAATGGACCACACAATTTAGAAACTTCGCAAGCGCCATTTTTGTAACATTGAATGACGCCATTTGCGAGACGCAATTGGAGGCAATGAAGAACTTGCTCCTTTGGATAAATAGGACCCCAAAAGTGTGACTGACATGTTCAAGTTGTGTCCTCACTCTTTACCCTTGCTCGGCAGCAGCGGAGAAAACCAATTTCGAGAGAGGACAAAAAGGCATGGAGTTCACTGCTTGCCCCTTGACGTCGCCCAGTTCTGTGAGAGCTTAAAATTTGGTTTCGGAAATGGCATTTTTTTTTTTCTTTGCAAATATACTTCCCAAGTTTTACATTTTGAGGGTCATGTCTAGGCATCATTTTTATTTGCCTAGGAGAATAACAAAATGGTCAATTTTGAGCTGTCGCACAAACAAATCAAGCTCGTATCAGCTAACTGTGCAGTGGCCACTGCAAGGCGACATGAAAGGTTTGTGGTCACCAGCATGAAAGAGGAATGCCGCTTGAGAAGTGCTCTAGTAACTCACCACTACCGAGCTGCTATGCCAGATGCACTCAGCAGACCCCACCAACTCTGCCAACCCTACGCTGACAGGGCGATAGAGGCCATGTGGTTGGTGGGTTAAGCTTTTATTGCCTCATGTCCTCTCTGCACATCTGTACAAGCAAAGGGCATATTAGGCGATGCAAGACTGACTGTCGGCTGGATCTCCGAGTATGTAGCTTCCAGTGCCCTGTCAGCTAAGGGGAGAATGAAGTCCAAAGTTGGTATATAAAAGCCGTCTACTGTCCCACTCTCAGGCATGCCATTCTTGACCAGTCCAGTCGTTGAGCTTTAAGCCAGGTTAAACAATGATTGCCTTGTGCCACCACGCATGAAGGTGTCGGTCACGGAACAAAGCCGCATTGGTGTCTACCCGCACCTTTGAGAAAATTGGTCCTGCCATAACCCACACCTCGTCGAGGTAGAAAACTTTCAGGCCTTTCATTTGATGTGTTGTACATTCCCCAAAAGGTAGCTCTGTTGAAACGGGACGATCTTGACCCCCTCAATCTGAAGCGAGGCCCCTTTGCGGCCATTCAGCATCGTGTACTCATTCATAGATGTTGCTTCATTCAACAAAATGTCTGTTGCGACAGCTGGAGCTAGTGAAAAAGCGGACACCATAACTCTTCTCCAAGCACTCTGTTCTTCCTCAAGAGCGGCTAGTTGATCCAGGAACAGTGCAATGGTGGTCTGTGATCACAGACCACCGGTCATAGCCCCACCAACGGCACTGACATCACTCAGGTGACAAGCATTTCACTCGCATGACGTGGCTCCAAGCCATACTTACTGTGGCTGGCGACAACCCATAAAGGGCACGCGGAGTGCAGTGCAGGAAGTGGAACGGCATCGGTGACCCAGTCGCTGCAGTTACACAGAACTCGTAATGTTTCACTGCTGTCTCGGCAAAGGTGCAGGCCTGCTCTTTGATGCACGTAGGTAGTAGCCATCAGCCGCAAGCATCGGACACCTGGGGTGGAATATTTACACCAAACAAAACAATAACCATGAGAAGAGTGGGCGAGCCGGTGAATTGCAAAAGCATAAAAAGCAGGCATATATAGAAGTATTTCTGTTGCCTCGTCTCATGCTCAAGCATTATTTAGGATAATATACATCAATAATGCCTGTCTCGCAGTGGCTTTCTGGTCAAAATGTAGCAGAAAATACAACCAGTTGCAGACCAAAAGAGAACTAGAACAGTGAGGCACACTTATTTGTTGTCATTTTATCTTGCACATTATGGAAGAATACAACTCTTCGCGATCAATCTGTAGCAGAACCGCTTAGCAGTTCTGCTGCAGGTGTGAATGTGCCGCGAGGCAGAATACAGTATTGGTGCAGAAAACGCCATCCCTAAATAAGTAGGCCAACTAGATGAACAGTAAGTAACATTATTACCCGCCACAAATTAGACGCGCCGGAATGTCCAGTTGCGTCGTCTGATCTGTTTGTAAAGCGTTCTGTCTTAGGACAGAACGCTTTTGTGGCTGTTGGAGCTCGCCAAAAGCTGACATTCTCCTCAACGCGCTTGGTCCTTCTATAAGTGCAATTACTGAATGCAAATGCGGCGCCGGCGGCACCCTGAGCCACATGCAGTGCTGCATATCTCAAATTCTCAAACCTTCGCATTTGAAACTCTGGACAGCTCTGCCGAGAACGACGTGGGAAATACCCTGCTGCCTTCTAGTTCGAATGGGCAGCCACGCGCTATCAAATTCGACCACAGCGGTGTCGAATCGACGATCGAACGCCACCAGTAGGTAAAATCCACTCACCGTTTATGTTCCGAACAAGCGTCCCACGGGCCTCGACGTGTCGAGACGGGGCCCGCTAGCTTGCATGAATGAAAGTGGTCTTCACTGCCGACGCTCGCTCCCAAGCATTGAATACCACGAACAACTCCATGATTATTACACTCGGCAATACGGCGGCACATAACACGGCAACGTGTAAAACAAGAAAAACAAAGACCGCTTGAACCGAAGCGACAGCTCCGAAAAGCGCCCAACCGTAGGCTTGAAAACGACAAACAACAGTCGCACGTGAGTCGCACGGTCAGAGGTTGGAAACAAAGAGGCAGAAAACAAAACTGACAAAAGCAAAAACAAACAAAACAAAAATAAACGTCACTTCCGTTTTTCGTTGTTTTGCTTGTTTTTACTTTTTTGTCTCAGCCAATGGGCGTTGCAACCTTACTGCGGCGAAACGCTCGTCTTCTACAGCCTGTTCTGGGTGGCTTCTTGGCCGCGGCAGCAAAGTGCGACGGTCCGAGGCTTGGTAAACTTTCCGAATTTTATTCTTTTTTTAATTATCACAAAATTTCTCTTCGCTATATCTGCGTGAGCCGCTCGATTTCCTTCGCTAGAAACGGACACAAATGCATTGAAAAAGTGCAAACGGGAATGGAAAATTGTGATCGCTTCGCTGTAGCCGCTATTTCATTATTAACGACTTCGTTATAACCGGTCTCAACAGTATAAGGAGGTGGACTAAATAAACGGGTCGGCTGAGTTTGAGCCGTCGCCCTGTCTATTTTCTGTCTCTTCTATGTTTTTCATGTCTCTTCTCTACCCATCTCAGGTTAATTCAACATCGGTAGAAAACAGTATCCGTCAGGCGGTCGCTGTCGGTCGTGCTGGCTCGTAGCGTCCGCTGCAGTCCACCCCAAGACAAAACAGAGTATACAGCACTTCTTTTCAACATGAGTCTGCAGTCATCCAGAGATTCGCCCTGATTTAGGGATTCATTTGCTTTTGAAACGGGGCACCAATAAAGATAACAATTGTTGAACCGAGCACCATTGCAAGCCCATGCTGGCGTCTACTTGCGACCGCTTTTATACAGGGTGCGCAGAGGAAAACAAAAACATGGGCTAACTATCCCGGAAAGACTATGCTACTTCTGGTTGACTATAGTTTTTGAGGACCCACAGTGAGTAGCGCATACTTTAGAAGTTTCGCCGCTGAGGACTAAGTGTTTCTCAAAGAAATGACATCTGCTGAAAGTATCGTGGGCGCATCTTCACGACCGCTTATTCGAGCCGCCTGGTCCATATACAGCATAGAGGTAGGAATAAGAGGAGCAACGAGGTAGAGGGCCTTAGAGCAATATACTGGCAGCCAAAAGTGACCCCCCATTGGCCACCGCCTTGTTGCACATTTTTGATCACTAGACAAGTGACCTTATTGTTTTACGTCTAGATTTTAACAAAGTACCGCGCACAAATAATTGCTTATTGATCTTTAATAACAGTACCGACGAGATAAGTTATGTTTCGTATGTTTTAAGTCCAAAACGTGCTTGTATGACAAAAACTCTGGCAGCTTCGCAATGCCTCCGCTAGATGTCGTCAGCCGCGGTGCTCTATTTTTGGTTTTCATCGGAGCTAGACACCAATCTCTGGGGCAACCATTTTTGAAAAAAAAATAGTTTATCATGTTTTTTACAGCGATTGCAATATAAATCTCAGCCCAGTTTCGCGTAAAAGCCTCGGGACTTGGTACGGTCATGTGTGGTCAAAATGGTACAACAGGGCGGCAGCCAAGTGAGGGTCATTTTGAATGGTGAACGGGATACCAATTTATCGCTCTAAGCCCCTCTACCTTGTTGAAAAGGAGGCACCATACCATGCTCAAACCAACCAAACCAGAAAGTCCCAAGTGAAGGCAGAAGTAGAGGTGGCGGTTGGTGGGAACGCCCTCAAGGGTGCCGAAGTTCGTCCAATAGCGTCTTTTGGTTTGGTCACTGGGGGTGTGTCCCTCCAAACTGGAAGACTCCCCCAGCTTCACCTCTGGTGGCATCATGTCACCTCCAGAAGCTTCCTACCTCCATGGCGGAGGTAAACAAAAACAAATAATGGCCGAACTTCCGGGGACAGTACGTTACTTCCGGTTGGCTATTGTTTTTGAGGACCCGCAGTGGGTAGCGAGTACCTTCAAAGTCTCGCCGTCCAGTGCTAACAGCAATTCCTCCCAAGATTTACTTATACGGAATCGACATGCCATCCTGATCCATTGGATGAAAAGAGCACTTCTTCCACAAAGAAATGACAAATCGACCAAAGGTATCGTGGGCCCATCTTCAGATCCACCTATTCGACTAGTCTGGTCCACATACCTGAGAACGACTTAAAACCTACAAACCCCTAAACACGTTCAACTACTTTGGGAGTGGCAAGGCAGAGGCGGTAGGCAACTACCTCCCGCAGGCGCCGAAGATACGGGCCGAGCTTCCCCGCAGGGGTCAGCGAGCCGAGCGTTGGTTTTAGCAGACAATCTTCCGAAAGTTTTTAATGCAAAAACATTAATTGTCTCATGGAGCGAGCCGACATCACCACCTTTGAAGCCGCACCAAACGGCACCTTAACTTCTTTCTCCAAGTGAAGCCGGCTCCCAGCTTTGAAACCACGCGGAAAGCCTAGCCAAACGGCATATAGTTTCCCCGATCCCAAAGGAGTGGAGTGAAGCTGATGGATTTCAGCTTCGGTCCCACTGGCTGGCACACGTCATATATTTTCAAGGAATGAGGCTCCCATTGGCCGCTGTGCATCAGTTTCAACCACCGCCACCCCATGGCGCTGCGTGTCCGTGCTGTCAGCACGCCGGTAACACGAAGCGTCCAAGGTCAGAGCGGCGAGGAGAGCGCGCGCTCTGCCACAGACGAAATAAGAAAGCGGAAGAATGACATGCATGCTTTCGCATTCACAACTCATAAGACGTGCTTAGGTGTACCTCGAGCCTTTTTTTTATTACGTTTCCTTTGGTAAGACGCGAGTCTCTCTAATGCACAATGTTGTAGTGTTTTGACTTGCTTGCTTTGCTATTCAAGGTTTCTTTCCAAGATCACCGTGCACATTGAATTTGTATGTGCCGTAATGGCCCATCATTGTACGAAGATGGTCGGTGGAGGCGCGGCGGCACTGGTGCCGGATTCTCACATTGCGCCATTTGTTGGCAGCACATCGAAGTAGGCTAGCACCGTCTGCCAATGCCGTTGTCCTGCAGTCACCCAGCGGCGTCAATGGCGTCCCTCGTATCGAGAAAATTGAAAGAATTTCACTTGTGACAACTAGTTTGTGCTGGTGCGCATCGGCCGCTCAAGAGCAAGACACTGGCATCTTTTAGAGCGTAGCTCTCATGCATTTCCTCACTAGTGAACCTAGAGCTGTCGGGCACCCACCCAGACATAAGGTACAGAAGGTAAACATAGGAGAACCGGAAGTGGTGCAAACACCCTGTATACGCCACGGCGGCCTTTGCTTGACATCAAGCGTTCGAAAGCCAATTAAACAAATAAAATGGGAGCACCACCGACTGTCCTGGCATCGCTTGCTTGAATTGCTAAATAAATGGCATGTTCACCAAATGAACGACGCACTCAGTTTTAGTTCGTCAAAGACATGGGCGCACCAACACCCTTGAAACAGCCGCCATTGGGCAGGGAAAACACTGGCCAGCGGCGCTAAAGGGATACCAATGGCACCGCCCACAGGCCCCGAATGGGGGGGGTGTCTGCTTTGCCCCCCCACTCAAAAACAAGTTGGTACGCCATTGGCCACAGAAGCCCTCACTGCAGTCCAAAGCAAAAGCTTGCACCAGAAGCTCTCTGTACAAGCACTTGATATGATGTGAATGTCCCCAGTGAAGGGCTTCCAACTTATCGTCTGCTCAGCTTTAATGATTTCGAGATCACGAACGACTCCACATTGACTTTCAGCAAGCCTTGTCTCATTGAACCTTAAAATTAATGAACCTTACGGGGATGCATAACAAAATTTCAGGTCTGTCGGTTAAATGGCAAGGAAATTAGAGCAGCTTCTATCAGCAACACGCCTACATTGTTTAGTTAATCTATCGTCAGAAAACTATCAGAATATTCAAGATTTTTATTTGCTAGATATGTAGCAGAATGCCTAGAGGGTGCGGCTATGGAAAGTTTTTTGTACAAAGTCTTATTTCTATTAAAAGTTTCTCTTCTGCGGAATTGGTGAACTTTTTGGTCTTCTGTGTCTTCGACAAAATGTCAACATTTTTTATAAAACACATTGGTAAATTGACAAATGGCGCCAAGATTATTAACTGTCATTCCAGGAAAACACTATAAAAGTTCCATCATCGAGAACAACCTGCGAAGATAGGAAATTGCAGCTTTCCCCGTTTCTCCCATAGAGTCCCATGCATTAGCTGCATGGTGCCAAAGCAACGGCTGGCGGTGGTACCGCTCGACCCCTGCAAGACGAGCCTCACTCCAGTCTACTACAACAGAGATCAGTGGTATACGTTCCTGAACTGAGGCTCTTGTGCGTACCAAGACAATGTAAGGCTTGTCCATATGATGTCAAGTACAGTAAACAACTAGAAAACTATTATTAAGTCACCTTTATGTATTTTACCCTTTTTTCGTAGAATGAATATACTAAATGAAGTTCAAGAGGAGATGTGCCTTCCACTTTCTCTCATAGACCTTTTAGGAAAATGCCACAAGGCTCTCTCTACAATCCCACAATACAGTTCCACACTCGGTATGTCCTGGAAGTGGCTTAATTCCTTCTCACTTACGACAACGAGTTCAAAAAAATATGAAAACAAAGCGAACACATCACAAAGCCGATATCAGACCTGCCAACCCTACAATGTTGAAAATACGACAGGGGACGCCGAAAAACACTACAATTGTGTGAAGAAATACGAAAACTGTTTTATTCTTCAAAACTTAGTCACAAAACGTAACTATAATGGGATAAAGCTTGGCATCATTGTCATTGTTTTGCTCGCGTCAGTTGCGACCGAGAACGGCACACTCCTGAAACTACTAACAACACCGCCGATGTCTTTTTCAGCCACTCCCTTCATTATCGACGCTGTCTTGGTTCGAGCACAAGCGTAGTTAGTAGCTTCCCTTTGAGCCCGGGAACATTTTCTGAAAGAGGTCTCCGGTGTGATCAGCCGCCGTGAACGGCCCGTTCTGTTCAACAAAAATGCCGTCAAAAGGCATCCTGCTCGGATAGTTTTGTGATCCGTTGATCGGCTAAAATACCCTCTAAGCTTCTCGTTGGTTTCAACTAGTTTTGCAGAGTCCTTGTGCTTTTTCGTACTGAGATGACACAGAATGTCCCGACGAGCAGCGTGCGAAATGTTGACATCGCAGCAGCACAAACTACAAAATGCGTACCTTTCGCCCTTGCGTCTTGATAAATAGAAAGTCGGTCGAATAGCTGGAAATGAACACTTGAAAGTAGTTTTTCCCCGACGTCTTGTTGTAAAGGTGGTTTCAAGGGATCATGCGCAAAAGTTCCGGTAACACAATGCACGACGTGCGCCACAACCAAAATTGCCACAAGGAAGATTTCCTAAACAGAAAGTTATTTTGGATTCGGATAGGTGGATGGCTGTTAGCGGCTATACCCCTGATAACGAGCGGTTGCTTGCACCCCCCAGCATACAAGTCAATGTATCAGTGTGGCCAACACCAAATTGCAAACTGGCTAGATGCAGCTCAAACAAAAACAATTTACTTTTTTTTTTTACAATGGGATTAGAAAAAGTCGTACAAATATTGTTGTCAATACGATAACCGTAAGAAAGCGCTGGAAAGCGGGCACTTTACGATAAAATCGTAAAACTTGGCAGGTATGCGATATGCACCCTGCTTTGTTATTGTGCTGCCTTCTTTGCTTTCTGAAAATGTGAAATGCTAAAAAAACATGAACTGTCCCTTCCACTTATGGTTACCCCTTCACGTGCCATACATCGGATTGCCGTAGTGCTTCAAAAAGAAGATGGGAGGCGCTGCGTATTTCCGGAATCATCTGTTGACCCCAACATCACGTATACTTGTTGAGAGGTTGAGGGTTCAGGGGAAGCCCCTCCCACCTCTTCCCACTTTAGCAAAGCGAATGCTGGAAAGGAGGCGACCCCTTCTCAAGCATTCGCTCTGCTAGAACGGAAAGAGTTTGAGGAGCTTACACTAAGACATGCAACATTCTCGGCAAATGCCAAGTGCCACTCCAAAGAAAAACATATGGATATAGTTAATGCAAAACAAATAATGCGGCTGTGCGTCTTCTCTTGGGCGTCCTCATATTACATCTTCATTTTTTAGTTTTCCTTCTGCATTACTGCAGTTAAGGGCATCCATAGATGACACCTCAGCGAGCCAGAGGGCTTGCAGTGGCAAAGAATTTGGGTACCACTCGTCAGAGGACTAGTAACAGCTACCGTTCTCTGGGGGTAACCGCTCATGCTTCCCTCACTGGGCGATGGTCATCGCATCAGCGAAGCAGAGCACGTTGCCTCCACAGATGAACATCACTGAAATGCAACGTTTGCGATTCCATTACATTTAAGGCACTCAAAGTCGGGCATATATAATGGTGCTGCTTACGAGTGCCACTTACTGCGTAGAGCCAACGTCGAGGTCGCGGGACACTGACACCCCCAGAAAATTTGTTATTTTTTGGCAGGTGATTTATTATGGTATCAGAAGACTACCTAATCAATATTTTGCTAGTGTCGTGTATATTTTTTAATAAAGTCAGAAAACGCTACTGCTCGAAACCGAAACTGGACTTGGCAGGAAGAAATATGGAGGAGGAGGGGGTTGCCGAAAATTATAACGCTGTACAACTTTTTTTTTAGATTACCATATTTGCAGGTTTTTAGAAGCCACACAAAATGGGTATCATATTTTTTTTCTGTTTTTAATATTGAGTGTGTGAGTTTGGTGGCCCACAATCTTTATTTATTTGGTGGTTGTTCTTAAACCATAGAAAACAGCACGTCACCACGAAGAAAAGAGTGAGCGCGACTCAAACCGGAATTGCAGACGGACGCAAGTGACGGTGGATGCAGACGTGCTGCTATTATGCCCATGTATCAAAGGCGTTGCAGACGATAATAAACAATAGTAGAATAGCAGACAATGCCAGAGGCTACCGTGTGTCACGACCAGCAGGCGGTGTCAGATGCCAGACTAGATGCAGCGGACGTCACCACAGCCAAGCTCAGTGACGCCCAATTTAGCGGATTTTCCGCTAAATCAGGCGGATTATATTTTTTTCTTTACAGGGAAAAAATGAGCCTACTGGGTAGCGGATAATTTGACAGGAAATTTTTATTTGTGGCAGATTTCTGGCAGATGCCTCAAGCAGTGCACAAACTCAAAATCGTCCTTCAAAACATGATTTCCATGTCCTCTAAAAACATGGAAACTGAGACTGGCATAACAAGTGACCGGGAGCCCTCCTGCCTTGCTCAAAGGACAAACAAATCCGTGAGGCTTCAGATAGGCAATCGGTTTCTACGCAGGACAAAGTGGGCGAACTGCGAGGCACCCGAGCCGTGGACTCGGCGCGCCCACTCCTAATGAAATAAAAAGTTCAAAACCAGTGGAGCAAAATTACACTCATTAACAGGGAGCAAATATTGTCAATACACTCCTTGTGGTGTTAAGTTTACACCTATACCATATCCGCCTGTGGCAAAAGCCTGTTTGCCGAGTTAACCGAATTTGTCACGTCGATGCTGGTGCTGCCCTACTGAAATGCCGAAGTAGAGAGGACGTTTAGTCAGCTTAACATTGTAAAACCCAAACTGAGGAACAAGCTGAAGCCTGAAACAGCGAACACCATCCTTGTGGTAAAAGCAGGGCTGAAGCGACACAATCTTTTTTTTTTATTACAAACTTTCTATGGCGGTATTAAATGCAATCAGGACATCTGAAACATATGTGCAACTAGGGGCACTAATCTACACAGCGGGACCAAAGGACCGGGACATCACCGCCTGCTGTGATTGGTCAGAGTCGCGAAATCAACCAATCGGAGCAGGCGGCAGTGTCCCGGTCCCTTGGCGTTGCCGTGTAGATTAGGGCCCCAAGTCGCCTTCCTGGTCCCTCAACACGTAGCAGCGATCCTGTTGAGTCAGACGACGACAGAGGTGACGAAGACATCCTCGATGTGTCTTACTTTGAGCTGCGAGTTTTTTGCTTTTCTTTTTTTTTCATCAGTGTGAACATTTATTACTTTTAGCCTAATCTGTGATTGCTGTTGACGACGACCGCAGAACTAAAGTCTTTAGTATTCTAATTACCATCTTTCGAAGACTCTTTTATGTGTTATTTGAGGTCTCACAGTTTTGGGGACCTTTTAAGAATGATATAGGTTTATACAGTAAAACCTCGTTAATTCAACCCCCGCTAATTCGGTTAATTCGAACTGCTGATCCGGTCCCGTCAAACGTGTGTATTAGTCAATGGCACCAAACGCTCATTAATTCGGAGGGAAAGCGGCACGCTACGGTTAATTCGGACGGATTCGGCAGGTGGCGCTAGCTACCGTCCATTCCAAAGGGCATGACCGCTATCCATCCGAGGTGCACACGTGCTTTTCCGGTTTTCCCATGGTTCTTTACTCTTCCTGTTCTCCGTGTTTCGCACCAGTTTTGCTCTGGAGTGCCGTGCGTCAGCCCGCTACTCTCCTCACATGAAATCGGCAGAAGCATGAAGCATAGCATAGCTGCAACGGAGTAGCACAAGTGACCGACGACCGGAGCGGAAAAATCGCGACACGCGGTGCTATTGTTCCCGAGCGCGTCGATAGCGAGAGTGACAGTCACGTTTCATGCCTCAACGCGGGGTGGCCGGCAGAAAGCAGCCCATCCTAAAGACCGCACTTTAACAGCTATCTTCTCCCTCAATTTTTCGCCGGCCACCCCCGCGTTGAAACATGCAACGTGACTGGCACTCTCGCTATCGGTGCGCTTGGGAGAAATAGCGACGGGTGTCGCGATTTTGCCGCTCCGATCATCGGTCAGTTGTGCTACTCGTTTTCCGTTGCAGCTGTACCAGGCCAAGAATTTAGCAACGAAAGGGGATGGAGGGTCTTAAGGACGGCGTCTCTCGACAACAAGTGATGGAAAGTTACGACGTCGTAAGAAGCATTTTGGCCACGTGCGTGAAAATTGAGGCCGAGATCCTACAGGCTTCTGAGAGCGAGAAGTTCAACGCGAAAAGAAAGCGGCTGTGGAAGGTGGTGCACCCGAAAGTAGAAGAGGCCTTGTTGTGCTAGATCGTCAGCGCACGGGATGCGTAGCTCTGACAGTGCAAGTGCGGTGGAGCACTCAAACACCGCTAAGGAAAGTTGCCGTCTCCGCCCAAATGTCGTCCAGAAAGCAGGCGGCAATAACAGTTTTTTTTCTCAAAATAAAGGTATGTCACACGGAAACGTTTTCGCGCAGTTTGCTTTGTCCTTTCAGTATTTCGACTTTCGGATAATTCGGACATTTTTGCCGGTCCCATGAGATCCGAATTAACGAGGTTTTACTGTATCATACAAGCTCTCACTGTTTCTTGTAAATAAAATTGGTCTTAGCGGGAAATTTAGCAAACATGTTTTAGAATTCAGCGGAATCTGGCAGATTTCTTATTGATTTTTAGCAAATGTCTGAGGCCCAATAATGGCAACACTGGCCAAGCCAATCCAGTAGTAATGGACGGGGACACTGATCTGTGGGCAGGGCTTCGAGCACACAGTGGCATTCACCCAAATTGTGTCTAACAACGTAAACATTGCGCAAAAAGCTTTTTTTTTTTTTTTTTTGAAGAAAAACATTTTTAAAAAGCATTTGTCAAATCTAAACCTTTTACAAATGTTTTTTTTTTTCTTTTCAGTGCCTCCAAGTTTGTGATGCTTACGTGTTCACACGAGCCCGTTGAAGCAAGACAGATCATTAAATATTAAACATTCCAAAGGACTTGGGCCTGCTTTGCAATTGTAAGGCCTTCAACCTGTGTGCTTTTCTCGCATGTGACTGATAAGACCATACCTCTGAACATAGGTTTTGGCGCAATGGTCACACTTGTGGCGTTTCTCATTTTTATGCTTTTATGTGTCTGCATGTGGTCACTAAGAGTATCACTCCGAACAAAGACTTTAGGGCACTGCTTTCACTTGTAAGGTTTCTCGCCTGTGTGCATTCGAACATGGTTGACAATAGTATGTTTAGGGGCAAAGACTTTGGGACAATGCTTGCACTTGTAACATGTTATACCCATATATGTCTGAATATTGACATCAATGAAATCACTCTGAGCAAACTATTTGGGACACTGATTAGGCTCTTCATCTTTGTGCATTTCAATGTGATTGGTCGACAGTTCAAGCAGATTGAACACTTCGGGGCACTGTTCGCATTTGTAAGGCATTTCACCCGGGTGTATTTCATTGTGCATAATCAAACTGCTCTTATAAGAAAAGGCACAAGGACAGTGCTCTTACACGTACAGGGGTGGAACTCATGAAATGTACTTGGGAGCAGCCACGGGAGCAGCTGAAACAGCTGTTTTGGAACAGGTTGGGAGCAGCTAAAACTACATTCTGGAGAAGGCTAGGAGCAGCTCAAATTAGTTTTCATTGCACTTCAGCTTGTGTCTTAGACAAGCACGGGAGCAATTTCAATCGTGCTTAGCAGCACAGATGAACATGAGTGGTTAGGGACCTAGGTAGATGGGATAACAGTGTAACAGATGCGAAAACTTGAAACTTTGTGAGCCTTAATGAGAATCAAAAAGCAAGTACCCTATGTTTCTGAAGATAGAGTCCTTGGTATTTTCTGAGTGGCTTTCAGCTGCTCAAAATGCAAACCAGCACTGCTTATCGCACAAGTTACACATGCTCGACATAGTAATTATATGTGTGAACCACGTGACGTGCGTAAGCAATGGACGTGCAGTTGCACAGAGGAGCAGGGCCACAAATTTCGAGTTTATCCTATTGTGCAACTCGATATCGAAGCAGCAGACTATGATTAACAAAGTTATCGTATTTGAAGCAATAAGCAGGGGCAAGGTTAAAGTATGCCGAGTAGATCTACCACTCGTGTAAGAGCTGCTGGCCGGCAAGGTTTCGGATCGGACCGCGTTTCAGTTCTATCAAATCACGATTTATCTTGCGAGAATGCAGTTCCAACTTCTAACTATGAAGTACTAAAAGGAATATTTTGCTCATTTGTTTTTAACTGGCTGATGTCCGGGTCCCGGGCCGTAGAGCCTCAGGCAATCTGACGCTTAACGACCCGACCTCACCTCAGCCGACTTGCTTAACCGCTTATGGTTGAATAACAATCCAGTCGCAGGTGGTGTAGCGCTTAGAATCCGAGTTTTTTCGTGCGCTTCCGACTCGGAATACACAGGGAGATTAAACAGAACAAAGGATTGCAAGGCCGACCAGGCTAAATGCGCTCATTGTTGCCAATCGAGTCAATAAAACCGAAACCAAGACAAAATTAAAAGTTTTTTGGCGCACGTTTTGCGATTTTGCGCATAATGGCGCGAGGTATTGGCTGTGGCGCAGTTTCTGCAAAATGGCGCATGGGTGGCGCAGACACATGCGTCTGGCGCAAAACGGCGCAAATGGCGCAGCCGTTCCACCCCTGCACGTAAGGTTTTTCACACGTGTGTTCGAATGTGGCGCTTCAGTCTAAAGCTTCCAGCAAAGGCTTTGGGACACAGAAAGGTTTTTCACCAGTGTGTGTTTGAATGTGGCACTTCAGTGCAAAGCTTTTATTATAGCCTTTTGGACACAGCTTGCACTTGAAAGGTTTTTCACCAGTATGTGTTCGAATGTGCTTAGTCAGGGTTCCAAGCAAATCAAAGGCCTTAGGGCATAGCTTACACTTGTGAGGGTTTTCACGTCCATGTAATAGCATGTGGCTGATAAGATAGGATCTCTGAAGAAAGGTTTTGGCACACTACTCACACTTGTGAAATCTTTCACTTTTATGTGTCTGCATATGGTCATTAAGAGTATCACTCCGAGCAAAGGCTTTAAGGCATTGCTTGCACTTGTAAGGTTTTTCACCAGTGTGTGTTCGAATGTGCTTAGTCAGGTTTCCAAGCAAATTAAAGGTCTTAGGGCATAGCTTACACTTGTAAGGGCTTTCACCTCCATGTAATCGCATGTGCCTGATAAGATAGGATCTCCGAAGAAAGGTTTTGGCACACTGCTCACACTTGTGAAATCTTTCACTTCTATGTGTCTGCATATGGTCATTAAGAGTATCACTCCGAGCAAAGGCTTTAGGGCATTGCTTGCACTTGTAAGGTTTTTCACCAGTGTGCGTGCGAATGTGACTATTCAGGTTTCTCAGCAAATTAAAGGTCTTAGGGCATAGCTTACACTTGTAAGAGTTTTTACCTTCATGTAATAGCATGTGGCTGATAAGATAGGATCTCCGAACAAAGGTTTTGTTACACTGCTCACACTTGTGAAATCTTTCACTTGTATGTGTCTGCATATGGTCATTAAGATAATCTTTCCGTGCAAAGGCTTTAGGGCATTGCTTGCACTTGTAAGGTTTTTCACCAGTGTGTGTGCGAATGTGACAGGTCAGGTGCCCAGGATAAAAAAAGCTTTTAGGGCATAGCTCGCACTTGTAAGGCCTTTCATTCTTATGCATTCGAGTGTGAGTGGCAAAGCTCCGACTACATGAAAACGTTTCGGGACAATGCTTGCACTTATACGGTTTTTCACCTTTGTGCTCTCTAATGTGGATTGTCAAAAATTCAAGCCTTCTGAAAGTTTGGGGGCACAGCTCACAGCTATACTGAGTTTCAGCTTTGTAAATTGGAATTTGTACAAGTTCTGTGAAGGTTTGAAACACATTTAGCGTGCTGGGACAGTTCAGTGACATACCAGGTTTGTCGATCACAGCAGGACTTCTCAATATGGACCTAGATCCATGCAATAAAAAACAATGCTGGCTCTTGGACTGTTCGTCTCCATGAGCAACAAGGTGGCTGGTCAGTTCAAGCGGATCTGCGGTGACATGGGTGCAAAAACAGCATCTAAACAGGATGTCCTTGGCGGCCTTGAACAGGGGACTGGTCTCTTCCAACAGTGCAGCTTGTTCCCCTAAAAAGAAAACCCGTGTGTTTATAATTATGAACACATGAAAAACACAACCCAGGTACACGTTTGGTTCAGAAATAAGCAGTCATATTATTTTGCACGATACTTTGCTTACAGACTGTGGATTCATTTCTTAAACAAACATTGTATTCAGATCATGGAAACACTAAAATACTTTGCTTTCACGAAAGGCAACACGGGTTTAATATTTTAAAATTTGGGATTTCGAGTGTTTTCAGCTCAGTCAGTGTCCCTGAATTAGAAGGTATATTTTCTTCCTCAACACTGTGTAGTTTTCTAAATGTCATGACTCAAAGTTTGGTTACAGTCTACGGCAAAACCGAAACTATCTGAGGGGGATGGCAAGACTGGTTACCAGATGTCATGTCAATGCTGTGGCACGTTTGGTGCCGGTCACTGGGTGCCGGCGCAAGGCATGCAGCATGGTTGGATTGCTACACTTGGGGGCAAGTTTCTGTGGCCTGAAGCCAAAGCTATGGGTGACCTGTGAACTCGAACACCTTGAGCACCTACAAAAGTTGTGCACGTGCACTCTTCATTTCGAAAAATGCCCCAGAAAGTTCACCCCGAGTGTATATTTATGTTCTTGCTAGCAGAAATGAAAATCAATGGTGTACAGAAAAAGAGTAGAGTGTTTCGCAACAGGACGTAAAATGCACAAAATGAGAGGGTAGTCAACTTTATTCGAGTGAACACATGCCGACCGAACAAAAGTTTAAGGAGCTTTCAAAATAGCAGCAGCACCCGAGGTATTTCAACAATTGATCACAGAAATCCTGAAAGGCCTCCCGAATGTCGCAAACTCCATGTATGACATACTCATATATTCCAAGATGATGGAGGAGCTGAACAAATGCACCGAAGCAGTCTTAAAGACTACGACAAGCAGGTGCCAGACTCAGCCAACAGAAATGTGCCTACAACCAAGCAAGAGTCAAGTTCATCGGACACGTCCTAACAGACAAAGGCCTTGAAATAGACAAGAAAAAGGTTGAAGCCATCGAGAAAATCAAAGAACCAAGAAACAAGGTTGAACTACAACATCTCCTTGGCATGCTTCAATACCTGCAAAAGTTCATACCCAACCTAGTAGAGTAAGCAGTCCCACTAAGAAAGTTGCTGAAGCAAGACACAGCATGGCTTTGGACATAAGAGCAGTACACTGCACTTCAAGTGATTAAGAAGGACCTCAAGGAAGCCCCAACCTTACAGTGCTATGACGTCAATGGAGAGCTGACTATCAGTGAAGACCAGCTCAAAAGCACTAGGCGCAGTGCTCATGCAGGATGGAAAGCCCTTGACCTATGCATCAGCCACACTAACTTCAGCACAGATGAACTACCCACAGATAGGCAATAAGATTCGGCTGGAAGAAATTCCACTTCTACATCTACGGACGACCACTGACCATAGAAACTGATCATCGTGCTCTTAAAAACATGAGTAAGAAACCACTGGGACTTGCACCACCTCGACTGCAGAGACTCCTCTTTGACATGCAACACCATGCGCCCAAGATTGTATACAAGAGAGGGAAAGATCTTCACATCGCAGAGCCTCCTAAGCCATGACTGCGAAACTGATGAGAGCACCAACACATGTACCGAAGACTTGGAGGTACTAGCCATCTTGCCAAAGTCAGAAGAAACTTTCAGAGAACTCACAACATCAATCAAACAGGACGAAGCATTACAAGGCGTAATGCAGGCAGTAAAGAATGGATGACCTCCAACGACAGGTATGACAGAAACACAGAAACCCTTCTCACCGGCGCGTGATGAGCTATCAGCTTATGAAGGCTTGCTGTTCTGCGGTGACCACATAGTCACCCCAAAGACCCGGAAACACAGGGTTCTACAAGTAGCACACTCCGGACACCTTGGGATCAACAGCAGCCTCAAACGTGCAAGAGACAGTATACTGGCCAGGAATGTCAAACGACATCCGAGATCACATCCAGCCATGCAGTGTCTGTTAATCGTCACACAAGCGACCGCCAAAGGAGCCACTAATCCCGAAAGGAGTTACCCAACTTGCCCGGGGAACAAGTAGCTGTGGACTTGTTTAGCTACAAAGGAAAACCACACATTGTGATTGTGGATAGCTACTCCGGGTACACAGACTTTGCTGAACTTCGAAATAGCACAGAGGTAGAAGTAATTAACGCAATGATTCGCTGGTTTGCAGCTCATGGCATACCATGAGTTGTTGGGTCAGACAATGGGACCTGCTTCACAGCATGGGCTTTCCACATCTTCGAAGGGGAATGGCAGTTCCAACTACGAACGTCAAGCCCATTGTACCCCAGGTTCAACGGCCTTGCTGAACGGGCAGTACAAACTGTAAAGAACATACTCAAGCGGTGTGTCATGGATGGTAGTGACGTTTACCTAGCACAGGGGTGAGACAGGTGAAACAAGTTTTGCAGCAATTTTTGCAGCAGAAAAATCTGGATTTTGGAGCAGCTTAGGAGCACACAATTCTCGTTTTGGAGCAGCAGTTTACGCATCTTGGAGAAACTTCGGAGCAGCAAAGTCTACAGTTTGGAGAAGATTAGGAGCAGAAAATGTTAGAGCAGCTTATCAGCAACTGAAATCATAAAAAATCGAATTTAAATCACATAAATCTTATTTTTCTTTTTTAATTGTTATTTTTTTTCTCCCTGGTTCCAATAAGTCATCAGTGCCGATACGCACAAAGATAAAAAATAAAAGAACAAAAAAACGGAAAAGGCAAACCAGAGTCCATTGCGTATAGATGAGGACAAGAAACACAGGCTTGTTGCAAACTGAGGTGGGCACCAAGTACCTTAAGCTTATACGAACTTGTGCCAAAGCGCAAGTTAGGTGGGCACCAAGTACAGTGCGCCCCAAACTTAACGCCGCCACTCGAACACCCGTCTTTCGCAAAGCGGCGCTATCCTGGCGGCAGCCGTTTCAACTAGTCGGTCACGTGAAGGCCATTCCCAATCTCCGGACCGGGGGAAGGGGAGCTAGCAGGGCCGCCGCTAATGGCCCCTGACTCTGCGAATCACAAACTCATATCGTCGAAATCGCGTGTTTTTTTTGCGCTTTGTTTGCATTTTAGCAGCGCCTTCAAGCTTTCTCCTCTACGATGCATTATCAAAATTTCTTTGTTATTAATCTTAAAGGTGCAAACATAACGAAAAAAAGAAAGCAGTTCTGAGGATATGAGTTTGTGATTCGCAGAGTCAGGCACCCTTAGCGGCGGCCCTGCTACCTCCCCTTGCCCCGGGTCAGAGATTGGGAATGGCCTTCACGTGACTGACTAGTTGAAACGGCTGCCGTTAGGATAGCGCCGCTCCGCGAAAGTAGGGCGTTCGAGTGGCGGCGTTAAGTTTGGGGCGCACTGTACCTTAAGCTTATACGAACTTGTGCCAAAGCGCAATTGTAGTGCAAAACTTTTTAAAGCGGTGATTCGAGAGCATGAGCAGGGAAGCACGATTTGCTAGAACCAGACATCGATCGGACGCTCGTAGAAAGCACGTGCAGATAGAAAAGAACTTACTACAAAAGTGAGTCACAAGGTAAATAGTGAATTGGTAGAAAAACTATGAGCAGCACAAGCCCGCTAAATACGGGTGTGTGACCGATTCTTTTGATTGTTCACGCACTGGAGTCTTCGTATTCATCTTTATTGTGCGCTTTCACTACTTTCGACATGCATAACCAACTCGCCTGCATCGCTACATTAGTCGTAGGACTACGCGAGTGAGACGTAACACGTCACACCCGAGGAAAACGGGGCTGTTGGCACGCGGGAAATATAAAACGGGATAATTGAACGTGTTTTCTGGACGCGGGGCGATCGTACTACATCCCTCCGGTATTGTTTTTGGGAACCGCAGCTCTGGGGTGCTATGTTGCGCTTTTTGGACTCCCAGGAGACTTGGAAGAAGGAAGTGACGTCAACGACTAGAGCAAACGCAGATTGGATGTTGACAGAAGAAAACAAAATCAACATCCAATCTGCATTTGCTGCGTTGTTGACGTCACTTCCTTCTCCCTAGTCTCCTGGGAGTCCAAAAAGCGCAACATAGCCCCCCTGAACAACAGACCGCGGTTCCCTGCACAACCCATGATGTATTAGCGAGTTTTAGTAGACCGTGTTTTCCCCTCCGCTATGCCACCATGCCTCCGCTACGAAGAAACCGCCACTGCGCCTGCATGCCGGTGGCCTTGGCCAACACCTCCTAGAAGAACAGGCCAGAGCGCTCCGATTCGTTACGTCACAACGGCGGAGGAAGGAAGTCCATCGCGCAACTACGTGAGAAAACAATCTAAACATCGACGTGAAAAAAAAAAAAAAAATTCTCGAGTGGCGCGGGGCAAGGAGGTTGGGCGCGGGGTGTTTGTGAGCGTTTATCTGACATTAATATATGTTTTAAAAGCGGAGTATTGTACAATTTATTATATATATAATATAAACATAATATACAACGCGCTACCAAGTTTGAAAGTACCAATTTTTTATATTTATGATTATGCCCGTAACCGCGGGACTACGTGCAATCCCGCAGATCACCACACTTTTCGAATGAACCGGTCCGCAGAGACGTTTTGTTCCCTCGTACGGGCTCCGATTCTGCTAAATTTACGTGGTGTGTGAGCTAATGACTGTGTTAAAAGGAACGCTGAGACTTTCAGAAGAGAAGGGCACCGAAGAAAACATCCAGTAATCGTCGCAGGGAGCGCACGCGAGCAAGAGATGGGTCGACGACGTTAAGCCTCCCACACTGCGGCCGCTGCTCTAGTGTGCGTGTGTCTGTAGTTGTTTTGATACTCCTACCGTCGGTTTCTGGTCGTCACCACAGTCTCGGGTAGTTGTTTTTGTGTTCGCTTGATACTACGGCATTTACGTGGATTCGCGGAACAAGTCCTGCTACGGTTTGAGTGACGTGTGGCAACTAGTCAACGATGACAGTGGTAGATTATCGATAGGCCTCTCGACAGAGAGACCTAAAGTTTGTGTTCAAATGTTTTCGTCACGGATATTGTGGGACGTATGGATACGATTGACAGGTGAGAAACAACTTATCTATGGGCTTTCTTGGTCATGTGGGACGCGAGTAAAGTGCTGCAGTCTGGTTGTTTTTTGTTTTTCGTGATAGAATGGCATCTTGTTCGATCGTTATCCGTGTGCGATTGCGTCGACATTTGTAAATCTGTGTGGTAATATTCTAGTTTTCACTGGAAGGTGAATAACAAGTTTGTGTGATTATAAAAAGTGCGTTGATTGTGCTAATGTGTTTATTTACACTATTGTTATTTTACTGCCTTTACCGCTTTTATACTAGAATCTTAACTGTATTAAGGTAATAGTATTATTGTATACAAAATGAGATATTTTGTTCTAAGGCAGCTCGAGCCCATAGGGAGAAGTAAATTAGTTGACTGTCCACACGGAAAAGTTCATATATTTTCATCAAATGATATGGCACTTAATCAGCTCGCGGTGTTGAGTGATTATACGATCGTCGCAAGCTGATTTGTCGACCCCATAATGTAATTCGATCGAAATTACATAACTTTTGCCATCTGGTTGAGGTATGATGCAAGAATTCAGTGACTGCACGCGATAACATCGGTTACATGATCGTAAGTGACATTAGTCTAGCCGTGTCCGCGTTGACTACGTCTACCTGATTTTTAACTGTGATCTGTTTTGCTTTGTCCAATCACTGCGAGTCTCGCCATTTTGTCGAAGTATTTCTGTGTAAAATATCCATTCCTACAGCAATAATTGCGTGACTCAATGTTTCCTACCTCGTACCATTTCATACCGATTATTTAGCGGTGTAATATTTTGACCGTGTAATAAAATATTTTCGAGACTCCTTGATATATGTGCAGCTTTCATTTTAGCTAATAAGACACGCGTGTGTGACTACAGGCGCGTTACGACGGTCGATCCACGCGCGTTGCCTTCGCTTCGACGCGCGCCCCCGATGGCCTTCCCTCGCGACGTCACGAGAAGAGCACTCTGGCCTTATCTTCTAGGAGGTGTTGCCTTGGCCAACCCCCGGACACAAAGCGAGTTGCGCGGCCGGAACACGGATGGCGCCACCATAGAGGTGTACAGCAGCGCTCGCGTGGTCGGAGGCGCTCATTACTAAAAACTAAACAAAACAATAATGAATCAAACTTCATTTAGCTTTAGTTATAACTGCATATTATTCCACTAAATAGAAAGTGCGTATTCCTAAAAATATAACATAATTTTTTTAAAGTTTGTGTCAGGATCACGCTCTCGAAATTTTGTCTTTTTCTGTTTTTTGCTTTTCTAAAACGAAACCGCTGCCTGTGCGCATGCGCGCTTGCGCTCTGCTCGCTCCGAAATCGGTGGACCGTTGTGGAGGCGTCCGTGAGTCTGCTGAGTCTGCTCGCGGCTTTCGCGCTTTCGCTCGCCTTCGGTGCGTCAAGCGTCGGCGTCTCGATCATCGTACTGCGCGAGCCTCGCACTCTCGGGCAAGTGGAAGGCTTTTCATGTCTCTGAACTGCCTCAATCGTGCGGTTACGCAAAGTGGTGCCCAAGGAGCGTCGGAGACAAGAAGCACCCGTTCGTTCGGATCCCAACTGACGACGGTGAGTTTGAAAGTTTTCACCCCAATCGAAACTTTTCCTAAGCTGAACTGCCAGCCACAAATCGCACTATTTGAGGGTTTTGTACTGTTTTAGCTAAGTTAATATATGGTTTTATCTTTAAAATTCACGAAATGCCACCGTTTTTTTTTGTTTTTTTTTTTGTTGCGATGCACACATTTCGGCGAGCGTTTTTAGCGCATAGTTTTGTGGATGAAGACCGTCCTGCAATTATTTTATGATCTGTAGACTGTTGGCGAAATCTCACCTCCTCTACCTCCAGTCGATTTCGTGCTCAACAGTGTAGATCCCCGTCAAGTAAATTGTAGTCTATATATAGATATTCTTCTGCCAGTTTTATAATATTTCACAGAGTTCATATCTTATAATATGTGCCTCTTTTTATTAATGTATCTCGTGTAGATGCTTTTACAGCCCTGCGACTAGTTAGCCATGTTTTATTTCTTTGAGAAATACATAGAAAGCTGGATAGTAAAATAATTTAATTTTGAAAGCCACTTTTAAAATCTCGAAAGATTTACGCATAGAAGGGGATAATGCAAACAGCTGACCTTGATCGCGAGATGTGCTATCCGTCCTTCTATGTATAATTCTTTCGCAAGTTTTTTCGCCTACCAACGCACTCCCCTCAAAACAATTAAAACTCACGTTAGGCATTTTTTTCTCGTTTGTTGCACATAAAATAGCAATATTTGCATCGATGTGTTCTTTTCTGTGTATCCATACAGATTCTCGAGGCATGAAAATCACTCCAACAAGCCTCAGGCACAGGGAACCCCAATAAACAAAAGGTAATGTCCGTGTTCACTTTTTTGTGAAGTGCACTTGATTGCTGGCCAACCTATCAAGCTGAATATGCAACCATCAGCATGCTAGGTTCCACCATAGTGATCTATGCAGTCTAATCTATGGTCAACTGTAATGTAAAACGAGAATGGCTGGGGCAAAGAAGATAACAAAAACAAAAGGATAGTAGGAGCATCCCTATGGAATGTTTCTTTTCTGCAAGTGTATGTGTTGCGACGATACAAAACTAATGTGTTCTTACATTGCCCTGTGCAGATCCTGGGAGGATAGAGAACACACATACAGCAAAAATTAGAAACAACAATGCAGTGGCTGGTCCATCCCATGGGCATCATAGGATCTCGGTGGCCCACACCAAGAAAACCTGATTCAACTCATGGTTCAATTCGACGGCGCAAGCGACAGGTATCGGAAGCTCATCAAGAAGCCAAGGGAAATGAGAAATACCAATGTGGTCTATAGGCAGCAAGGTCTACACAATATTAAGGAATATGTATATAGAGATTTTGGTTCACGTCTAAGTAAGCAACAAATAAGTTTGCCCGAATAACAATGCATTGTGTTAACTTTTTATTTGCATGGACCAGTCAGAATGACGCGAGCTTTCAGCTGGGCATGAGATCTTTCGGCTGTGCTTCTTGAGATCCTCGAGAGACAATGTTGTTCCAGGTTGCTCCTTGCATGACAGAAGCCTTTGAGCATCCACTTTGTTCAGACAAGTTGTTAGCCTGCTGGTGGCCAACAGCCTTTAGGCAGTTCTTTTTTTTAGGGGGGAGGGGGGGGGGATCTGTTGCTTCGAACCAGTGATACCACGACCTTTGGAGCTACAATTCAAATTATAGTACTTGGAGAGTTTCATTCTTTGAGATTACGAGTTTTGCTGGACAATATCTGACCCATAAAAGTTTACATTATTGTCTTATTACACAGGTTGAACAATTGATGTTTTATCGTAATATACTTTCAGGTTGGTATTTGAGATTCCACAACCAATAACCATTTAAATCTTTTTAGACATGCCTCACCGATAGGGCTGTTTGCATACAATTCTCCAGCAGGGCTGCATATTTACATCATACTGGGTTTGCTTCTAACACATATCGGAAACTATAATTGTGCTTTTATGCCACGGAAAAAAACATTTCTGTTTGCTATTACAGTATTTTCTCTTTAATATGGAGATCTCCAGCCCTCAAAACAATTCTTCAGAATGTAAGTCATCCATAATCATGAATCAATGCCACAATCACAAATAATAAACTTTAAAGGTTAAAGGTGGTATGTTGTTCATTTTTGTCATCTGCAACTGGGATAGGGAAAGAACTGCAAATGATTCAGGCTGGAAACCCCTGAAAATTTTAACCATTGCCAGTCATCATTGTCTTATCTGACAATGGTGAAGCTCTGGGTAAATTCTGTAACCGAAGAGCTTTACTAAGCTTTTTTGTCTCACTAACATTATTATTATTATTTTTTTTTTGTTTGCCTTCATAGAGACCACAATAAAAATATAAAAACATGTATTTACCCATTTCGTTCCCAAGCCAGCTGTCCATAGTCCGTACTCCGTTTTTTTTTTTACTTATTTATTTAACGTGGCGAGTTAGAATTGCATAGGAACACAAATCAGTCCCCGAAAAAATGACTTATATAGCGGCGTGACCGAAACGATCGACCATGTTAGCGAGACATAGTTATTTTCGCGCCATAGTTGCATCTGATTTTACGAGTGAAAGTGAAAAAGCACTATGTCGTGCTCGCGCTAAATGTCGCACATTGTATCTTCACTGTAGCGCCTGTTGCTAACGTAGATACTGCATGGATGTTTTGTTTTGTTTTTTTTTTTTGCATAGCAACACTTGTTTAAAGTGACAGTGTAAATTCTTTTTCTTTGTCATGCCAATGACTGAATAAATGCGTCAACGAGTGCGAAAAATGCTGCATCTGTTTCGATTCCCTGGAAGACGCCGACGACAAGTAACGGACTCTCAACTGCTGGATACAAGGTAGGCAAGCAGAACTTACAATTCTTTGACATGAAAAGTGGCATGGCATGCGCGAACCGTAAATTTCGAAACAAAATCCACCGCGGTACCGGCGGTACCGCGGTAGGGAGCAGCGGCAGAGCACGCTGGAGGCAGGTGGAGGGGCGAGGGGCTGCGCCATGTTGGATTTTGAGTGGCTTCGTCTTCGCAAACGGCTAGGAAGCCGCTTAAGCTAGCTCGACGGCGTCAAAAGTTTTATTTAAAACGTTAGCCCTGTATTTTATGAACACGGCTTTTGCATCTTATTTTAGTTTCGCAATTTATCGATAGAGCAACGAGTCACCGATTCGTTGCAGTAATGAGCGCCTCCGACCACGGAAGCGCTGCTGAGCGCCCAGTTTACCCAGAAATCGACTCCATTGGGTCTATGGCAGTAACCGGGCACTGCCTTGGCTGTAGAGTTCCGGGTAGCGGAGAGGCTTAGCGGAGGGGGAAGCAGGGTCCACTAAAACTCGCTATTGTTTGGCAACCGCAGCTCTATACTTCGTTTCACCTTATGTGCGAGCGAAGGCAAAACTGGAAGCGCGAGCACGTAAGCTCCGTGCGTTCAGGCTTCGCTCGAGCGCGCGAGCTGGGGAGAAATGCAAAAAGCGCTGGTCTCGCGCTTCTAGCTTTGGCTTCGCTCGCAGATAAAGTGAAACGAAGTATAGCTCGTGATCGCTTACCCTGCTCCGTGGACTGTTCCATTCGAAAAGACGTCCGTGTTCAGCTACGTCAGATCCCAGCCCAGCTTCACAAAACCATAGGGACCACAGATCAGGGCCGCGTCTCGCGACTTCTTGAGGTGTCCGAAGTTCAAAGAGCACAAAGCAGTGTTCAAAAATTTTCCAAGCAGTCGGAACGTGGTCGGGACTCCAAACGTCCAAACAAACGAGAACAAACACCCCCCCCCGAGCTCTGCCTCCGATTAGCACCTCTAGGGGGCTATGTTGCGCTTTTTGGACCCCCAGGAGACTAGGGAGAAGGAAGTGACGTCAACAACGCAGCAAATGCAGATTGGATGTTTTTTGTTTTCTTCTGTCAACATCCAATCTGCGTTTGCTCTAGTCGTTGACGTCACTTCCTTCTTCCAAGTCTCCTGGGAGTCCAAAAAGTGCAACATAGCCATAGAGTAATATACACAAGGTAAAGAGCGTACACCATACTCTATGGCGTACACTGCCATAGGCCCCAGCGGCCCAGATAGACGAGTGACAGGTAGCGTTCCTAGCGGGCGGCATTAAGCATAATCTGATTCCGGCTCCGGTCAAGTTAGTTTCGGTTTCGGTTTGGGCGTTTCTGCTTCGCTTCTCCGGTACTCTTCTCTCTCTCTCTCCTTCCCGCTTCGCTCCTCGCTTGGCGCTCGGGAGCTCCTCGACTCCCGAAGCCGCTGTTTTTTTTTGTGTGTTTTTTTCCTAATATTGACGCACTTTTATTTTAATTTTTACGATAGAATCCGTGCAAAATGTGTCAAACAATATTTCAACTTACTTCACAAAACAGTTAGAACGCGCGAGAGACGCGAGCCCGCGAGCTGTTCGCTTCTGGGAGTACGTCGCGGCGCGAGATTCGTGCCGCGTCCGTGCGCGCGCGGCTTTCTTTTCTTTTTTGTGGAAACTCGTTGTTTTTTGTGATGTGGTCAAGCATGGATTTTCGTCATCACCACACCACCTGCTGTGCCAAGTGGCGAAACAATTACTGCCGAAAGCCGGGACACCAATGGTTTCGAGTTCCGATGGACGTGCGGTACGCTCTTTTGGTCTTCTCCTCTTCCTTAAGTTTCTGATTAAATGTTTGCTACAAAACCTAACTGTCGCAGTGGTATAGTCCGATGCAACCTAAGAACAATCTTTTAGCTCCACCCACAAGCGCATTGCGCCCATCTGAAGTGCCTCCGCCTTCGAGAAAGTAGTTCGCTAGCAACGTTGCTTTTTCTTCCTCCAGTAAACGTGTCTTAAACTACTACAATATTTATTTAATTCATTCAGGACGTTTAAATAAGTTAGAATACGTTTTTCTCAACGAAATAGCTGTTTAGTAAAGAAAGAAAGTCATGTCCAATGTACCGTCTTCCCAATTCATTTTCTGTCCAAGATACTGTCTAACATACCGTCTTCCAGCGCCTTCGATTGAGGGAAAGCGGCGAAAACGAAACCAACCTTTCTCTCGCCAAAATTATAAATAACAAAGCACTTATACACCTTTTCCACGTGGGCGCTGCCATCTTTAATTCTGGAACTTCCGGTATGCGTGAAAACATCGCTTTCTTCTCGCCTCGACAGTAGAACGTGTTAACATTTTAATTGCAACCGTCAGTCGTTCTTGTTATGACCCTTCTATACTTTTTTACTTGTTCGGGGTTGTGATCTCTTGCTTTTTGTATGGAACGCATACCGGATAGGGGGACAACGTGGCTGGGTGTGAGGCTAAACGAAAAAGGTGTATAGTTCCTGCAAATAATAAATATTTAGTGATTTACTTAGTTTTGTGGGCTTTGCGCACGAAATGTGTGCCTTTATTTTGTTGGATGAATAGAAAACAAGAATAATTATACTTTTCGGGTTTTGACAAATCGGCACCCTCCCAAGTCATCGACACCACCACCGCGCCCCGCTAGAGTGCCTTCATACACACGCGCGCTTTTGCTTGAGTGGTGACATCTCAGCCATTTTTACGCCCAATCGTTTTTTTATGCATTTTGAAGTACGCGCAATCCGGTGTCAATCAGCTCGAGCGCGTAGCTTTGGCTAATGCATAGACGCCATTTTAGCGCCCAGGTCACGCAACGAGTGCGCGAGAGCGTCAGGCGCTGAACATTCAGTGCAACAATGGATGTCTTCACCCTGAGACAGACAGACATGTAGGCACCCTACGCCCCGCTCTCTTTGTCTTCCGTCATGGATCCCACTGAGGTGTACGGCAATCTCAGCTCACCCCGCGGAAACCACAGCGAATTGAAGCAGCGGTGCCGGTACTATGTTGAGTAGCAACGTGGGGCAGAGGCGACAGAAATCCAACGAAGCAGACGACGTCCGGCGTAGCTTCTCACCTCTCAGCAGTGCTAAGCCTCGCGCCCGCTTCGAAATTTTCGTTGGCGATAGCGTCGCTGGATTCTCACGTTGTCGCGCAAAAACTGCTGCAAACGCAAGCCGATACCATTAAGATTTCGTGGCGTAACCTCGGGCACGTAAAACACGGTGCAAAAAAGCAGAATAATTGTCACGAGAAACTAGCGTCGCGTTGCTAAGGCCAGCAGCCATGTTGAGCTTTTTGTTTTTCAAAAGGATCGCGATTGGTCCACGGAATCGTGACGTCATGAAAACGATTGGCTGGCGTTTCTCGGCGTAGTGATACATTTTCCTCTGAGAGGCATTTCCGGTTTTTTCTTAGCTTGCAATCAACTATAGTGAGTATCAAGTGTTTGATTTCGGCAATAGCTCCGATGGTTTCAAATCACAAAACCAAATCCTATCATTGTTTAGGATTCCTCTTCACTCGCCGCGAGAAATATGTCATTGTCAAACAACTGGAGGCTTCTATGTAATATCAAGACCGAGCACATATGCTCACTTCAAAAGATGGTAAAATTGTTTGCTGTGAGCTGTTTATTTGACATTGTTGTCAGCGATTCACGCGTCTGTTCGCGAGGAGTGAAAATGAGCCTAAATATTTTTCGATTAACTGAGGATGAGCGATGGAGCGATCCGCACTGGTTTCCCGTTCCGTTTAGCAGTGACGCACTTCTAAATTTAAGTGATAATATTAAAAACTAATGCAGGTTCTCGATGAAGACCCAATACCAAGCTGGTGCGCTGTTCCCCCTGTAGATCAATACCAAGGAGCTGAGCTTCTGGTTTTCAATTGACCTCATTGCTTGGTTTCCTTTAGCTGCAAGACACCGTCGTCGGTCTTTACTTATGCTTATACTTATATAATCAAATTCGAAAGGATTGTCAATTTAGCGTGGAGGGATTTAACTCAAGGAAAATAAAAATAGAGGAGACGCGAGTATCTAGTGTCGCAGTGTTGAACT
This sequence comes from Ixodes persulcatus, assembly GCA_013358835.2. Taxonomy (NCBI): domain Eukaryota; kingdom Metazoa; phylum Arthropoda; class Arachnida; order Ixodida; family Ixodidae; genus Ixodes; species Ixodes persulcatus. The sequence continues at coordinate 178,731 of JABSTQ010009043.1, read as the reverse complement.
CTAAGTACCGTTTTTTGAAAGGAGGCGCAGAGTATGCTCGCTGTTTTCATGTGACCATGTCAGGCACGTAATGGCCAATTAAGCAATTAAACTTTTGCTTTCTAGGCTCCACGCATGTGGCTGGACGGCGCAAGGCTTGTGAGTATACGCCAAGAAGCTCGAAAAGGATCACGAACCTGGAGATTTTATGTAAATTTAGCGAAGTGTTTTTGAGAGGACGCATATTATCATCGTCGCACGTAACCTTAACGTTTTATCCTGTTTTGTTCATTTCTTTGATTCTTGTGTGCAAAAATAGTGAGAAATTTCTTCTGTATTTTCTACTGTTTGTTGAATAAAAATGAACGCGAAAGGACAAACATTGCATATTTTTTTTGTGTATGTGGCACTTTCGTTGCTTTGCCAGGTTTCTGCTGCTTTGCTGCTGGTCTCGCTTTTCAGTGCTGGCTTGTGTGCGTTTCAACGCACATTAGCCAGCATTGAAATGCGAAAACCAGCCGCAAAGCAGCAGAAGCCTAGCAAAGCAACACGCAAACCGGGCAAAAAAAAAAAAAAAAGCTACAATATATATATTTTTTTTAATCTAGGTGGCGCAAGCTACCGCCCATGCACCCAAAACGATGGCGCTGCCGTGCAGTTTCGGTTTTGGTTTCGTTGTGCCGCCATCTTGATTTTAGTACCGCCTCCGAATACAAGGGGATTCAAACAATTCAAATGGCGCTGCGGACTCCCAGGGTTTTCCAATTTGCAATCCATGGGCGGTATACCCCAAGTTGGCCTATGTTCCAATTTACAACTCTAATTTTCTGCACAAAATTGTCTTCGCTCGTAATATTAATTCGAAGCATATCCCGGATTGTGGTTCGTGGAAGACACCTGAAAACTGCGTTAGCTGTGTTGGAAAGCTAGCACGGCAGGGCTACCGCTGGAGGGTTAGTTGCCATTCTAACTTTCCGTATTTCCTCGACGCGGGTTCCCTTACCTTGAAATGCTCGCTCTGTCTCATTTCCGAACTGGGGTAAAACTTTAGCCCTCTTATCTTTATATTGGTTGTTATATATATGATCAAGCTCAGTTTTGCATGAATACTCCGTCGAGAGTCGAGGGCAAAGCCAATGTTCAGCTGGCTCTTTAAAGCCGGAGAATGCTCAGGAGTGACGGAGACAGCAGGCACATCGATAGATTGCAGGTAATGACACAGCACTGAGGTCACGTGCTTCTTCGTTGCACAAGATAGATTGTCATTATCACTGTCAGCTTTCCGTTTAAAAAAAAGCTTCTGATATCCATTTTCACTCCTGATCCATATCAGCCCACGGTTATATAAACGTGGGATTGGGTGTGGAATGTGGCCCTTTCAAGCAACTGGGCGAGGAAGAGAGAGTCAGCAACAGCAAAGTGTGCCACCCTGTCACAAATATTCGACGGTTTCACGTGTGTGAACACGATGGTGTCAACGAGGACGGTCCGACACGCCTCTCCCGCGTGAGTTATGGCCCGGGGAAGTATCGTCGTTGACATGGTGCGAACAGAACTGCATTGTCCAAAAGAGGACGCCTGGCCCCGATTTTGACCCCCCTCTTCTCCTTTCCCATGACCGCAACATGCTACGGGCAAAGGAGAAGAAAAACCCAAAGGCACATAAACAAAACAGAGCACTGGCGTGAGCATTGACGTAGACGGGGGTGGTTTGGGGGATCGAAACCTCCTCAAAATGCCAAAGTACCCCCCCCCCCCCCCCCCCCTCTTCCTCTTGGGGCCCGCTCGCTCTACTCCTTACGCAGTCGGTTTTACGATGTGAACGGAGCGAAGGGGGAGCGTGGACAATCTTCACGTTTCTCCTTACGACGGACCGCGGAGGATGCTACGAACCATCAGAGCCAATCCAATGCCGCATGAGCGTCACGTCACCTTTGAGATACATTCAGCAGCAAAACGCCTGGTCACGTGATACATTCACATGCGCTGGATTGGCTGGTATGACTTGTAACGTCCGTTGCGGTCCACCGTAAGCTGAAACGGAGTATAGTAGCTACCCCGATTTGTTCTGTTGGGTTTTTTGGAAGAATCCCGCTATGTGTAGAAGACGCTCTGTTTTGGGGGCATTTTACTGACTTTAACTCTGTCACAAATTCAGGCTTTTCTTTATCTTTTTTTGCATTTTTATGATCTTTTCGGACCACTTTAAGATTCGGTACGGTCAGGACGGGGGAGTGCGGTGCCGCTTTTAATCTCAGTTCGTCCCGTCGTAGTTTCCTTTCTAAGTCCCCAACGGGTTTGCTCGTTTGCGGGGTAGGGTTTGATTGACGGCGACGCGGATTATATTTCATCCCGGGGCACAGTTGTGGCTTTGACCTCGCAGACGGAGGGGTGCGTGTGCTGGCTCGAGTATGGTGCCGATTTGAGACGCGAGGGCGCCGCCGGGATACAAAGATGTTTACACCGGCTAGCGCGGTTTTTGAAGGCGGCGACTTTACTCAGTCTGCCGCCTGTCGGGGTTGTCGCGTTCTACGTATCGGCGATAATTGATGTTTTTGGACGTTTGGGTCAGTGCCGGGTACCTTTGCTTTTCTGGGAACTTGACTGGCCCGAAAGGCGGGAAAACGGGAGGTTGGTCGGAAGACGAGCCTATAAAAGGGGGTTCTGGAACAAAGGAAGTAGTCGGAGCCCCGGAGCTGGCCGGGTCGCTGCTCGACGCGGTTCCTCCCTGCACGTGAGTCTTGGAACGTTTGATTTTTGGCTGCTGCCCTGCCTGTTGGGCAAGTGTTTGAGTTTGTTGTGCTGAAGTGTGCGTGGCTGTGTGGTGCGCGGTGTCGATCTCATCGAGCTTCTAACCGGACCGCCGGACTCCGAGACGTCGTTCATCGGCCCACGACTCCAGACGACGGACTGCTCTGGACTCAGCATCTTCCGGAAAGCAAGCCTGGTTTTCTCTGTTTTGTCGACTTCATCCGCTGGCTCTGAAGTACGAACTGTCGAACATTGGGACGATTTATACGCAGTGCTACTTGCTGTCGCGACTGTTTTTGGGGTGATCCCATGTGGGAGCGGTAACGTTCGACTTCTATCTCCGTTTGCTCTCGTTGTCGGTTAGTGTCGGGTTTTTCGTTGCTGTTTTATTGACTTGTTAATGTTTTATGAGCGTCGAGTCTTTTTAGTATTAGTCTTTGGCTCGCAGGGCTCCATAGCGTTGAGCTGGAGTGTGGTTTGTGTTGAGTGCTCTATTGCCGTGCGCGGCTAAGTTTTTCACTTTATTAAATTTAATCTTTTGTTTGCTTATCCTCCCTGTGTCATCGTCTCTCTCTACTGATTATACACCGGGCGTGGACCTAGCGCTAGTCACCGGTCGAACTTAGCTCTTTTGTTCTTTTCCCGTAATTTCTCGTTTATCCTCGGAGTGGATGGTTGCTTTATTTTTATTCATTTGACCCCCACTCCGTGACAAACTGGCGTCCGCGACAGGACCGGTGGCATGGTGTAAGGTTAGAGAGACGACTCCACTGTGAAGGAGGGCCGCGAAGGAGAACGAGGGCGGGCGATTTGAGTAATCGTTTGTTGCTTGCTTTGAGTGCGAGAATTATTGTGCTACCATGTCGCGAGTAGAATTAACCGCGCTTGGGAGAGAGCTGGGCTACGAGGGGGTGGAATTGCGAAACTGGGTGAGAGATGAGATGGATCGGGAGGACGAGCGGCAAGTCAAGGCAAAGGAAATGATAGAGTTGAAGATTCGGCTTATAGAAGTCGAAAATGCGAGCCCTACGAATGGGGCTTCGGCGACTCACGGCGCCGTCCTAACGAGCCCTCAACGCTGGATGGCGGCCTTTGATGAGAAGAAGGACGACTTAGACGCATATCTCCTTCGGTTCGAGCGTTTAGCCCTGGGACAACTCTGGCCTCGCGACCAATGGGCTACGATGCCCGCATTGTGTTTGAAGGGCGAGGCGCTGTCGGTAATTTCTCGACTAACCCCGGAGGAGTCCGTTGACTACGAGGGCGTGAAGAAAGCATTGATGAGACGGTTCCGTCTGACTGCGGAGGGATTCCGCGAAAAGTTTCGGAACGCCAAACCGGAAAGCGGGGAAACGGGAGTACAGTTTGCAGCACGCCTAGCGAGCCTATTCGACCGTTGGGTCGAACTTGCCGAGACGATCAAGGAGTACGACACTCTCCGGAACCTGGTGCTCACAGAGCAATTCATAAAAGGGTGCTCGCCAAAGCTCGCCGTCTTCATCAAGGAGAGAGGATCTAAGGCTCTGAACGACATGGCCGACTCGGCCGATCGGTTTTTGGAAGCACAAGGGGCCCAGTCTCTTGGATTCAAGGTGGAAGAGAAGAAACCGAACCCTGATGCTCCACGAGACGTCAACAAGAAGCCTGCGGGAGAGGGACGGCCGCCCTTGAGATGCTTTCTCTGCAACCGCATGGGACACCGGGCCGCTGACTGCCGGGAGAAAGGCCCGAAGACTCCCTCCTGCTGGAGATGTGGTCGGGCGGGCCACACCGCAAATTCCTGCCAGGGAGGATCCCAAGAAGGACCCCGGGGGCGATCTCAAGCTTCCTGCTGCGTGACTGTTGAGAACGCCCAGATGACCGACGGGCTCATTCAGAACGGGTACGTGAACTTGAAGAACGGGGAGCGACTCCCGATCGTAAATTCTATCATTGCGGCCGGAACGAAGCACTTGACGGATGGAGTACCAGTACAAACTGGAAAAGTGGGAAAGCGAGTCGTCACGATCCTCCGCGACACCGGGTGCAACACCGTTGTTGTTCGGAGGAGCCTTATCGCAGATGAGGACCTCACGGGAACGTCTAAAGCGGTTTACCTGGTGGATGGCACGGTGAGGGTACTCCCCGAAGCCAGGCTGTCGATGCGCACTCCCTTCTTCAGCGGCGAAGTAACAGCACTCTGCATGGAGAGTCCATTATACGACGTAATTCTGGGCAACATTCCCGGGGCTCTGGCAGCAGGAGAGCCCGATCTCGAGTGGGATGTAGAAGCAGCTGATGACGGGATCACCACTGAAGCCGACAGGGAAAATGAAGTCGAGTCTATTATGAGTGCCGCCGTGGAAACCAGGCTTCAAAAGAAGAGCAGCCAGACGGCTGGATCTACGCCATTAAAGGTCCCGGAAATCCAGAATGAAACCGTCACTCCCGAAGCTCTATGGGCAGAACAACGTACGGACGAGGGCCTCCGGAGCTGTTTCCTGAACAAGGGCAAGGGAAGTGACTGTCAAGAAGAAGAGACATCCTTGCGAGATCGTTATGAAGGAGGTCGATCAGGGGCACTCGACAAAGTTGTTTCACGGCAACCGGCGGACAAAGTACGAAAGGCGACAGACAGAGGGGGAGACCAATGCCTGCAACATAGTAACTTACGAAGAGGAACGCTAACGGGAGTTCTCTTTGCTGCAAATGGAAGCAAGCGAGAGCTCGAAAGACGTCGTGTTTGGGACGGGCCTTAGCGCTCAACAGAGGACGGACGCCGAGGCGGTAGTAGAAAGGTTCCACAGCATCTTTTCGGACTTTCCGAGAAGGACCGATCTCCTCGGATATGAACTAGAAACCTCTACTGATCTGCTGGTGTGAACGAAGGAGTACCCGCTACCCTTCGCAGTACGAGGCGTCATTGAACAGCAAGTTTAGTACATAAAGGGCAGGGAAAACAATGGAGCCCATTATTTAGGGCGGCTTTAAGAGATTTTTTTTTCTTAATTTCTTTGTATTATTGTTATTTTCTTTTTGTAGGGTTTTGTCTTCAGGGGCGTCGAAGCGCTCTCTCTTGTTTGTTTGTATGTGTGCTCTTTACTGCCTAGAGACGTATGTGGTTGTTTTTCTTGTTATATTTTGAAGCGGCTGCTTTGGCTTCATTGTGTCTGAATTCGTGCTGTGTTTGAATTTTCACGTGTGAAAAATTCTTGAAGTGGGGAGTAGTGTCACAAATTCAGGCTTTTCTTTATCTTTTTTTGCATTTTTATGATCTTTTCGGACTACGGTACGGTCAGGACGGGGGAGTGCGGTGCCGCTTTTAATCTCAGTTCGTCCCGTCGTAGTTTCCTTTCTAAGTCCCCAACGGGTTTGCTCGTTTGCGGGGTAGGGTTTGATTGACGGCGACGCGGATTATATTTCATCCCGGGGCACAGTTGTGGCTTTGACCTCGCAGACGGAGGGGTGCGTGTGCTGGCTCGAGTATGGTGCCGATTTGAGACGCGAGGGCGCCGCCGGGATACAAAGATGTTTACACCGGCTAGCGCGGTTTTTGAAGGCGGCGACTTTACTCAGTCTGCCGCCTGTCGGGGTTGTCGCGTTCTACGTATCGGCGATAATTGATGTTTTTGGACGTTTGGGTCAGTGCCGGGTACCTTTGCTTTTCTGGGAACTTGACTGGCCCGAAAGGCGGGAAAACGGGAGGTTGGTCGGAAGACGAGCCTATAAAAGGGGGTTCTGGAACAAAGGAAGTAGTCGGAGCCCCGGAGCTGGCCGGGTCGCTGCTCGACGCGGTTCCTCCCTGCACGTGAGTCTTGGAACGTTTGATTTTTTGGCTGCTGCCCTGCCTGTTGGGCAAGTGTTTGAGTTTGTTGTGCTGAAGTGTGCGTGGCTGTGTGGTGCGCGGTGTCGATCTCATCGAGCTTCTAACCGGACCGCCGGACTCCGAGACGTCGTTCATCGGCCCACGACTCCAGACGACGGACTGCTCTGGACTCAGCATCTTCCGGAAAGCAAGCCTGGTTTTCTCTGTTTTGTCGACTTCATCCGCTGGCTCTGAAGTACGAACTGTCGAACATTGGGACGATTTATACGCAGTGCTACTTGCTGTCGCGACTGTTTTTGGGGTGATCCCATGTGGGAGCGGTAACGTTCGACTTCTATCTCCGTTTGCTCTCGTTGTCGGTTAGTGTCGGGTTTTTCGTTGCTGTTTTATTGACTTGTTAATGTTTTATGAGCGTCGAGTCTTTTTAGTATTAGTCTTTGGCTCGCAGGGCTCCATAGCGTTGAGCTGGAGTGTGGTTTGTGTTGAGTGCTCTATTGCCGTGCGCGGCTAAGTTTTTCACTTTATTAAATTTAATCTTTTGTTTGCTTATCCTCCCTGTGTCATCGTCTCTCTCTACTGATTATACACCGGGCGTGGACCTAGCGCTAGTCACCGGTCGAACTTAGCTCTTTTGTTCTTTTCCCGTAATTTCTCGTTTATCCTCGGAGTGGATGGTTGCTTTATTATTCATTTGACCCCCACTCCGTGACAAACTCGAATGCCTGTGATTCATCACAACACAGGACTGCGGTGTTCTCGGAAGTAAGTGCCCCTCCCTATGTTTTTTTTTTTTTTTTTTTTTTTTGCCAGCTGGGCGCGGTTGATCGCAACTGACCGAGGGGAGACCTTATTCTTTTTTGTGTTTATTTCTGAAGGATCCAAGGAGACAAAAGTGCGTGGATTTTATTTTTAGGATTGCTTTAGGTTTCTCCGTTTGCTGGAAAAGCTATGGCGCGACGTCATTCGATCCCCCGTACCCGAGAGAGCTGGGGAAGGGAGGGGGTGGGGGGGGGGGGGGGGGAGGCACACAGGCTTGGGGGGGGGGGGGGGGGGCAACTGCCCCTTTTGCACCCCCCTGCCGACGCTCATGGCGGGGAGTATTTGTATAAGTTAGTATGCGTGCAAGTACTGAATTTACTTTGTTAGGAAGATCAAAACGGGGAAAAATGCGGGTAGCGGACACAATGTGCGTTTGACGGCAAGATGATGAACTATGGTAGATTTTATGAAATAACAAAAAACGTGCGATTCGCCGTCTGGTCGCAAGGGGCATTAAATATCATGATTCTTTGATACGGGTGATGCTACTAGTAGGAGAGTAACCGGGCTGCTTTATTTTGTACTGACTCCAGACAGTTAAGGGGGATTCAACCGCTATTTATTTGTAGCCTTTTCCTCATAGATGGCGCAGAATTTTTCCGGAACAAACGAGTTGCACATTTGCAGCTGCGCATGCAGGTCGGGCGCTCGAGGTGGGCTCGGGCCACGGGCTGTTCGCCGCCGATCTCGAGCTAGATCTTCTTCGCTCTGCGTCCACCACTGCAGGAAGCGGCCAACAGGCGGCGCGAGATACGAGCCAGTACATACGTTGATTACAGTGGCTTACAAAACGTAGAATAAGCTCTGATTTACGAATGGATTCGAAGTTCCGTCCACGTTCGAACTTATCGAAAGCACAAGATGCGGCGTTGTGCCCGTTTGGACCAGGGCATTTAACCCGCAAACGTTGTTTTGCAAAAAAAAAAAAAAAAAGAAAGGTTTATTTTTAGAGCTTAAAGCTAGAAAACAAAAAAAGAAATGAAATGGCAGTTTTGCACTTCCTATGTTCTATATCGGCCTGCTCTTCGTCTGAATACTGGTTTGCAAACCCGCTCCCAGGATGTGTGGAGTAATGCCCATCTATCCTGGGAAAAGTGGCGCCAATCATTTTTGTGAAAATGCTCGAGACACGTGCCGCGCGCCACTTTTGGGAAGAACTACAGCCACTAAATGAGCTGCGCTTAGAGTATCGGCACTCTGTTCCCCAACATTTGTTGTGGGCGCCGACATTTCGGTGCTTGTGCAGAGTAGACGCAACTGCCGATCGTCATGATTCGAAAATGCGACTTCCTCAGCTTTAGATTCGGTGTTAAGAAGCATGTAATATTGCTTTGCTCTGTCGCGAACTGTTTAAACATTTGTGGAGGACGGAAAAGCGTTTCCTGCGATTTCAGATAAATCTTCAGTTCACTGGCTACCATGATTTTAAGCCACAATATGAACAAGTGTCGTTACTCTGAAGCGTACCTTATTTAGTGGCACTATTGAAGAATGATGGCGTCTGAAATCTAGCTCAGTGCTGCGCTGTTCCGCCATGATCTTCCCTAGTGCCACTAAAGGTGTATCCACACGACGGACCAAATTGCTGTTTTGGTCCGCGGGCCGTGCATCACGTGATCTTACGTCACCGGTATTCGAGCTCCGCCGGCGGTCCGCGGCCCGCGCTTATGAGAAATGCCAAGCGCTTTTCTTGCCCGGACCATGGCGGCGGACCGCGGCGTTTTTAGTATAATTGAAGCGCTAAGTCTGGCAACAAGCTGACTTTTGTTTGGATTGGAATCCAAATCCAAAGTCGTTTTCTTTTGTCGCCAACTGTTGAAGACGAAGAAGAAGAACCTTTTGTTGTGCGACGATGGCGGCATGGTGCGACGATGAAACTTTTTACTTCATCGCGCTCGTGGAGCCATTCCCCGCTCTGTGGGATTGCACATCACGGCCAAACGTCTCTTTCGTTCAACCTCCATCTTGGCTCCTTACAAATAGCCTCAAAGCAGCTCGCTGCATGCGTTTGGCGGAGCTGTGAGGTCGAGGGTTAGACCGGCCCGTTCGCTCTGTCGTCTGCTCTTTTGGTCCCCCGTGTGGATGCTCATTGCAGCCGGGCGGCCCGCGGGTCGCGCATCACGCGATCAATCGGTCCGCGGCCCGGTCCGTCGTGTGACACTTGTCCATATCGTGGCTTAAAATCATGGCTGCCAGTTATCTGAAAATTTATCTGAAATCACAGGAAACGTTTTTACGTTCTCCACAAATGTTTAAACGCTTCGCGACAGAGCAAAGCAATATTCAATGAGCTTCCTAACACCGAATTTGATGCCGAGGAAGTCGCGCTTTTGAATCATGACGATCGGCAGTTGTGTCTGCTCTGCATAAGCACCAAGATGCCGGCGCCCACAGAAATATTGGGGAACAGAGTGCCGACCCTAAGCATAGCTCATTTAGTGGTGAGGTCCACACTTCTGCGCGGCGAGGTCCATACTTCTGCACGTCCAGAGGTGTGGACCTGGTCGACGAGGTCCACACTTCTGCGCGTCGAGTCAAAAGCAACAAGAAGCAACCGTTTCCCACCCGTGAACTGTACCAAGGAGTTCTCTGTCCAAACAAGTGGCGCGGCTCTACTACTCGTCCACAATCGCGCGCCAAGTGCACAGCAGCTGACAACATTGGCAACGGGTATGGCAAAAAAGGACACTTTCCGTCTGTCTGCCTGTCAGCGAAATACACACAGCCATGTTGCACTCGAGTTATCCTCGTAAATTCCGTAAGTTGAGGGCGCTACCGGCAAGTGCAGACTAAATTCATTTGATAAAATTCACGCTGACAAGTACCGCCAACCATTGTTGTGGAAACGCGCAAGACACGCGCGAGGAGCGGGTGCTCCACTGCGATTCGCTTCGATGGGCCGCTCATTTCATGTACTGCGCCGATAACTGCTTCCAAGGGCCGCTCGAGATACGGGCCTCGTGCACTGGCGCATTTGACACCGCTTGCAAGACATACGCGAACATATCGAAGGGCTTTAGTCCAGACCACGGTGGTCCAGACAGATCGGTGGCCACGTGCAATAAAGAAAAAAAAAAAGATCAGTGGCCGAGTGGGCTAGAGCACACCAGCTTGGAGCACGTGGAGCGAAAGCTCGCGCTGTATAACCTAGGGATCCTGGGTTCAATTCCACCCCTTCCCGTTTCGTGCTGGATGAGCATCGTACCGGCGTGCCGTCGTGTATCACACTCTAAGAAAAAAGTTGGCCTCAAGGGACTAACGGCAGCATTTGGTCCTCTGAACTTCCAGTTGCTCCCCGTAAGGACCATCTGGTTCAAGCTGGGTACCGTGCGCAAAAGCTGGGGACTAACTGCGCTCGACTGGGACTAACCGATAGGCGTGCGCGAGCAAAAGCAGCCATTAGTCCCCCTCAGACAGGGTGCATCTGTAGGATTTAGTCCCCGAAGGCAAACGGAATGTTCGCCAGGAAGACGGACGATATTTCGCTTGTCTTCGGGATCGGCGAGACCCTGCCCAGCACGGCTAAAAGTGTTGAGAAAACTCGGATGAAGCTGGCGAATTTGTTTAATGTGCCACGAACGTTCAGACATTACATGGAAGAGCTTCGCGCGTTGTGCGAATGCGGGTTAGCGAATGTGCTGACTCTACTTCACCCAACTATCTCGTCAAAAATGATCTGTTGACATTTCACAAGTCCTATTCACGTAATTTGCCTTCGCGCAAAAAATGAGCATTAATCCAAACGCAACACCTCCAAATACTAAGACTTTTTTTTTTCTTAAATGAAACTTAAGAGTTTGTAGAAGACGCGCTTTCAACACCGGAGTCTCGCAGCCAGAATAAATGGTCACTTCAATCGCTAAAACTGAGTTACTAGACAGTTTTAGTGGATCGTACGCTAAAGCCTTGCGTACGCAATAAAATTGCGGGTCGGGAGTGCGCGTGCGCAGAACGCAATAGAAGAGCTAGCGTATTGCGTCCGCACGCAACGCTGGGGATTTTGCGTGGCGGGCTAGCGGGCTTTGCGGGACGCTCTCGAGAGATCTCGGACCCAACGAGAGCGCCAGTTTCAAGATGGCGGTTACCTCGACTGGCGCAGCAAGGGCGACGTGGTGTTTTCGAAGTTCTGTGTTACGTGAAATTGCGTATTGTTCAGCTCGGCAATTCTTTCTGGGACCTACCGCGGTCGAATCAGATCACCGTGCAGCTGAAGGAGTGCACAGTGAAAATGTTCGCCGCTCGGAATGTGCGTCAACGCTGCGATCTGCTCAACTCTAAGCCTATTCGCACAGTTCATCGCCGATGGACGAACGACTCTAAAAGAAATCGCCGAATTTCTCGCCGCTATGCACTGGACATCAGTAGGTCATGAATTTCATTCCGCGATAGCATTGATAAAAGCTGCCGTTTCCACGGGACGACTGACGGAGGCTCCGTGATCGAATTTGGCTACGCACTCGTACTCGTAGCCTCTGTACCCCGCAGAAAAGCGCGCTTGACGAGGCAGCTGCGGCTTGGTTTAATTTGAAATAAAATGATTGGACACGTTTTCATTTTTAATATTTCTTTCCAGGAGCATGGTTGCGCTATAAGCAAGCGGAATGCTACGGCTCTAGCAAATTTAACCAAGATCATGCGCGGTGTTCACTCGAAAACGTAACGCACAACTAAATTCGGTCCGAGCAGGTCATTTTTAGCGTACGCTATACTATTGCGTATTGCGTACGTAAGAGCCAGCAACGCTATACTAAAACTGTCTACTGAGAACAGGTCAAGCCTCGTCTCTGCGTCTCCCCGTAACCAACCTTTCGTGGTAGTCCAATGTCGAACTCAAAATCCGCAACGACACACTTGATGCACGGCACGTTCCACTCAAAAAGCACATTCAGGGGCAGTATCCAGACGCCTTCATGCCATCGTCGTCGATGTTTCAGATAACATTCCAGATGAACAACGAAGAACGAACCGCGCCCGGACGTCATCCATCGCAACACCCTGCTAATACAAAACAAATGCGAACTAAAGAAAAAAAAAGGCCCCCGAGAAAATTGAAAAGAGAGAGAGAGAGAGAGAGAGAAAACAAAACAAGAAAAAAAACGTGTTTGCTTGTACGTCACTTGACCGGCGTGTTGAAAATGGCGACCTTCGACCTTCTCCCGTCCTTCGGGCATTGGTGTGTCCGTGTGTCGTGTGTAGTCAAAGGAGGAAAAAAAAATTTCGGGGAAAAGAGATTTCCCTTCCCCCTCCCACCAACCCCCTACCCCGCATTCCTCGCTCACGCGGGGGGTAGGGCAGATGGGGCAGAGAGGGTCCGTCGGGAAAATGGGAAGGGGCCTGAAAATAACCTGTTTTTAGTATAGCCTTCGTCAGGACTTAGAAGCTGGTCCTCGCCGATCATTGCGGGATCCGGTTTGGATTCGCGGTGCTGCAACACTGCACTTAATCTGTTCTGAAGTCACAAGACAAGGGAACTCGATTAAGGTATGTCAAAGTACTTCTGTTTATAGTATATTCATTAACTGCGGCTTCAGAAAGTGTTTTATTTTGAGCGCGTTCTCTAGCTTCCAAAGAACGCGCCCTGCTCTATTCTTTTTGGCACCATGGTTGCTTATTTTGTTACGCAGCACAGAGGCCTGATATTCAATCTTATCGAGAAAAATGCCGGTTCTACCGATGGCTTATTTTTAGGAGGGCTGGCCATGTCCGTCCGCCGTCCGTTGTCCGCCGTAGGCCGGCGTCGGGTGCTCGTGTAGGGAAAAAAAAAAATTGGAAAAAAAAAAGATGAAAAAAGAAAAAGAAGAAAACCACACATTGTCCTACTGACATGAATGAAAAGGCTCAAAGAAAAAGAAGAAAAAAAAAGAGGGGGCTCTGAGATGCCATCCCATCTGTCTGCTTAAAAAAAAAAGAAAAAGAAGAAAACCACACATTCTCCTACTGACATGAATGAAAAGGCTCGGCATGCTGCGGCTCGGCTGGCTCGGCGTCTACGCAGACAAGCACCACCAGAGCTTCGCCCCAAGCAACATCATTCACCACGTGGAGATGCGGTCAATTTTTTTGTGTTTTGCAGACCCTGGCAGGATCGCTTTACCATAAAAGCCTGTTCAAACATGCAGCAGAGAGCTACAAGCATAGCGCTGACCTAGCGCTAAGCGCGTGTTGACGGGAGCTTTCACCAGCTTTGTATCGCACCGTCAAAACTGTTGCTCATGGCAGACGAAAAGCAGCTCACGACACATGAGCAGCGCTACTTCAGCGCTTCGCTGCGTGTGAGAACCGGCCTTAATGGAGGCATTTATTCGATTGTACAGACTTTCGCGTTGATGGAAAGAGCTCGTTCCGTCACTTTGAAGCATAGTTTGAGCACGCACACGCTGGGTCTGTAATTCGCAGCGAACGGTCTACTAAAAATATAATATTGCGCTGGTCTGCTTTCAACAGATCGCATGTTAGATGTGAACCATTGTAGCACTTTTGTAGCTTATAATATGCGTGTGTTATATCTCATACTTGTGTTGAGTGATCGGGTATTTCACACTGCCCCTGTTGCTAATAATCCAAATTCCTCGCAAACAGGCAAGAAGCTGCAGATTCCCCAATAAACGGTGCTTGGACCACGACCGGTTTGGACAGCTGTCCCAGTGTTCAAGCCATCGTCGACGCAAGTGCACTCTTCGAAATTTGGCCTTATCGTGGTCTACCGCTCAAGAACTTCGATTTCAGTCATCTTTGAATGCGATGTGTATCTACGAGGCAATAAAGCTACGCTTAACCTGAACTGCACAATTTCGCTCTGGAGATTTGAGGCTCGGGACCAAATGTAAAGGATAAAGGCCGGTTCAGACACTTGCGTTTGAGTGCGTTTGACTGCGTTGCGGCGAGAACCGAAAGCGAGTCACCGGCACATCTGTGCTTCGTATGAAGCGTGGAATCCAATTCAAGGAATCTTCTTGGCACGCGATATAAGCAGCAGGGATGTCCTGGTGTCTCGCTGCCGCAACGCAGTCAAACGCAACTGTGTGAACCGGGCTTAATCCTTTAGTCACAGGGGTCTAAGTCCAAGGGCGCAACGTTTAGACCCAGGGGTCCAAGTGCAAGGGCCTAACATTTGGTCCTCGGGGTTCATTTGAAACGGTGTAACAGTTAGTCCCAGGGGTCCAAGTGCAAGGACCTAACAGTTCGTCCTCGGGGTTCAATTGAAACGGCGTAACAGTTGGTCCCAGGGAACCAAGTGCAAGGGCCTAACAGTTGGTCCTCGAGGTGCAATTGAAACGGTGTAACAGTTAGTCCCAACGGTGCTAGTGCGAGAGACTAATGGAGGGGCGCAACTGTTACTCCCCTACCCGTTAGTCCCCGAGGGGACTAACGGGAAGGGGACTGCACTGGCTAAATTGCTCACCTACAGCTGGGAGACAAGTCGCCCGTTGAGGAAGGCTATGTTCTAGGAACCTAGGCTGTATAAACATACACATACCCCAATTTCTTTCCAGGCAGGTAAGGTAGCACCGCTTCATTCCACCGTGACATAGTAAGATCACTGTTGAAAGAGGTCTTCATAACGGACAGTAGCATAGTGAATTCCCGAGGTTATTTATGAGTACACAAGTTATTTAGAGGTTCATTTGAGTTTCCTAAAAATTAAAAAGGTAAAGAGACAAAAAAAAAAACAAAAAAAAAACGTACGCCTTACTTTAGGTAGAAGCGTATTTTCTACCTATTAATGGCCCGTTTGGTTTTCTTAGTAATCCGAAAAACGGGAAGTGTTAAATTTAGAAATAAATTGTTTCGGGCGTCAGAACGCTAACGTCAAAATGCAATTTGCATATCAGAGTAAGCACCTGTTTGTTGGTTAAGAAAATATATTGTAATTGTTCAAAATAATAAAAATCATGCTTCTTTTTTCTTTTTTTTTCATATCTACTAGCCACCAAACAAGGTCTACAGAGAATGAAAATATCTGAAATAATCTTTCATAAAATATATGTTGTTCGGAATAAGTATTTTAGCCTTCTTTGCAACTCATTTGACTATATTTTTTTTATTTCCAAATACATATATGTAGGGTGCCTTCATGTGCGCTTTGCTTAGGGTGGAGACATCTGGCCATTTCGTCCCACACTTTTTTTTTTTTCGGAAGCACGTGAAAGAGCGTGTCCCGGCACGCGTTTGTGGCGCTGACTGTGCTATGGCGACATTTTGTTTTCGCCGATTTATTTGTATTTTACCCGTGAGCGCGTTCTGTCGACATCGGGTATACTACAAAGGGTGGCAACATCCTAGGCAGAAGGACATTGAGGCACCCTACATATTAGGATATCTCTGTTCAACCCTGCACGATCTTAGGGTGCTTACGTGCCACGCTTGTAGCGTATGCAAGCGTTTGACCACGCGCGCTAACATAGCACACACAAAAAATAGAATCAACAAGTGTCGCCTTCAGAGCCTTATCAAAGCCTTTCGCTAGAAGTCTGCTGATGACTAGTTACACTTTTTTGCTGCGTTCAAAAAGTGCCAACCAACGGAGCCATCACTTGTAATTCTGTTGCGTCTATGTTTATACAGCGGGAAGTTAGTCAGGTCTGAGGGAATCTGGTGCCTTCGTTGGAGATAAAAGACAGTGCAGTATACCGCTGCCTATCTGACGTCTTTAGCGTGCATCACGCAATAGTGATACATGACAGCACGCCGGTATGATGCTCATCCAGATTGAAACGGGCAGAGGCGGTGGATTGAATGCACGATCAGTAAGCTTGACAGCGTGAGCTTTCGCTACACGTGCTACCGATCCACGAGCAACGAGACATCGCGGTCGAATTCGAGCTCGAGAGAAAAACAACAACAGCAAGAAAACCTCCGGTTTGAGGCATTTAGTACCAGTGTCGCCATCTCGTTTAACATGTTGGAAATGAAATTAGCAGGATGATTTTATTTACACAAATACGCAAATGCAACAATATTTTGCTTTCTCGTAATGGTCTTAAAATTAAGATTAGAGGCACCCCTAGTACGTACGGCCAAGCGTTTTGTCACGTTTGTCTTCTAAATAATTGCATTTTCAAAAATGCCTCAAAACGCGCTAAAAACAGTCAAAACGGTCATATTTCTGGATTTTATTAAAAATCTCCAGCGCCCTAAAAGAAAAATCCAAGGGCCGTACAACCTTCCTTAGGGTATCATAAGTAACCTCCAAAA
The DNA here is from genome assembly GCA_013358835.2 of Ixodes persulcatus. NCBI lineage: Eukaryota > Metazoa > Arthropoda > Arachnida > Ixodida > Ixodidae > Ixodes > Ixodes persulcatus. Next base: position 162,182 of record JABSTQ010009043.1, on the reverse strand, counting down.
GAATGAATACCATCGTGAATTCCTGAAACTCAGGTTTGTGTAGCGAAATTTGCCCATTCAGTGACGAGCGGTTGAATCCCCCTTAATTAAGTAAGCTTGGTGTGGATTCCATATCACTGAGGTGTATTCCAGTTTGCTTCTTACAAGGGATGTATATGCCATAAGTTTGGTGTTAGTGTCAGCTAAAAAAAAGTGCCTTCTCAAGAAACCTCATATTTTAGAAGCATCCCTCTTCACTTCTTTTTATTGGTGACGTAATCAATTATGAAATTTAGAAGCTTTGTAAGCGACATTTCTATAATATTTATTAACGGGATCCGTAAAACATGTTTTTTTTTTTTTGACACAATTGCGAACGCGCTACGGCCCTTCTTTTTATCTGCCCTCGAAAAACGTGGCGGCGCTCGATGCATGTAGCACTGAGGATGGTCGGCGAATCGGGGAATCGGACGACGTTCTCTGTTTTTGGTGCCCGACGACCTCTAAGACTTCGGGAAGGAAATCGTCAAACGGTCAAAACAACTGGGTTTGGTGTCTGCGTACAATAGTTTCGGTTGTGACTCCACCAGGGCAGCCTTTCAACTGGCGCGACGTGGCCCCTCACGTCGCTCACGAAGGTCCACAGCGCGTTCTCTTCGACCTCGCACAGTTTCAACTATTTTGAGATCGCTGAAAGGGCCCTAAAAGAACTTCAAACTCGAAAGTGAAGCGTCGTCTGCTCACAATACACGTTTGCAAGTCCGGCTTCAGGGCGCTGCCATCTTGCTTGGCTGGGGTGCGCTTGGGCGAGTTATAATCCGATTACGAAGCCTTGCTAAGGCACCGTAATCGGATTATGGCCGCGCCCAAGAGCGCACCGAGCGCACCCCACTGAGGAAGGTGGCGGCGCCCTGAGCGATTGATCGCGGGACGCGGGCGAACACGACAAGGGGGCGTGAGAGAAACTCGAGTTGCAGAACGACTCAATCTCTGACGTCACTGCACTGGCGCGGGTCGCGCGGGAACTTCAAATTCGGCTTTTGGAAATTGTTTTTTTTTTTTTTTTTACTTCACAAATACTGAGTTTACAAGTTACGAATTTTGAGGGTAATGTCGAGGCCTCGTTTCGCACGTGCATTAAAAAAAAAGTGTGGTTTCGACCTGACAGTTGACAGGCATATGTTCACGTATTTTAACAACAAGCTCCTGAACCGGCGATTTTCTATAAAAACCGGTTGAAAAAAAAAAAAAAAAAAAACAACACCGGTGATAGAACATTTGACCCCTGACAGAGAAGATTGCTGCACTGTTCCATACTGTATAAAAAAATAATATTATTGGCTATTCGTTAAGTGTTAATCGATAGTTATGTAAGAAAATACAAAACTTTCAGCCTTTCCACTCTGGTGAAGAAGGAAGAGCAGCGGAGCTGTAGCTTCTGTTCTCGGCGGCGGCTTTCCAGGCGAGCGATCTGCTCTTCTTTCGCAAGGGAATCTGAAGTAGGGGTGTTGCGAACTTTTGTCGAACCAGATTTTTAGGTCGAACTTTCGGGGTTCGACTGGGTCGAACCGGTTCGACGAACCTTCGAACTTTTCACCAAATTCGACCGGTTCGACTTTGTGGACAGTGTGGCCAGACTTTGATACAAGCATGTCTAGGTTTGGAAAATTTTTTTTTATGAAAAGGGTTATTTTATTTTATAAACAGTTGCAATTAAAATGAACTAATTCTAATCACTGAAGAAGTTAATAACTTAATTTTTTCTACTGTATATAACCAATCAGCGCAGCCCTTAATTCATCCCTTAGCCATCACCATCCAATCCGAAGCCAACCGGCCAGCCTGTCGCGCATGCGCACACGAGTCGAACCTCAATACAAGGTTCGTCGATTTTTCCACCAAAAGTTCGAAAAAGTCGAACCTGGTCGAACTCGAACCTCAGCCGGTTCGCGACACCCCTAATCCGAAGCGCTCGACGCAGTGGAACTTTAGGCAATAGCAGCCTCGTGGCGGTTGCGGAACAATTCGCGCTGCTGCGCACATCGCCGCTCGTTCCGTTCCCGCTCTTCTTCCTCCGAAGAAATGTTGCCGCCATCTATGAGCGACGGCAGCAACCAGTTGTCTGGTCGCCGAGGCTGGAAAGGTTGTCGCGATTTATGAGCAACGGCGGCAAGCAGACAACCGGCAAACACAACACTCTGGACAGCTACCGCCATCTACGAGCGACGGCGACAACCAGAGTGTTGTGTCGACATTTGTTTGGTACGGACACGATCCTGGGGAAACTAGCCCTTAACAGCTCCGCTGTAATATAGCTTATTGTACAGTAGTTTATCTAATTGCGAAATTTCTTACAATTTCGAACATTTTTAGAAAAGTGAAGAGCAGCTCACGGCTTTTACTTTTACTTTTACTTTGAATCTTAGTGACAGACACATTTTAGTGACTATCAAGGTGCTCAAATGAGATCTCAGTATGGCACAGAGCGTCTAGACCCAATATTTCTGAAGGCTGACTAGACATCTGCCAATGATAAAGCACTTACTTCAGCTAACCTAGGTCTGCAGTAGTTGAGAAAAGTACCGCAGGAGTTCCAACTATAGAATGCCGTAAACGTTTTGCGAACCTGAGTTTCGAAGATCAACCTAGAGGGTTCTAAAGGTTCGCTAAGTTACAAAATGTCGAACTTACTGCATAAAAAAAAAATGACTACTTTCGATTTTTTGAATTTTTGGCGCCGAGAAATTAGATTGTTTTCGAACTTCCGATTTTTCGCACTATGAGATTCGACATTTTCGAATGTATTACGCTAAAAAAAATGAGACGATTTTCGAACTTTCGACCCTGCTGAGTTCGGAAGATCACCCCCTTAGGTTGAAGGCAACAAATATAAATAACACAAGATGTCAATGTGTGAAGTGGAGTTCAAATTTCACTTGGCAACTCGCTTGTAAAAGGGTGGCCTCGGCCAAATACCTCGCACCTTTTTCTTTCGACTTCCACACAAAGCCTCTCCCGCGCACCGCTCCGCAGGTTGCCCCGGGGTAACCTGTGGGCCGACAGCGCCTCGATTAAAATTCAATCGAGGCGCTTCGCTGGGAGCGTCCTTCATACCATTAGTTGTTTTTGAACGCAAGTCCCCCGATTTTCTCGCGTCAATGAAAGGCGCGCGTGGAACGCGACGCCGATGCGCTACAGCAAACGCTGAAACGGCGCTTACTTCCTTATCATTAGTAAACGGCTGCATTCTAGAGCGGTCAATATCTCTATTCGTCGACGAAAATTTTCAGGCAGCGGCAATATGGTTAGTTCGATAACAACCGGTCGCAACCTTATCAGAGGACGGGTGGTCCCCTAATTTAGTCTGGTTGCATTCTCCTCAACCTTCTGTCGTGTCGGGTGCTGTGCCTGCGTTCAGTGCCTTCTTCATTCCACTGGTCATCCCGCCAAAAATAAACGCCCGGAGTAACTAAATATTTAGTTGTTTATGCCAGCATTGCATCTAGGCGACGTTGGATCGGATTGCTACTACTTTGCAAATAAGTAAGAAGTATGTTCGCCTGACCGCCTCCTGGCTTTTCGATGAGCCGTTCAAACGGTTGAACGCTTGCTTCATAAGTTACGACAAATAACGTGGAGAAAGGCAGTACAGTCAGTATACAACAGCACTGAGAAGGGAGGAGTATATTTGCGGTATAAAAGAGATGAGCTATGTTTTCAGTAAAATTCGTAGCACATTTCGCGATCTTTTTATAGAAGAGTTCATAGAACCTTAGTTTGAAACTGTGGAATTTGATCACCTTTCGTGAGATTCAAAGACCTCGAACTTAAAATCGCAACTCCCAAATTTTTCGAACTTGCACCTCAAAAAATCGGAATGTTCGAACTTTTCTAACTTAAATCAGAAATAAATTTGAAATGTTCTAATTTTTCGAACGAATGTCAAAATATTCAAAATTTTAGAACTCGCGAACTTTCAGAAACCTTGGCATGTTCGTATTATTCGAATTCGAGCCTTAGCGGGGTTCTAAAATTGCAACCATTTCGAATTTGAACCTTGGCGAAGTCCGAATATTTCGAAACCTTCCAACCCGAACTTTGGGAGGTTCGTGGCATCCCTAGATCAAACTACTACCCAAAAACAGCAGAACTCCAGTCAGGCCTTTATTTTCTGCAAGGCTTTCTTGGTTTTATAGAAGTGGCATAGGAGCGAATAACACAAGCAAACAACCAGGGTGTAAATGTTGGAAAACATATTTATGCCGGGACAGAACGAGCGGGTTGGTAAGGATAATTAAACTTGAGGAAGAAAACGAGAAGGGAAGTTTGTGTAAAAGCGCAGGCGAGCTGGTGAAGAACTTCCATCGTAAACCGGATTAAGAAATGTATAACAGAAAAGTGCCACGACTTGACGTTCACGGAGGAAAGTGCCCTTCAGGGCAAGATTCAGTACCTAGACCTCCTATTACACACAGAAAAGGGCTTGTGCTGGAGGTATGGTAAGGAGTCGGCAAAACCCTTGTTGGCAGCTGACAGCTGTGACTCGAAGTTAGTTAAGAGGGGTGTGATTGCGTCAGTGGTAGATAACGCGTGTAAAAAGTCCTGTGTGCATCATGTTGGAGAGGCAATAGAGTTGCAAAAGTCGCGTCTTTTGGAAGCGGGCCATCACCTGGATGTAATTGCTAGCGTTATGCTTAAGGTGTTAGGAAAGTTCAGTTCGGCTCCTGTGGAGAAACCGGTTGTGAAGAATGTGGTCTGTGTGCCTTACTATCATGGAATATCTCATAATTTAAAGTCAGTGGCCAAGAGGTTCGGAGTAAATTTAGTTTTCAAGGCACAACATAAATTGGAATGTTTAACCCCCTTTTCGGGTGGTCGTCAGGGTTGCCTTAAAAACACCGAAGCCCTGATGTAACTTGTCAGGTAGGAGTGGTATATGACATTCCGTTGCGGTGTGGGTTGTCGTATGTAGGACAAACTGGTCGATGTTTGAATGAAAGGTTGCTAGAACATAAAAGGGCGGTAAAAGACGAGGCGCAGAATTCAGAAATTGCTAAACATGTTGTAGACTGCAATAACTGTCAGCCGGAGTAGGGGGATACCCAGGTTTTGCATAAAGAGAAAGAAAATGGTAGGAGAGTTGTGAAGGAGACCTTGTGCATTTTGGCGCGTGGCAATTGTGTAAGCACACCGTCCTTGGCTTTTGATAGCGAACTGAAGCGCTTTCTGTGTCCCTAAAAGAATTTTTTTTTCTTTTTTGAGAGGGGGGGGGGGGGGGGTTTGAACGTTAACACAGTGTCTGTTTGGTTTGCCTGTTATCGGATGTGGCTGGTTGTTTCTAAAAAATAACTTGTGTCTTCTAATTGATTTTTTTTTTTTTTGTGAGGGAGGCGTTTTTTCAACGTTAGCAGGGTTTGTGTTAGAGTTGCCTGTTATCATAGATTTGTAATGAGGTCGTCGGGGTCAGTTGGTGTATATATAAGAGCGGTGGTGTTCAAATAAACTAGAAGCTGTGTTTGAGACTTGTTGTTTTGTCCGTTTTTTTTTTATTTTCCGTGTCTCCGGTTTACGATGGAAGTTTGTGTGTTGTGTGTTGCGTTTTGTCTGTCCCTTCTCGTTTTCTTCCTCAAGTTTAAATATTTATGCCCCACCCTGAAACAGCACATCTGGGGCAACAGTGACATACCTTGGAAAAGAGCCAAGGTATGGATCACTTTGTATTGTCGTGTGGCCAATTCATATTTTTCCACCCTTAACCCTCTCACTGTAATGAAGTAAAGAAAAATTGCCCTCACAAATGACCTACTATACCTCTGCTGGCTTGAAATCATCCTTCACTCGATCACCATTGCATTTATGCAACGAGGCATTCTGGTCAAAGGCTTAAACGAAACAGACTGCACGATACATGTAGGAAACCAGTCTAGGACATTGCTGGTGCTGTAAGGCTCATTGCCTGTCACCTTCATATTAAAGGGGTACTGATCCGAGGAATTTAGTGTCCATAATAAGTGGCGCACGTTCTTTCCACGAGCCAGCAGCCGCCGGTGTGCGCGAGCACACGCAACAAAAATGACGTCAAAGACCTCCATTCGCGGTTAAGATGACAGTGAAATGTATGGGCTTCGGGCCAAAGGAGAATAAAGACAAGTTTTTCATCTACACAGTGGTGTCTGGTGTAAAAGGTAAGCGATTAACTGGTCTAACAAGCACGTAGCTTTCACTTGTAGAGATGAAAAGCCTATATTTATTCTCCTTTGGCCCGAAGCCCATGCATTTCACTGTCCTCTTAAGCGCGAATGGAGGTCTTTGACGTCATTTTCGTTGCGTGTGCTCGCGCACACCGGCGGCTGCTGGCTCGTGGAAAGAACGTGCGCCACTTATTATGGACACTAAATTCTTTGGTTCAGTATCCCTTTAACACCATTAGGTTTACAATGCTTATGTCTAGAAACATGCATGTTGAAGCAAGACAGGATATTAAATGCTCCACATTTCTGAGGTTAACATCACACAGGTGAACAAGAGTGGTCAGCTTGATAATTACTCCAAGCAAGAGATTTGGGACTGTATGCAATTCAAAGGCCATTAACCAGAGTGCTTACGCATGTGGCAAGTAAACCTGCTTTTCCAAAGGAAGGCTTTAGCACAGGGCTCACTTGTAGTGTATTTCACTTGCATGTGTCTGCACATGGTAACTAAGAGTATCACTCTGGGCAAAGGCATTGCTTGCACGTGGAAGGTTTTTCACCTGTGCGCATTTACATATAATTTACCAGACCGTTTCCTAGCAAAGGATTTAGCACATTGCTTGCAATTGTAAGGTTTTTCACCTGTGTGTTCGAATGTGGCACTTCAGAGCAGATTTTACAGTAAAGGCTTTAGGACAATGCTCACACTTGTAAGGTTTCTCACCTGTGTGTATTCGAATGTGGTTCTTCAGAGTTCCACTTGCAGCAAAAGCCGCGGAACAATGCTCGCATCTGTAAGGTTTCTCACCTGTGTGTGTTTGAATGTGGTACTTCAGGTTAGAACTTGTAGCAAAGGCTTTTGGGCAATGCTGGCACCTGTGTGGTTTTTCTCCTGTGTGTTTTTGAATATGGTAAGTCAGCTCTCCAGCACGAAAAAAGGTTTTGCGGCATAGCTCACACCTGTAAGGTCCTCCATATTTGTGCATTAAACTGTGGACGGTCAGACTCCGATTCACTGTAAAGGACTTTGGAACAATGCTTGCACTTGAAAGGTTTTTCATTCAAGTGTGTTCGAATGTGCTCAGTCAGACGGAACCTCCGAGTAAAGGCCTTGGGGCATTGCTTGCACTTGAAAGGTTTTTCACCTGAGTGTGTTCGAATGTGATAGGTTAGACTGCAATGTGCCTTGTAGGCTTTGGGACACTGCTGGCACTTGTAGGGTCTCTCTTCTGAAGGTTTAAGTTCAGAATTCAAGCAGTGATGCTTTCTGAGGGGAAAATTCAAACAGTTGACATGGCTATCAGCTCTGTGAATCTGAACGAGACTGTGCTGTCTGGACAGAAATCCAAATGGCAAAGGAAAATGCTGGCCCTTGGACAGTTCCTCGTCTCCATGGGCAACCAGGTGGCTCGTGATCCCACGCGGATGCGTGTCGATGTGGGTGCAAAAACAACATCTGAACAGGATTTCCTCAGTGGCTTTCAACAGGCAGGTGGTCTTCGCCAACGGTGTAGCTCGATCACCTAGAACAAGGACATGCGTATAAGCACATGAAAAACCCGACAGGTAGAAATTTTCCTAAAAATGAGCAGGCATTATTTCATACAATATTTGGCTTAAATTCAGTGGTTACATTCTCGATATACCCTTTAGATTCTATTTCTGAAAACACTAAAATGTCTTCCTTCTATTAACCGTTTCATTAATATAAACTGGTTGATACCAGTTTAAGTATTTTGGTATGAATGCTATTGGCAAATCGAGCGACCAAAAAAGGAGAAACCGTCGTGTATCTCCCCCATCCCTCGGAAGCGCAAAGCACGAGCACTGTGTGATTAGTCGTCGTCCGCTTGCACACACCTGCTTTGAACAGACGCTAGCAAATTATGAAAATAATGCGATTACACATGGCTAAATTGCGCACACAATGTCCGAAGGTTCAAGAAGCTTTCCGCTCGTCAGACTTCATTCAATGTAAGGTATACACTTCGCAAACCCAGAGAAAAAATTATCTCCCGCTCCCAACCCGGCACTCCGCAAGGCCGCTTCCCCTCAAGCAGTGTAGTCAAATTTGGCAAAATGGAAAATTGGGCTAGTTGGTACATTAAACGAGAGTACGCGTCTCAACGACGGGAACAAAGAACAAGACAACACTGAGCGCCACTTCCACCTAGATCGTTTATTGAAAAGTATGTTATTTGTACACATCATCAAACTCCTGGCGCAGGAGAGAGAACTCCTTATCAGATGGATGCAGTGATGGTGCATTTATGCAGTCTGTCCCGCCCCTCGCTCTTATGTTACACGTTATGAAAATTTCCGTCTTATAATTTACTTTTCAAATTTTGGTACATGTGATCCCTTCTCGGCAAATGAGGAGTTGGTAGAAAGAAAAGGAAGGGGAGATTGCGGATTTCGCCATTTAGTTCTTACTTCGTTTCAGATTAATTCCAGATGGCAACGCTACGAACTAACGGAACAAATCACGCCAAAAGTACAAGTTACTAGGCCTTTTCTGTTTATGATTGGTTCAGCGATGATAGAACACATTCAGAAACATGAAAAACACCGTGATGGTGCGCTTTTGATGCCGTCTGATCGGTCTCATGAGCTCGTAGCATCGGTTGTGTCTGGGCTTTAGGTGAAGCGAAGTGTAGTCCAAAACGGCGGCTGAAGGTCTGCTTCATCGTTCAGCATGCAAAAAATCCTGATTTCCTTTATTGCAGCGTGGAATCAACGTTCAACATGAAATCAGAGCGATTTTTTGGACTGTAAAAACATTCTTCTGTCCGTGCAAATGAGTGACACCGCACAAATATAATTACTGTGAACTATCTGTTTTCCTTCGCGAGGTTGATGCACGCATTTGTCCTAAGCTAGACTTAGTTTATTTTGGCGGTCCTAAATTTCATGAGGTGGAATTAAGGTATGAAAAATTCTCAAGCACCTCCATACCGTGTCAAATTACTGTAAACCAACTAAGTATCATTCCCTGGAGCGTCATAATGCAAATAAGCATTTGCATTGGCTTTGCCCAATGCGCTTGGAACGTCGTCCTCGGGTTCTTGTTTCTAGCAAACAAAGAACGGCCTGCGACCAGGCACGTAGCCAGGGGGAGGGGGGGGGGGGGCGGCATGCCCCCCCCCCCCCACAATCTTCCATTTCGCTGGGCCTCCTCTCCCCCCTCCCCCTCATACAGCATTTCGTCATAGGCGCCCCCCCCCCCCAAAAAAAAAAAAGAAAAAAAATCCTGGCTACGTGCCTGCCTGCGACGATAGGTTTGTAAACTTTTGTAGCCAAGCACAAGTGATTTCAGGGTGCAAAATACTTGTGACTGCCATCACCATGGCTGTGCGGGTGGTCACAAGAAGCAAAAAGAGTTTTTCAAGTCCACTTTCTTTGAAACAGTGGTGTTCCCTTTCACAACGATTTTACTCCACTACCTGTTGCACAGTTTAGAGCCAACCACCCCCGGCATCCCTATTCTATGGAGCAACAAGATTACAGGACCAAAAAGAACATTCATTTTTGCTAGCAACTGAAGGTAAGATTGTAGCAGTTTAGTCGCACCTTGACCCTCAGAGTGTCAAGGCAAAACACAATTGAACTACACTTTAGCAAAAAAAAACGCCCGTTACGGCGTGATATAGCACCGTTCAGGTAGGCGTGCATTCCGACTTATGGCCTATTATATTGCAAAGGTTTTGATATGAAACCTAGACAGAGTCACATGCGATCCAACGAATGTGTTTGTATGCTTTTAAAACGGTGCTGAATGAAACGGAGAGTCTGAACATTTTTATGCAATGTTGACATTTTGCATGATTTGTTAGCACCGCTGATTTCTAGAGTAGTAGATGATTTGGAAAAAGTGTGTCTTCGCACAATCCCTGGTACGCCTGGAATAACTTGCACGCCCATCATAAGATCATCGTGATATTTGAGAACGTGCGATGAAATCATCTGAATAGATAAATAATTTTAAGTGCTTAAAGTTTTGGATTTTCTTTTATTAATAAGTGGAAAATCTACTTTTCTAAAAATGGATTTTAATTTCTTTCTTGATGAGAAGACTTCTGTGGCAATATTTTATGATAAATCTGTTTTTCTAATTACCTCAAGGACGAAAAACATTTTATGTCATTAAGCTTATCCATGGCCTTGTTTATTCCTTATTTTATTGCGACACCACTGAGCCATGTTTACATAGCTGATTTTGATAAACAAGTATGTAAAGCTATGTTGCCTACAAGAATCAAGCAGCGAGAGCAGACGACAGTGGTGAAACAACCTCCACTCAGTTTCTTGATGTTGCCACTATGCGGCGTCGATTTTGCTGAAGTCACCAACACATTCTTTCCTTGGGTATGTTTATTTTGAATACCGAGGCGTAACTTGGTGTTCGTGCTGCTTATGGCCAGGTAAAAATGGGTGAAACTCTTCCCACCAACTTGCATTTGTTAGTATACTGATGGTGATAGGCGATATGCTTACACACTAGTTTGGCTAGAACAGCAGCTATCCTATTAGCCGCTAGAGTAAACAGTTAACAAAGGTTAGTCAATTTTGGCACAGAATTGCAGATTTCTGTGTTCCTCAAGCAACATAAGGGGTACGGAAACGAAATTTTAGGGTTCATTTTATTTCTTTTGTATATACCATGTCGCATCAGCACCTGAGCAACATCAGTCTCTCGTTTGTTAACGCAAGAAAATTTTAAAACGAATGAAACGATTTTCTAATTGCACCTGGTAGTTGGGGGGCCGAAACTTTGTTGGGGGATCGTGACGTGTAGCTCCACCCGCAGTGGCGCCACACGTGAGCGATCGAAAGCGTCGCTGTGATCGGCCTTCCATGATTGGCGGAATGCTGATTGTGACGTCAGCAAAGGATCTCCCATCGACGGAAATAAGAGTAATGTAAGAACTTCAAATTTGACGGTGTTGGTAGTGTTGGTTTCAAAGCGCAATGATTTCAAGTTTCCACAGTGCTAATTACAAACACCATCGAACTTGTTGTTCACAAGGTAATGACGTCACGAGAGGTAACCATAGGAGGGCGCCACCAAAACATCTCGCCACCAATAGATACCATAGCCGTGAACGCAATGATGCAATCGCGCTGTCACGGGTGGCGCGCGATTGTTTTGATACCACCGAGTTGTTTTTGTGTTTATTCATCACGTTTGCGTGCAGGATAACGTGCTATTGCGCGGCAGAAGGCTGCCGCAACAGCGTGCTGGACTTCAAGACGCTAACACACGGGTTTCCGAACGACGAAAAATTCCGAAGCGTGTGGATCCGCCTCGCCCGTCTGCCGTCTCTCAGGCGACGGTGAAAGCCGATCGTACGGTGACCATTTTCGCGATGGGAACTTTGAAAGGCGACCCACTGTCCTCAAGAGCCTGGGTCATCCTACCAAAAATGTTCGGTTGCTACCAGGGGTTGTGCCGACTATTTTTTTCCCAAGGAAAGAAAAGCAGAAGAGCACAGCGAACCGCACAAAAAGCGAACCAAACTAGTAAGTAAGCACGCTGCTTAATAAAACACCTAATAGCGCATACCTCTAAGTTGGTCAATCATTACTAAATGCAAGGCAATTCTTGGCGAACCCGGCCCCCTTCAGATTTTGCCGGGCGAACGGTCGGCCTGTCGGATGATTTGTACGGTTCTATAGAATGAATCGCCTGTCCGTCACCATGTGCGAGAGTGACTACTCGTCCTCGCTGACATCTTCCGGGTCCCCTTGGTAGTCGAAATCCTCGTCCTCTCGAGTTCATAGATCATGGCGGAACGCACCGCGGACTACAAGGACCGAAATCAGTACGGCACCACGGTCGTCTTGCAGCTGTCCTCCGCCACTCCGAAACGCAAAATTGTAACACGCAAAAGCCACCGCGTGGCGGCGCTCATAATCACGCTAGCCTTTGGCTTTGCTGGGGAGCCTGACGTCACGAGTGCGACGGAGTTCTCATGACGCATCGCACGCCTCGATGGCCGATTTTGAAGCACTCGCTAGAACCGGACGCTTGAAACGAAAAACATAGCCATCCGCTCAAAATACGAATGTGTGATTGTCATTTACGAATATCATAGGTCATATTTAACCCATTTTGGAAAGGTTTCCGTATATTTTGATTTTCGTTTCTGTACCCCTTTAATTCCTCAACTGTTTTGGGTCAGCCTAGCTCGTCAACGTGGAGCCATCGCCAAACTGTTCTGCTTTTCCCGGTCCATGCATGCAACCGTTTTGGACGAACCAGGCTCGCTGATGGTAGTTTGCAACTGTGCCAACAAATGACAGCACTGTTTTTCTTCCTCTTTTTTTTTTTTTTTTTGCTTTGATTTTGTTTGGTGCCGGAAGTTTGATCTTGAAAGCAACAAATGTAATTTTGAAGACAACAATTAGGCAGTTGAGGGTCAGAAATTCCCCAAAACTAAAAATTGTTAAAGGGGAACTCCGTCGATTTTTTTTAAAGTCTTCGATTTGGCTGAAAATTGGTTGGATGGATGGATGTTAATCGCTATACCCTTTGTAACGGGCGGTAGCTTGTGCCACCTAGCCGAATTCTAAAAAGACAAGCATATGATTCCTCCCGCTCTTCAAAGCCAATTTGGCTACTCTCGGGGTTCCAACTCACGCCGTCAATCTGCTGAAGACGAGAAGTGAAACGTCTAAACAAAGTTCAAAACTGAGTTTAGACATACGACTTTCGACACTAAGCTATTCATGTCTGGTATTACGGAGGTTTAAGGAACAGGTGTGGAGATCCTTTAATATACGATAGAGCCGTTGCCTGGTTTGTCAAATGGTTGGCGTGCAATATTCTCTCGCAGAAGAAGCGCTTTTCTGGCTACAAGAGTAGTTGTACGTACTGGCGTCTGCAAGAGTAACATTTCTAAAGAAAATCTAAAACAAAAGGCAATTGTTCCTTCCGGTAAAACGATCTTGTGGTGCACCGCGGTACCCACATTCCGAGCATTCTCCGTGGTGCTTGGGTAATTTGCCAATAAATGTAATGTGTGAATGTTCGACCTTTCTTCGCCAGCGTAACTGCCAGCTTCCGATAGACGAAGAACGGATTTGCTGGCGAATTCACGAAACTAGCGAGGCACGGCTTGAGTGTGCCGAGTTGCAAAAACTGTTTTCTCAAAATCCCAATTGTTTCCTTTGTTCTATACTTTCTCATAGTTCAGCACGTAGGCCAAGGTCATACTTTGTGCAACTTCATATATCACGAACGCCCCTGTTTTCTCGCTGCATCGTCGGCCGCGCGCCTCGCTGCCCGCCGGTGATGTCACGTTCGGATGGCGGGGAAAACACCGATAAAACCTGGGGAGAACGATGTTTCGGTTTCGGCAGTGAACAAAATATCACTTTTGTAATTAACTAGAGTGAATCTGGGGGAACGGGATAGCATTTCGGAATCAAAAAGCCATCCGCATTCAGATGATGCCTTAGGACTAGGTAGCTATAAAAATCGGTGGAGTCCCCCTTTAATTAAAGGCATGCTGAACCGAAATTTGGATTTCACAAAATAAGATAGCAGGAGTGCTCAACGGGGCGCCACAAATCCCCAAAACACCAATCATAAAGCGCTATCTCGGACGGATGGCCGTATTTTAGTAAAATAAGGTTGCGATTAAGCGAGAATCGCGACGTTGCGTTTCCTGCAGAATAGTTGAGGAGGAGGGGAAATGGTTTTGCTTCCTTCCCTCCTCACGTCCTAGCGGAGTGAAAGCGAGAATCGCGACGTTGCGTTTCCTGCAGAATAGTTGAGGAGGAGGGGAAATGGTTTTGCTTCCTTCCCTCCTCACGTCCTAGCGGAGTGAAAGCGAGAATCGCGACGTTGCGTTTCCTGCAGAATAGTTGAGGAGGAGGGGAAATGGTTTTGCTTCCTTCCCTCCTCACGTCCTAGCAGGAGTGAAAGCGAGAATCGCGACGTTGCGTTTCCTGCAGAATAGTTGAGGAGGAGGGGAAATGGTTTTGCTTCCTTCCCTCCTCACGTCCTAGCGGAGTGAAAGCGAGAATCGCGACGTTGCGTTTCCTGCAGAATAGTTGAGGAGGAGGGGAAATGGTTTTGCTTCCTTCCCTCCTCACGTCCTAGCGGAGTGAAAGCGAGAATCGCGACGTTGCGTTTCCTGCAGAATAGTTGAGGAGGAGGGGAAATGGTTTTGCTTCCTTCCCTCCTCACGTCCTAGCGGAGTGAAAGCGAGAATCGCGACGTTGCGTTTCCTGCAGAATAGTTGAGGAGGAGGGGAAATGGTTTTGCTTCCTTCCCTCCTCACGTCCTAGCGGAGTGAAAGCGAGAATCGCGACGTTGCGTTTCCTGCAGAATAGTTGAGGAGGAGGGGAAATGGTTTTGCTTCCTTCCCTCCTCACGTCCTAGCGGAGTGAAAGCGAGAATCGCGACGTTGCGTTTCCTGCAGAATAGTTGAGGAGGAGGGGAAATGGTTTTGCTTCCTTCCCTCCTCACGTCCTAGCGGAGTGAATGCGAGAATCGCGACGTTGCGTTTCCTGCAGAATAGTTGAGGAGGAGGGGAAATGGTTTTGCTTCCTTCCCTCCTCACGTCCTAGCAGAGTGAAAGCGAGAATCGCGACGTTGCGTTTCCTGCAGAATAGTTGAGGAGGAGGGGAAATGGTTTTGCTTCCTTCCCTCCTCACGTCCTAGCGGAGTGAAAGCGAGAATCGCGACGTTGCGTTTCCTGCAGAATAGTTGAGGAGGAGGGGAAATGGTTTTGCTTCCTTCCCTCCTCACGTCCTAGCGGAGTGAAAGCGAGAATCGCGACGTTGCGTTTCCTGCAGAATAGTTGAGGAGGAGGGGAAATGGTTTTGCTTCCTTCCCTCCTCACGTCCTAGCAGGAGTGAAAGCGAGAATCGCGACGTTGCGTTTCCTGCAGAATAGTTGAGGAGGAGGGGAAATGGTTTTGCTTCCTTCCCTCCTCACGTCCTAGCGGAGTGAAAGCGAGAATCGCGACGTTGCGTTTCCTGCAGAATAGTTGAGGAGGAGGGGAAATGGTTTTGCTTCCTTCCCTCCTCACGTCCTAGCGGAGTGAAAGCGAGAATCGCGACGTTGCGTTTCCTGCAGAATAGTTGAGGAGGAGGGGAAATGGTTTTGCTTCCTTCCCTCCTCACGTCCTAGCGGAGTGAAAGCGAGAATCGCGACGTTGCGTTTCCTGCAGAATAGTTGAGGAGGAGGGGAAATGGTTTTGCTTCCTTCCCTCCTCACGTCCTAGCAGAGTGAAAGCGAGAATCGCGACGTTGCGTTTCCTGCAGAATAGTTGAGGAGGAGGTTAAATGGTTTTGCTTCCTTCCCTCCTCACGTCCTAGCAGAGTGAAAGCGAGAATCGCGACGTTGCGTTTCCTGCAGAATAGTTGAGGCGGAGGGGAAATGGTTTTGCTTCCTTCCCTCCTCACGTCCTAGCAGAGTGAAAGCGAGAATCGCGACGTTGCGTTTCCTGCAGAATAGTTGAGGAGGAGGGGAAATGGTTTTGCTTCCTTCCCTCCTCACGTCCTAGCGGAGTGAAAGCGAGAATCGCGACGTTGCGTTTCCTGCAGAATAGTTGAGGAGGAGGGGAAATGGTTTTGCTTCCTTCCCTCCTCACGTCCTAGCGGAGTGAAAGCGAGAATCGCGACGTTGCGTTTCCTGCAGAATAGTTGAGGAGGAGGGGAAATGGTTTTGCTTCCTTCCCTCCTCACGTCCTAGCGGAGTGAAAGCGAGAATCGCGACGTCACGGGCCTTTTTGGCCTTGTTCAAGCGCGCTCTTCTTTCACAAAAATACAACCCTCCGTTGGAGATATCGCTTTATGAGTGATGCTTTGGGGTTTGTAGCGCCCCGCCTAGCGCTTCCGCGTTGTTTTCTGAAATCAAAATTTCGGTTCACATATGACATAATTTTAGTAGGCAATATACATCGCTCAAATCAGAAGCACACTGTTTTCTAGCAAAACCATAATGACGAATCTTCAGGGGTGGTATTCTAAGGTAAACATAAACAAGCAATGGCAGAACTTCCGGATGTTTGGAATACTTCCGGTTGACCAGCTTCTTGTGTATGTTTCAATGAGCAAGAATCAGCAGCTTAAAAGGGTCCTGCAAGGACGTTTTTGCTGATTTTCAATTCGCACCGAACCTGAGCGCACTGAACACAGTAACTTAATGAAACTTATCGAATTTCACTTTTATTTTCAAAGTTATAGGCAAATCAAAATTACAAAAACAAGCAAAAAATAACCTCCTTCATGACGTCCTTGGTTGCTTGAGTGGCCGTGAACTAGAGGAGGGGTAGTGAGCTCAGCGAACGCTCACGGCTGCCGCACTCCGTGTCAACCGCTCAAGAGGGCGCCCCGCCACTAAAGCATGTTCTGGCTAGGCTGTATGAAGCGGGCCTAAAAGATTAATGAGCACACTTTTTGTTATCAACAATTTTGAATTTTCGGCACACGACTGCCCAGTGACGGCCCAGGCCGGCCCGGGCCGGCCCGGGCTGGCATGGCCCGAAAAATATTTTGTTCAAGCCCGAGCCGAGCCCGGGCCTGAGAAAATGCGTACTACCCGGCCCGAGCCCGTCCCGCAGGCAGGGCCGGGTTCGGGCTGGCTTGGGCCGGTGCAGTGCTCTATTATAAAGCATGGGGACTGTGGCACGCCCACGATCAGTTGTGGGTGCGCCTCCGTCAGTGGAGACGTGACACAGTACACTGCCTTGTCATAATTGCACCTACGATGACATTTGCGCAAAGTGTGTGAATGCAAAAATTTTACCCCGCGTAATGAACGCACCCCCCAAATATGTCAATTTTTCGGGAAAAAATGTGTTCATTATGCGAGTAAATACAATACTAAGCGATTGGAATAAAACTGAACGAATATTTATTTCTTACAGATGTAATGTTTCAAAAATAAACATAGTATGAAACATACCGTAGTTGCATCTGCCAAAACATTTTGTTTGCATAAACCTATGTGCAGGAAACTCTCCTATATTACTGAATGTGGCGTGCTTCAGTTGGCAATATTTTTCCCCATTGTTAAAAATTGGGGAAGAAGAATACCACTTGTCAACCAAGCACTTTGGAAAAATGTGTGCGTTTATGTTTATTTAAAGCAGAGCTTTTTTTATTCTGCCCTTCCCCTCTATGACTCGTTTTTTACTCTGAGGATTAATTTATGGTCACCCTATTTAAAGGTCAACCTTCACATGGCCTGCACGTGACGTCACTCCGCCCCTCTTTCTGGTGGCAAGATGCTCCTCGTTCACGCAGCAGAAGATACACTCTCACGCACCCTTCCTCATTATGTTTGACCAAGTGACATCACTGCAAGCTATGTGTAGAATCGTCTTGTGCTGTCTTGTGCCTCTCCTCCCCTACAGTAACGGGTCTCTGAGCTACTCCCCGCAGAAAGGAGGGGGGTCCTCCCTCTTTGTCAGCTGGAAAGGAAGTATTGAGGGAGGGTCTCTTCCTTTCTGTCTGTTCGTCGGCCTTTAAGGCAGTTTCCTTGCGCTTGTCATTTTGTTGCAGTTAAGAGAAGAGGCAGGCTTTTTGAAGGCACCACTTCTGGTTCTGAGAAACCTGTATTCATTATTCTGTCATTCTTCACTTTATTACCTTAAAGGGGCCCTGCAAGGACTTTTTTATTGGTTTTTAATTTGCACCGAACCTGAGTGCACTAAACGTAGTAACTTAATGAATCTCTTCTTTTCTCGAATTTCGCTTCATTTTAAAAGTTATAGGCAAATTAAAATTACAAAAACAAGAAAAAATAACCTCCTTCATGACGTCCTTGGTCGCGTGAGTGGCCGTGAACCAGAGGGTGGGTAGTGAGCTCAGCAAGCGCTCACGGCTGCCGCACTCCGTGTCGACGGCTCGAGAGGGCGCCAATAAAGCATGTTCTGTATAGGGTGTATGAAGCGGGCAGCCAGGGCGGCTCGCATTGCACTTGCTGCGCAATTAAGCACTAATTCGGCACGACACTTCATTGGCCACAAACGACAGCAAACACGGGGTAAAGATCAGTTCAGAACGGGAGCCACTTCGCGCTACCTTACCGTCAAAAGGCCAAACCGCAAGGCAAAGCTGCTCGCCGAAGGCCATGGGAACGCTCGGAACCGGTCGGATCCTTCAGTCCATACGACCGCAGCGCCGCCGCGTACATCCAGGACCTTTCTACGCTCGCCGCTCGTTGGTGCCCGATCCCACTACACCTTTCTAGTATGCGCCGCCTTTTCCACCGCTTGGTGGCGGGTATGTCGACGGGTCATTTCTTGTTTCCGTACTTTATAAACTGCATTTGTTTCTTTTCTGCTCTAAAATAGGGAACAAAAACTACTTTTATAAATAATTGAAACGGGTCGCACCACTTATATTTTGTATTTCGACTAAAAAGAAACTTTTAGGGGCTCTGACCAGTAGTAAGCCCAGGATCAAAGTACGTCACATATCGCGCGCTTTCGGCACCACGGGTCGCCCCCGTAGGTGGAGGAGGTTTCCGCTTCATCCGGTTAAAATATGAAGCACTGATATTTAGTTACTCTCTCCGTGCCTGCTGCCTTGCCCGAACCCCAAGAGACGTGGAAACCGCAAAAAAGGTAGACGCTTAAATATGATTAAGACAGGAATATTTTACGACTCCAGGTGAAACTGCGGGTGCAGCGTCGTGCTACCCGTTCGGACTCCGCTAGTCGCGGGAGTTCCTTCTTTCCATCAAAAAATAAAGAAAACATATCCGTCTTTTGCTCAGTTTATTTATGCACGCTTCACCTAGAAACGACGGAGCTATGCTGGGGGAGATTATCCCATTCCTTTCGGATAAAGCAGAAAAAAAGACGAAGACTACTGGAGCTTTGTGCACCTTTGTTCCGTATATGTTCCGCAAGTTTGGGATGGATGCGGGGAAACAGAAGTGATGTCGTAATGCTAGCACAGGTTTTGATTTCCCTGCACCCCAAAGCTCTACAGGACATATTTCTTTCTTGCAAGCATCATACTTCCAAGTCAAATAAAATAAAATTTTATTTGGTATTACACAAGTTACATAATGTAGAGAAAGACAAAAAGCCCCAAAATATGGTTTCACTCGGTCTATGCCCCGACAAATTCACATGACAATGTGAATTTGTATGAACGATATTTGTTTCATTCATACAAAAAAAAAACACAAAAAAACTACAAAACAAGACAGTCTTGGTTGTGTCATTCGAGTTATTCGGTAGTGTCATTCGAGCGCTGATTGAGGTAATCTGTTCTTCTATGGCACCAGGGTGCGTAAATAAACAATAAATTCAGTCACGTGCAACTGTTAACTAAAGCACAATCGCAAAGAAAAGGATATAGAAAATGCTGATGATAATTAAGTGTTTAATGACATAAAAATCAACATCATGCTGCGCCAAAAGAAACAATTAAAAAGGTCTATATAGTAAAATAAAGAAATTACTGTGCAGAATATCTATTAGCCCCGAAAGCGAACACAAGCGTCGCTGCGGTCGCCGCGCCCTGATTGGTTGAGATACACCATGACGTCAGGAGGAGGACTCCGCGACTCCGCTTTGCGATCTCGCATCCGGCTCGCTTCCCTGCCCCCGTTTCCTGGTTTGCGATCATGCTCACCTACCGTTTAGTGCCGCAATGCAAATCCCGAAAAGAAGCCGGTATCAACTTTCACCACCCGAAGATATCGAGGTTAAAGAGAGCATGGACAATCAAACTAAGGATGGGAAAGGCACCGTCAACGTCGGCCGTTGTGTGCAGCAACCACTTTGAGGAGCGGGACCTCGTTTACCCGGTCTAGAAGACGCTGGGTTAGGCCGATACCGACGTGCTTCCCTACATTTTCTAAGCGTGTTTGTCACTTTTACCTTTATAATTAGGTTACAAATCTCGAAAGCTATCGGCGGAGGCAAATGGCATTTAAATCAAAGGCCTTTGGGCGGTCGGCAAATTAGCTCGCGACCCCGACTCTCCGCGTGTCACTCTGCTTGCGCTGGTTTCCAGATGTTTTAAAGGCCATAAGTTTCAAAGTCTTTGAAATGCCCGCGGAACAGGGCTGTTTCACATAAATGTAGCTTCTTCGTGAAATATTGATATAGTTCCTACACGTATGCAGGCATGTTTTATTTTTAGAAAACGAACAATTGCTGGAAATTTCTATTGCATCAGGAAAAACGGCCGAATTGCCCCCATTGCCTGTATGAGATGCATTGAACTGCCCAAAATATGCACAGCAATAGTAGCGTAATTAAGAATGTTTATACTTTTCCCTGGCATTCTTTTTTTATTCCAGCATCGTGTATTCGGAAAACACACCGTTTAGTTTGAATTGTCATTTCAAGACAAAAGCTACACTGCTGCAGGTCCCCAAAAGCTTCATCTGCCTCCAAACTCCCTACAGCTGGACCTTCTGACAACAGAGGAAAACAGGAGGAACAGCAAGCATTCAAACGGCTTTCCAGTAAAAGATGCTGCACCAGAAGCAGAAAACTGAAACCTGTGAAGGGTGACAGTTTGCGTGAAAAAAGCTTCAGGTATTTTAGCTTCAGGACAATTTGATTTAGCTAAAATTTCACTTTTAGAGCCTCCAAAACATAAATTGTCGAGGAGGGACTATTAACGGGCTAGACACATTCAGTTAGTTTATTTGTAGATTATTTTATTGGTATTACAAACAAGTACACAGATACCACCTATAGAGTCCATTGAAATACTATCCAAACCCAGCAAACGCCAAATGCGAGCAATATAAACAGATATAAACAAATAACTGGTAATTAAACATGAGGAAGGACGGACAACGATGGAAGATGAGGAAGATACATAGAAAGGGGGAACGGACAATGATGGAAGTCATCGTTGTCCGTCCCCCCTTTCTATGTATCTTCCCCATGTTTAATTACTGTTACGAACACGCTCATTTTGTACTTAAATAACTGGTACATAAGCGGCGTAGACTTTCCAATTTCCCGGGGGGGGGGGGGGGGGGGGGGTGCTTTTCCGCGCAATTGTTTTTTCGCATTGGCAATTATCAGTAGTTTATTTTAGGGGGTACATTTTACAGCGTATGTATATCGCCATGTGCCCGTCGCTGTGTGCGTTATTTTGTTTACATGCCACTACTACAAGCTCGTTCCATGGCACGTAAACAGCGTGTCGGTAAGGATCATAGCCCAGGGTGCGGGGGCTCTGCCACCCCCCCCCCCCCCGGATGTCACCAGGGGGGGGGGGGGGGGGGCACGAGTCCCGATGCCCCCCCGTAGTCTACGCTTGTGCATACCAGTGTTCCTTCTCTCTTTACTTCGTCCCTGTACTTAGGCTTTCTCACTTGGGATTCTCTCTCCATGGCCCAGACTATAGGGTGTTTTCACTGACGTAATTGCGTCCACCATTTTGTTGTTTTGAGCTGTCTGGTGTGTGTCGAAGGTGAGCATTCCAAGGATTTACATGATACCTCATATGCGTAGAGCATACAACTTATAAGTCTTACCAGATTAACAGGTTGCGATGCAATCTTTCAAACTAGTAAATTTGTTTGCAAAAACAAACTAACAACAAAATGGTGGATTGACGTCATGTGAAAACGCCCTATATTTAAAGGAGCTGCGCAACAATTTCAGTGCTCTGCTTAAATAATTTGTGAGTTGGTGTCTCGATCTTTCTGAAGTAAAGAACAAGAAACCGCTTTTGCCTGCATGTCCTAGTTTTTATTTTAAAAATTGACAAAGATTGAGGTTTTCGGCACCTCGCAACTCTTTCACCATCTTCCGAGTCACGTGCGCTGTGACGTGAATGGGGGACGTGCGGGGTTCCGGTGAAGCTCTCTCTCTAGAGACATCAGCGAGCAGCGAGAACTCACCCGCTGTCGACCACGTGTTTGCGCAGCCAGCGAGATCAAGATGGCGAACGGAGGAAAGTCTCGTCCGGGTCCGGCTCTGTCCCCGTCCCCCTTCGGCTTCTGGGGGCTGTTCGCGGTAGCAGCAGATAGAGCTGACAGTTTTGTTGACCTCGGATAGATGGCGCCACTAAAACTCCGTATAATAAAAGTATTGTCGATAAAACCAGGTTTTTGACGCATTTATATTTATGTTGGAACGACAAGATTTATAGAAAAATTACCTTTTATTGAGCAGGTATTTGCACAACTTCCTATCTTATTACAAGTCCCCCATTGTCCTTTGTGACAAGATAAACAATGTCAAAAAAAGAAGATGCACGTTAAAATCGTTGCAGGGAACCTTTGCTTTTTCTGATATATGTCAATGACTTGCCAACTTGTATTCGGTCCACAATTAGGTTATATGCCGACGATTGCGTAATCTATCGGAAAATAGAAAGGCTAGATGACTGTGCACTTTTCCAGGGCGACTTGACATGTCTTGAAGCATGGTGTGAAAAATGGAACACACAGCATTCTTTTTAGAAACAAGGCTCAAGTCAAAATAGGTTGTTTACAATTAGAGACAGTATTTAAAAAAAAAAATTTAAAATGAAGCATACTGCAACACTTTAGTTGAGATAAAGCCCCTCTCCTTTCCCCTTTACATTCAATAGCTTATTTAGCCTGTAAATGTAATTCCTATAAAATCCCTGCAAAAAACAGCATATCCAATAAGACATCAATATCAATAAAAGTGTGTCTAAGTTCTTTGAACTTTGAAAACTCAAGATTCCCATATCACAAGCTGCAAAAACTACCATCAACAAATACTATGAAAACCTGCGGTTGCACATTAAAAAGTAGCACTGCACTTTAGCAGCGTTGGAACCAGAAATAAGTCAAAGTTCGGTGCCCTTTCAATCAACATCTCCAAGGGAACAACCTTGAATACCATACTTATTCAAATATTGACCCACATTTTCCCCCTTTCTCGACACAGATTTTTTAAATTAAAGTTCTGCCTACAGTCAAGACCAAAGAAGATCGACCTGCAATAGTATTGAGCATAATTTTCGAGCCAATTGCACCAACCAAGGCACTCCAAAGGAGAAAACAAAAAATTTCTGAAGGCTAACTAGACGTCTAACAATGATAATGGACTTCCTTCAGCTGACCAAGCTATGCAGCAGCTGAGAAAAAGTACCACACTAAGTTCAACTACAAGCCAAAACAGCAAAACAGAAGTCCAGTCACGCCTTTATTGTCTGTAAGGCTTTCTTGGTTTTTTTTTTTTTTGCAAGGGACATAAGAGTGGATAACAAACAACTGAGATGAAAATGTTTACAAACATGTATATGACCCACCCCGAAACAGCACATACCTCAACCCATCTCACTGCTGCTCATTTATTTATTATTTATACATACTGCTGGCTGCCAATTGGCAGCCAATGCAGGAGAGGGAATACAGAGCATATACATGAGAAAAGCTAGTTATACACAAGTAAAAAAAAGCACTTAGGACTGCACATTTGAAAAATGTCCGTCTCCCAGTCCGTCTTCATATTAACACCCTCAATTTTAATACCTTACCAGTGCAAGCACTGTGCCAAAGCTTTTGCTGCAAATGGCAATTTGAAACACGCTCAAACACATGCAGGTGAAAAACCATTAAAGTGCAAGCACTGCCTCAAAGCATTTGCTCGGAAGGGACACCTGACTGAGCACATTCAAACGCACCTGGCTGTAAAGCCTTTCAAGTGCAAGCATTGGCCCAAAATGTTTTCAATGAATCAGTCTTAAACTTCACACTCTAATGAACAGGGGTGAAATGCCTTACAAATGTGAGCTATGCCCCGAAACATTTTCAACTCCTTCAAAAGCTGACTTGACACATTGGAACGCACAAAGGTGAAAAACCGTCTAAGTGCAAGCAATGCCCCAGAGCCTTTGCTGCAAGTCATACTCTGACGTGCCACATTCGAACCCACAAAGGTGAAAAGCCTTACAAATGCCAAGTATTGTCCCAAATCCTTTTAAAAAATGCTAGCCTGAAGAACCACATCCGTTAACACCAAGGTGAAAACACCCAAAGTGGAAGTGTTGTCACAAAGAAGGTCAGTTTGATCATGCACAATCATATGCACATGAGTGAAATGCCATAGAGGTGCAAGCAGCTGTCTCAAAGCATTCACTTGGTTTGAAGTCTTGACCAATTGCTCATATTTGTATGGTTAATATCATACACACACATGCTAAAGAGTGGTGGGCTAGAAAACCACACCAACCAAAGGATTTTATATTGCTAGCAATTTTAAACGTGCCTTTGAATGTGGCTTGTAAGACAGCTTTTCTGAAGAAAGGCTTCGGCTGATGCTCATGCTTCTAAAATTTTTTTTCTTTTATGTCCTGTATATAGTCACCAAGAGTATTGTTCCAAGCAAAGGCTTTGGGGCATAGCTTGCACTTGTAATGGGTGTCCTTGTGAATTTGATTGCAATTGGTAAAGAGTTCATTTGGGGCACTGCTCGCACCTGTATGGCATTACACCCATGCACATTTGATTGTGCACAATCAAAGTGCTTTTTCAAGCAAAGGCTAGAGTCAATACTCATCTTTGGATTTTCCTTTGGTGTGTATGGATGTGGTTCTTCAGACTAGCAATTCTTGGGAAGGATTTGGGACAATACTTGCACCCATAAGGTTTTTCACTGGTGTGTTTGAATGTGGCTTTTCGGAGTAGCTCTAGCAAAGGCTTTAGAACAATGCTCACACCTGTAAGGTTTTTCACCTGTGTTCGAATCTGGTCCTTCAGACTATAACTTGCAGCAAAGGCTTTAGAACAATGCTTGCACTGGTAAGGTTTTTGACCTGTGTGTTCGTAAACATGCCTGGTTAGTACCTCAGGATTAAAAAAGCTTTCAAGGCATAGCTCACACTTGTGAGGTCTCTCATCCTTTTGCATTTGAACGTGAATAGTAAAATTGTTATTAAATAAAAATGCTTTGAGACAATGCTTGCACTGGTACGGTTTATTACCTCTGTGCATTCTAATGTGAATAGTAAAGAATTCATGCGTTCTAAAGTTTTGGGGGTGCAGCTTGCACTTGTAGGGTGTTTCAGTCAAGTAAATTAGAATATGTACAAGCTCAGTGAAGGTTTTGGGCAACAACTCGCACCTGCAGGGTTCTTGACTAATGTGTTCTAGCATGTGAATGGACATACTGCCAGAGTGAGGAAAGCTCTTGGGACATTGCTTACATTCGAAAGGCATTTCATCTGAGTGTGTTTGAATGCACTTATTCAGATTTCTTCCTATATTAAAGGCTTCGGTGCACTGCTGGCACTTGTAGGGTCTCGGTTCTGTACGTACGCAAACAGGAGTCAAACAGAGCTGCTTACTGGGCGACAAGTTCAGATGGCTGAGATGGTCAAATGATGTATCAGGTTTGTGGATCACAACAGGGCTGCACAATATGGACAGAGGTCCAAGCAGCGTAGGACAACACTGGCCCTTGAACTGTTCGTCTCCATGGGCAACCACATGACTTAAGATTCCACGTGGATCTGTGGTGATGTGGGTGCAAAAACAGCATCTGAAGAGGATGTCTTCAGTTCCCTTTAACAGGTGGCTGGTCTCCTCCAACAGTGCAGCCTGTTCACCTAAAAAAAGAAACTATGTGTTTATGACAAACGGCTTAGGTTCAGTGATTCATTTCCCAAATCCTTTTGAATTTGCTTCCCAAGCAGCACAGAGTTGGCCAGTCATCGGCCAATGGCTGGCAATGGTCCTTGGCCAAGTGGCCAGACAGTGGCCAGAGACTGGCCTTTCTCTGGCCATTGGCCAATGGCCACTGGCCATCAGCCATCGGCCAAGCATTGGCCAATGAATGGCCACTCTCTGGCTACTGGCCAAAAGACCATCGCCAGCCATTGGCCATTGCTTGGCCAAATCCGTGCTGCTTGGATGGTAACACCAATATACCTTACTTTAATTATTTATTTAGTATGAACTGGTCCATGCAAGCTGGTGTTTTTTTTTTTCCCCATAAATACTTTATATTCTTTCTTTGGCCAAAGGTACTATCTTGAATACCAGGGCAACACTAAGTAAGCATTTTGGTTCATGGCCAGGTTAAAATAGTTGAAGTGTTCCTACTGGCTCACATTAAAAAATAATTGTTTCTATAGACCTCGTCGGTGATGAGAACATACACTTGCACACTAGTTTTGCTCTTAGATCAGTTCTCAAATGAACCACAAAAAAACAAAGAATTTAAGAAAGGTTTGTCAATTTTGTGACTGAAGATTCTGTGTTGCTCAGGCAACATGGGTTTTAAAAATGGCATCACTCATTGCGTCGCCCAAGTCAAAAGCACATGTGATTATATGAGTACCAGTTCTCTACTAACATCAACAATTACTAACATCAACAATTCAATGCATAACAATAAAGTCAGATGAAGGCCAATAAAGACTCTAGTAAGGACAATAAGGACTGTGATACAGAGGAGCATGTGTCATCCTTAGCTTTGAAATGGACCACACTAAGGCACTCCTTTTATGGTATACCAGGTGTTTTAAAAAGGCTTTCAAATATGAAAAAAATGAAGTGCAAAGAAAAAATTACTCTTTCCAAGAACAAACTTGCCAGCCACTGGAAGACGTCAAAAATTGCAAAAAGCATGCTAATCATCTAAATAATTAACTCAAACTCCTTAATTACCTTTTTTTATAGGTGAAAATAAACATATGGTTTCAATGAAAACATGCTAAGCATCATCAAAAATCACTACATCAACTCATTTTAGAATGATACAGTGCAGGGGCAGCATTTTATGGCGTTCCAAAAAAATGCTCAATTTGGACGCATTTCTAGGTTTTGGGTTCTTATTGATTTTTTATCGGAGCACATCTTTGGGCTTGTGGTCCTGCTCTCCGGTGGCCAAGGCACGAAGCTATCGCCTTGCCTCCCTCGTAAGAAGTATGGCACATGTATGTTGCGCATCTAGGCCACAAGGGAGCAGGACCGTGAGTGCTAAGATGCACTCCGGTAAGATACCGAAACCTAGAAAAGCTTCTAAATTTTGTGTTTCTTTGGAACGCAGTAAAATGCCGCCCCTGCCATATATCAGTAAATTTTAGTTTTATTCAGCGAATTGGTACGCCTGTTTTTTCCGCAATTCTCGACGTCTGCCGTAGCTGACACTTTTTTCCGAAAAGTTAATTTTCTCAAACACATTATTTTAAGAAATTTTTTAAAGCCTCGCTGTAAAACCCGGTATACTGACCTACCAACCCCACATGGAATACCACCAAATACAAAAAAAATTGAGCCACACAAAAAAGTTGTTTTAAAGTATGCAATGCTTTTTAGCGCTGCAACCCCCCCCCCCCCCCCCCACCCCTCCCCCCATCCAAATATTTTGTCCCTCCGTCCGTGCAATTTCCGCAAAATTTAGCGGGGAAGGTGGAGTCACGCAATCATACACCTTGAGGAAACTGACAGCACGGGACCTATACAACAACATCAGTTTCCCCGCTCAATTCAGCGGGAAAATTCCTGTCTTGCTGGCCAAGACATCAATGCAGTCTTCCCGCTAAATTTGGTGGAAAATTGACGTCATGTGACCCATACACCAATTCACTTACCTGTTAAATTTAGCGGGAAAATTCGGGTCTTGTGACCTAGACACCAACCCAGTTTCCCCGCTAAATTCAGCGGGGCAAATCGACGTCACGTGACCTGTACAACAGTTCAGCTTCCCCGCTAAATTTGGTGGGAAAATATATACGTCATGTAACGCAGCGATACCCCATAATTAGGTTGTTTGTTTTCGGGTTTTTTATCTTTTTTAAATTTGGGGGGTGAAAATAGGGTGCTATTTTTCAAGCTGGTAATCGGCGAGAAATCAGGTTTTTTGTGGAAACATTCCGAAATTCGGGTTTTTTTGGGTTAAATTTACAAAGGTACTCAAGAATACATTTTATTCTTTTGAGCGTTTTACGAGCTCCTTAAAGGGCAACTCCACTTCATTTTTGGTTTTGAAAAAACAATGCAGTCCTCTTCAGTATCGCCTAGGAAGACCACACGTGAAATATTACGACGCAGTTCTGTCTAAATGTTTCTTAAACGGTCCGGCAAACTTTGCAACTCGCCAAGTTGCCGAAATCGGCTGACTTGAGCGGGCGAATTCAGGCGCAACCAACAGCGCTGTCAAGGCTACGGCATGGGCGGAGCCAACATTGAGCTAAACGTCATTATCATGGCCCCCTTTTGCTTGTTTTCACTTCTCCGGGCGAGCGTAGCGCATGACGTCAGCAACGTTGCCTCTCGGCGCTCAGCGGTGTCCACGTGATTGGTGTAACGCGCCTGCGCAGCGCGCTTCTTGGGAGTCGTCCGGCCGCCCGCCGTGGTCCCGCCGTTACCGCCGTCTTCCGCGTCACAACCGCCGTCGTCGTCTCACCGATTGTGATTATTGTCTCTCGGAGTTTCGTCCACACTACGGACACCACGTGCGCAGACTTATGCCGAAGTTGTGCAGACGTCGTTGAATGCCGTGGACACCAAAACGTGGTGAAGAGTGCGGTGCAGACGACACTCGCGCCTGCCACACGCCCGCCCCAATCCCGCCCGTCGTTGGGCCGAGGATGACGTGACATCTCGTACCACGTGATGGCCATGTACTTGGCGACCCGAGGCCAATGTTGCCGGGCGGAGCCGAAGTTTCGGTTTCGATTTTCGCTCGTGTTTAAAATTAGATTTAAAAATATATATCCCATTGTTCGCGAAGCAAACGACGTAGTGTCTTTTACTGGGGCTTTTTAATTCAAAATCACTCATTATCCCAAAATCTTCGGAATTGAGCGGAGTTGCCCTTTAAGGCTAACGCGTTAAAATTAAGGGTCTGTTTCAAGCTGGTAATCGGGGGGAACATCAGGGTTTTCCAGCTCCGATTGCCGTCGGTCGCTTCAAGGGAAGCACTGCCCACGGAGCGCTTCTCTCCCTCAGGTGTCACCAAAAACCCCGACCATTCGAGGGACAGTCGTCTTCGATCAGATATTTCGCTATGGAATAAACCTGTTCAGTTTTCCCGATCTGTTTACGCAACTGACTGGCTCGAACGTTGTTCGATAGAAAGGTTGGACGCCAGCAAGATGGCCATGCTACCCGAGAGACCGTGCTGGGCGTTGACACCTCAGCGGTCGAAGGGGGATTGATAGTGCATTTCACAAGCTGCGTGCAGCAGGGCCGAAGCTATGTGGCGTGCTGAGGCGCCTCCAGCTGCACAGCGGGGGGACGGAAATGTCCCTCCGAAGCCCCAATGCCTATTGTCGCTTTTCCTCAGCCGGCCTCCGTAGAATGTCACGGTGAGTTAGGCGCGCTTGTTGGGCGGTTGGCTGAGAGTCGTGTAGCGTCCACAGTGCTGCACGCAGCTTGCGAAATGAACTATAGGTCACTGTTGTCTCGAGGTAGGGCAGCTAGAGTGTGTGCACTGCAAACTCCGTGCGGCGCAAAAATAAATAGGTTGGTTATCCGGTTTTGGAATTCGGGGAGAAATCGTGTTTAACCCGATTCTCCTGAAACATGTTCGGGGTGTAAAAATCGGGTAAAATCGGGTTTTACCCGAAAACGAACAACCCTACCTATAATGCATTTCATGCATCAAAGGATCTTGAAGGAAACGGCTGCTACCAAGTTTTATTGCTCATAAGTTGTCTTGCTTGATAAAAGAGAAGACCCTGTCGTCACTGACTGAATGATAACTACAGGGAGTGTCCTTTGAACGTCCGGCCTCCGGCACGTGCTCTACGCCTGCCGCCAGGCCCACGAGACGCTGAATCTGGGTTAGTGAGTCCTTCTTGTTGTTGCTGCATCACCTTATTTCGTAAGTTGCTGTTTTTTCGCTTTTTGTTGCTCGCTTGGTGGCTTACCTTAAAGGGACCCTGCAATCATATTTAAGCGTCTACCTTTTTTGTGGTTTCCACGTTTTTTGGGGTTCGGGCAAGCCAGTGGGCATGGAGAGTAACTAAATATCAGTGCGCCATATTTTAGCCGGACGACGCGGAAACCTGAAGTCTTTGGTCCTGGGCTTACTACTCGTCAGAGCCGCTAAAAGCTTCTTTTTAGTCAAAATACAAAATATAAGTGGTGCGAACCGTTTCAATTATCTATAAAAGTAGTTTTTGTTCACTATTTTAGATCAGAAAAGAAACAAATGCAGTTTAGAGAGTACGGAAACAAGAAATGACCCGTCGACATACCCGCCACCAAGCGGTGGAAAAGGCGGCGCATAGTAGAAAGGTGTAGTGGGATCAGGCACCGACGAGCAGCGAGCGTAGAAAGGTCCGAGATGTATGCGGCGGCACTGCGGTCGTATGGACTGGAGGATCCGACCGGTTCCGAGCGTTCCGAATGCCTTCAGCGAGAAGGTTTGGCTTGCGGTTTGGCCGTTTGGCGGTATGGCAGCGCGAAATGGCTCCCGTTCTGAACTGATCTTTACCCCGTGTTTTCTGTCGTTTGTGGCCAATGAAGTGTCATGCCGAATTAGTGTTTAATCGCGCAGCAAGTGCAATGCGAGCCACCCTGGCTGCCCGCTTCATACACTATACAGAACATGCTTTAGTGGCGCCCTCTCGAGCCGTCGACACGGAGTGCGGCAGCCGTGAGCGCTTGCTGAGCTCACTACCCCCCTCTAGTTCACGGCCACTCGAGCGACCAAGGACGTCATGAAGGAGGTTATTTTTGCTTGTTTTTGTCATTTTAATTTGCCTATAACTTTTAAAATGAAGCGAAATTCGAGAAAAGAAGTTTCATTAAGTTACTACGTTTAGTGCACTCAGGTTCGGTGCAAATTAAAAACCAGTAAAAAAGTCCTTGCAGGGTCCCTTTAAGGTAATAAAGTGAAGAATGACAGAATAATGAATACAGGTTTCTTAGAACCAGAAATGGTGCCTTCGAAAAGCCTGCCTCTTCTCTTAACTGCAACAAAATGACAAGCGCAAGGAAACTGCCTTAAAGGCCGACGAACAGACAGAAAGGAAGAGACCCTCCCTCAATACTTCCTTTCCAGCTGACAAAGAGGGAGGACCCTCCTCCTTTCTGCGGGGAGTAGCTCAGAGACCCGCTCCTGTAGGGGAAGAGAGGATAGTGCGAGAGAATGGGGAAGGAAAGTGGGAACCGGTCTTCTACCCAGCACAAGACGATTCTACACACAGCTTGCAGTGATGTCACATGGTCAAACATAATGAGGAAGGGTGCGTGAGAGTGTAGCTTCTGCTGCGTGAACGAGGAGCTTCTCGCCACCAGAAAGAGGGGCAGACTGACGTCCCGTGCAGGCCATGTGAAGGTTGACCTTTAAATACGGTGACCGTAATCCTCAGAGTAAAAAACGAGTCATAGAGGGGAAGGGCAGAATAGAAAAGCTCTGCTCCAAATAAACATAAACACGCACATTTTTCCAAAGTGCTTGGTTGACAAGTGGTATTCTTCTTCCCCAAATTTTAACAATGGGGAAAAAATATTGCCAACTGAAGCACGTCACATTCAGTAATATAGGAGAGCTTCCGGCACACAGGTTTATGTAAACAAAATGTTTTGGCAGACGCAACTACAGTATGTTTCATAGTATGTTTATTTTTGTAACATTACATCTGTAAGAAATAAACATTCGTTTATTTTTCTTCCAGTTGCTTAGTATTGTATTTACTCGCATAATGAACACACTTTTTTTCCCTGAAAAATTGACACATATTTGGGGGGTGCGTTCATTACGCGGGGTAAAATTTTTCCATTTACACACTTTGTGCAAATGTCATCGTAGGTGCCATTATGACACGGCAGTGTACTGTGCCACGTCTCCACTGACAAAGGCGCACCCGCAACTGATCCTGGGCGCCCCACAGTCCCCATGCTCTATAATAGAGCACCGCACGGGCCCGGGCCAGCCCGAAAGGCCCGAGCCCGGCCCGGCCCGCGGGATGGGCTCGGGCCGGCTAACGCGCATTTTCTCGGGCCCGGGCTGGGCTCGGGCATGAACAAAATATTTTTCGGGCCATGCCGGCCCGGGCCGTCACTGGGCAGTCGTGTGCCGAAAATTCTAAATTGTTGATAACAAAAAGTGTGCTCATTAATCTTTTAGGTTCAATAAAAACACTACGGCGCCGTTCAAAAAGAAAAAAAAAAAAGTATGTCTTGCCTTTGCAAAGTTTTCACGTGGATAAAATGAAACGAATGAATCCCACCAGCATAACGGGAAAGCGTGGTCAAAAAGCGAGGGCACTCCAGTCGCAGGGTACACCATGAGCCTTTTTCCTCTGCCTTTCAAACTAAAAAAAGAAAAAAAATGTGAGCTTGACTTTTCAGGGGGCCTTACTATGCCACCAAAGATAAGCTAACTACCATAGATTATTTTATGCTTATACAGCCTTTTGAAAACGCACTAGCGTGATTCTGATTGTTTCTTTGCAACAACAAGTAGAGAGGAAAGTTTTCTGTGAAACGAATTGAACAACGAAAAGTTTAATATTTCTTCAAGAAACTGCATACAGTAAATAAAATATTGTCCTCTTTTCTTTTCTCAAAATCACTTTTAAAGAGCATCTTTCGCCCATATTCTCGAAAATGCATCGTCTAAGTCAGGACACTTATATTGTGTCAAAAAACTCTGTCCAAGTTTAAAAGAAATTTAAACCAAATATGCTCGCTTTATGCTTACAGTTTTTAGGTTAAAGCCTGCAAACTTTTTCAGGCTCATGTTTCTGTCTAAAAATTTAATAATAAAAATAAAAACAGGTTTATATTTAAAAACAATTTGTCGGGCTCGGGCCGGGCTCATGCTTCTGTCTAAAAGTTCTGCCGGGCCTGGGCAGCTCTTCCGGGCCGGGTTGGGCCGGGCCTAGAAATAAAATTTTCTATCGAGCTCAGGCCGGGCCCGGGCCGGGCCTCTATTGGGCTGGGTCGGGCCGGGCCTAGAAATTTCGGCCCGTGCAGTGCTCTACTCTATATATAGCTAACCATTTTCAGGGCACCTTCGGCGAGCCTTTTGCCGAAGGAAAAGCAACCTACGAAGCTCACTCAGCATGAAGAGCGACGCGACCGGTCTTAGGCCTAACATCTTTCACGATTGCACTGTCCGAAAACGGACCACAGACGACGACGTGATCATTGGCATCAATGCATCCAATGGGCAAAGCATGCCCGGGGTTGGGCTATTCCTCAACCCAAGCTTCGTTAGGTGTGTGCCGCTCAATTTCACGGTTGATCACTTCCACAACTACGCACTTCCAGCCATTACGAAAGTGGTGTGGCTTTGCTTGGCTGCTTGGTAGCTAGATGAGTTGGATGCAGTTCGAGACTCGCGGAGCCGAAAATTGGAAATCCTTTCATTATGCGAGGGGAAAAAAAAAGATTGAGGTACACCTAAGCATTCCTTTTGAGTTGTGAATGCAAAAGCATGCAAGCCGCTCATCCGCTCCCTTTTTCGTCTGCTGCGTACTTTTAGTCGCCGGTCGGCGCGTGTGCTCCCCTGGTGACCTTGGACGCTCCGCGCTGATGGACACGCAGCGCCATGGCGTGAGCGGTTGTGGAAGCTGACGAGCGCAGCGACCAATGGGAGCCCCGTCGACGCGCGCCGGCCAATGGAATCGAAGGAAACTATCTGCCGTTTTCGCGCTTCAGACTGGTGACGTCAGCTCGCTCCATGAGACAGTTAATGCTTTCGCATTAAAAAGTCAAAATCTTGATGCTCGTTGTGGGGGGTGCGTTCATTATGCGAGTGTGTTCATTATGCGAGTAAATACTGTACTGATTTCGCAACAACTATGCATGTTCCCACAAAAACGTGAAATGAGGCTTCGTTAGACCAAAAAGGGGACAACAGGAATGAGCTTCTAAAACGGGACTGTCTTGGTCCAAACGGGACGTCTGGTCATCTGTGGCGCCGCGAGGTGCCGAATGCGCGCGCATAACGGCGCTCCCTTTCACTATACGTCACATTCACTGGGTTTCGTGATTGGCGAGAGCCGTCCCAGAAATTTTGAAGCGGAATAAAGTATATCACACGTTAACCGTCATGATTTCTCTAAAAAGTCGTTTTTATAGAGCTAATAAAGTTGCAAATTAAAGTTCAAAAAGGGCGAAAACAACGCCTCGTCGCTCATGCGCGCCTCCCAGCGGCGGAGTACCTCCTCCTACTCGCCGAGGTGGCTCCGGTGGCGGCAATGGCGGAGTTGCGGGAGACGAGCCTTCCGCGGCTGTCGAAGCGGACTGGGGCAGAGACGCGTCGCGGCGCTTGCGTGGTGTGTCCTTGTACGGCGTGACGCCCAGCTCCGCACTCCTTTTTAAGAATTCGGCGCTCAAAATCCGATAAGCCCGGTAAATTGATCGATGATGGCAACCCGATTCCAAAGCTACGATGGTTGCAGCGAGGCCTAATGGCCGACGGGCTATCAACCAAACTCGCGTCCAATTGGCCAACCGCTTTGCTCCAATCGCTAAACTGTTTCATTTTACGTCATGAAGCGCAATGTTTTGCTTATTTAAAGTTGTTTTCTGAAATATTTAATTTGCTAATAACTCACAAAATATTGCAAATTTCTGTAATATTTTTTTCCCTCGGCGTTCCTGCTTTCATGGAGCTCCGTTTCAGCGCGAACTTCAAACCAGTCAAAAAATTGTTGGTGGGCCCCTTAAGCGATGCGAGAACAGGGGATATGTCAACATAATGCCCTCTCAGAACGCAGGAAAGCGAACAAGTAAGCCGATGCTGAGATCGTTACATTTTTTTCTGCCTACGTTATACCTTAAAAAACACAAGCAAAAAAAAAAGTGTTTTTTTTATGTGTTTTGCAAAACGAGTATAATATCTATACTCGTTTTCACCACAAGAACCGTAGTAAGAAAAGTATGGCTTCTCGCAGAGCATTACTAATTTTCCTCTTTATGCCGAGAATCGAGATGTATGTAGGTGCATTTTAGATTAGATATATATTACCTTATCAAGACGTACGCGTTTCAAATGCCACAAGCATCGCTTCTGCCTCCGACAACTAAATCTTGTAAGAACTACTTTGTGCGGCGTATGAACATTGAGCAAAATTTCCTTTTTGCTTGAGGTGAGAACGGGTATAATGATAAGGCACGTCACTGGAGATTCGGAATCCGAGAAGTTCGGAAACTTCCGAACTTCTCGGTGTAACTCCCGGCATCTAGAACACCAGTCAGGCTGCAAAAACAACACCCCTCCCACATCTCCTACCCTCACTATTTGCGACTCCAGCGACCTAAAGGGGGCATGCTGGTCAAACGAAATGGCGGACAAAAGGAGATCCGCACTGCAAAAGCAATTGTGTTGTGCAGTCTTTTTAGAAGGGAAGTTAGCCGGCCCTGGTGGGTGCCCGGTATATTCGCTGTAGACGAGAAATTTAGCTGGTGCATTACAATCGCCTGCCGGTACGACGCTCGTAGAAATCGAAGTGGACAAAGGAGGAGATGAAACATAAGATCGGGATTCTGCAGAAAAAAGATTTCGCTACATGCACTCCATGCTGCAGTGCACTAACACGACTGGCCACCGATCTCCCTTATATTAGCATTGTGGTTTCCAAAGTAATGCCCTCAAAGCATAAGCCGACATTCCTTCCATTCGGCTCAATTTTACAAAATTACACGCTCCTCTTGGAAATAGGACGCCAGTGTTTCTCGAGGACATGTTTTCCCTTTCGAGCGTGCCAAACTCGGCCCTCATTTCTTCGAGACCCCTTCGTTGAAGCTATTTGGACTCGCCTGTGTCTCTTTCAGCCCTTTCCCCACTTCTCTCTCGAAAACGGCATGAAAGACTCGGTGCCCTTGTTTCACCCTTTGCAAAGTTTAGCGAAATATGCCGTCATTGAACGCGCAACTATACAAACAAGAAGAAATGACAAGTGTCAAGTGACGGCAGCGTCGGTGCAATTCGATGGAAAAATATAAATGCCGCAAAAAGATTTGCTTTTCCAACCTGTGAACAGGAGCAGGCTGGCGAGTCTTGCGAACACCCTGCTGTTGTCGCTGCAGGAGAAATGGTCGCCGCTTGAGGGGTCCTTCTCAGTCTGTGATGATGGCGGCACTGACGGTTCTTGTTTAATGGAAGGCTGGTCTTGTGGCACAGGGTCTTGATGTGACACAGGATCTTGCTGTGGCACAGGGTCTTGATGTGGAACCGGAGATGATGCCGTGTCAGGAACAGGATCCTCTATGCATCTGTGAATAAAAATAGGGTGATGAGTTTTCCAAACCCTTCGTTGACACCGCTACCTTTCTTGGCGGCAGCGACAGCGATGCGATGGCTGATGATCCTCGCATCAAGGAATGCTAAGCCTTTCTTGATGCGATGGTCGCCAGTCAATTTGAAGAGTTTTCTGTTTGCCTCTCACGTGCTAGCCAAACGTTTTGCTGCCACGATCAAACAAAAAACTTCGAAGCCGTTCACAGACGCACTATGGATCCTCTTAGAAAGTGCACGCCATCTAGTAGCTGCTGCCGCGATTATTCGAGTATGCCATCGTTTGGGAACATACTGTGACTGCGTGTTGGACAAGAGGGCTGCGTCAGTGTCAAGCGAGAACTCCTGCTCAGCTCGTACCAAAAATGAGTACTGCGTCAGCATTTGGCGAGGACCTGAATTCAATCGCACACTTCGTGCCAATCTTGCTCAATGAGGTTTTGAGAAGGCATAAAAAAAAAGTGACGTAAACATGCAGGAAAGTTTTCAAGCCAGGCTACTTGGAAAAGAACACAAGCACAAGGACAACACGAACGGGCCCAAGACACGACACACAATCGCACATTTTTGTGCACGGGCACTATCTTTAAGCATTTGTTCAAAGTGAGCAGTTTACCCGGCATGCAGATGGTCGCGCCACATACACTAGGACGCCGACGTTCAAGTTACTCAAAAGGTTAATATTTAACGACGTCACTCGGATGCCAAGAGAAGGTCCAGAGCAGTCTGCGAGCAATACGAAGGTATGTGCGGAAAAGCAGAAGAACACGGGGGATGCATTGCGGGAATGCAGGGGGGAGAAACTTAAGAATGTGCTGGCGAGAGGGGAAATGTCTGGAGAAGCGTGGTCGGCCGAATGCAGCTCCCGTTCCCGGGATGGCCAAAGCATGGCGCACAGTGCTGGCTTCTCTTTCGTGCGTCCATCCAGAAAGCAGAAGTAAAGTTGTTTCTCTATTCACCAGGTGCCAGACGTCTGTGAGCGTATTCGTCGCTGCATTAGTCTACGCCCGCACTGAAGTGGACTTCGGCCACCGTAACAAGGTTTCTCTTGCATGCGAGGCAATCACAAAGCCTAGTTTCCGACTAGATTGCGTAACAGTGGCTTTAGTGTTTAATTAAGTTGTGAGGGTTTTGCTCCCTTTTCTCCCACCTTCCACACAGAAACAGCTCCCCGATGAAGCAGCTCGCTGGCTAGGTCAGGGGAGTGCGTATCGAAACTTGGAATACTCTTGGCCCCGTGCATGCGCTCATCGTAGGCAAACAGTTCATCGAAAGTTTGCATTTGCACGAATTGCGAGGTCTTTATTGTAACCTGACAATTCCAGAAGAACCACAGAAAACTCAGTCTGGATTTTTTGTTGACAACACGTGAGTTTCTCGATATCTTGAATGTTTATAACAAATTCTCTGAAGCACAGATGCCTAATTCAACCTGCAAATTCTCGCAAAAAGAGGTAGCTGGTTAGCGGGTCTGATGCAATCTGGACTTCATAAAGAGTTTTAGAGACCGTTCCGATACCTCCAACAACGGTGCCCAGTGATGAGGACCACAGAAAACTCAGTCTGGATTTCTTGTTGACAACACGTGAGTTGCTCGATATCTTGAACGTTTATAACAAATTCCCTGAAGCACAAATGCCTAATTCAACCTGCAAATTCTCGCAAAAAGAGGTAGCTGATTAGCGGGTCTGATGCAATCCGGACTTCATAAAGAGTTTTAGAGACCGTTCCGATACCTCCGACAACAGTGCCCAGTGATGATATGACGCATGAGCAAAGGCGTGGCCAGAGTATCAGGTACTGTTATCGGAGTCATCCGAATGATCTACTATACTCCGTCTCATTCTACGATGGACTAAAGCCCAATGCTACCGGCCGCCAGGTCCAATCATGAGCCCGTTAGAAACCACGTGGTATATTTGCTCCGTCGCACGTATCAGTGCGCCAAGATGCGTCATGCGGAGGCGAGTTTTTCGTCTGCTTGTCGAGCCCTCACGACGACTCCGTCTGCTTGCTACTACTGAAAAGTACGGAAGGGATTAAATAGCGTCTGGAAGCGATGTGGCAAAGAAAACCTGGGATTAGAACCAGTGGCCATGAAGAAATGAAGATAAGTCCGGTCGGGTGTTCGACACGGGAGTGTATGTATGGAACAAGTGTGGAAGAGAGATACGGGTTCGGGTACTGTTCTATGTACACAAAGATTGGATTGGATTATTATAGCTAAGGCGAAACGACTTTATGTCAATGTTGCTTGCGCGTCCTCCAACTTCCCCAAACAGTTGACATGTTTATGAAATATGGCATGAATGTTTATGAAATACCAGGTATCTTTACTTCACCAATATAAAATAGCGCGCTATCACATCAGAGAACCCTATGCGTGAGATTAGTGCTCTTCATACTCTGCCTACCGGAATTTTTCTTGCGCACTCTTTCGCAATGCGGATGCAAGCTTTTCTGAGGTAGTGCTCCGCCCGTCAGCCTTCGGGCCCTAGTCCATCGTAGGGTGAGACGGAGCATAAAACTCAAATACTCCGAGGAGCCAAACAATAACGTTAAAATGGATGTGTGCTTGCTTTTCTACAGGACTTATTTGTCATCGGATGTCGGAGTGCTTCGTGAAGGCATTTCCAAGTTTATGGTTCTCATTTTCATGAAGGCCTGAAGAATCAAGTTCCTAGAAATGCTTCGGAGTTATTCAGAAGATCTAGCCATTTGGCAGATCCCACATGTCTATACTTTTGCTTGAGGTTACAAATAAAACTGCAAATTGCTACAATCCGCCATGAAACTTGTTTGTTTCCTCTCAATTCAACATTCCATCGTAGACTCGGTTGTGCGTTTTTCAAAACTATCTGTTCGGCACGAGTATAAATGTTTTTATTTGGTGCTCGACAAGCTAATTCGAGAAATGACACACAAAAAAACCTCAATGACAAAAAAAAAAATTCAAGGAGAAGGGGAAAAAAAGGGAGGAGGGGGGCAGTTTTTAGAGCTGCCGCTGTCCAAGCCACCTCTCGTAAAGAGCGGACAGATGTTTGTCTGTTTCCATCCTTCAGTTCGCCTTTCTGCCGCAACGTGCCTCATGTCGCCGGTTTCGCCCTACTACGGCAGAGACAGAGCCATATATTGGGAGAGCCCGGCCAGTAGGCATGGCGACGAAGGCGCTGGAGAAGAAAAGTGAAAGGGGGGAAAGCGCCGAAGGAGCGAGAGAGGAAGGAGGGAGCAAAGAGGAAACGACCACCATTTTGACGCAACTCGCTCTTGGTGCAGAACACTGTTATGGCTACGTGTCGTCTGCTACGGGCCGATTTCGTTTTCGCCTGGGATCGATCTCACGTGAAATAGAAGAAATGAAGCAAAATTTGTATGTCGATCCCATGCATTCCACCGGGCGAATGAACGAAAATGGCGGCCCTCCCCGCACAGCTGGGAGCAGCCGGGAGTTCACGCGCATGCGCTCGCGCCCCTCACTCTGCGCTGCGGGCCGATTGGCTCACTTGGGTGGGGGCGTTACGGTGGCATGATCATAAACTGGCCAAACTCTCCCAATACATGGCTCTGGGTAGAAAGAGAGAAAGAGTTTGGTCAATGGGAGAAGCTGGAGGGAGTCGGGGTGGAGCGGCGAAAGCGGCGGCGCCGCCGGCGCTGTATATTCCCCCTGTGATGACCCTGCAAAGCAAAAACGTCTGAAACGACCTTG
Source organism: Ixodes persulcatus (assembly GCA_013358835.2). NCBI lineage: Eukaryota > Metazoa > Arthropoda > Arachnida > Ixodida > Ixodidae > Ixodes > Ixodes persulcatus. The sequence goes on along the minus strand of JABSTQ010009043.1, from coordinate 122,175 downwards.
AAGGAGGTGCATACTGTGACACAGGGATTTTTTGTTTCTGGATAAGGCTATAAGTACATGAATGGGTAATTGTAAGAGATTGGTGGAAATAGGGAGTTTCAAGGTGCTTAGTATGTTTATTGAGCCAGAAATGGTGACAATCACAAGAAAAGCTTCCTGAAACATGAGGTGAAACTGCAAACATGGGGTGCACATTTGGGATTAGGGTCAAAACTCCCACAGAACAGAGTCTGCGGTTTTTACCGTCCATTCCGTCGTGGCCGCTGCAATCGAAAGATTGAGTGCATTCTGAATGTCGCCGTGGAAACGACGTCACGTGCGATGACCTTTTAGTCACAAACAGTCGCAAATTTCAACTCTAGCGGGCTGAAATGAAGTAACTTTAGAGGAGCTGTGCAACAATTTCAGTGCTTTGCTTAAATAATTTGGGAGTTGGTGTCTCGACCGTTCTGAAGTAAAGAACAAAAACTGCTTTTGCCTGCATGTCCTAGTTTTTTATTTTAAAAATGGACAAAGATTGAGGTTTTTGGCACCTCTAAACTCCTTCACCATCTTCCTAGTCACGTGTGCTGTGACGTCAATGGGGGATGCGCAGGTTCTAGTGAAGCTCTCTCTCTAGAGCCATCAGTGAGCAGCAAAAGCTCACCCGCTCGCGACCACATGCGTGCGTTGTCCCCAGATCTAGGGACGGGCAGGTCTCTCCCTAGGCGCTTGCCTTGAGCAGCGCGATCAACATGAGGGAAGGAGGAAAGTCTCAACCGAGTCCAGCCATCCCCGTCCGGCTCTGCCCCCGTCCCCCTCTGGCTCTTGGCGGCTGTTTGCGGTAGCAGATAGAGCTGACGGTTTTGCTGACCTCGGATAGATGGCGCCACTAAAACTCCGTATAATAAATGTTTTGTCAATGATACCAGGTTTTTGATCCATTTATATTTATGTTGGAACGACAAGATTTATAGAAAAGTTACCTTTTATCGAGCAGGTATTTACACAACTTCCTATCTTTTTACAAGTCCCCCATTGACGCCATACTGCGTGGTTCTCATGGCCGCTGCTCACGACTGCAGGTCGGGAAATGTTGTAATTTTTGCATCGCAATAACGTGGTGGAATTGCAGCATTTCGAAGGAGGGAGATGTGTTTTCTGTCCTTTGTGACAAGATCAATAATGTCAAAAGTAGAAGATGCAAATTCTTTCAACGTTAAAATCATAGCACAGCTCCTTTAATACATCCTTGCCCAAAAATTGTGACTGGAGGATATAAGTTAAGCTCATTGCCTCCGCTAGGGGACATTAGTGGCTTATGGTTGGCAGAGCCATATATGGGGAGAGTTTGGCCAGTCTATGATCTCGCTGCCGTAATCCCCCCCTCCCGAGGGGGGGATTACAGCGTGAGCGCATGCGCGTGAATTCCCGGCTGCTCCCAGCTGAGCGGGGAGGGCCGCCATTTTTATTCATTCGCCCGGCGGAATTCATAGCAGAATGCATGGGATCGACATCAAAATGTCGGTTTTCTCTCTTTAATTCGGCAGGCTCTGGCAAGAAAATGATATAGTGTTATTTCTCCGTGGCTTCAAGAGCTAACGAGTAGTAAAGTTCCTCCATGTTTGAACGCAAACTTTCATTCAGGCGAAAAAGAAACCAGCCTGTAGCAGACGACGCATAGCCTCAACAGTGCTCGGCACGCCGACAGCGTTGCGTCAAAATGGCGGTCGTCTCCTCTTTGCTCCCTTCTTTCTCTCCCGCTCCTTCGGCGCTCTTCTCCCTTTCCTTCAATGTTCTCCTCTCCAGCGCCTTCGTCGCCACATCCACTGGCCAGACTCTCCCCATTTACGGCTCTGGTGGTTGGTCACAAGTGCTGTCAATCAACACCCTTCAGGTCACTGAAAAAATTTCCGTCAATGACGCGCCCTTATTTTCGCCCTATCTTACCAATTAATCATAAAACCCTACATATGCGGCTATGTACCACGGTTCTTCGGCTGGCGCCAAGGGTAGCGCTCCCATGGGATAAGACGCAGCTCGCGTGTCCCGGATTAGTTTGGTGAGTACTGTGCCTGAAACCACTGCCGGTACTCACGTACCCAGAGGGGATGTCCAGGGATGCCCTATGACATTCGGCCGTCACCACAGTGGAAGGAACGACGTCGGGCAGGTCCCGTCGTCTCCGCCACTTCGCGTCCGCCTCGTGCTCCCACGAACCGTCGGCCCGCCGTTGACGCTGTCTCTTCGTCTCTTCCTCGCGTACTTGGCGGTCTTGACGCTTTCGGCGCATACGCGCTGCCTCTCGCGCATGATAGTCTGGGTCCTGCGCCCTTCGCTGTTCTCGTGCCGCCGCGGCCCTGAGTCTACTATGCTCAGCGCGGCGCGCTTGCCATGCCCGCTCCTCGGACGGAGATCGAATCTTGCGAGGTCTGGCCATCTCTGGGGAGGGAGAACTGAGCGAGCGCTGTGTAAACGCGCCGGGAAATCTTCCAAACTTCTAATACCTCGAGTTGCGGCGGCTGCAGGTTACATCAACCGCAACAACCCCCAGGCAACGCAGGTCGCGCAGGCCGTCCCAACGAGTCCAAACCGTCGGTCGAAACGTTTCGGTTTTTGTTTGCACAACGGCACAACCGGCACAACCACAACAGCACAACAAACTTATCTGGGATGCGACCGGAAAGTTGCAGAATAGATAATAGAGATATAACAGAAGCATAAACAGAAGGCTAGCAGTAGCGCCAAAATGTAATCTGTGCCCGACTGGTATTACCCTAACTGATAACCTGGGAAAGTTAAAATAGAGGTGCAGGTTATATTTAAAAAAAAAAAAAAAAACTCAGCACATTTTTTGTAATAAAATATTGACGCCCCCGAGGCGTTGGCGAAGACGAAGCAGAAGCCACATGAACATAGCATGAGGTCCAACATGGCGCAGCCCGTTTGCCTAGTTGAGCGTGCAGCCACTTTTGAGCAGGTTGCAACCGTGCGACTGTAACCGTGCAACCGTCGTGCCCTTCTCCTGCGCGACCGCGGTAGGTACCGCTACAAATTTGCGTTCGGAGCTCGCGCGTTCCGCTTCTCTTGTTGGAAGAATGCTATTTGTTTGCATCCTCTCTCGTGCTTTCCGCGTCCCACTAGAGCGACAAACAGCGACACGCGGGATGCCTTTTTTTGCACGTCGCCAGGGCGCATTCACGTGACAACAGGGATCCACCTACTTTCTCTCTCCCTGCTTGTGGTTTCTTTTTTGTGCCCTTTCTGCTCGCCCGTTTGTTTTTGTTTCTTCTGTTTGTTTTTTAGAGTAAACTTTTGCAAAATGCAACCGCGTCGGAGTCGCGCGCGCAGTGTCGGATAACGACGAAAAAGTCGTGCAAGGTTAAAACAACAAAATTTGTTGTGAAATAAACCCCCCAAAAAACACACCCGAATTCAAAGAATAATAAGCCCTGGAAATGTCTAGACGAATCCGTTGTACAATTTGTAGAGATGTCAACGCCCGATATTCTAGATTGCATAAGCATAGCTTGGGCTACTAGTTTACCGCACGGTTAAAATATAAAAACAAAATATGTGAAAGTGCAAGTAGAAAAATTAATTTGAAGACTGCACTCATTCGCTTGCTGCATGTCGCCACTCGCCGAGATGCAATTCTTCGGTCACGTCTATTCTCCGAAAAATGGTTTTATGTGTAAAAACCGTGGGAAAAACCATATCTGCGTTAAACAAACATGCTCGTTAAACCCGCAACCACAAACAAAGATTTTAACTGCTTCGCCGGTAACTGGACGTTAGCGTGCACATCACACATTCATTTCAGTGCGCTGCCAAAATTCCAGCTTGTAGCCAAAAAAAAAAAAAATATGCGGAGAGAAATGTTTTGGAGTGAGGAGAACACGGTGAGAATAAAAACAGGAACTGAGAAGATTAAAGACCGACCTACGGAACCATTTTCCGCAAGGTAGGAAAATGCCCCTCGCGCCCCTCCTCTTCTCACCCTCTCCCAAAAGTCACGTGATGGCAGGGGCTTCTTTCGTGTAGGCTTATGCCCCTGCCATCACGTGACTTTTGGGAGAGGGTGAGAAGAGGAGGGGCGCGAGGGGCATTTTCCTACCTTGCGGAAAATGGTTCCGTAGGTCGGTCTTTAAGGAAGAAGGGGAAGGTGGTAACGTGATCCCTGTTGTCACGTGACTGTGCCCTGACCACGTGCAAAAAAAGGCATCTTGCAACACGCAACTATGAGCGACAAACGACACTTGAATTTGCTGTCCCACCTGGCAGACATGACGCACAGCACGGGGACAAGGAAACCAGTTTCCTAGTGGGACGGGAGTTGTTAACAAAACGCTTCAAAACACACAGGCAAACGAGTTGGGTGACGCGGTTTTTGTGCTCCGCTCTGTGGGCGGAAAACGCACCGACAAACGTGGAGAAAGTAGAGACAATTAATTTATTTCTTGATTAAAGCTCTGCCTTAGTCTTAATTTGTCATTGGCGACTTTCTGCAAACCGTCGTGACTATCGACACCAAACTTCTTCCGAACCGTACCTTGTTTTGAGTGCCACGGAATTTCACGCCAGTTTCGAGTATGTTTTTATATTCTTTATTCATGAAAAACTTGCAGCGCCTATACAAGCATTATTGCAGGGGGGCACAATGCATTAGAAAAAAAGATCCACAGTCTCGCGGCACACCATTTCCGCCGGTAATGAATACCATTCTGCGATGGTTTGTGCAAAAAAAGAGTGTTTCATAATGTTTGTCCTGGAGAAATACGGCTGAACCTTATAGCAATGGTCTGTACGAGCGGAACGGTAAGATGGTGAATGCAGGAACTTTGCAGCACAAATTCCTGTTTTGGTTACGATAAATCGAGTAAAACAATTTGAGGTGCAGCCTTTTACGACATTCATTTAAATGCACCCATCCCAGTTCTTTTTTCATTTCAGTTGTGCTACTGAAACGATCGTATTTACCCAGGACAAACCGAGCAGCAACAGATTGAATATGTTCTATAGCACTGATACGAACCTGGTAAGAGTGATCCCACACATGAGAGGCACACTCTAAAATCAGTCTGACATACGCTTTATATGCTGCCTCCTTAAGCTCTTGTTTAAGGTTGCGCCGTAAAAAACTTGGAGCCCTGCCTTCCCTGGAAACGACACTGTTCATTTGCGCTGTCCGTGTACCGTCTTCGGCAAATATAACACCTAAATATATTTATAAGATGGTTCCATTCTAATATTTTCATTGTTAATGGAGTACTGATGAGTCAATTTATTATGTTTTCTTGTGAAGCACACAAGAACACACTTGCTAGCGTTCAATGGCATCTTTTTGTTACTACACCATGATTTCAAGATCTCTAATAAGCTGTGAGCGCCCGCCCCCAATCCAAATGATTGGGGGCAGGCGCTTGTTGGGGGACATACAGCATCCCGACTTTCACAAATGACGAGTCTCTTGCCTGTTGGAACGTCGTGTCCTACTTCATGGTCAGCGGTCTTCCTTTGGTGAGTCCTCGAATGTCAGCGTATCCATCCTGATGCAGGGACGTAGACCTCGGCACCTTGAAGCACCACCTTGTGCACCAGGTTTTCGCGAGCAATACCAACGACAGTAAATTTTCTTTTGCAACACGACCGACCGCTAGCGAGCAAACCACAAGCACTACGAGCTACTGTCGAGTGACGGGAACAAGTAGGAAGCCCGGGTGGCCGCGAAGGCCTTCGCCCAAGGCCGAGCAGCCGAACAAACTGCAGGACAAATGGACGGAAGGTTGGGAAGGGAGGCACCTAGGGTACAAGCGGGCAGGAAGGACAAGTTTGTCACCGAGAGATGTTCCTCAGTGGAACAGCTCGCGGCACTTCAAGTCGGACGACAAAGAAGAACTTGTCCGTCGTCGATTGTTTATCGGCACTTGTCGGCAGTTGCCAGGTGTGTTTGTCGCTACAGTGGGACAGGATCAGTGACACAGAACTTTGCGGTGTCGCCGGGCAAAAATCTGTGTTTGTTGCTCTAGTGGGACGAGGCTAGTTGCGCGTAATTTCTCGCTGCCAGTGGATGAAGTCCTTTATTCTCACGGAGCTGTCGGCGTCTTCGAGAAATCAAAACAAGTGCGGCATTTTCACGGTCATGGCACATTTATTCAATCATTTGCAGGAAGAAACATAGTCATTTATACACTCTAAAATTTTTTTAAATAATATTTATTTGTTTAGGAGGGCGGCTGCACCGCAGGAAGGCAACAACTCCACCTCGGAGGCCCGCAAGACACCTTTTTTGCACGTTGCTAGGGCGCAGTCACGTGACAACAGGGAATCACACGACCGCCTATGTGCCCCCGCCTTCCCGGCCCAAAGTTACGGTTTTTATCTTGATCGTGTTGGTCCTCTTCTCCGGTGCTTCTCTCTCCCTAGCTTGGGGTTTATTTTTTGTGGCCTTACTGCTTATCCGTCTGTTTTTGCATTTTTGTTTGTTTTAGAGGGGAGGGTGGAGGGTTTTTCGCAAAACGAAACGACGTTGCTGGAGTCGCGTGCCCAATGTCGGATGACGACGAAGAAGCCGTGCTCCGGAAGTATGTGAAAAATCTCGACAAGGTTGGGGAATCGTGGACGGGATACTTGGAGAGGGAAGATGCACTTGAGCCCATGGAGCGCGAGCTCTTAACCATAGGCGTCTCCTTCAAGACTGTGTCCTCCAGGCTCCCCAAACAAGAAAGCTTGGAGGGAAATCCAGGTAAGCCTTCCTTTATAAATTTACTTTTACCTTTCAGAACTTTATACCCGCTGACGTGTCAGCAGTATCCATGATCCGTTATCTTCGGGTGGATAATGTGCTTCGATAAAATGAAGATGGTTTTGTTCATGTTTGAATGCGAAAGCATTAACTGTCTCATGGAGCGAGCTGACTGAAGCGCAAAAACGGCTCCTAGTTTCCGTCGCGATCCCAACTAGGAGCGATTTGCCTTCGGTTCCATTGGCTGGCTCGCGTCGACGGGGCTCCCATTGGACGCTGCACCATGGCCTCCGAGATCCCGAAGCGTGCGCGAGCTAGTACACAGCAGACGACAGAGGGAGCGGACGAGCAGACGTCAAAGGGAGCGGACGAGCGGTTTGCATGCTTTCGCATTCACAACTCGTAAGAAATGCATGACGACGAGCTTTTTCTGTTACCCTGCCACAGATCGAAGTCTGCAATGTCATTATAGTATTTGATTTGTTTGCTCTATCGCATGGCGGCCTCGCCGCGAGCACTATCGGGTAAGTATTTTTATAAATTAGATGAGTCCACCATACGTGTGACCCTTAGATGACCAGAAATCCTGACCTATGTACCAGTAGGTAGTGTCGTGGGAAAAAGTGTGCGGTCTTCAAAAGGTTATTTTCTAGACCGTCGTGTAATCCAACTGTAATCAATGGTATATTAAGGTGGGGTGGGAGTCTGAAAGTGAACCGAATAAAGTGGGCTCTAAGATGTTCATAACTAAAGTAAGGCTCGTAACCTTTATTATAATTGTTATCAATAAATGGTAGAAACATAAAAAAATAAAAATAACATCAAATATACAGTTGAACCTCGATTTAATGAAGTCACCGGGGCCCGCTAATTATTTCGTTAAATCGGGAAGTTCGTAAAATCGAGAAAGTAATTTTGCGGACATAGGCTGCGCGGGGAATCCGAATTTTTTCGTTAAATCGGAAAATTCGTAAAATCGGGTTTCGTTAAATCGAGATTTAAATGTAGTCTAACATCTTTTAAGTTTATTTATTTGTGTTTTTTTTTTTTACATTTGTACCGTTTTACAAGAAACTGCTCGTTGTAGAGTTCTCAAATGTGGTAGGCAAAGATCTCCATATTTCTACATGTCTAGTACTAAAATTGAAAAAAAAAAAAATGTAAAACAATTTATAAGATATAATTCTTTTATTCTGTCAAATAGAATCAGAATCTTCTAACACTATATTTATCTAAAAAAATAAGGTAAACCATTGACACTAGTTCCATTGAAGCTCAAGGTATAAACAAAAGCGTGCAAACATTCTGATAGAAGTTGACTGCATTCGCTAATGAAAAAGGTACATATGCAAAAAATACAGAACGATATAAATGGTTTCGAAGCAATATGGCGTTCAAAACAGCTATCATCATCATTAAAATCACAATGTCCGATGGGCCACCATCCGTCCACAGTCAGGCTAGGCAATGGCGTCGGCGCGAAAACAATGCTCGGCCGCCTTCAAAAGATAAGTTGTTTTGGTTGTGGAAGACATCGGCAACAGTGCTGCCGGACGACAATTCGCCGTAAATGAAGGGAGCATCCACGGATGGAGACGACAAAAGCAAGCTCTGTTCGCGTGCAACGGAACAAGGAGAAGCTTTAGAAACCCAAAGAATGGCGTGTTCGCCGACTTTAGTCGAGGCAAGTTTCAGCGACTTTGTGAAAGGGCAACGTGAAACGGCACCTCGCGACCTCGCCGTAAACATCGAGCTGCTGCAAGAGAAGGCGAGAGAACTTTGGCGGAGCCGACATTGGGCTGCTAGCTTTATGCGCCGCGCCAGGTTTTTACTGCGTCGGCGCACGCTCGTCGCTCGCTCTTTCAAAAAGTGCGGGAGCTCAAATGCGCTCGAAGGCACTGAAGACGACTGCCTTTGAGAAGAGGCGTCGGAGAAGGAGTCTGATGGATGTGATGACAGTGATTAAGGTTCAATTACGACGCAAATAAACGTTTTTCTTAAGACTTCTTGGGTCGTATTTTTCGTGGAAAATTTTCGCAGTCTTTAAATTGTTTCGTATTATACGCGGATAAAACTTTTTTTTCTTTTTCGCTGTCCTCAAATCATGCCTCGTATTATACGCGGGTTCGTATTATATGCGGGTTTTTACGGTACTTTACTTTTTTATGTATCTACCATTTATCAATAGCAATTATATTAAATTGCACAGGCCTAACTTTAGTTACAATAATTTTAGAGCACATTTTATTAGTTTCATGTTCAAACTTCGCCGCACCTTAATTTGTGATGTTTCGTGGGAAATAGGCTGAGTGAACGCACGTGGCAATCATGCGTTCACTGATGATTGCCGCATGTTAGTATCCTATTATGACATAGAGGCTTTGTAGCGGAGTTGGGCAGTATTGCAATACAAATGTACCGCGATAGTATTTTAGAAATACTTTTAGCATTTATATTTCTGTATCGCGATACAATTTTACAATCAGTATTTGTATTTCAGTATCGGAACACATTTTCGGTGTATTCCTTGTATCGCGATACAATACCGGGCCAATGTATCTCGTTACAATGTTCGATAAATTAGTGACCCCCATGTGAGACCTCAAGAGACTGTTTCCTTTCTTTTTTCGTGCTTCAGAGGGGTAGAAGGTACAGTAAATGGGACCTTGAGACTTTGTCATCATACAGACCAAGGTTTGTTTCGAACATTATGACCCCGAGATTGGAGACTCCCTTCCCTATTTTCCAGAGATAACACGTCTTCCTGGGTGCTTCAGTTGGGCAACTATTGTTGTCGGACCAAAACGTTGAAGGCGCTGTGTGAACGAGCTTTACAAGTGTACATTCACTAGAGCGAGCGTAAAGTTTCTGTCTTCAGATCATCAAATAAACGAGCATTATTTCATTAATGAAAAAACGGTTAAAGTGCAGGCGAGCTGGTGTAAGTTATACATGATGATTGAAACCTGAGACTGTGGTTTGAAAAACCACAGTCTCAGGTTTCGTTGTATATTAAGGTGGGGTGGGCGTCTGAAAGTGAACCGAATAAAGTGGGACCTAAGATGGGGTTCATAGACCGCGTTCTAAATGTCCTTTTCATTAAGCTCCTTTATAAAACTGGCCAATCAGCTCGCGATGTGGAGTGCGCACATGCTCTACGGCGTGCGCTACGGCGTGCGCTGGTTCGCCGATTTTATAAAGAAGCTTAGTGAAAAGGATCTTTAAAACGCCGTCTGACAGGGGTATAAGGCTCGTAACCTTTATTATAATTGTTATCAATAAATGGTAAAAACATAAAAAATAAAAATAAGATCAAATATACAGTTGAACCTCGATTTAACAAAGTCGCCGGGGCCCGCTAATTATTTCAATAAATCGGGAAGTTCGTAAAATCGAGAAAGTCATTTTGCGGACATAGGCTGCGCGTTGTCTGTCCCTTTTTCTTCCTACTTCACGAGTTTCCGTTTTTCAAACCACAGTCTCAGGTTTCAATCATCATGTATTATTTCATTCCAAGGTGACATCTCAAAATGACTGCTGAAAAGGCACCGACACGGGACCAGAGGGTGCTGTCCTTTCGGTGATATTTGGATATAATTAAAATGCATTTAGATGATCATACGATATTGCTTTGAATGCATTCAACATATCTAAAGGAGAACTGCACTTCATTCTGGATGGAAAGTATTTTCAATCTATTGAGGACTCCCATATTTCTCACAGCTTCACATTAAAAGGAAAATTGGAATTTTATGCAAAACTAGTTTCAGGCTCGATATTTATTGTCTTCCCTGGAGGACTTCTTTTTCACCATAGAAGTACAAACCCTGTCAACGAAATCTACATTTTACTACCTTCAAGCAAAATCTTCATATATATAAAAAACAAAAACAATTTGCATGGTTTAAAATTTTTTTATTGTGAAGGCGGTCTTCGTTTGTTTTAATATAAACCCGTGTCCGTTGACACTTGTGGAATGCTTAATCTTTTTTACTATATAACTCGTTGCCCAAATCGGCAGCGGCTGACAGGCGGGCTCTTTAAAACGTTACTTCTCATGAAATGTAGTCGAGTGTAGCAGCAAAGTCGTATGCTTACTTTTGTTTGGTATTGCTTCCATATAAAAAAGAAATAGAATATATAGCAAAAGGTTGTTTCATTTTTGTTTTATATATAAAAAATCACATTGCAAAAAGATTTTTTTTAAAGAAAAATGTATTTGAGTGTTACTGCCCTGGCAAAATTAAAATTCCTGTATTTGTATTTCCAAATACTTTTCCGTTTTTCATATGTATTTCTGATAGGTATCGGACACTTCAGTACGGAAGTATTTCATGTGTCAGTATTTTAGCTGTCTTTGTCATGTACCCAAGTATTTGTATTTCCAAATACATTTTAGAGTATCACTGCCCAACCCTGCTTTGTATGCCATCTTTTTTAAACAATTATTGACTAGCGTTTCCATACAATGTGCTAGACGGTACAAATGTTGTTCTAAAAAGAAGTACACTATTGTGAGCTTCGACACTAACACCAATAAGCTTTCTCCTGTCTTTTTTAATCATTGCAGGTCGACTTCTTTTCTCCTTGGACAAAGGTGCTGTGCCAATCCGCCTGGATGTGCCAGTTCAGGGTTATCTCGAAGGTACAGAAGGAGTGTCTCTTTGGCAAAGACCGGCACAAGACTCAAGAAGAAAGAGCAGCTTCAATGGTCAGTATCGTTACTGAAATGGTTTTAATAATTATTATAGCAGCAGATTCACCTCTTCATTTTACACAAATGTTGTGATCAGAATTCCAGTGTTGTTCCTTATGAGGAGATAGTAATATAATCATGTGTTGTTTAATCACGCAGCTAAATAAAACATAAATATATATTTTAAAAGATTTCATCCTCAGACGTTAGACCACAAATTTCGATAGACCCTTTGCTAAATACCCCAAGCACCCGGGCCCGCACTCGAGGAATCATGGGAACGGTGGTCCTTCAGCTCCCTAGTGATCGGTAATTTTGACCAGTTCCACGGTGTGGGAATAAAAGGAGGGAGGATTACGCACCTTTTACGTCCGGGGACCGGTGCTCAAAGGGGAAATCCGATGCCCGTCCCACCGCGCCGCCTACGGCTACCAGCGAGGGCGGTCGCCGCGCCGGGTTCGGCCAACGCCATGCCAACAACGATGTCCCGATATCCAACAGCGTTTATTGAGTACCAGGGGTTCCCAACAAGACACTGCGGTGAAGCGAGCCGTGGACACAGTGTGCCCGCAGCGCCCGCCGACCTGAGAGCCAAAGGGGCAATCGCGAGCGGAGTCATCGCCGGTCGGACGAGCTCACGCCGCTACCCGTCGTCGCAGGAGTTTGGGGCCAGGGCTCTCGGCAGACGGCTGTCCACAGGTAGTGGGGACGCCGACTGTCAGAGCCAGGGGAATCACTAGCGTGGAGTCATCGCCGGTCGGACGAGCTCGCGCCGCGACTCGACCCGTTGCCCGGAGTCCAATCCAGGACTCGCTGACCACACGGCCGTCCACACGGAGGGCAGGCCCGACTCTCCCTCGCGCAGTCTCGCTGTTACCCTGAAATCGGGGAGACGCGCGGAGGAGTGCGAGAGAGTAAGCCAGCATGGTGGCATGCTCTCTCCGACACGATACGGAACGAGCCGGCTCGAAGCCAGACAACTCCGGCCGGCACGTCCGCAGCTTGCGCCTTCTCGGGGGAGGGGAACCAGTGGCTCCCACAATCCCCCCCTCCTTAAAACATTTGGCACCCCTTTCACAAAAAGGAGCGCCGGCTCTCAAACCCCCAAAATACAAGACCTGCACGCTGACAACACGGGTGCCAGTCGCGCTCACAAATACGAGATCTTGAGTCGGGGGCCCCGGTAGCCCCCGCAGCCGCCACCGTAAATGTTCAACGTACCGGAGTTCACGACGCACTCGTGGGGCGATGCACTCCGGTGCCGTCGAATTAAGCCAAAAAAAGTTCCTCGATGTCGGACGAACGAAAAGGGTCGACACGAAGTTCTTTCAAAATACCAAGCGCCACTCACATGCAGACGTGGATGTTCGGTGGTGTTGCTCGGCTCACTCTGCACGTCGTCGACTCGTCGTGGTCGGACCTCCGTTGAACCGGACACTGTGACGCGTGCAGGTGACATGGGTGCAGGCAGTCATGGGCACGTTACCAGTAAAAAGTAACAGTGTTACAGTTACAGTTACCTAGCGGGAAAAAGTAACTCTGTTACAGTTACAGTTACCGGCTTCAAAAAGTAACGTGTTACAGTTACAGTTACTGGAAAAACAGTAACGGCGTTACTTTCTCGTTACAGTACAAAAATTGGACACAATAAATCACAAACCAAAAAAATATTATTTTATTTGTTACACTATATTGAGAAAAAAATGTAAACTGAGAGATTAAAAAAAAAAGTAAATCCGAAGGGTGTTTCTTTTTTGCGTCATTCGCCGTTTCAACATTTCGATGTGCATAATTTATTTGCAAATAATTGTTATAACTTAGAATCAACTGTTTTTCAAACCTGTCATCGGCCCGCGTCAGTGAACATTTTCACGTATTTTTCACTCCGAAACGAATGAGGACACAGATGGTCACATAATTACCTTATAGGGATATACTCGGAAGCAGGCCTAAACATAGCAGGTCAAGCAGCTTCGAAAGAATATAGGGGGAACGGAGACAAAGTGAGGCATTCTGGTGCTCTACGAGTGTACGATGACCTACCGCGAGTCTGTGTCCGAAATGCCAACCGTGGAAGACCAGCCCGCATACTCGCACCAAAAACAGCTGTTTTTCTCATTTAAGACACATGTTTTCCGGGAAATAACTTCAGTTGGAGCACTGCATAGGTTCCACACCAAAGTGGCCTTTCGTTGGGGTGTTTCTTGAGGCTATCAAGGAAAAAGGCAATTACACTTGAACCTGCCTTCGTGTTTACTCAAGCGGCTCCGAAGAGAATGAATAAATTAAACAAGCACCGGCTTTCTGCGCTATATGGGGACGGCTTTCTTGAAAACTAATAGAGAAAAGGAAGCGACGACCGACTGTGTGTAAAAACGACAGCACGGACATATTCGACAAAGGGGAAGGGAGACAGGGGTGGGGGGGGGGGGGGGGGGGGGGTGCAGACACAGCTCAGAACTGGAATACTCGGAGACATCGCACGACCACCGACACCCGCAGATGGTCTCCACAAGAGAAGAGTAAGCCAAAGCAACTAGGCGGTGTTGGCCAAAGTCGGTGAAACAGACATTGTTTGCCGCCCCTACCACCACGGGCGCCGCTCCCTTTATCTCCCGGTTTTGTGCTGACTCGTCCCTCGCCCATTCTCGGTCGTGGGCTAAACCAGGCAATTTTTTGTTGGTTTAATGCGTAACCACGCCTTTTTTTTTGTCAGCGAGGAGTTTTCAGAAAAATGCTTCGAGATGGCGATTTCACCATGTCCTCGGCAGTGGGTTCTAATTTATATAGTAAAAAAAAAGTAACTGTAACGGCCTAAGCAGTTACAGTTACCCATTAAAAAGTAACAGTGTTCAGTTAAAAATTACCAGTATTAAAGAGTAACGCGTTACAGGTAAAAGTTACCGAAAAAAGTAACTAGTTACCGGTAACGCGTTACTAGTAACTGGTTACTGTCCAAGACTGGGTGCAGGTGACCGGTGGCGAGGGAAACGCCGGCCACCGAAGTCGAAGTTGCACCTCGGAGCCGGCATCAGGTGACGTTCGTGACCAAGCCCACATCAGGAAGCCTGGATCAGCTGGGCGCCTCGGTGAGGTCCGACGACAGAAGGACGACAGCGACCATCTTACCTCGGCCGGAAGTCAGCCTCCCCGTCTGTTGCTCCTGGCCGCGGTCGGGTGCGCAAACTCTCGGCAGCGTCAGCGATGACGCACATCCGGCAGGTCCCGCCCAGTCGCTCGGGGTGTCCCCCGCCGTCGCACGTAGAGGGGGATGGCAGGGAAAAGGGGGACACGAGCATCTTCCTGAGTGACGGAAAGAAGAGCCCACGCAGCACCCCGCAAACATCTCTTCGCCCTCTCCAGACCCGCAGTATGGCAAGGTCGAAGGGAGAGATCATTGTTCTCGGTCGACATACTGCCACCGAGGGGAAGCAATGGTCCCGGAGAACAGGTTTTGGCCGGGTCCTCATTGTATCTGGACTCGCTGCCTGCGTACATTAACCGGCCTACCGCAGGGTGGAAGGCTCAAGCTGGAAGGATGGCCACGCGGTGCTACTAACAGAATTAGAGGGCACCCTGCGTACGCAAACTGAAGTCGCCGGGAACTGAGCCGGCGACTCTCCGCTGCCAGCGGTGGCTGCACTAGGAGCCGGGCCAGGGACTGCGAAAACAACTAACTCCGTAGAGTCTTCGAGCTGCACGCATCCTTAGCGAAGCGCACGGAAGGGGATAGCTAAAAAGCCGCCCCGTCTCTAGTGCGTTGTGCCACTCTTATAACGCAAAGGCGTTACTCTCGGAAATCAGCAGAAGCTCAAAGGTGTCAGAAAAACAAATCTATCCCGAAGAAAACCCTCGCGCCAACCACAATACAAGTGGCGTACAGCGCGCGCGCCCACAGTATGAAAACTGCTTCTGGACGCCGGCGGATGCGTGGCCTACGGCTCCCGGAGCCCGTCGGTAGCATTACGAGCTACTTGGCGACGTTAATGGCAGACGCACCACCCGACTCTCCCGGAGAGTCCGACAACTCAGTGTCAAAGAAACGCGCATATTTACAAACCCAGATTGTCCCGCTGACCCGCAAGAAGCTCTTTGCTGCTAACAACATTCGTCGCGAGGCCCACAGGTGTCAACGCAACGCGATTTCCGTGGCACGGAGGCTCTGAGGACGCCGCCAGAGGCGACAACCCTCTAACTGGGTGGGGGTTGGCAGCGGAGTTGGCAACGGTCAGGCAGTGGGGGACTGTTGCTAGTGACGCCCATCACCAGATGCGACAGATACGATAAAGCGTCTCCTGCGGCAAGACACGAGAAGAGAATGAACAAATCGTGACTCACTCAGGTTTCCGGGCTGGCTCTTGGACCTGGTTCCCAAATCCGGGCACCGATGGGATTCGCATCATGGCGGCTCACAAAGGGAGCCGGCCTCCCCAAGGGAGGCTCTGCCATCTTGGCATGGCGCGGCAGAGCTGTGCCACGACAACGATAGGTGCCGTGGCCCCACGTTGGGCGCCATTTTGTGGTAATAAAAGGACGGAGGATTACGTACCTTTTACGTCCGAACACCGGTGCTCAAAGGGGAATCCAATGCCCGTCCCACCGCGCGGCCGACGGCTACCGGCGAGGGCGGTCGCCGCGCCGGGTTCTGCCAACGCCATGCCAACAACGATGATCCCGTTATCCAACAGCGTTTATTGAGTACCAGGGGTTCCCAACAAGACACTGCGGTGAAGCGAGCCGTGAACACAGTGTGCGCGCAGCGCCCGCCGACCTGAGAGCCAAAGGGGCAATCGCGAGCGGAGTCATCGCCGGTCGGACGAGCTCACTCCGCTACCCATCGTCGCAGGAGTTCGGGGCCAGGGCTCTCGGCAGACGGCCGTCCACAGGTAGTGGGGACGCCGACTGTCAGTGCCAGGGGAATCACTAGCGTGGAGTCATCGCCGGTCGGACGAGCTCGCGCCGCGACTCGACCCGTTGCCCGGAGTCCAATCCAGGACTCGCCGACCACACGGCCGTCCACATGGAGGGCAGGCCCAACTCTCCCTCGCGCGGTCTCGCTGTTCCCCTGAAATCGGGGAGACGCGCGGAGGAGTGCGAGAGAGTAAGCCAGCATGGTGGCATGCTCTCTCCGACACGATACGGAACGAGCCGGCTCGAAGCCAGACAACTCCGGCCGGCACGTCCGCGGCTTGCGCCTTCTCGGGGGAGGGGAACCAGTGGCTCCCACAACGGTTACATCGTTTTTAGTGTAATCCGCAGTCACCCTGAACAAGCGTCGTATAGAGTCCAAGGACCTGTCATATCACTTAAAATTTCTCGTCAATGTCAATGTTTTTGATACTGTGCATGCAATCCACTTTTTAGCCTGGCTGAGCTGCAGCAATCTCTTGCAATACAGTTGAACCTCGATTTAACGAAGCCACTGGGACCCGCTAATTATTTCGTTAAATCGGAAACTTCGCAAAATCTAGGAAGTGAGATTTCGCGGGAATCCGAATTTGTTCGTTAAATCGGAAAATTTGTAAAATCGGGTTTCGTAAAATCAAGGTTCAAATGTATTATCATTCTTGTACAGCTTCAAAGACTGATATTAAGTTAGAAACATTCAAATGCTGTAAACAGCCCCACTGACGCCAAGCTAATCCTGGTTTTGGTTGTGAATTCTCGGCTTTTTAAAGGGGCACTGACACGTCAAAATCATATTTTTTTTTATTATCCGAAACGATTGAAAACGGTGCCGGGACATTACCCTCAAAATTCGAAACTTGGGAATTCAGTATTTGTGAATTAAAAAAACAATTTCCAAATGCCGAATTTGAAGTTCCCGCGCGATCCCCGCCAGTGCAGTCAGTCAAATTTTGCGGTCTCCTGCGACTCGACTTTCTCTCGGACCTCCGCCGACCCGATGCGAGGAGCAGGCGAGCTGGCGCGCGGGAAAAAACCGGTTTCTTCTCCAACTCGCCGATCTGCTGGAGCACCGCCAAGTTTTCTGAGAGAGGACACACATCTAGGAGGGGACATCTCACCGAACTCTGATTTTTGGTATTTCAAAAAGAGGGGCTGTAGTGCGTTCGCAATTGCGTCAAAAAACATGTTTTACGATTGCCGTTATTAAATGTTATAGAAATGTCACCTACAAAGCTTCTAAATTTCCTGATTTTTGACGTCACCGATCAAAAGAAGCGAGGAGGTAGCGGCGGGAGATTTAAACGCCAAAAATAAAAAGGCGCGCGCGCGCGCGGGGAAATTGTTTTTCGCGATGCGGTTTTTTTTGCGTGTCTATGACAACAACTTGCGTCGTTTTAGACAATAAAAAAAAATACGACCTTTGGGGTGTCAGTGCCCCTTAAGCACTTCCTGCTAAAAACAAGAATCACGAAAATGATAATATTGTAAGAGATTTCTGCAGCTCAGCCAGGTTAAAAGGTAGATTGCATGCACAGTATCAAAAACGCTGACATCAACTACAAATTTTAAAAGTGATATGACAGGGCTTGGACTCTACACGACGCTTGTTCAGGGTGACTCCGGATTACATTCAAGACTGTGTAACCATCGAATTGGTCGAAATTACCGATCACTAGGGAGCTGAAGGACCACCGTTCCCATGATTCCTCGAGTGAGGTCTGGGGCGCTTGAGGGGTTTAGCAAAGTGTCCATTGCATACGTTAAATGGATGGGCGTCAGAAAAAAAAAAAAAAAACTCTGAATTTCTAATTTGCAGAGAATATGCAGACAGATTATTTCAAATGCAATGTGCCTCACTGAATGGCCCCTCACACTGACTGATATGGTACAAATCGTTTTTCTGTACGATGAGCAGTTTTCTCAAGCACATATTTGCCTAATAAGGAGAGATAACTTTGTAAATTATCCGTTAACAAGTAAACAAATATTATCTATTGTTATGAACCGGCTGCTGCAGCAAAGACTAGCAAAGGAGGACGCAAAAAAGGACGAGCAGTAAGACAATTATTTAAAGCTTGATTATTGCTAAGTGAGAGATTGCTGAAAGCTGGAGATATCTTTCCTGTTCTGTCATTTCTTTGTTGTTCCTCGTGTCTGCTGGTAAGTTACGTTTTAAAGTTAAGAAGCAGACTTATTGGGGTAGATATCTACGACACAGCCTAATAGTGGTGAGCACAAAAAACTATAAATGAAGCGGCATCTTGCCATACCTTTTGTAGCATTTAATTTAATAAATGTAGTTGCTTTTAGCCCATAAATTTACAAATATAGCATCACGAAAAAAATTCTAATAATTTAGGTGAAAGCAGATTGTAAGTAAAATTTCATATTACAAGCTCAATTCATAATGAGGACAGCGTTATACACTCATTCGTAAAACAAAAATTTGAGCACTTTTCTGTTTTGCCCTAGACGTTCAAAGGGACAAAGACCAAACTGCAGAAAACTAAAAAAAAGGGCTGTGTAGCATCCATGCAGCTTAAGGTCATTGAGGCTTTTCCAGATTTCAAGGTAAGTAGCAGAAAGCATTTTTAAACTTATAAACAAACCTATCGCTATTTTGTTAATGTTTACCATAAAATAATGAGCCAGCGCTCACGCTCAAGTTGGAGATAACTACGAAAAAAATGGAGATGGCGCTGGTTAGGTCCGAGGACAGGAAAGCAGAAGAGTCACGTGTACATCCTTGTCTGATCCGGCAGAACTGTATAGGAGTAGGGGTGTGGCAAAACCTCCAATTTTTAAAGCACCCGCACCGCTCTCGCCAGGTCTTCTGAAGAGGTTCTTGAAAAACAACGAGTGAAAGGTGCGATCTAGAGTATTTTTATCCAGTGAATCTGAATATCGCATTCGTTTTCCCCAAAGATGTCGCTAAACGCGAGAAAACACAAAAATCCTTCGACCAGTCATTACTAGGGATGGCGCAAACTTTTTTCGAACCAAAGGTTCGATGATCGAATCAAGCAATTCGAAAGGATAGAAAATTTCGAATTTTCAAACTTTTCATATCGAGAAATTCGACAGAAGTCGAATTTTCGAACTTGGTAAACTAAGAAGTTTGACGCTTTTCGAAATTTCGAACTTTGCACGTTCAGAAATGCAATGTTTTTCGAACCTTCGAACTTATTACGCTAAAAAGTTTGATCCTTTTCGATTTTTAAACTTATTACGCTGCAAAATTCAATGCTTGTCGAACTTTCGAACTTGATAGACTAAAAAATTCTATGATTTTCGAACTTTCGAACATCTTGCACTAAAAAGTTAGAAGCTTTTCAAACTTCCTACGCTAAGAAATTCGATAATTTTCGAACTTACTTATCTAAAGAATTCTAAAATTTTCGAACTTTCCAGTCCTGAGAAGTTAAAAGTTCAACGAACTTCGAAAGACCGGCAGGCGGTTTCATTGGGATTCAAGCAGTGAGGTACATTCGTAATTTTTTTTTTTTAATTTTTACATGCGGTGTTGCATTTCTTGCGAAAGACAATGCCGTTTATTTTAATTTTCTGGCATGCTTAGTTTTAACCAAATAAATTCCCGAAGGAGCGAGGAAGGACAGCGGGTTTTTGCCGATTGTCGTTTGCACCATATTTGAAGCGCGCTATAGCCGAAGCTATTTACGGTAGAGATGTTAAACTTTTTAAGAATGATCTATGTATAGCCTAGTTAAGTGTCGTCTTAAGATATGATTATTGTTGTTCAAGACGAGTTTTGAAGAAATGTCCAAACATGTATCTACGGGCAATTATGCCCTAAACTTGGTAATTTTTTTCATCTAAATTGTTTGAGGCATTGCACTTAATTAACACCACAGACAGTACATATCATTGCCATCTGCAGAATACAAAATAATGTATTTATTGTTTTTTCACGTTAAGGAATAAATTAACTCATGGGGGAAGATTTCTAATATTGTCTTTCAAATTTCATTCCCAGTCTCAGGATTTTGCATCATGTACAAACTAAACTTACTATATGCCAGCGTCACTCAGGCGGCGTTCGATCAGATTACTACCAGCGGGCAACGGGATAGGGAGGCAGTTTGCCAGATCGCTTCAAGGTTATTCTGAGCCTCAACCAGCTGCCTGACCCTGGCCATTTCGAACTGGATGAGTATTGTTAAACAGTGCGTTCGTGTGATCACTACTGCATCACCCCCCCCTCCCGGGCTGGCGGTCATAATTACTGATCTATGGTCACACGTCACTCTGCACTGGCAAATATTCAAGCACATCCGGGACACTCGTCGTCTCATTTAATTGCCTGACCAACTTCGCGCAGTCTAAATATCGCACCCAAACTTTTCTAAACCCGATTTCGTGAAAACCAGTGAGGCATGAAAACGTTATTTGAAACTGAAACTGTGGAGGTACATGAAAACCGGACTTCGAACTTTGAAAACTTGGACTTGAAAGAAATTCGAAACCTTCGAAGTTTCTTTCGAATTTAGTCTTAAAAGAGAATCGAAACCTTCGGACTTTTCAAACTTTATGTAGAAATAAATTCTAAATATTCGAATTTATCGAACTGTATATCTATAAATATTTCAAACGTTCCAATTTGCACATTTCAGATCCAAAGAAATTTGAAATCTTTTAATTTTTCGAACTTCAGATTCAAAGAAATTTGAAATGTTCGAATTTTTCGAACTATAGATCCAAAGAAATTTAAAACATTCGAATCTCTCGAATTTCAAGTTAGGGATGTTCGAAATCTTAGAATTTCTCGAACCTCAAGTAAGAAAATATTCAAAATAATCGAACCAGAACTTTTAGAAACTGTGAAAGCTTCGAACTTGTCGAATTCGAAACTCCACGGTGTTTGAAAGTTGCGAAATTTTCGAATTCGAACCCCGGTATGGTCGAAAATATCGAAATCTTTTGAATTCGAACCTCAGTTCGGTTCGAAAATAACGAAACCTTTTGAATTCGAACCTACGGTGGTTCGCGGCATCCCTAGTCGTTGCGTCATACCAAGATCTTTCGGCCGCCAAGTGCGTGCAATCACAAGCTTGCCAGGTGTATTCCTCCGGACTGACGCCAGACATGACGTATTTTTCGGACCTCTTTTTTTTTTTAAATAGCAAGAGTGCACGTGCGTAGCTTTGATGGGCGCCCAAGATGCGCGAGTGCGGAGGTTCCGGAACGTCTGGGTATGATGTCGTGCTCCAGGAAGGAGGGGCTTCGGCGGTGCTTTGAAAGTGATTCTCCGTAGCCTCCTCGTACCAAATTGAAAAATAATCTCGATACGTATTCGTGATCCTGGAGGTCAAGTGCAGACGACCTAAGTGTTCTTCCTCAAATACGGAACCGCTTGAGCTATCCACTGCGTTTACACTTTAGTAGCATTTCTTTCACATTATGTAATTTTTTGCGTCCTTCTTCCGTACCTTTCACAGGTTGGGGAAG
Source organism: Ixodes persulcatus (assembly GCA_013358835.2). Classification (NCBI taxonomy): domain Eukaryota; kingdom Metazoa; phylum Arthropoda; class Arachnida; order Ixodida; family Ixodidae; genus Ixodes; species Ixodes persulcatus. The sequence continues at coordinate 100,381 of JABSTQ010009043.1, read as the reverse complement.
CGGAAGGAACCTCAAAGCACCAACTGAAACGCTTGAAGACGGCTCAACTGGCGAGGCTCACTGAAGCACTTTCTTCGGGACAAGCACTGGAAACACACAAAATGATATTCTTGACAATGTCTAGAAAATCGTGCCACACAGGACATGACTTTTCTGTATTCACCAACTTTGGACAGACCGTGGACGCGAGTGTCAGTCAGCGAATCAGGGACTTGGTCCGTGAAGGCATCACCTCAGTGCCAGAGGTGAGAGAATGTCTCCGATACTACGTGGAGGACGTCCTGTTTGCGGGGAAACAACCCCTGACCCTAGCTGCCGAGCATTCTACCCTACGAATGCTAACCTTGGCAATCACATACAAATGGCGCTAAGGAAAGAAAGGTGCAGCGACCTGGATCAGGAGGTCGCTGCACCTTTCTTCGACTGCAGGTCAGGAACGCCACCAGCGATAGACACAGTTGACGGGCTGTCACAAAGAGGGTCAAACATCCAGTCGCCAGGATCGGAGGCTGAAACGCACCAACTTGGCTCCAGCAGCCTTCCGACCAGGAAAACAAATAACTTGTCAAAACTCCGAGGGTCTCTACTGGACGATTTGGAAAAAGTAAAAGGGATGGCAATGTATTGCACCGACAAAAAGAAGCTAGAGAAGGCTCATCTGTATCTAATTGAAGCGCAGAAACTTTTATTGGACGGAACACCTACATCAGGTGGCATAGCTGTGCGGGGTTTGCCAAGAGAGGGCTGTTCGGGAGAAGGAAAAAGAAAATTAGTCGGGTCTTCGACATCATTTGGCACTTCTGCACTAAAAAAATCCAAGCTCACCACCCTGGAACATTGTTATAGTCGCGGGGAAGGGTGGGCTATAATGGACAACGAATTCGAGAAGGGTTAAATATTGCCCCTGCAGTGTAAACGAGTATTTGCATGCATCTTCAGGCATGTCTGCTTTCTAATAATTTCTTATAAGGCATTTGAGGGCATTTTATTTCATAGGCCTTAGTATAAGTTGAAATGAGTGCTAAGATCAATGATGCATGCTTTGTTGCGTTTGAGTCTTAGCAATATCACTGTCTAAACAATATCAGTTTTTTTGTTTTTTTTTTGTAAGAGTTATATGATATGTTTAATTTCTCCCAAGGGATTCTGACTGTGATATGACTATTTATTGTTGGCTTCAATAAAAGCCTCGCTATTATAGATTTTTGGACAGCCAATCTTTTGCGTATGATTGAATAATCCTGTGTGAAGTTATTTTTGTTACTCTCTATTGATCATAATCTAAGTATGTCATCTTACGAAAGGCACGCGTATGATGTTCACATTGGTAAATTGTGCCTAATCGCTCATGCTCTCTTCACATTGTCACGTAATGAACAGGCATATTTTTTGTATTTAGTTACGTTGCCAATATATGACAAATTGTTTATAAATATAGTATATCTTACTGTGTACACATCAGCACACAAATGCAAGCTCTTGCTGTTGCCAGTGTCGCCGTGCACTTATTTCATCGAAGTCGTCATCGAACAAACACTTAATGATTTTTGACGTGATAAGAGCCATGTGCGCCGGAAAGCCAGAACCGGAAACATTAAAAATAGGCGTCAGATGGCGGCTTGGGATGAAAACAAGTTTGGTCGTTAAGCTACGCTCCGAACCCGCGCGCTCGAGCGCAGATGTCCGGAGTCTGGAGCTCACTAACGTAACGCGCCCAATGGCAGTCGTACCTCATCCGTACTGTTCAGATATGGCGCTCACTGCCAAACGCGCTGACAGCCAGCGTCCTGGAAGGCAAGATAAATATAAGTGAGTTCTGTAGGGACGCTGTGCATTCCCTCCATGCTTGCTAGACTGCAACACTCTCCTCCCTCTCTTCTCATTTCAGTTCCATTCTTATTTATTTATTTATGTGTGAGTGCGTTGTTCCTACTCCATTGTACGGTGCCATAGACCTACGGCTATGGACCATTGACCTTTTGTTGTGACCAAACTCTCCTCAAGAGTTAAATAAAGATATATCAAATATATCAGATATCAAAATATATGAAAATATGTGAAAGGCAGAAGTGAAAGTGCAAGTAGAAAAATTAATTTGAAGACTGCACTCATTAGCTTGCTGCATGTCACCACTCATCGAGGTGTAATTCTTCGGTCACATCTATTCTCCCAAAAACGGTTTTACGTGGGAAAACCATGGGAAAAACCATGTCTGCATCAAAGGGATACTGAACCAAACAATTTAGCGTCCATAGTAAGTGGCGTACATTCTTTCCACGAGCCAGCAACCACCGGTGTGCGATGGCACAAGCAAGGAAATTGACATCATAGTCCCCCATTTGCGCTTTAAGGGGCCCTGCAACGACCTTTTTTACTGGTTTTTAATTTGCACCGAACCTGATCGCACTGAATGTAGTAACTTAGTATAATTTTTCTTTTCTCAAATTTCGCTTTATTTTACAAGTTATAGGCAAATTCAAATTACAAAAACAAGCAAAAAACAACCTCCTTCATGACATCCTTGGTTGCTTGAGTGGCCGTGAACTAGAGGAGAGGTAGTGAGCTCGGCAAGCGCTCACGGCTGCCGCACTTGGTGTTGACGGCTCGAGAGGGCGCCACTAAATCATGTGCTGGATAGGGTGTATGAAGCGGGCAGCCAGAGCGGCTCGGATTGCATCTTCTGCGCGATTAAACAATAATTCGGCATGACACTGCATTGGCCACAAACGACAGCAAACACGGGGTAAAGATCAGTTCAGAACGGGAGCCACTTCGCGCTGCCAAACGGCCAAACTGCAAGCCAAACCTGCTCGCCGAAAGCCTTTGGAACCAGTCGGATCTCGGATCCTCCATCCCATATGACCGCACCGCCGCCGCGTACATCCGGGACTTTTCCACGCTCACTGCTTCACAGGAATGCGAGGCACATTTTGGCGCCTGGACCCACTACCCCTTTGTAGTATGCGCCGCCTTTTCCACTGCTTGGTGGCGGGTATGTCCACAAGTCATTTCTTGTTTCCGTACTTTACAAACTGCATTTGTTTCTTTTCCGATCTAAAATACTGAACAAAAACTACTTTCATAAATAATTGAAACGGTGCGCACCACTTATATTTTGTATCTCGACTAAAAAAAAGCTTTTAGCGGCTTTGACCAGTCGTAAGGCGGGAGCTGGCCAGGACCTACAACGGCACAGTGTCGTCACATGCCGCGCGCGTTCGGCACCGCGGGTCGCCCCCGTAGGTAGAGGAGGTTTTTGCGTCGTCCATTTAAAATATGACGCACTGATGTGCCCGCTGGGTTGCCCGAACCACGAGAGACGTGGAAACCGCAAAAGCGGTAGACGCTTAAATAGGATTGCAGGGCTCCTTTAATGACAGTGAAATGTATACGGCTTCGGGCCAAAGGAGAATAAAGACAGGCTTTTCATCTCCACAAGGGAAAGCTATGTGCTTATTAGACCAATTAATCGCCTCCCTTTTACACCAGACCCCACTGTGGAGATGAAAAGCTTTTCTTTATTCTCCATTCCCCTGGAGCCCACACGTGAATGCGGGACTATGACCTCAATTTCATTGCGTGTGCTCACGCACACCGGCGGCTGCTGGCTCGTGGAAAGATTGTGCGCCACTTATTACAGACACTGAAATGTTTGGTTCAGCATCCCTTTAATCAAACGCTTCTCAGACCCGCAACCACAAAGAAATTCGATTTTAACTGCTTCGCCGGCAACTGGATGTTAGCACACACATCACACATTCATTTCAGCGTGTTGTACATATTCCAGCTTGTAGCGAAAAAAAAAAAAAAAAAAGCAACAAACAAAACATTGAGAGAAATGCTCCAGAGTGAGAGAGGAGAATGCAGTGAAAATAAAAATAGGAACTGAGGAGATAGGGGAAGGGAGGGGGTGTAGGTGGTCACGTGATCGCTGTTGTCACGTGACTGTGCCCTGACCACGTGCAAAAATGGCCATCTTGCATGTACCAAAGTCTACCTTTTGGAGCGTTACAAAGGCTGGGCGGCAATGTTCCAAAGACGTTTTTTCCTTGTTAGCTGTTATTCACCGAAGATTTTTGGGTAAACGTACGTAGTTGGCTTTGAGAACCGCAGGAAAAAGGCACAGCTTGTCTAGCACAAGTCTTGCCTGTCTCGCGGCGTAATCAAAGCTTTCTTGGCATGCCAAAGTGCTGCATCTCTGTGCCTTCACACGCTTAGATACCTGTCAAGAATCAACGCCGTGGCGAAGTTTTTTGAAGGTGTGTTTCGCTTAGATGTCTTTGCACCATATATCGGCCACGGAGTTCTGAATCATCCAGCTGTTCTGCAAGTTGCTATCTATAAAGGGGAAAAAAATCAGTGGTTGCTATTACGCAGTATTAACCATGACTATGTTCCAAATCTACTTGAATGGATCACATGGCAGGACAAATAGAGCAACACTGTGGAACAAGCTAGGTATTCAAACGCAAAAGTATGAAACGGTAAGATCGAACATTTTTTTTAACGCGGCCAGTGTGGTCGTGGACAATCTGTCACCACCGCCGTACCCCCCTCGCCTTTCCCGTTGCCACTGGATCAAGCTCGTTTCTGGACCGCGAATGCCGCAAGTTGCAAATGCAGGCATCAGATGAATGTAAAACGCTGCTCCAGAGACGCATACGTCTATTGCAGATCATGCACATTGCATTCACGAAACATCCACACGGTGTCGGTTCTTGATCGGTCGCAGCACTTCGGCGTGCCAAGGAAGGCTTTGATCACGCTGTGAGACCGGCGATACATGTGTTGGACGAGTTGCGGCTTTTTTCTGCGGTGCTGCTTTCGTAAAAATTTCCACGTGTTCTCAAGAGCAACTATGACCGTTTACACAAGGTTTTAAAAAGCTTCTTAGGCGAATGACCGCAAACGAGCAGAAAATGTCTTCAGCACGCTGCCACCCAGCCTCTGCAATGCTCCAAAATTCGATTTTGGTACATGCAAGATGGCCGTCCGATTTGAGCGTTCATCCCCGTAGCGCCGTCTTTCCTGCACGGCATGCATGCAAAGGGCAAGTTCATCTGCTTCTTGCGCAGGGGGTAGCGGTGACGTCAGAACGCCGTGCCCTGATTGGCTGATCGCGACCCCCTATCTGAGCGTCGTCTGCTCCTTTGCAACGTCATCTGCGTCTGTCTTACCTTTCCTGCAACTTTCGGAAGTGCGGGTCTTTACGAGCAAGCTCGACTTCGCCTTTCAGAGAGGGCAGACGAAAGAACTCGAGCGGTACGTTGTTTTTGTCTAACAACTCGCCGGTGAAAATGCGGTGAATCTCCGACAGATGCAGGAAAGGTAAAGCAGCCATCGCTTTGATTACACTCTAAAAAAGGGGATGTAGACCTTACACCCCTTGTCACATATGCGACACCCCAAAACTTCAGTTGGATGTACAGCGCACTGACGTTGTACCGACGCTACCAAATTTCACGAGCGGTTTGATTGCCGAGTTGTACACTTCATTAAAATAGTTAATGTAAGTGTGACTGACTGCAAAAAAGTTATCGGGGTTTTCTAGGCACAACTGCAAAACCTGTGTGTTTTTTCTAGACTTTGACACATACTTTAGCTCTTTAATATGTCATATCGCACCGTCATCAACCCTCTCGCAAAAGTGTGGGCACTCAGTTCGACGTCAGCGCGCTGTTCGTCGAACTGAAGTTTTGAGGTGTCGTATATGTGACAGGGGTGTAACGTCTACACCCCTTTTTTTTAGAGTGTAGCAGACGTAAAGCAGACGACGTTAACTGCGCCAACCGCGCCAACCCGCCGACGCCGTTAAAGAGTGAGGAGTTTCGCCGCACACGAAAGGAGGGAAAAAGTATTTGGGAGAAAACTTGCGGACACTAACCACCCTCACTCTCGGTCCTTAGCAAACAAACCTCGGCGCCTCGGGACACCTCGCCAGTGAGTTCATTGACTCCCCTCCTTGATGCGCGTCTGCTATTTGTTAGACAAAAACAACATACCGCTCGAGTTATTTCGTCTGCCCTCTCTGAAAGGCGAAGTCGAGCTTGCTCGTAAAGACCTGCACTTCCGAAAGTCGCAGGAAAGGTAAGGCAGACGCAGACGACGTCGCGAGCAGACGACGTTGAAGAGGAGCGGACGGCGCTCAGATGGGGGTCGCGATCAGCCAATCGGGGATCGGCGTTTTGACATCACCGCTACCCCCCTGTGCAAGAAGCAGACGAACTTGCCCTCCGCATAGCCTGCTCCTCATGTGACTGAATCGGGCGAATAGCGGTGCCGCGCGTTCGAGGCGCACGGCACGCTCAAAAGCAGGGGAGCGTACGCCAGGATGCACGCAAAGTCTACTTTCCTGCACTGCATTTGAGTCTGCTCCTCATGTGATCGGATCTCGGCGAATAGCGGCATGGCTATTCGCCGCCGCTAAAGAGACGCACAAGTCTGGCTCCTGTAGGGAGCCTATACAGGAACTCTAGTCCGCACTTGCGCTGCAGCGACCAAGTGGGGATGCGCGAGCAAGCAAATTGGGCCAGATTCACAATACAATTTTACGCCAAAAATGTGTGTACGACAAAACGTAACAAATTACGAAATTATCTACATGGCCGACAGCATAACTCAGTTACTTGGTCGCGACGACCAATGGACATTTATTTTTGTATGTGCTCCTCTCGCGCGCCCCAACTTCAAGCAGGAAGGAAAAATAAAGAAGTACTTGAAACCGACCACAACGGACATGATTGCTGGATTCGCAAACATCCGGGAAAAGCTACAACGGCAACGATCCCACCGACCAAGCGACCGCCAACCGACCTGCACCGATGCAGTGTTGCTCCGACGGCCCCTGCCCGCTCTGGCCAAGACCGTCTGGCCAAGACCGGCTGGTGCGACCCTTGTGGAGTCTTCCCATATGAATTGTTATTATTCTACTGTACTAATTATTCCCGGGCTGTTATTAATCTACGGTACGAATAGATGTAGGCTCTATAATTGAAAACCTTGTTCAATATGAACTCACCTAAAGTCTAAATATCAAGAGTTTGTTGCTGCTGAGAGGACGAAATAAAAATTATGGTTACTTATATTTATATCTTTTCAAAACGCATCCAGTGGTTAATTTCGCCGTGGTAATATTTTTTATCTAGTAATTGTATATATAAAGCTGCTTTATTCTTGGTGGGTCATAAATCAAGCCTCGTACGTATCTATTTTCGGTATGGCGAAAAATTGGAGATGCATTGGTGACTTTATTTACTTGTACTCTGCAGCGCCGGAGCATTACAGGAGAGGAGTGGGTTACAAATCACATTTATATGTTGGAAACACACAAACAGCACAAGCCAGCAACCAGCAATATAAATAAACATAATTCAAAACAACACACAATAAAAAAATTTCAATAACGCCAAAAAGTCTAACAAAGAAATTCACATTACATTGATCAGGTTAATGAAAGATTCACTGTCAGCTAGTACAAATTGGGAGGTAGCTCATTCTATTTTGATATATATAGAGTGGCTCAAGTAACGAGGCTCGACCTAAAATGGACCGTAGAAATCGACGCCTGCACGTAACAATCTAAACTTTTCGTCAAAGGTGTATTTCACAGGTCGGTTTTTTCTTGTAAAATTACAAAGCGTAGTTTTCTTTCTGTAAAAAATAAGGCCAAGAAACTTGCCTGGGTCAACGGTGGGCGGCGACGCAGACGACCAAGTCGAGGTGCGGGGTGTGTTTGACGCTCCTATTGATAGATGGCGCTACCTCCTTGTTTCGGTCAGAGCTCTGGTTTCGGTTTGCTTTTAAAGAAATATTGAAAGTGCCCGCGTCGACCGTGGTTTATTGACACGAACATAATCTTTTTTGTAATCTACCTTTGGCTTGAAAATAAATGCGGACAATGATAGCAAAACTTAAAGTAACAAAAACAAAAGAAAACGCGGTTGCATAACGACAACGCTGACGGCGCTCTTGCAGCCGGCGAATTTCGTCTCCATGTCGTTTGCTTTCTTTCGCTGGTCGGTTGCATCCTCGGACGCTGCTTCCAAGTCCCTTTTTTTTTTTTTTTTTGTCGTGGTTGGTGGGAAAACAGCCACAATGCGTTACTTTGGACGCTATTTAGACCACACTTTTGAGACACGGGAGGCTGCCAAAGCAAACTCCAGATAAACAGCAATTAATGGCTCTGAAAAGAGCCTGTCAGCAGAAGCCCGCGGTTTTCAAAGCCTCTGGTCATATGTGCAAAATGGATAGATATGTGCTCAGGGGCGGACGCAGGTATTTCTTGAGGGGGGGTCAGGTGTTGGTCAGCGTATCATATGTTTAAGAACCCCCCCCCCCCCCCCCGTTGCCACGTGCTAAATTTTTACACCTGCAGAATTCAAGAGGGGGGTCAGGACATCCGGACCCCCCCTCTGAATCCGCCCCTGTATGTGCTCTTGAGTTCTCATTGTCTTCAGTCCACATGTCCATCTCGAACTTGGAGGCACTTGTGCAGTCTTCGCTCATAATCCCTGAAGGCTGCCTCCCGCATGTCGTCCGTGATCGCATCGAAGGCGGATAGAATGCATTCTTTTAGTTCTGTCATCGTGCGCACGCGAACTGCATAGACCTGGGCTTTCACGAAACCCCGAACAAAAAAAAATCACAAATTGTCAGGTCAGGGGACCGTCACCGGTGACCATGCCCTCAAAAAGGAATGGACCGACAACGCCTTCCCTCCAAAGTCTACACCATACTACGACCTTTGGTGACTGGACAGCCCCTTCAATGATCCAGTGGGGGTTTGTCTCGGACCAGCAGCGGGTGTTCTGCTTGTTCACGTGCCCATCCAGATGAAAAATGGCTTCGTCCGTGAAAAGCAGAAACTGAAGGTGGTTCCTGTTTGTCGAGATGCACCCAAGTTCGTCCACGCAGAACTGCTTTCGCCGTTCATAGTCATCTGGCTGCAGCTCGAACAGGACCTGTGCCTTGAACGTATACATTTGTTGGCGGATCACCCTCCAGATTAAACTTTTACTGATGCCAAGTTGTCTTGCGACTTGTCGCACGGACAGGCGTGGGTTCAATGCAAATGCCGCAAGCACGGCGTGACGTTTGTTCTGCTGTGGCGACCTCTCTTCGAGTACTCGCAGCCTGGTCTGCACAGTGTTCTTCGTGTTGAATTGGTGTACCCAGCGCATGACAGTCCGACGGGTGGGTGGACGCCTACGAAAAGTGGCTCGAAACTTCGATCTCACTTGCCTCATACTCCTGGTTTCTGTAAACCAAAGGACTACCTGTGCCCTCTCTTGGACGGTCAGGTGACGCACTGTGGCTGTTTTCTCGCCAACCACGACAGAAAAGGTCTCGGAAGCAGCGTCTGAGGATGCAACCGACCAGCGAAAGAAAGCAAACGACACACAGACGAAATCCGCCGGCTGCAAGAGCGCCGTCAGCGTTGTCGTTATGCAACCGCGTTTTCTTTTATTTTTATTACTTGAAGTTTTGCTATCATTATCTGCATTTATTTTCAAGCCAAAGGTAGATTACAAAAAAGATTATGTTATTGTCAATAAACCACAATCGACGCGGGCACTTTCGATATTTCTTTTAAAGCAAACCGAACCAGAGCTCTGACCGAAACTAGAGTTCCTGTATAGGCTCCCTACGGGAGCCAGAGTTGCGCGTTTGATTCCACGTGCCCCGTGCCGCCCTCGCCGCTATTCGCCGAGATTCAATCACGTGAGGAGCCGTATCAGGTGTCGTGCAGCAAAGTAGACGTTGCACGCGCCCCGGCGTACGTTCCCCGGCTTTTGAGCTCGCCGCGCGCCTCGAACGCGCAGCGCTGCTATTCGCCAAATTCAGTCACGTGAGGAGCTGAATCCACATGCCATGCATGAACGCGCAACTCTGGCTCCCGTAGGGAGCCTATACAGGAACTCTAACCGGATGGATGGATGAATGAATACGGCTGAGCCCTTTGGATCGGGCGGTAGCTTACGCCACCTAGCCATTTTGTCTTGCCCTTTAAGCTTAGAATATTTAAATGTGAAAACTATATTCACTCCGTACTCCGTAATCGAAACAAGGAGGTAGCGCCATCTATCAATAGGAGCGTCAAACACACCCCGCACCTCGACTTGGTCGTCTGCGTCGCCGCCCGCCACTGACCCAGGCAAGTTTCTTGGCCTTATTTTTTACAGAAAGAGAACTACGCTTTGTAATTTTTTAAGAAAAAAACGACCTGGGAAATACATTGTTGACGAAAAGTTCAGATTGCTACGTGCAGGCGTCGATTTTTACGGTCCATTCTACAGGGTGGAACAAGGAGACGGCAGGCTCTTTAAATCGACCGGAAAATTCGGTTTCTTAACCTATCGCGCTACGACTTTGTGCAGCGTTGCCCACAGATGGTGCATTTTTTTGTAAAATTTGCAAAGAACGAACTTACCTGAGGAAAAAGTAAAGAAAGAAAAAGGAATTAGCTCCTATGGAAACGCAGCGACGCCACCGGTCTTCAAAGAGCACGGCGCCGTTTCGTACGGGAGGCAAGAGATGGCGCAAGCGGTCGCGACGCCAACTGCCGCCAACGAACGAGCAGACGACTCCAAGAGCCGGCGTATTTAGCAGACAAGGAACTGCAGTTGCTTGTTGTTACCGCGCCTGTTTTTGTTTCTGCGACTGTCGCCGCCTGCGGAACGCGCGCCGCTTTTGAGTCGAAAAGATTGTCTGCTAAAGACGCTGGCGCGCCGTATGCTCGTTCCTTGGCGGCGTTCGTTGCGCCACCTCTTGTGTCCCGTGGGAAACGGCGCCGTGCTCTTTGAAGACCGGTGGCGTCGCTGCGTTTCCATAGGAGCTAAGCCTTTTTCTTTCTTTACTTTTTCCTCAGGTAAGTTTGCTCTTTGAAAATTTTACAAAAAAAATGCACCATCTGTGGGCAACGCTGCACAAAGTCGTAGCGCGATAGGTTAAGAAACCGAATTTTCCGGTCGATTTAAAGAGCCTGCCGTCTCCTTGTTCCACCCTGTAGATCGAGCCTGGTGACTTGAGCCACCCTATAGTTATCGGAAAAAAAGAAAACATATAGTTAAACATTTTATTTCACGTGTTTTTTCTTCATTATCCATCCTGCTCGATATATAATGGGGCATTTGAAGATAATTTGATTTGTTGATTTCAGTTAAAAGGACCCTTACGCCAAAGGACCTTTATACCCTTGTTACACGGGCACACTTAACTGCAGTTACGCTAAGCCAAAGTTAGCGCACAATATTTGCCGATAACATTCTGAGGCTATGCAGTCAAAGTTATGGGCGAACGTGCGCTTGAGCATCTTGATCATCCATCGAAGCAATGCACGCGCGCTCTTAACTTCTTGTGGAATAGCTCTCCGAGAGTATAGTGCGGTATCAGTGGTGCCGCGTAACAGCAGTTAAGCTGAGTTAACCGCGGTTAAGTGTGCCCGTGTAACAGGGGTATTAGTGTAAATGTCATTTAAGCAATGCCACACGCACGGTGGAAGAAACATTTAGGTGATGACTCTGTCCGACGCGGCGAACCCATTATGTTCAGCGTACCAAGGACTTCACTTGTAGGGGATAGATGGCGCCCAAGTATCGGGTCCCTCACAAAACGACAGCTCCGGTTGTTTCTCCCAGCGGTGGTCCTGTCTGCCCTCGCATTCCCTCGAAATAGGTTTCTTGCACCGTGGCCACACGGCAACTCAAATGGCATTTAACGTAAAGGTCATTTTCGTGAACCTGAGTTCCCGCAACCTCTTTACAGCTGCTAAAGGCGTACTCTCGTCAGCAGCGGTGTACACTGTACTGATATCTCAAATCAATGTTTTTGTATGTTAATTTTTGAAAAAGAGCGCGTTTCACGTATATTCTGTACAGACCTCGCTCCCACTAATACTTTTCTGTACTCACGGCCCCAGCTACCTAGTAGGCCCCGTCGTCACGCCAGGTCCCGCTGCTCGCATCGTCCGCTTCGGCATTGGCACTTCGGTTTCCCTACAGCCATAGTTATGTAGTTTTTAATAATAATAATAATAATAATAATCTTTATTTGCACAAGCAGGTGTTTATTTTATCATCTTTTAATAGTGTATTGCTAATTGTACTGTGTATATTTAATATTTTTTGTATATATATATTTCTGTATCTACTCTCGCGTCGTATTACAATAAACGCTAGAGGCTCAGCTGGCGCTAGTGTCTACGGGACTTCCGGTTGCAAATTGAAGCAGATATGCAGTCTACTTTTCCAGTCTTCCTGTGTATTCCTATGGGAAAACGCGCGTGAATTGTGTCTCTTCGCCGGAAAATAACATGAATAACTTTTGTTATTTCGGTTGTACCGGATAGTATGTACCTTTATTAATATGGTGATAGTGTAATTGCTTTAGTTACATCATTTTTTCTTTACCACTGAACGATGTTAAACTTCGCTATATTTCAGGCCCAAACCTCTGTTCCATGGCAGGTATGTAGAAACGAGCGACGATTTTAAGCAAAATAACGATCGAAAGGAATGTAAAGTGTGTTCAAAGTTCGCCAGCATCCTGTTGGTGCTTATATATTGTTAATATGCCCGCCCTGTCACTATATGAAAATGACCCTGTCGTGCATCTTTACGAGTGATTAAAAAAACGTTCGAAGCGTAAAGAATAAATTACGTGGGCTACTAAAGGTGTGTTTTCTTATTATTTCCTATGTCGGGCAGTTTTTATCGGGCACCTGTTCTCTGGCTTCTCCCTATTTGCAAAGATTTGGAGCGTAATAAAGCAGTACTTATTTATTGCAAATCGGACTATATTACGTGACTTTCAATTTATTTTGATTGTCTGCAAGCACAAGGAGTTTCTAATCCAGTGTTACTGCGTAGTTCTTGCCGTCTCTCTTGGTTTTCCACATGTCCTTCGTTCGCATGCTGGAAAGCGTCGACGCCGTGTTCGCGCTAACAGTGTCCGACAGTGCACATAAATACACGTACGAAGTGGTTTTAACACCGTTTTTTATGCCACGAATTTCAAATAAAAATGCTGTAACTGACCAATTATTTCGTCTGCGTGACTGAGAAATGTTCCAATGTGCCTAGTACGTGCAAAATATTCGTGATATTTGCTCTTATAATCGAGCGCAGAGAGAAAATGCACTCGTTTTTTCCCATAGGAATGCATTACCGGAAGTCAATTTCGGACTGCTTGCTGTCTGCTTCAAAATGCAACAGCACACTAGCGCCACCTGAGCCTCTAGCGTTTATTGCAGGTTTATTGTAATAACTCTATGCGTGCGGCATGTCGAACGACGGACGCGCGTCCACGAGTAGGAAGGGGTAGCGAAACCGAAACTTGATTTTAAAAAAATCGTCTTGCGACGCCTCTAGCACCTCTAGCGGCTGCTTTTAACAAAGTACAGTGGCACAGTGAGTGGTGGTGAGTGGCACCTAGATGTTCCAGGCCTGGTCAAAAATTAAATTGCGGTTGTGAAAATTTCGGGCAAGATGGCAAGATGCTGTTTTAGGGACAAAACGGCAACTCAAAGACGACTTTCGGAGCGAATCGAGTAGAAGAAAGTCGCTGTTAAAGTTTTACACAAGGTTCCGACGGACGACATTTTCCTCGAGGAGTTCGACCAGCTGGTTCAGGCAACTGGCCGTCGAAAGACCAAGGGAACAGCCCTACCATACAGAGCCCTACAGCTCGGATACTGGGGGCTATCGCGATTCGCGATACTTCACAATCTTTTCTGCTTATCCGAGATCTACTAGAAGAACAGAATAATATAGGATCCTGTTGGTCGAGCTAGCTTTTTCTTGGAGAGAACTTTGGGGTCATTTAATCTTGCTTGTGACATTGCCCCTTATCGAGGCTCGACAAAACCTACCCAACCGTACATCGTAAAACTAACAAGGTAAGTTTAAAAGAGAAAACAAGTTATCTAAAGTCAAGTGCTTAAGGCACTTAAGGCGCATTCACCCAGAGAAACAACGCGCGTTTTGTTCGACGCTGTCGACAAGAAAAATGAGGCTGCCACCAGCCCTTCTGTCACACCTCCCTAGCTCTACTGGCCTGTCGGCGTCGTCTCGGAGTACCTCGCGTTTGCCGAAAAAACACAAGATTTTTTTTCTTTTTTTTTCATTCATCTGCTTTGTACAGTTGTTGCTGCCTTGCATGGAGGTAGAAAGCTTCTGGAAGCGACATGACTCCACCAGAGGTGAAGCCAAGGGATAGTTCCAGTTTGAAAGAACACACCCCCACCTATGACCAAAAACAAAGCCAAAAGACACTGTAGGACGGAAAGGACAGCGGATTTGGCGGCAACGGAGGTTTTGGTCGCCCTTGGGGGCATTTCCGCCTCTGATCTTTAAGACAATTTGCTAGATCGCGCTTCCCCACTCCTCAATTCTGGCCACCGGAAGTTCCAAATCGGCCATCTTGGGCCTGTGTAAATCTGCCTGTGAGGCGTTGCAAAGGCTTGGCGGCTGCATACATTTTGTGCTCGTTCGCCGTCATTTGCCAAGAACGTCTACGAAAACTTTGTGTAAACAGCGTAGCTCCCTTTGAGAACCCGTAAAAAATTAACGAAAGTACGACACCACAGAAAAAAGGTACAACTCGTTGAACGCGTCTCGCAGTCAGGCGGCAACGATCAAAGGACACGCCTCGGCACGCTGAAGTCCGGCGCCAATGCCCATTTGCACGTTTGGATACTGATCAAGAATCGACGCCGTGTGGATGTGTTAACCCTTGAAAAAGGTTACGAAGCTGTACCTCACATACATGCCTTTGCTGCACAGATGTCGGTCGCGGAGTTCTGGATTGTCTATCTGTTCTGGTGGGTTACTATCCCTGATCCATGGTTGCTATCATGCACTATCAACCATGGCTATGTTTGAATTCTGCTTAAATGGATCTGAATAACTTGCATCACATGGCAACACAGATAGAGCAACGCAGTGGAGCAGCGCTGGACCGGAGGTATGTTTTCAAATGCCACATAATCAAACTCGTTTCTGGTCTGCGAGTGCCACAAGCTTTAAATACAAACTTTGAAGTAAAGTAAAACTGCTGCTCCAGAGGAACATATATACACTTTTACGTACGTTGCACTCGCAAATTTTCTCCGAAGGGTTAACACGATGTCGATCTTTGATCGGTATTCAAGCGTGCGAAGGCACAGAGACGCAGCACTTCGGCGTGCCAAGGCATGTCCTTTGATCACACCGCGTGACTGCGAGACTTGCATTCGACGAGTTGTGCCTTTTTTCTGTGGTGCTACGCTTTTGTAAAAATTTCCATGGGTTCTCAAAGGCAGATACGACTATTTAAACAGGGTTTTCAAAAACTTCTTTGGCAAAGAATGGAGAACAAGCAGAAAACAGGTCTTTCGGCACTTAGCCGAAAGACATGTTTTCGCTTGCTTTTCTTCACGCTCAAATGCTTCCAGCCACATTTGGCGACTGCCTGCACCCATCTGCCTTTCCTCCTTCCTTGAGCATCAAAAATTAAAACAGGTCCTAACCAGCAAAGGACGACACGTTAGGTCTGAGAAAGATTGTGAACAGCAAAAAATGCGGCGAGGACGACGACGGCATCCGCCGTCGTCGTCCCCGCCGCGCAACTTTTTCCAATACAATAACGACCAAAATATACACCCCTCGACCCACATTTTTTCACTGTGTGAATGCGTCTTTGGGGTACATGTTGCACAAGTTTCAGTTAGGATAGGAGTGTTAGCGCACCGCAGCTCAAAGCCCTTGGAGCAAAAGCTTACGCTGCAGAACCCAGGGACCCTGGTTTCAATCCCCTCCCCTGCCTGCTTTGATCTGGACGAGCATCATACCAACGTGCGATCGTGGATCACTACTGCATGGTGCACGTTAAAGGGAAGCTGAAGCACTTTTCAAGAAATCTAGCTGACTTCTATAGCTTTTTGTCCTGTGAATTCAGTTATTGCACTTATCTCGGGCAGAAGTACATGTAAACTGCATTTATTTTGAAAAGTATGTGCGCCGTTGGGCATGCGGCGATCCTCTCTGCTGCCTGTTGTTTGCCCAGAGCATCGTGACTTTATGGTCGGCATCGCTGAGCCAGCTTAGCGGCGAGCAAGGGTCATCTGACCCCGCTGACGACGTCTCTTTCGCGAGTTTTTCTCTCCGCTCCCGCGCTTTCCTACCGGCGGTACGCCACAACGGGTGGGTCTACGTTGAAATTTTAATTGGCTGTTACGACTTTCCTTCTAATAAGATTGAAAGAAAACTTAAGACACAAGTTGTGAGCTACATTACAACTTTTACTTTTGTTCGAATTCAAGGACCTCTTCAGCTTCCCTTTAAAGACCCCAGACTAGCAGTCATATTCCGCTGGCTAAATTTCTCATCCAGTGTCGCCACTTCAAAGGCAGGCCGAAGTTACGCTGTATAAACACAAACTTCAATATTCCTTTTTTGTTGTTGTAATTTTAAGTTTGAATTTAAATATTGACTACAAAGGATAGGTTCACGGATTCGCCATTGTGAAGGGCCACGTACTGGAGTATTGACTTTTGTGAGCTTCAGAGCCCAGAACAGCACAAATGTTCTATGATCGTCCACAGGACATTCCTAGAATGTTGGGATATCCTAAAGACATTCACAGGACTAAGTGTGCTACTAAGGGTGTCTTCAACGTTCAGCGCAAATGTACAGCTTTTCAATGCAGCTCTATCAAGGAAGCATTGCCAGTGAGGCGGCTCTGCTCTAAATGCTGGTGCATTTTTTGGTACCAGGCACTTCAAGTGACCCTGTCCCACCGAGATGAAGACGGCGATTGGTGTGGATCTGGTCGGTTCCACGGAGCGTGGTATGTTGGGGCTCTGCAAGCAAGGCACTGTCTTCGTTTACTCTTGGGGTCACTGCAGAGAAGCTGCAGCCAGGTGAAAGAGGGGAATAGATGATTGAGGTGAAGGCAACTTTGGGTACATAGTAACCTTATGAGAAGCAATGTGCATGACAGCACCTTATAGCACCTATTCGTACAACTGAACTTTTGCTCTTTGGAGCCATTGAAAACACAAAAAAGCTGAAACCCCCTTGCCCCCCATAAAGGGATAACTTATACTGCAGATAAAACCAACTTTAAGAAGGTCTTCTGCAATCTTGGAATGAAAGAAAAACACCTGCATTATTTGCAACTCCAGCCCGCCGCTTGCCCTCTCGTGGACAAACAAAGAACCATGGGCGCAGGGATGGCGATGGAGACGGTGGCAGGGACTATAGGCCTTGGTGGTGCTCTTACCGCATGGTTGGTGTGTTCGTGCGTTGTGCAGTTTGGATGGAAAAAGCGAGTGCATTAAAATAGGAACTGCTGTGTTCCGCTTTGCAAGTTTTTAAAGTCGGCGTGCTCCTTTTCCTAATGCACGTCAGCATCTCTGTCGCCTGTGATATGCTTCTGCCCTGACCGCTTGATATTTGCAGCCAAATCAATTAATTTCAGCTCGCTGACCAGCATCGGTGAGCAGGTGCACGGGAAATCCTGGAGAACCTATCCCAGTCTTTTCCCCATTTTGGGACTACTGCCCCGCCATAAAGAGTTGTGAATAGCACTTTACGTCAGCGATGTGCAGATTGGGTGGGCGTTCTAAACACTTGACATGGATGTTTTTTTTTCTTTTATCGAAATTACTGAAGTTTGTGCTTCAAATCATTGAAAAAAAACAGGCTTGCAAAACTTGGTAACTAACTTGGTGCTCATGGTATATACGTAGAGGAGGCAGTTTTAAGTAGGGTGGAATGCTTTTTTTCAGGATTAAAAGAAAATCTTCTAGTTGCAATTTAAACTACTGTTCTAAAGTCTGGTTATGGCATATGGCAGCTGTCTATGCAAGTGATAGGTTATTTATTTATTAATTTAACCTGGGGGGGATGTCCCTGAACAATCCGTAGGCCTACTGAATGTGCATCTTTTGTCAGGGACACTCATTCTAATGTAAATAAGAAACACGTAAAAGCATGCGCAGGTGGTGTTACACCATATATGCTGTGACCAAAGAAAATGGTGCACAAGAAAATGCAACTAAAAACATTGGATGCGAATATGGAACATCAGAGAAAGTATGATCTGTGACAATGTAAAAAAAAAAAAAAGAGAGGCACATGAGATAGCTCAAACAGCAGTACTGACTAAAAACTTCAGAGATGCAGAACAACATATGGGAAATTTACTCATAAGTTTGTGCAGTAATCCCATACAGTACTATAATTTTAACGCCTCAATTTATCTACCTCAGACGAGCTTACCATTTTTGTTCCATCAAAAGTGTCAGGGCTGTAATATCTTCCTTCAGTTGATCACGAGCAGAAAATCAACAATAGCTAGAAAGAGATTAAAATCGTCTGCAAATTGTAAAATCTCCGAGTGATGAATGCATACACTAATGTCGTTCACGAATATGTTGAGAAGCAGAGGCGCTAAGTTTAGGGTGACCAGACGTCTCGTTTTGGCCGGGACAGTCCCGTTTTTGAGGTCCGCTTCTGCTGTCCCGTCTTTTTGTCCCAATAAAGAGTCATGTCCCGTTTTCGCAGGAGTACATAGTTTCGAAATTGCCACCAATCGAGTTGAAGCAAACCGAAACTCGCTTTGAAACCAAATGACTGCATACAACTGAACTGTGAGTGTTACTGTTCCCTAGGGCCTAGTGCAATAGGTAACGTTTTGAAATAAGAGAAGTTATTTCGTTAAATTGTTTCTCCCAATCTCAACCTTTAATATGCCCCGCCCCGCTGGGATGTCCAGTTTTCTACCTCGAAGAATATGGTCACCCTAGCTAAGTTAGAACCCTGCGAGATGCCGAATGTAGAACCGTATGGCGTGTACTTGGTGCCCTTGCATGTAGCAGGATCCCATCCACCATACGGACAGCTTTTAAACCAATCGTAAAGTGGCGGGGAGACACCATACAAGAATTGTTTTTTAGTCAGCAAAAAATGGCAGTCCAGGTCAAACGTTTTTTTTTTGTAACTAATGTAAATGGCATAAATTTGTTCGTTTGACCCCAGTTTGGAACCCAGGAATTCTGTAAAGGTGACCAAGTTTGTTTCAGCAGGACGGTTGGCTATGAAGCCATGTTGATGCATACTTGTGCGCCGTGAAAAGCTACATAAGATGACTATAGGATATCCAATACTCTAAATGGAGCAGAGTAAAAAATCGGCTGCAGAAACCCCTATTGTTGGTTGTCTATGAATTGTGATAGCATTCGTCGTGACTCATGAGACTCGCAATGCAGCTCATTTGTGAATATGACGGCACAAAATTTGAGTCAACAGTTTATTTTATCTATGGTTTACGATGGAATCATCGACGTTTCCATGACTGCTGCGTCTCACTTCGAAATTGAGTGATTGCTTCGTCTCTGTGTAATCATTAAATCTTCTGTCTCTGTGTAATTGTTTTATGTTCAAGCTGTTTCCCCACCATCATTGCAACTTCGTGTGTGTACCTTGTCTTTCCTCAATCGTTTAATGTTCAATCTGTTCCATCACCATCATCGACCATGTACCAACTGGCTCAGCTCAAACCGATAATTGCTTTGTAGCTTGGGCGCAGATGTGAACGTGCGCGTACTGCTGCTCCCTGTATGCACAGGCCAAGTATCTGCTTGCTAGGACGATGTCAAAGACGTCGTCTAGGACTGCTTCTAGGACGATTTTAAGGGCGGCTTCTAGGGCTATGTCAAAGATAACGTCCTACAGGACAACGTCAGGACGACATCTAGGGCGATCTCAAGATTGACCTCTGGGACGACCTCTAGGACAATGTCTGCATACACATCGCGCCTGCCTATTTGAACGTCCTACATATGCGGAGGCGCCGCTCCGCTGGGCGGTGCCTCCACATATGCGCATCATGCATGTGCATTTGAGGCCAGATACCGTATTGCGAAAACCATGTGAGGTAGCTAAAGAGTGCTATCGCATTAAAATGTGACCAGCGAGATCAGTGAAGGCAGTGGCCCTTCTGTTAATTGTATGTTTATTCATATCAATTGCCCTTTAGACATAAAACCAAAAACCTCAGATAAGGTGTTCAGAGGAGTTGTCTTGTGCTTATAATGGTTTACTTGTACGTGAACATTTGACAGAGATCTCCTAGGCGAAAATCAGTCCACTTCCAGCTGGATTATGGAACTGGAAATGAGGCAGTCCAGCTGAATTCCAGCTGAACCCAGCTGGAATCCAGCTGGACTGCCTCATTTCCAGTTCCATAATCCAGCTGAAAGTGGACTGATTTTCGCCTGGGCTAGCTGTCAGGTTGGGGCAAGACTCCTAGTTAAATGGGGGGCGGGAGGGAGGTCTTTCACTTTTAGCTAATTAAGGAGCTATAATTTATTTTGGTGCTAAACAATGCTCCTCAAGGAAAGAAAAGGCATCAAAAATAAAAATATTGACAGGCTGTCAGCATATTTATTGTCATGGCAATGACTAAAGTGCCACTGAATTTTTGAGACAATAAAAAAAGCCACGAGGAGCATGACTCAACAGTAGCACTGGACTACTTGTTGCCGGTAGCTCTGGACACTGCTTGGGAAAAAGTTTGTTTTATTTCGCAGCATGCTGCTCATTCTCGTTTTTTACTTTTTTGTTGGAATAATCTTTTGACTGCCCTTTTTAGAGCGCAGCTCTTAGGGGCCCGTTTCCGGCTTGAGCGGCGTCGGCGTCGGCATAACCGCGCGGTGCATGATGGGTAAATTTCCCCGCTAAATTTAGCGGGAAATTTCCCCGCTAAATCCAGCGGAAAATTTTCCCCGCTAAATCTAGCGGAAAATTTTCCCTGCTAAATTTAGCGGAAAATTTTCCCCGCTAAATTTAGCGGAAATGTTTCCCGATAAATTTAGCGGAAAATTTTCCCCGCTAAAGGTCGAGGTCATGTGACCCCCAGGCCACGTGACCCCCCCCCCCCCCTCGTGCCTTCCCCTCCTCCTCAAGAGCTGCGCTCTAATTCGGCGTTACAGGGAGTTGTAAACGGCTTTCATTTTTAGAGCGCAGCTCTTAGGCGCCCGTTTCCGGCTTGAGCGGCGTCGTCGTCGGCGTAACCGTGCGGTGCATTATGGGAAATATCCCATAATCCACCGTGCGAGCCCCCCCCCCCCCCCCCGGGGTCACGTGACCTCGAGGAGGAGGAGGGGGGGTCACGTCACCTCTGGGGAGGAGGGGGAGGGGGGTCACGTGACCTGGGGGACGAGGGGGAGGGGGTCACGTGAATCCCCCCCAGATCACGTGACCCCCCCCCGGAGGACATTGAAGAATGAGGGGAGGAGGAGGAGGAGGGATATACCCTCCCCTGATTACCCTTCCTCCTCCTCCTCAAGAGCTGCGCTCCAATTCGGCGTTACAGGGAGTTGTAAACGGCTTTAATTTTTTTTGTCTCTGATTTTCAACTCGCATATTCGAGGTACATAGGTAGTTGCAAGAATGCTGTGTGCCAACTGATTGGCATTGCATGTGAAATGTGTATTTGGTACCCCCTGTGGGTGCCTGTCTGGACTCCATAATTGCATGGAGTGCTGTTTTTGCTATGAAAAGTCAAGATGACAAAATAAAATTAAGCATACATTTCTACTGCTGTTCTCTTTCCTGCAGCATGACTTGATCACAGGCTTTTTTATAGTGTTTATAACTTGAATAACCCTGAGTAGAACAATCTTTTTCTTTGCGACTCCATAGTATGAAATTTGTTTACTGCTCAGCGTAGGAAATGCACAGGGGAGCACAGTCTAATGTAGTGTTATGAACCGGTTTGTGCTTGATAAAACCACGAACGGAACCAACATTTTGCATGCATGACGTGGATGGAACCGAACCAGAACAAAATGCAAAGCAATTGAACTCAAACCAAACTCAAATAATGACTGGTTTGACATTCTGGCTTAAACTGACCTTAACTGGTTTCTATTTTGTGAAATTATTAATTGAAGCAATGTACTTGGGACTGGGAGCTTCTGTTAACCAAAACCAAGTGGGAGCAAGGAAATAAATCACTGAATTTAAGGCAAGGTGCAGTGTTGTAGGAAATCATTTAGCAGTACCCACTTCTAATGAAGGTAACTTTGCTGATTGGGTGCTTTGCATGTGTCAAAATATCCAAGGTGGTCTTTTTTTTTATAGGGGCTGGAGCTGCTTTGTTGGTGGATATCAGCTGCCCATTGCAAGCCTCCAGGGACATCCTGTTCAGATGCTGTTCCTGCACCCATGTTACCACAGATCAGCGAGAAATCATCAGCCACCTGGTCGCCCACGGTGCCAAACAAAGTCCGCAGACCCTTGAGAACTGTTACAGCCTGAATGAGTACACTCAAACTCACTTGCATGATAAACCTTACGAATGCAAGCTGTGCCCCCCAGCTTTTCCTAGAGCTAGCATGATGAGCAGTCACAATCGAATACACACAGGTGAAAAGCCTTACCAGTGCAAGCTGTGCCCACGAGCTTTTACTACAGCTAGAATGCTGACCTCTCACAATCGAATGCACACCGGTGAAAAGCCTTTCAAGTGCAAGCTGTGCCCACAAGCCTTTGCTAGAGCTAGTGGGCTGACCTCTCACAATCGAACACACACAGGTGAAAAGCCCTACAAGTGCAAGCACTGTCTCAAAGCCTTCGCTCAGAATTGGGATCTGACCATCCACAATCGAACGCATACGGGTGAAAAGCCTTACACGTGCAAGGTCTGCCCCCAAGCCTTTGCTACGAGTTTCAATCTTACTGTCCACTATCGAACACACACGGGTGAAACGCCTTACCAATGCAAGCTGTGCTCCCGAAGCTTTGCTCGGAAACATGATTTGACCAAACACATAAGAACGCACACAGGTGAAAAACCTTACAAGTGCAAGCTATGCCCTCAAGCTTTTGCGGTGAATGCCTATCTTATTGTCCACAATCGAACACACGCGGGTGAAAAGCCCTACACATGCGAGCACTGTCTCAAAGCTTTTGCTACGAAAGGCAGACTGACTGCCCATAATGTAATACATACAGGTGAAAAGCCTCACAAATGCAAGCTGTGCTCCCAGAGCTTTGCTCGTAAATGTGATCTGACCAGACACAATAAAATGCACAACGGTTGAAAAACTAGTCTTGCTTCAACAGACCTGTGCCAACATAAAAAGATGACGAACCTAAGGACATCCAAATAAAGACGGACAGGGAATGGGTCGTTCCAATGCCAGCACTGTTCAAGAGGGTTCAGTCAGAGTTGTTTTTTATTTAGTCACATCTAGATTGCACTCTCTTTGTCGTTGCAGAACGGTATTTGAGTGGGAGGATAACTCCTAGCAAATGTACCTAATTTATTTTTATGTACCTAATTTTAATTTCTAAATTTATGTAATGCAGTGCACAGTCAAATGCTGCTAAATCTTAGTGTTCTACATCTGAATACAGAAGGAGCCACAGCCTGATTGTGTTCTAAGGCACACTGCAATCCTGCTTGAGGTATTGTTTCATAAGTGGTTGAATATTTTTGTAAAAATGGTTTATGATTTTTTTTTTTCTTGACTCAATTCTTGTGTAGATGAAACCTTGCAACTAATAAATGTTGCACCAAACTCTGGCTTCTCTGTTTTTGCGGGGCTAGCAGTTTGAGCTCTCATGGTGTAGTATTTCTTTCGGTATTGCAGATCTTGCTAAATTGATGTCAATGGAATGTCACTGGGTGGTGCGTGGTAGCCGTTTAGTCTGTTTCCATTTTGACATTGTGTGCCATGCCGAGAACTTATTGTAACAGTTATCTTTATGGGAAATTGGGTATTGAACATGTACACACTCTGCAACTCACCAGTGTATGGAGTGGAGGTTTGTGGTGTCTGTTCGGACATTCAAGATCTCGGTTTCTACTCTAGCAGGTTTTGATATTGGTGTTTGCCAGTGTGCAGGTTTTTAATGCTGTAGTGTGACGTGTGGTCAGAGTCGTCTTATTCCTCGATTTTCATTGGCACAGGCAGCACCTTGGTTTTGTTTCTTTGTGATGCCTTTTAATTTTTAAACATTACTGTCTTTAGCATTTAGGTTATTATAATAGTCTGTGGTTATTGTTCTCAAAGTTTTTAGCCTTTTGCCTGGTTCTCAGATCTGTGTTGAAAACAGACATTCTGTCTGAACGTCTTTTTTTATTTTTGTTTAAAGTACTGCACATAGTTTTGAATCATCTTCGTAATAGAGGATTGCAAAAATTGACTTACTGAAGATTTGACAAAGGTGGAAAGTTGGGCCAGTTGGTGATCCATAACATGTAAAAAGCGTAATGAGACGCGGACAAGGAAGATAAATAGAGACATAGCGCTATCTCACAGATCACACAGATCTGAAGATGTTATTTAACATTAGCATTATGCCCATGTAAAGGGCATAATGCACTAGGAAAGTGAATTGCATTCAAGTTGCTAGATGGAAGTGGATTGAGATGGCAAAGGTCGCATTGCATTTTGGAACAGGGAGGATCATGGGAAGGCGCTCGCTGCAGGAGCGAATGAACAGCTGAGAGCATGGCAACAGTCAACCTCTTCGGCGATGGCAGAGAGCGATCCGTGTGGTCTACTGCAGCTTTCTTGCGAGAAGCCCAAACTTTTATTGCCACCATAAAGGCCCTTTCACACTCTTGCGACGGAGTACGACTAAGAGAGACAGGATCTCTTAAAACTTCTTAAATGTTTTTAGAACGAGGGAACACACTGGCATTGTGGCGCCATCTATGCGGTGACCCTGGAACTGCATTTCACAAGAGCGAATGTTTTGCGGGATTTCCAAGGTCAAATGAAAAGTTTTTCGAGCCAAGAAAGAAAGGAGAATGCGCGAGAGAAATAAAAAAATGTGCCGGACCGCCGAGTTTACACCGCTACCCAATAGATAGCGCCAGTGTGTCCTCTGGTTTAAGAAGTTTTAAGGAACCCAGGTTTAAGAGGTTGCAAGAGTGTGAACGGGCCTTAAGGGATTGGAATATAGCCGAGCCACTTGGTGAGGGCGGCCCCCATTCAAGCCTCGCGAATTATGACTTGCGCATCCGAGGAAGTCCCTAGAGGCTTCGGCTTAATAAGCACGGACCACGCTGAGAGCTCCGGGCACTGCATTGTACCGCAGAGCGAGTAGCTCATACCTTGGTGCCGTTCCTGCCTGTGCCGGAGCCTTTTGGACTCGGGGTACGGTAGTGGTTGGTGAGGTTTGGCGAGGCGAAGTGCAGCGACGTCCTCGGAGCGCTTGGAAACAATCTTGCTCGCCAGGAAGTGCGCATGCATGTTGTCTCTAACCCAGAGTTGCCTGGCGGCCCGGCTCAGAGCCCGAAGCGCTTGGGTTTCAATGTTTCTTGAGTCTCATAACTTGGTGCACAGCATCGAAGACAGCGGGCCCAATCTTAAAGGGTTATTCACACGGGGGAGAAATCTTTCACTTTGCTCCCCGGGATACACATCACGTGGTAACAACGTCGCGCTTATGCGCGGAGCCGTGCTTACGTGGACATCCCAGAGAAATGGAGGAGCTCTTGCCCTGGGGGCTGCACAGACACTCCCCGCCTTGGCGTGGGATCTCTTTGCGATTGGCAGTATTTTGTTCGCATGTCTGGCAATTTTACAGATTTTGCTCAGCGAGATGCCGGCGGTGGCATTGGGATCGCCTAACTTGTGGCTTTCGCTGTTGTGCATGTCGTCCAAGGCACCCGAAGAAGTCTTCGATATTCATCAATGCCGTCCTCAAGCTGCTGCTCATACAACTGGTTTTGGATTCCACATCCTTTTTGTTCCACCCACCCATTCAAAAAGCACCTTTCTTTTAGCAGGAAGCAGTTTGTCATCCTCTGCACCTAATAGCGCTTCTGCCATAATAGCATATTGCAGTTTCATGTATGCCTCCATTTTTCTACTCGTTGGCACGCAGCGAGCCCTGTTGTCGAGAGTGTGACCGCTAAGTGCGTTTGATAACTGTCGAACCTCTTGGCTCCCCGCTGTTCATGTGAATGCTTGAGTTGGGGAGGGAGTCCTGCTGGTTCCGCTGATCACTGACGTCATGCACGTCCCTCCCCGATAATCATCCCTCGTGTGGATACCCCCTTATGCTCGTCGAAAGCGTTGAAAGGGCCTCCGAGCGCGAAGCACCTGAAAACATCTTCACGTGATGCAGCTTTGTGCAGGAAATGCAGCTTTGAGATTCTACGCAGCGTGGTGCCACCTTCGCATAGGATTTGATGTGCGTCCATGTAAACGTTGATGCATTGGCTTCATTCAAAGGACGATTGGAGTCTATTCGCTGAAGTCGCATTAATTTAAAGGGATGCTGAACTGAAATTCGGATTTCACTAAATAAGCTTGCAGAAGTGTTCAACAGGGTGCCATTAACCATGAAAGATCACTCATATAGCCGTATCTCGAGCGGCTGGCCGTATTTCTGGAAAATAAAAGAGCGAATGAGGGAGAATGTTGACGTCATCTTATCGCAGAAGAGTTGAGAAGGTGAAATGACCTCGCTCCCTTTCCTCTCTGCGCCCTTGCGGAGTCAAAGTGAAAAGAGGAGGAAATGGGGATCGCAAGGTCACTCGTATTTTCGGCCTTGTGCGAGCGCGCTCTTCTTTTACAAAAATACAAGGATCCGTTGGAGATACCGCTTTATTAGTGACGTTTTGGGATTTGTAGTGATAGGCTGCCTCCAGTCTATCGATTCTGTTTTGTCTTCTGAAATTCGATTTTCGGTTCTGTATCTCTCTAAACGCGGCTTATGGTGCAGTTACCGAAAACAAGCGAAAATGGTCCCATTTTTCCATTGAGATTTTTAGGCAATCGGATAACTTGAATGAGATAATGGTGAGTGCTGAAACTTTGGCATCTGGTTCCAGTGGTTTAGGGAGGGGTGTACCCGGTGTCTCAAATAACGGCCGGGCTCTTTAAATGGACCGCAAAAATCGGTTTCTTAATCTGTCGCGCAACGATTTTGTGCAGCGTTGCCTACAGGTGGTGCATTTTTTATATAAAATTTGCAAAGATCGAACTTACCCGAGGAAAAAGTAAAAAAAGAAAAAGGCTTAGCTTCTATGAAAACGACCAGTGACTTCGCTGCGTTTTCATAGGAGTTAAGCCTTTTTCTTTTTTTTTTTTTTCACTTTTTCCTCCCGTAAGTTCGATCTTCGCAAATGGGTAGATGAAAAGTTACTTGAGAAAAACGAAATTTCTCTATGTATTCTGCACCAAAGTTTAATGTTATCTAAACAAGAAATGACATATCGGGCGCTTGCGGGTTTTATATCGGTGAAAAACACTTGCCAGCAATAATGAGAATATTGTCGTTCTTGCCGACAAGCTACCTATGCAAGCTAACAAAACCGAAACTTAATTTAGAAATCGTCTTGTGCTGCCTCCAGCGGTAACTTGTAATAAATCAAAGTAGCCTAAACGTGCCAGGCCTAGTCGACCGGAAAAATTGCGGGAAAAGTTGCGCGGTTATCGGCCTTGTGAAACTTTCGGGTAAGATGCTGTTTTCGGGGTTTCGAAGAAAACGACACCTCAAAGTCGGCGACTCTGAGAACGAATTAAGTCGAAGAAAGTCACTGTTGCAGTTTTATCACAAGGCTCCGACGGATGACATTTCGCTCGAGGAGTTCGAACAACTGGCCGTCGAAAGACTCAAAGGTAACCAGTCAATCCTGCTGCTCGGCTGCTAGGGGAGCGATCGGGATACTGCAATCACAGTGTGTGATACTTCGCGAGCTTTTCTGCTTCCCCGGAATCTAAAGAAACAAACAAATAATATACGTGGGAGCCTGTTGGTGGAGCTAGTTTTTTCTTGGAGAGAAATTTTGGGTCCCTGTGGTAAATCTATCATCGCCCCATATCGAACATTGCCTCTTCAAGGGGCCCTGCAATCATATCTAAGCGTCTACCTTTTTTTGCGGTTTCCGCGTCTCTTGGGGTTCGGGCAAGCCAGCGGGCACGGAGAGAGTAACTAAATATCAGTGCGTCATATTTTAACCGGACGATGCGAAAACCTCCTCCACATACGGGGGCGACCCGCGGTGCCGAAAGCGCGCAATATGTGACGACATTGTGACGTTTTAGGTCCTGGTCTTTCTGCTGGTCAGAGCCGCTAAAAGCTTCTTTTTAGTCGAAATACAAAATATAAGTGGCGCGAGCCGTTTCAATTATCTATTAAAGTAGTTTTTGTTCAGTATTTTAGATCAGAAACTAAACAAATGCAGTTTGTAAAGTATGGAAACAAGAAATGACCCGTCGACATATCCGCCATCAAGTGGTGGAAAAAGCGGCGCATACTAGAAAGGTGTAGTGGGATCAGGCACCGACGAGCGTAGAAAGGTCCCGGATGTACGCAGGGGTGCTGCAGTTGAGGATCCGACCGGTTCCGAGCATTCCGAAGGCCTTTGGGGAGCAGCTTTGGCTTGCAGTTTGGCCCTTTGGCGGTATGGCAGCGCAAAGTGGCTCCCATTCTGAACTGATCTTTACCCCGTGTTTCCTGTTGTTTGTGGCCAATGAAGTGTCGGGCCGAATTAGTGTTTAATCGCGCAGCAAATGCATTGCGAGTCGCCCTGGCTGCTGGCTTCATACAACATATCCAGAACATTCTTTAGTGGCGCCCTCTCAAGCCGTCGACACGAAGTGCGGCAGCCGTGAGCGCTCGCTGAGCTCACTACCCCTCCTCTAGTTCACGGCCATTTAAAAAGGCTCTGACATGCCAAAAAAAGAAAATTTTTTTTTTTCATGCTATACTTTGTTTCAGCTTCCGTCCGAGCGCAGCCAAAGCTACGTGTGGCCGGAGCCAATCACACGCCGGCAATAGGTCACGCGATCTCGCCTGCACTTTTGTATCACTCCGCTGCGCCGCTGGTCGTCCGCGCCGCCCACGATCGCCGAGTATTTTGTCTGCTACGGGTGTATCAACGGCATCGTCTGCTACAGGTTTAAAAATTGCCCTTTCACGTTCTGAAATTTTGTCACAGGGGATGTCAGTGCGTAGGCTGGCCGCTAGCGTCTGTGTCCGAGCTTTCCTTCTGTTCAACATTTCGGCATAGTTTCGAGATGCAAGTACACACTGCAAGGTGCCCGATGACCCTGCCGTTGATGTTTCCTTGTATTGTCTGGATATACCAGGTTTGAGGCGCAGTCCTTTCCACCAGCTTCTCGGCGTTCAATGTGATCGGCAGGTAAAGGGGTGCCCTGATTTCGCCGTGTATCAGTGAATTGTAGTGGCCCGAACGCTTTTCTTGTTTACAACGCATTCGCGGTACGACGCAGCCGAAGTCTCCTGCCGAATTTGAAAGCAGACATTCATCACAACCTCTCGCGCCTGATGCCCAAATGTGCCTTTGCGAAAGGACGTTTCGAAGCGACTCGGCGAGGAAAGCAGCGAAGCACATGATTCGGCCATTACGGGAACGAAATCACAGAAAAAGACCGAGCGCTGCAGCCATGTTGCCAACGGATGCAGGGGCGGATTTAGAGGGGGGGGGGGTCTGGATGTCCTGACCCCCCTCTTGATTTCTGCATATGTAAAATTTAGGGCGTGAAACGAGGGAGAGGGGGACGGGGTTCCTAAACAAATGGTACGCTGACCAGCACCTGACCCCCCCCCCTCAGGAAATTCCTGCATCCGCCCCTGAACGGATGTATGTGTTTTCACCAAACCACATGCATTTACATATATTAATAAAAACATAAACTTCAGATATTTAATTCCTCTAGTTGCGAATCATTCTCAGCAGTACACATCTGGAATATTGTGCAATGTTTACGCACAAAACAGTTATTAAAAAAAAAATACTTTTGCGGACTACTTTGTGGTGTGTAGGAATGCTCTTCTCGAAGTTGCAAACCGTCCCTCAGCCTTTGGCTGCGCTCGGACGGAAGCTGAAACGAAGTATAGGCGTTGGAATGGCATATCAGGACATTACAAAAAAATTGTTTCACTATAGAGTTGCATAGTTTTTTTTATAAAAAATAGAAATACGAGGCCCAATTCAAAGTTCCCGCCGTGCACTGTGACGTAACAGTGTACCGCAAGGTGTCGAGGCGGTCAGAAGGGAGGCATCGACCTACGTCACTAAAAGGGGGTTCACCGGAAGTCACGTGAGTTTCACTCCTCGTGCTCTCCGCGACCGTGCCTAAGCCTTTTTTTTTTTTTTTTTTCTGATCTTCGTACGAGCGATCGTAGAAAACGAAGTTTCAGTTCCACTAGCTCTTTATCGCTGCACCGTTGGTTAGTTTGCGTGCTGTAAAATTTGAGGACGAAGAGTCAGTGGATCGACGTGATGGAGGTCAATGATGAAAGCGTCGCGAGTACAAGCCAGTGTACGAGTGCATGCCATCAGTCCGATGATACAGGGCTATACTGGGCGCAAAACAAGCTATCAAGTTTTGAAAAAACAATTTTAGACCGCTCGCAGAAATTAGGATTGCTAGCATACGACACGCCCGATCGCATTGCTGAAGGTTCAGACACCGAGGTCGTTGAATCATCGGATACTGTCCAGGCTAAAGATGCCTGCCGTGTAAAGAATACGAACTGGTTTGTGTACCAAGTACAAGTAAACGTCGGGCAGAAAGCACATATTTTGTCTAGAACATGAGTAGAACTTTTTTACTAGGTGCACATGCGGCCGATGTATGTCTCTCGGAAATGCATGCAGTGTGATCTCTTTTTCAGTTGCTGAAATACCGGGATAGTCCCTCACACAGCACCTTCTAGGCATTGTAGTTGATCACGTCAATTCACTGACTCCGCCTTCTTCTACCTTTACAGCAACATTAAGCGATGAAAAGCAAATAAAAGAAACCTTGTCTGCTTGGATCGCTCGTGGAGGTGCGGAGAATAACAAAAATATTAAAAAAATATTACACACGCTCGCGGTAAGCACGAGGAGGGATACAACTCACATGACTTCCGGCGATGCCTCCCTTCTAACCGCCCCGACACCTTGCGGTACACTGTTACGTCACAGTGCACGGCGGGAACTTTGAATTGGGCCTCGTATTTTTATTTTTTATAAAAAAACTGTGCTACTCTCTAGTGAAACAATTTTTTTGTAATGTCCTGATATGCCATTTCAACGCCTAGCATGAAAAAAAAAATTTTTTTTCTGGCGTGTCAGGGGCATTTTAAAGGAGCTGTGCAACGATATTCAATTGGAATGTTTTTCACTTTACACGAGCTTACTGGCACTAGTGGGACTCAAGGATACTCGCATGCAATGCCACTGGCCAAGAAACTCCTTTGTTGCGGTGTAATTTCAAGGACAAAAGCGATCATTTTCATTCAATCTCTCCCTTGCAAAATTCGATGACGTAACGCGGGGATCGCAGTACACCCGTATGACGATATTTGAATGCGGTTCATAGATTGGACCCGAGCATTGCGTGGGCACTCGATTTAGGCTCGTGATAATTGATAGCTCGAGAAGCATTCGAGTAGTGGCCCGTGTCCAATCGCTGCAACGACGACAATAGCCGAGCCATAACAATGTCTGGAACTCAGCGCGTGTCCTGTGCTTTGCCAACCCCAGCGCGTGGCTATGATCAACATTGGCGGCATATAATCGGCTCCAGATCACGTGGCCGCTTGTTCTGGCTGCGAGTTGAGGGCGTGAACGCTGCTCGTTGTTTTTTAATTTTTTTCTGGGACTTCTAATGCGTCGGGTGAAAAACTAAGGCGTGTTTCATAGGTCATTAACGTCAGGGATCCGTTCTAAGCGGTATTTGCGCAAAGTAAAAAAATTGTTGCATAGCCCCTTTAAGCAACCAAAGATGTCATGAAGGAGGTTATTTTATGCTTGTTTTTGTAATTTTAATTTGCCTATAACTTTTAAAATAAAGCGAAATTCGAGAAAAGAAAAGTTTCATTAGGTTACTATGTTCAGTGCGCTCAGGTTCGGTGCAAATTAAAAACTAGTAAAAAAGTCTTTGCAGGGCCCCTTTAATCGAAGCTAGTGGAAACGTACGGTAACCATACATTTTGACTCTAACAAGATAAATTTAAGAACAGTTATGCAGACTAAATTTAAACACTTGGAGTACATATCGTGCATGTTTTCTTCTTGCCTATTTACGAGTACTCTGCAAGCAAATTTAATAACTCCACCCACCTACCCACCACCGTGATCAGGGGGGGAGCCCATGTTTTACCCTTTGAAGCCTCGCGAATACCTCGATTATTTTTAAACTTTGTTCAACTCTAATCAGACTGTGTGGTGGAAGCTACTAAAAGTATACCTTTGGGTAGACATCTACCTGGTTATAAATTATTAAAATAGAACAGAAAAAACAAAAAAACACTAACGTTCTACAAATTTGAAATCCTTTCAATTTGAATTTAAATTTCAATAAAAAACAAATTGAATGTCAAAATTTAAATTAAATTTGAATTAAAAAAATGAAAAGATTAAAAACACCCAAGACAATGTCAACCGGTATGCTGAAACGCTACCAAGCAGCTATCTCTCTGGATTAAGATGCATCAGTAATATTGATATTGATATTTATTTGAGCTCTCCTGAGCTCAAGTAAACATCAATATCACTGAAACAAACCTTGAGCTTTGAAATGCAACAATTGCACTGGGCAATTAAAAAGACACCAGGCACTTCGAAAAAGATGACACCGGGCACTTTGGAACACAATGACAGGGACATAAACAGTCGCTTGTGGTCAAGGGGCCAAGCTGGCCTTGACACGTAGTACTTTCCAATTTTAGATGGTTCGAGTTTTTTCTGTTCATTTAAGCTACATACTTTTTAGACGAGTCGTGCGTCTATTATAGTCTTACGACTATGCATGTTTAAAAGCTGGTACTTTACCTGGTGCGCAGTATACGAGGATAAGTTTTTTTTAAGATTGTGCCCATGCCACAACGAGGCGGGACAAATTTTCGTGAATGACAGATTATGAGGTGCCCCGAAGAGGTTTCTGAGATCGCCTAGAAGTGGCGATAGCTCACCCTGCTGGCTCTAAGCATCCTAGAAATCCCTAAATCATGACGTTACGCGGCTGATTTCTCTATTAAAAGGGCAATCAAAGATTGCAACACACCGAGGTCGTCTTTGCCAATGGAAGGAGCATGTTCCGAAACCAGGACCACTGTAGCCAGTAGCATGCCAAGGATCCTTGCGCCTCCGTCCGCTGGAACTGCAGAGTGATATCTTGAATGCGCGCGGCTCGTTGCCCATACAGCCCGGACTACGATTCAACCCAAGCGAGAGCTGACGCTTGAGAGCTGACGACCAGACACATCACTGCCGCAAAAGACAAAAAAAAAAAAAAAAAAGAAAAGAACATTGTGTGTTGTTTTTGAGCCGATTATTGCAGTATTATGTTCCCTCCCCATAACCAATTAGCATTTTTCGACTACTCTTATTTACTTTTATCATATACAAAAGCATACACATTTTCTAATAACAGCATTTGCAGTCTCAACGCAATGTGGCATTTTCATTGGTCACATGTCGTCCTGGCTGCTGGAACACTGCCCCTCTCATTGCCGGAGATGATCTCGGTGTGTTCAATCTTTGATTGCCTTTTTAATAGGGAAATCAGTCGCGCATCTTATGATTTATGGACTTCTAGGATGATTAGAGCCCGCAGATTGATTTATTGCCATAATCAGGCGATCTCAGAAACCTAATCAGGGCACCTTTCAGAATGATTTCTGTATGATACAAGCCTATTTTTGTGCGCTAGTAGAGAGATAGCATTTTTCAAGGTCTGCTGCATAGGAGGGTGCGGACTGCGCACGGGGTGCAGTCTGTCTAAGGCAGTGGTTCTCGACCAACTGTTCTTTCAGGGACCCTTTCTGAATCGGCAAAAGCGATGGCAGGGGACCGAATCCATCGGGGAAAAGGGCGCACACTAACCATTACGACGACAAAAGGGTGAATAAACGAAACGAAATGCGTGCAAACCAACTTTGAAGCTCTGAAGCGTAGAATAATCAGCCCAGCTTGCTTGGCATGCACGTAAAACAATTAGTACTGAGTAAAAAAGAAATTTGATTGCTCGGCTTGTTTGACGGTTAAGCCAATATCGGCCTCCGCGACTATACATTGGGCGTAGACGATTGTCCGGAAAATGCAGTGTCTTCTCGCCACATGATCGCACTCCCACCCATACCCATGTGCAGAGAGAGGGTCAGGTGATGCAAGGGAGGCGGTCGATTGGTCAGACAATGCGTGTAGCTTCCACCGCACTGTCAGCTTAGGGGTGAACGGAGTATAAAATAGCTTATTGATACTATTATTTTTATTCTTACTAAAATAATATTATCAATGAAGGCTCGTGCCTTTTATGTTTCCGATATGTTCAATCAGCTATCAGAACCTGCATTTTTTTCTATATTGGACGAAAGTGACAAAATGGCCCCTTTCTCTTATATTAGATACAGTGTAGCTGATTTCTCTTTCAAATTTTATTTTGATTTGAATTGGCCTCGAATTCAGTTTTAAGTGCAAGTGCGTTTCTCTCGTGTGGATTTTTTTTTTCTACTTTGTTTTTTGGTGATTATGTGGGTTCCTGTCACAGAAGCCAATATAGGCTTTGACAGGCCCATCAACATCGCTGTGTACCACAACATTAGCAATAAAATATTATTAGTAGTATTAACATTATTATTATATTCCACAAACCTGCCCAAGTTCCTGTGCAGCCCCATGTTGCACGTTAAAGGCAAGCTGCCCGTGGCACCGACACTGGCGCTAGTGATGGCACCATGTGTGTAGCCTAGTTCTCTGCTGTTTTCCAGCATGACTAGGCGAGGAACAAAAGCTGGGGCCCGCGTGAGCCAACCGGAGCAAAGCGTGTGGCAGCTCTCCTCAGTGGGAGTCCACTTCAGCAGTATGCTGCCATGTGACTCATTCCGGAGCCTCCGATTGGCTCGTGCAGGCTGGGGCGGATCCAGAACTCTGTTTTGAGGGGTTGGTGGGGGGCAAAAAAATTGTGAGGATACTATTATCCCATTCTTTCGTGTGCACCAAGGGGGTCCACCCATGTCAAATTGCCCTCCTTTACCCCTTTACCTAGCTGCACTGAAAAGAACATGGCCGGCGTCACCGAGCACATCCAGCATTCAAAGTAGTAGTTTGACGATAGAACACTGCGACCAACAGCCAGTGGTCAAAGCAAATATGAAGATGTTTGGGCCGTTTAATACTCTAACCCCTTAACCACAAATGCAGTCTGAATCCAGCAACAGCTGATGCCACTCTCCGAATACTGCCTGCTCAAGCCAACAAATCATAAAAGCCAGCTTAGTTGTGTTTTTAGTGCGTGAAAAATTGCTTTCTTGTCTGTCGGTAGATGTACCGACGTGTGTTGATTCTGACGCTTTCAACAAATTTGTCAGTTGGGCATCCATCAGGATTTGCAACACCTTCCTTTTGCTTTACAGTTCTGCGTGCGTTTGAGATTGCCGCAGCCAAGTTCAACAAGTTTTCGCAGGAGTACCGCGATTCTGTGGTTGCCGACCTGCGCAGGCAGAAACTACACGCCTACGTTGGCCATGTGAGTTTATACTTTACGCTTTTTTCTTGCCATTTAATATTTTTCTGTTCACCCTTTAGGGTGAATAAAAAATATATTAGACATTTTTTTTTCTTACATACAGCTTTTTTTTTTACTTTTTGTAGTGGGATTGTTAATTGCCAGAATAAAATGTAATATGATATTAATGGGCCTCTATCAAGCACCATTCTCATACTTTCATTCCATAAAATAAAAAAGTAAAAATTTTTTTTTTTTTTGGTAGGCATGGACATTTTATTAGACCCCTTTCAAACTTTAGTGCCATCTAGTGACTAAAATATAAGCTTAACTGTTCCCATACTAATAACATTAAAGGGGTCTCAAAACTTTTTTTCCAAAATTCTGAGCTATGTCTATTTGGAATCTTTGTCGTTTTTTTATACAGTCCTCATCCATTCGTTCAATCGTTCCGATTCATTTATTAGCGTAAAAAAAGATAATTTCGGTTTCCCAAGAAGCTGCCATCTCAGTTCCACAAATGCGTCACGATAGGTAACCAATGGGGAATTTTGAGGTTGAGGCTACCTGGGCGTGCGCCAATTGGACTTTATCTGGTTGATCGCATCGTAGCGCTTGCCATGCTGTTTACTTTCACCTATATATTATATTAAAATCATCTGGTGGGCTAGTTGGGTAAACATCACTTAAAAAATAGCGCAAGGACAACGGAAGGAAGAATGAGAAGACAGGAAAGAGCGCTATTTCCTGTCTTTTCGTTCTTCCTTCCGTCGTCCTGGTGCGATTTTTAAGTGATATATATTATAACTTGCGTCATGGCTTAAACTCAAACGATGATAGTCATCATTGTGGCGAGACCGAATTTCGGAAGGGTCAGTGACATTTGTATCATTCAACTTCATGCAAATAGATTTTTTTTTTGCTTTTCTATTTAATTTTTAGTTAGGTTTGAGTGAAAACATGCTTATTCACAACACCTGTGGGATCGTCAAATTTTTTCCACCTCATCGTGGATAGATTATTGAGAAAGACTGCAACTTGGAAACTTGGTAGATTTAAAGATGCTGCAAACTTTTGACGAACCTCAAGGATCGACTGGCTCAATGAACCCTCAAACTTCTAGCAATGTTCGACTTACGGACAGTGTTGTCCGACTTCTATACACAAAACATAAAACTTTCGTGAAACAGTTTATTTTGTATTTTTTAAAATGATGACCTATAGTTTACTAATATCAAAAAATAAAACAATGTGCCCGACAAATATTGGACTTCTCTACCTTTTGGCAAAAATAAAAAAAAAAAAAAAATTTTTTTGGCACATGCACACAGGAGTTTAATTTTTTGTTGAACGTTGTGTTAAAGTACCAACAAGGTTGAACATGGTCGAATTTCGACAGCTTCGCAACATCCCTGGTTAAGGACTGTCCAAACAGAACACTTTAAGAACGCACGAAGCGACACTTCTCTGCCACGTGCAATCCGTTTCCGTCCATTTCTTGTTTTGCCGGGGGAGAAGTTTCCCTCCGTCAACGTCTGTTTGTGTACCTCATAGAGGTCTGGAGCGGGCTCATCACGTGGGTCCGGACGTCACACGCTCTGTTGGCTGTCAGTCAGTCGCTGAATGCCTTTGCTGCTCTTAAAGCCCCGAAAATGGGAAAGGGAAGGGTATGTGGGCGCAACAGAACAGATGGGCAGGCAACAGGCACGCCATTGGCAGTTGGCGTGTGACATCGGGTCTGACGAGCACCAATGTCAAAGAAAAGCAAAGGAGGCGAGAAGGAAAGCCGCAATGCTTGCCTGGTGCATGTCCAAACAGAAGACGGACTGCCGGGCTTCAACTTACACTGCACTTTACGGAGAAGTGTTGCCTCACGCATTCTGAAGTATCCTGTTTAAACTCCCCTTAAGACGCTCTCTTTGCTCAAGTGTAGAGCAGCTTTAATTTTCCGTAGCTATAGCTGCAGCAACCCTGCTTGATACAAAATTATAACAGGGCTGGGAGGTCCTAAGGGGAAACGCTGCTTCTAGAGCTCTTAATATTACCGTTCTGACTGTAGTGGAATTTCTATAGATCACCTGCCCTTACATCCTGATTACAAATATCGTAAATTTTTATATGGGTCCATTACTTTTCATACTTATTAAAGGTTTCATTTGCAAAGATTATGGGTATAGGAATAAGACAAATTAAAATATTTAAATTCAAATAAAAATATAAACATATCTTAGCAAACTAGAGTACAAAATCCCATAAGTATAAATGAAAACTCTAGGATGATTTATAAGTTTGTAATGAAAAAGTTTTTAGTTTTGAAACCAACTGTTGCACGAAATGCTGGAGGCATATAAGATATACTTAAGCCATATTTAACATATTTATACCCTTTATTAGATGCCTCAGTGATACTTCTACCAGGAAAAGGAGAAAAGGCAGATTGGGTGCCTTACACGCTAGTGAATGAATAGGCACAACGGCACATCTTTGTACACTCAACACAGAGACAAACTTCTTTGTGTTGAAAGTCGAAAGACGTTTTGCTGCATCCGTCCCCGCGTTTATTCTTTTAGTAACGTGCAACTCCACCAACGTGCTCACCTTCTCAACTTGGTTGCATGCGTGTGGAGATATGGCTTCCACAAAATAGCGAGGTGTATGTGAAATAAACCTCACAGACCCATTTCGCACCACTTCCATGGCAATATTTGAATATAAAGAAGACTTGTTTGATTAAAATGCTACTCAGGGTAGAAGGGAAAATGCCTCATATCTTCAGAAACACGATTTCAGAAATGAAATATTTTAAAAAATTTTTTGCCTCAGTGCTGCCCAGATAATGTACGATAACCTACCCTAGTCAATTTTGGCAATATGTTTTTTTTGTCCCCCTGAAATTCAGGTACCTGAAGACAGTGCCGGTGCCGCCATTTTGCGCAAGGACAACATTTCTCATTTCATCCTGTTGCTGGCCTTCTGCCAAACGTGAGTGAATTCTCATTTCTTGTTTTGCTCGTTGAAGCCAAAAATCTTCCACTAGTCTTTTTAGATAGCAAAGGCTGTCGGCTCTTGTAAAAAAAAAAAAAAAAAGAACAGTAAACCAGACAATGCATTCTTTTAGTTGTCTAATTAGCTGCCATTGTAGTGTAAAGGCTAGCTTTTCACTTCCTAATTGTTTAGCCAGGTTAATAAGTGCACCCAAGTGTACCTTCCCTTTTGATTGTACCTTCACAGAAAATTCCCATGTGCAATGTCAGGAAACTAGTCTGCGCAGTCTGCTCAATCGAGGAAAGTGTAAAGCGAGTCAACCTGTAGTTTAATGAAATTTACCTAACTCATTCCGCAGAATCTGCCATTTTTTCTGTAAATCAGGTGTTCGAGGAGACAGATGTCAAAGTTTAGTTTGATCTTTGCAAAAGAAGGGTTTGAGTTTTGACAGCGTCCCATGAGGCTTCAGGCAACTTTAGCTGTCTTCAGAATGGGAGCGTTAACGTTTCACTTCGTCGTGTCTGCACGTTTCATCAGCCAGGATCTCCGTCGCTGGTTCATCAGCATGGAGATAGACCTGTTTCGCTTTCGACTTCAAAACGAAAGCCAGGCGGGACTCCAGGATTTCTTCAGAGACTCCAAAATGGACTTCAAAGCGGTAAGAGTTTTGGCTTTTCAATGCAGAATGAATGTTTCTTAACAAAAGCGAAGTTAAGATTTATGTTGCCTCGCTGAACTGTGCCTTCACCTGCTAAATTCGGCGGGCCAATGTTCAGCTAAAGTTAAGGGGCTAGCGTTCTGCTAACTGTAGTGGGACACCGCCATGAGTTACCTGGCTGGTTCCGCTAGGGGTCACGTGGTCATGTGACCGCATGACGTGCGTCATGCTACACCAGGCCGTGACGTCATGGAGCGAAGTTGTGGTGTCGCGCGACGTTACAATGGTCGATGGCATTTTTAGGTTAGTAACGTTGGGCGTCGAGTTGTGGTCTAACACGAGGACACGTGACACTTCGGCTTCACACCGTGACGCAACACTGTCACGATGCCGTTTTGTAAGTATGATGCTACTGCGTTCGGCATATGGGACGTTCGGAAGGGTGCATCAAAGGAGCACCTTAATTTTTTTACGAACAATCTGCGAGACGTTTAGCGAAGGGATTTGTGCGGCTAAAGCAAACTGGTGATGTTTTTATTTCAGATTTCTGCCGAGGAGAAGGCTGCACATGCGGAAGACATCATCGACTCATCTCGAGACCTCACGGCCACGAAGCTAGAGACAATGGACGTGTACAAGGTTGTCTTCTTTTTTTTTTTTTTAGATGCAATGGCATTTTATTTATTTTCTTTTTGGCAGCTCTCTGGGGTAATTTTGCTCCATAACACGAAACAAATGCTCACGTGCGGTAGGGCGATGGCGATAAGTGGATAAATGTAGGAGAAAAAACAAAATTCAGAACGTTCCCGAACATGAAATGAGCCCAGCACCCCAAGATTGTGAGCCCAACGATCAACCGCTTTACCTAGGGGTGGACCTGCACAGCAATGGCTATTCGATGCGACAACATTTTCGCCAACCGACCTCGTGAATTCGTAAACAATAATCCACATACCAAAGAGTGTTTGGAACGTAGTTATGCATTAATAAGTGGCCCAGATCTGCTCGCACTTAAACTGGAGGAGCACTTCACTCGGGTGCGGTGACAGTCGTAAAAATTTGGGGTCGAAAAAAGCCGAGCCCGAAGAAGCCCAAGTAGAGCCAAACTGGCCTTCTTTGGCTAGAGTCTGGGTGTTCTGGCCCTAGTTCGCTAAACGGGTGCCACAGTTGGGCTTCACTGCTGATAGTTTGCCTGTCATCTGGCATCTTTGGGCTTAGATGGCCAAAAAGGTGCCAGGTCTAGGCTTCACCGCTGGTTCTCCATTTCATTTGTGGCATCTCTGGCTCAATTCTGGCACTTTGGCAGTTACGTGGCGAGCCAGAGAAAAACCATAAAAACAGCCAGAAAAATATTGAACAGTCCTGCGTTGATCTATGGTATGGTCGTAGGGACAGCTGCGACACATGACGGCGAAGTCGTTGGGCATCGGCGTTGTGTTCACGCACTGCAAGCTGTGTGAACAAAAGTGTTTGGAACAAAATAGACATCTGACCAGTTTGTTCTGAACGCTTTTATTTTTTATTCCGTAGTCCTTGGCACAAGGTCTTGGCATTGACAGTGCTACGACGGCATTTTGGTATCGGCTATTTCTTTGTACTTTTCCAGAGAGCGCGTGTAGTGGAATCGGGTATTATAGATACCCTAGGTATGAAGCGGGATGTTAATGCTGTGGCGTAGCTCTGTGGTAGTGCCTTTGCTTCGCTCGCGGCAGACCCAGGTTCGATTCCCTCAAGCAGCGGGCACTCTTTTTCAAGGACTTGGCATCATCGACGACGGACGCCCCACAACGCCAACTACAACATCAACAACGGAAGTAATTTATATTGGTGGGAAGAGCCCATAACAACTATCGCCCTAAAAAAGTACTCCAGCACTAACGCTTTGAAGCACAACCATATTCAGAGTGCAAGTTCGTCTGCTTCTTTTGCAGGGGTTGTGGTTAAGTCAGAACGCCGAGCCCTGATTGACTCTGATTGAAAAATAGTGGCGCTCGGCATTCTGATTTAACCACAACCCCTGCAAAAGAAGCAGACGAGCTTGCGCTCCTCCCAAGTTAGACCCCCAGGATTGTCAAGCTTGTGCCAAGTGTTTCTCTGGCGCGCTGCCAGGGTGAAGAACCCCTCCTAGGAACCCA
The DNA here is from genome assembly GCA_013358835.2 of Ixodes persulcatus. NCBI lineage: Eukaryota > Metazoa > Arthropoda > Arachnida > Ixodida > Ixodidae > Ixodes > Ixodes persulcatus. The sequence continues at coordinate 59,127 of JABSTQ010009043.1, read as the reverse complement.
GTTCGGGAACCCGTGCGCCTGACCTCTGGCATCCTTAAACTGACGTCCTTAGGACCCGGGGATTCCTCGGAGTACTCTCAAGGGTGCCTCGAGCTCCCTCGAGAGCACTCCGGGGGAGCAAAAAGGATGTTTGGCGGAAAGGGCCTCCAAGGTGTCGCCCGACGCGGGTGTAATTTTCCCCGACGCCCCGTTCTCATCGCAGGTGCCCTTCACAGAGGTGCTGAAGCTGGTGTCGGAGCGGGCCGTGTTTCTGCGGGGTGGCGAAGCATATGTGCCGGCCGAGAGCATCGGGGCGGTGGTGGAGTCGCGCTACCGCGTGCACCTGTCGCAGATGCTGGCCCAGACCGCCCGGGCCCTGCCCCGACTGGACGAGGAGGACCGCTTGCTCCCGATCCTCCGTGCTCTCACCAAGATGGAGGTGGGGTGCGGCTTCGACGCGGCACAGGCCACGGACGCCGTCACGCCCGAGATGATTGACCAGGTCCGGACTGTGGTCTCGTTTGAAACCTTCAACGATGGCGCCTGCAACGCGCCTCCGACCGGCGTTTTAAACATCTTGTTCCGCCGGCGCCGCGTCAAAAGTGGTCCCAAAGTGGCGACGAACGACGTCGTGGAAATGCCGGAGTGTCATGCCGTCGGCTGTCGCGATCCTCGTGGTTGGTGGTAGAAGTTACGGCGTAAAGCATGCGCGGACGCGACATCGCCAGGTGACACTTCCGTGGTGTCGTCGGGTGCGAAAATCAAGAGACCCCTTGTTTTGGACGCAGTATAAACATGCCAGTCAGATACGCTTTTCAGGCACCGTACTTTCACTGCCGGGTGGTTTTTTCCCGCCGGTGCCAGGGTCGGTTTCTTCCTGCACGCCGAATGCAAACGTCGGTCCAAATAACTCGGCGGCATGCTTCGCGAAATATATTTGCTTATCAAATGCACTTTTATTTACGAGCACAATATTTATTGATGTCTGCGTGCCTCCAACTTTACCGCAAAAATAAACGACAAGTTGCTGAACACCAATTCTCAGCCCGAATGTAGCGCTAGCGATCCAAACCAGGTGCCAAAGTTCCAAAGCTGGAACCGTCGTCTTGTTCGGAAGTTACAAGTGTCTTTCTGAAAATTTCGACGGAAAAACGGGACCCGCTTTTGGTAACCAGCTCCGTGTATCCGAGGGCTTCGTCGGCCGCTGTTTTCCCATCGAAAATCTAAAAAAAAAAATCGCTAATACCTTTTGAAGAAAAGTTAACAATTAGTTCTGAAACTTTGGCATCTGCTTCGTACCGACGGCGCTACATTTGAATGGAGAACATGCTTTCGGCGATGCATAGCTTATTTCTTGCGGTAAAAAAAAAAACCCTGTAAGTGTTTTGGGGACATCCTGTATAGTCACAGACGAGGTGGGAACAGCAGGGAGGAGCTTCAGATGTTCCGCCTCCAGGATGAGCTTGCTACCTTTGGCAACGTCTCAAGAGTGCGCGCAGCCAATACGCGGCAGGAAGCAGGGAGCACATGCTGGAGGTCGGCCGTTCGACAGACGCGCCTTGCTGTTCTCACTTTATCCACGACCGTAATGCCGCCAACATACTGCTGCGTGCGTGGCAGAGTCAGCAGCGCACGCAGCTTTCACACGATGGTGCGGGGTTTCAGACCCCCGACGGTCCGGTTCTTTCGTTTACGGACATTTGCTCTTCTGGAAAGTTCCCGTTCTTTCTCGGCTGTAGTTGTGCATTCTGGTATAGAGCACCACCGTAACGAAATGTTCTGTAAGGAACGCTGAAGCCGTCCTCCCCCCCCCTTCCCCTCCCTGGCGCGCAGCTGTCGAAGGAGTCCTTCCCACTCTGCATGAAGTCGATGCACACTGCCCTGCGGTCCAACCACCACCTGCGGCACGGGGCACGAATGCAGTATGGGCTCTTCCTCAAGGGGGTCGGGCTGGGACTCCAGGATGCCCTCCGCTTCTGGAGGGACGAGTTCTCCAAGCACGTCGGAGCCGAGAACGTAAGGACTAACAGGACCCCGCGTACCGCAGTTTTTTGGGCCAAGAGTTTGTTTTTTGTCAGAGAATTTAGGGGAGTTGCAATTTGCACAGCATCAACCGGGGGTCACGTGATGCTCCAGTGACGTTGTTTCTCTACGTGCACATTTCTTTGTGTTTTGTCGGCTGTAACAGGGACCGTGTTAACCTCCCCCCTGCGTTCGCGGCGGCAGTCTGCGGTGGTTCATTACAAAAATGTTAACCCACTTGGCTCACCCGTAAACGCCGCTTCGCGGTGGCCAAGCCTACCTGCTCACGGAGGGATCAGCTGGACGATCGACAAACCCCAATAACGCCAACCGTCAAAACGCGAAGAAAGGGAAGGTCGCGTGGCGTGGCTCTCGCCGGCAGAGATGCGTGACGTAGAGAGGTGACGTCACCGGAGTGTCACGTGACCCCCCGGTTGATGCCGTGCAGATAGCAGGTCCCGGAATTCAGGGCCTCGGAGAGCCGCGAAGAAGCCGAGGCAGAGCCAAACTTGACCTTCTTTGGCCAGAGCCTGGGCATCTCGGTCCTAATTTTTGCCGAACAAGAGCCAAAGTTAGACTTGACGGCTGGTTGTTTGGCCGTCACCTGGCATCTTTGGGCCTAAATTGCCAAGCAAATGCCAGAGTTGGGCTTCACTTGTGGTTCCTTGGTTTGTATGTGGCATCTCTGGCATTAACTAACGCCTCGGAGCAAAACCGCGTTAGGGGCAAGTTAGGATTGCCAAGTTTGTGCCGAGTTAGGCGTTTCTCTGGCGTGCTATCTGGGATGGCGGCGTCCCTCGAGGAAGCGATCCTGATGCCAAGAGTGCCTCGTGATACTGTGCCTCGAGATCAATTCGACTATTATTTCTATGAATCGAGGAGCCCTGAAATGTTTCTGTCTCGAGGAACCCCGATCTGCCTCCGATGATAACCGAGGAGCTTCTCCCGGTCTTGGCGTTGATGCAGTAAACCAGTAAAGAAGCCTACAGGCCTTGTCGACAAGAATGCGTCCACCAGGGACTGTTTGGTGCATAGTTATGCTTTAGTCAGTGGCTCCGTTCTGCTAAAGTTGTGCTCAATTTGGAAAACCACTTTACTTTGAGGCAGAGACAGTCGAGGACATTTCGGGAACCCCAGGTTCATAGGAACGCAGCTTTAGAACTTGTAGTATAAATGATAAAAAAGTGTTACAATTCATTGGGCTAGCTTTCTTAATCAATGCCCAGCCATATTTAGTTTCTATTGTTTGTAACTAAATATACATTTTTAAGGTACATTCTAGTAAGTTAGAAGTTCAAGCACTGTTCCTAGTGCAATTTATTCAATTTAATTCATTTATTGTTCTCTTAATCACTTCTCGTTTATGATAAGATTTCAGGTAGGATATGATTTTTATTGTGTCCTACAACAATTTTTGTATCCCCTAAGTAAGCTAGACGTTCAGTATGTCAACAGCTCTATCCTGCTTTTTACCATTTTCCTTGAAACAAGTAAATATTGTTACCTAGCTCTTCGATGGTTCTCAGTTTTTTTACTGTAGCTGTTTTGGGTGTTGTAGATTGCACTTCAAATAACCTTAAGAGTCTAGTTTCTTTTACGTTAAACTGTTTACGTAGCAACACCTTATTTTTTTTAGTTTATCGGATGTAATTCGGGAGACGTTTTACTGGTGGCTGGCGTTTCCAGTTTGACAAGAAGTACAGCTACAACATCCGGCACAACTATGGCACGGAGGGCAAGCGGGCAAACTACATGCCGTACAGCTGCGGCAGGATCATCACCACCAACCCGCCCGGTCCCGGCGATGCCCATGGTAACTGCGCGTCTCGCTTTTCACCGATTTATTGCCGATTCGGCCGAAGCGCCCTTTCGTTCTAGCCTCCGGGTCAATCCGATAAATTCGAGGGATTCAGCTTTCTGTGGGGGCACAAAAGAGGGATTTGTCCGTCCCCTGTGGTGTCTTAAAGCCACCTCTTAGATCGCCACGCAGTCGTTCGTGTTCAAGTGCAAGTGTGAGAACCAGTCTTTTGGGTGCAAAAAGAGAACCAATTAATGCCAAATCGTCAAAAAAATAAATAAATAAAAGATAATGTATAGGCTTAGAAGAGAAAAAAGGAAACGAAAACATACGCGGGGAAATCTTAGACCATCGTCTTTGTTCAGCGGGACGCCTCGGAATGACTTATCCGACTTGTGGGCCATCCGTCGTAAATCGCGCCTACATCCATGTGCAGACGGTGAAACTACCGGTCCTAACTTTTGTTGCGACTTGGACAAAGTTTGGTGGAGACTAAGCATAGAATCTTGCTAGACTTCCGCGCATGTAACGCTCGTTAACGCGTTTAAAAGTGATCCCGGCGTAGCTGCGACGTAGCAAATTCCTTGGCAGATCTGACACTTGTGTGGCGCGCTTTGTCCTTGACAGGGTGTCCGTTCAGGCACTTTGACCACAAGAAGCTCGAAGAGAGGCTCAAGGAAGAAGGCGTCAGGGACGCCAATCTCAGAGAGGTAAGATCGACGTTGCAAGCTTTAACACAAGACGTGTTTCAAGGGTCATTTTTTATTAGAAAATTGTCACGAACGAGCGTCGTTGACGAGCCCTTGCACGACGTTAAGGTATACATATAAATTTAATAAAACAGTAAAAAAAGATGGGTGTGTGTGGTTTGTGCGGGACAGATTCTGTGCTCCCCGGTCTTTGTCCTCGGAACCTCAAGCTCGTGTTTTTGCGTACTTGCGGCATACATCGCTGGGGGCACTGCAACTTCGGTCCAAGTGCACCACGTAAAGTGGTGCAGTCGAGCGCGGAGGAGACTGTAGGCGCCCGCCAAAAATGTAGGACGAGGTAGATAGCCACAGTGCCGAATTTTCTGCGTCACCTACCGAGCAAGATGCCGATGTGGCACTCGTGTTCAATGTGTGCCCTACGCTGGCTCTCGATAGGCGACGTAGAAGATTCGGCATTACAGCTTTCTGTCTATAGTCGGCTCGCCTTTAAGCCGAGACTGCAGCCAATGCCACGGGCACGAGAGCAAGAGATTGCGGCTTTGAATTGTTTTTCAGCGAAACGAGCGCTTGCGCTAGAAAGGCACGTTTCGAAGCCATGACCGTGGGCTAGCTCACACTTGTAGCTTTGGCTGCAATGTCAGCTTAAAAGGCAACTCCGCTCAATTTTGAAAAAATTTAGGCTTACACGTGATTCGATTTTTCAAAGCACTACTAAACAGCTCTACGTCTTCGGATTCGCGAAATGTGGAATATTATTTGTGTAATTTTAATTTAAACATCAGCTGATACCGAAACCGAAACTTTGGTTGCGTTAGGCAACATTGGTCTCGTGTCGTCAAAGTCATGGCCACGTCACGTCGAACCACGTGGTCTTGTGACGTTCGTGGGGGCGAGGGACATGACACGCGACGCGGGCAGGTCGCTTCGCATGGCGTGTACGGTGATGGCCCGGGGGAGAGGGGGAAGGGGAGAAGCCGAAGAGGAGAGGGGAGCGGAGAAGCAGACCGATAAGCACGGAGGGCAGCGCAGACTAGCGCATCCGCGTTACGGTGATCACGTGGACGCCGTTGAGCCAACACCGGGAAGAGAAACTCATGACGTCATCGTTCAATTTTGCTCTGAGAAGTAAAAACAAACAAAACGTGAGAATGACGTAGACATGCCTCTGACGTAGTGGCTCAACGTTGGCCGCTCCAACTCCGTCGCATTGATTGCGCTGACGATTGCGCTTCACGTCGCACGCTAGAGTGGGTAGATTTCGGAGATTTGGCTCATTTGAAAGTTTGCTGGCCAGTTTAATAAATATATAGACGGAATTAGATCGTAATATTTGACATGGAGTCTTCCTATATGGTACTGAAAAGGGCTGCATAGTTTTCTAAATATCAAAAATGAAGCGGAGTTGCCCTTTAAAGGGCAGCTCCGCCGATAATTTGAGCGTTTTTATCGCAACATATTTTCGGAAAGGGTACTAAAAGTTTAGCCTATAGCAGCGGTTAAATCATTAAAAAATTGTTTACATAATTTATAATCGTTAAAATACGCTGAAACCGATACCGAAACTAACTTGCCACTCGACTGGTCCGCCATTTTGACGTGACGTCACATATGGTATAAACACTCGCACGTGTGCAGTTTGAGCCTGGCCAGCCTGGCAGCAGGTCACCGTTTTGTGTTCGTGCCGCGGATAAAAATGGACTCATCAGGCTCGTCTGAATCGAGCAACGATGAGGATATGCTGCTAGATTTTGAGGACGGTGACGATAACCCGTTCTCATACGATCCGCCGGCATCGCCTCCGAGGGAACCACCAGCGGCGGCTGCATTCGTGATCCGCTGCCATGTGGACCCAGATGCCGCTTCCGAAGCGAAATGGTAAATGCCGGCTCAGACACTTGCGTTTGACTGCGTTGCGACGAGAACCGAAAGCGAGTCACCGGCACATCTGTGCTTCGTATGAAGCGTGGAATCCAATTCAAGGAATCATCTTGGCAAGCAATATAGGCAGCAGGGATGCCCTGGTTTCTCGCTGCCGCAACGCAGCCAAACGCAGTTAAACGCAACTGTCTGAACGAGGCTTAAGGCAGCTTTTGTTCTCTAGCTTCTCTTTGCAAATGCTCGTCGCTCGATCGGCGGCTGTCCGGGTTGTGTGTGCGCGAACACGGTAGGCACGGCACATTTTAGTAGCTTCTTTCTGTGCCCGTCTCCGCCCAACCCGAAAGATTCCCTCAGTCGCACGCTATCGTCATAGCAATCAGGTGAGAAGTGGTCGGAGCAGATTCGGCTGTTTTTACTTGGGAGCCAGCGTTCACGTCGGACTGCCAGGACCCACTTCTTTCGTGTAGACTTGTCGGTCGGAAAACTGTGAAATGTCACATTGCTGCATTTTTTGTGGTGTTATTACACCCTACGGCACAACACCAATTTCCTCCAGTCGCCATTACGCGCTCTTACATTACTGTATAAACCGATAACATAAGCAAAAAGCAGACAGTCGCTAGCACCAACAAGCTACAAAGCAAGCACCCTGACCAACATGTGACGTCACGGCAACGTCAGCGCCATCATGGCAGCCTCCGTGTGCCGCTCTTGCTCAGTGTTGCCAGTAGGGCGGCAGCGAGTGATTTGGGTGTGTACATGTAAATTTCAAAATTCATTTTCTTCTAAGAAAATTATTATTTTTCCGAGATATTTTGTACACATGCTCAGGAAGGGCATCCAAATACATGGTGAAAATTTTATAGAAATCGGTGACCATCAAAATTACGGCGGAGATGCCCTTTAAGGGAGAAAACGGAGCATACTCTCTCGTTAAGGGGGGACACTGGCTGGAGATTTAACTTCTGAACTACTCGAGTGATCGGACTGAAATTTGCGGGGGAGATCTAACATGAGATGTATGTGTATTGTACAAACGTTCAGCTCTAGGACAATTTTACATACCTGCATAAGAAGATGTGTCACTCTTCATTAAGAAATCTATGATATGCAAATAAAGCTATTAAGCATGCTTTTGACTGCTTGAATATAAAGTAGGGGGATGTAAATGTAAATATTGCAGGAAGAGTTATTACATCAAAATATGAGATGCATATCTGGCCAATGTCAATTTTTGAAAACATAGTTTTTCTCAGTGAGTACTTCAACTGAAAACAAAATAAAGTTGATAGCCCGATTCCCCAGTAAATTTCAGTTCATAAACGTCTTGATTGTGGTATCAGAATACTTTTACCTTCGAACAAAAGATTCCTTCATATGAAAATTGCAGCAAAACGTGGAACTGAGAAAAATGCATTCAAACATTGAACTCCTTTACTTTGTTACTGCCTCACAATGTGTTGAAAATATTTGATATCAATGTAACTACTTGGTCTATGGTTATCAAATTTAGTGTAAGGGTGTATAATTAATTTCTAAAACCGAAAACCTCAAACCTAAATTGTTTTTTTTTTTTTTAATTTTAATTTGGGTTTATGTCTCTCCTTAATTCAAACTCCAGAAAGCAACGAGTTCTGTTTGAATTATCGGAAATATATCTAAATATGATGCGAGATAAAATTATGATTTGTTATATGGATGGCTATGCATATAAAACAGAGATTTGATGATTTCCTTCACACAGGCCTACTGATAAAGGGCAGGTGTTTTGTGAATGAAATGCCGGTGAAATGTGTGAGACAAGTCTCTTCATCCCTCAAAAATGTTGTCTATCGTAGACTGTTTAGAACGCACCTCACACCTCAAAACAAAATTAAGTGTACTGCGGAGAAACAACACTCGCGAAAGCAAGCTCCGCGAACGTTGCTTCTCCGCAGCACATCGGTGCTCGGAAAGCTGCGAGAACAAAAAGTATAAATTACACGAGGATGCCGTTCGAATTAAAGGGATGCTGAACCGAAATCTGGATTCCACAAAACACGCGGCAAAAGCGTGCAACGGGATGCTACCAACACCAAAACATCACTCGTACAGCGATATCTCGAACGAATGACCATATTTTCCAAAAAAAGGAGGCGCATTTGATGGAAGTGTTCACGTCATGTTTCTCCGAGAAAGAGAGGGAACGACCTCGCGTCTTCTTTGCCTCGCCGCCTTGAGGGAGTGAAGCGAAGAGAGGAGGAAACAAGATATCTTCACGTCACGCGCCTCGTTGGCCTGGTTCAATCTCGACCTCTTTTTCCCCAAATACGGCCGTCCATTCGAGATATCGCCTTACGAGTAGTGTTGTAGGGATTGTTGCGTCCCGTCTACATCTCCTGCATTGTTTTTTTTAAATCCAAATTTCGGTTCACCATCCCTTCAGACGGCTTATAAATACAGTAGAACCTCGTTATAACAAAGTTGAAGGAGCGGTTGTAATTATTTCGTTATAACCATTAGTTTGTTATAGCCACTGTCCATTTCTACCCACTATTAGCAAGTAAGGGGAATTATGATTGCTTTGTTATATCCATTAGTTTGTTATATCCCACTTTGTTATAACGAGATTTTACTGTACATTACAAACTTAGCGGAACAACTAAAATTTTGAAATACATTTGAATTAAGAATTAAGCAGAAGTGTGAAATATCCGAGTGAATTATCATGAGTTGCTGTAGGTGGTGTTGGATACTGTCTTTTCCCGTGACATTTCAAGAGTGACCGAATTTCCCAACAGTTCCACATTCTTTCCTTTCGGTAGACGTCGGCATCGGGGAAATTTTCGCAAAAAATTTTCCGACGTGTTTAAACGATTCAGGAATCACTTTTCCGTCGAAAGAAAGTCTGTCATCGTGCAGGAATTACCCACAAAAACTCAACGTAAACCTCGTTGCCCTTTTTCTCGCATGGACGATTGCGACTTACAGCGACTCCACTGTTGTTATTGTTGAGGCTTTTGGCGCATTTCCTTTCACTTTACGACGAACCGCAAGGGGTGCTGCGAACCACCGGAGTAGACCTATAGCTCGCGGACTTTAGGGTCAGTAGAGCACAAAGTCCTGTGACATAGTATGTGGAGTGCTAGATGGGTTAATCGGGCTCATAGCCTCTGTTGCGTCACATCGCAAGTAGGGTTCTGTGTTTTGAGGGTTTATTTCTTCTTAAATTTCGGGCTGTTTCTTGAGGGGGGTGTTTATCTTTTTCCCATGTGTTAAGCGTTTTTCAGTCGGACAAAAGTTATATTTTTCGGGGCTCATGTAGAAGGAAACGTGACACGGCCAAGGGGATTCTCTTACTTGACACGAATATTGTAAAGGGCTTTATTTTTGCAGGCTGAATATTTCGCCAGTTTGGCGAAGTGTGGTCTTCAGAAATATTTTGTGTGCACAAAATGTCGCGAACCAGGGTAGTACGCTGTGCACCTGTTACCATAAGGAAATATATCCGCGGGACCTTTTTTTCGCAATGTTAGGCGAGTCACAAAATTCTCGAAAATTAGGTCATCGCGAGAATCAAGTCGTTTAGAGTAGTTGGAAAGCGTCCTGCTACCGACATGAGAAGGCTATAAGATAAAGCGCGGGGCTCTAAAACTTCTCTATGGTTCACTGGGGGTAATGTTCCAAGTTGACACAAAATAAAGCTGGAGATCAAAATTTTTTCTCATCAAAATTTTGCGTTTTCTTTTTTTTGAGGGAAAGCTTTATTTCTGGGATTTTTACGAAAAAAATGCTGCGTACATCGTGGTGCTATGGTTGCTTCAAAGTACCAGAAGAACGGGCCATTGAAATAGTGCTCTGCCGTTTCTCCTCTGTCACAAATGCCAGTACGGCCCGCATCTTGCGCATTCTAGGTCCGCACTTGCATAAAAAAAAAAAAAATATAAGATGCACCAACAAAAATTTGGGGAATGGTACATTCACGGCGACACATCGGGCCTTAATGTATCCCTTTACGTAGTGCCCGTGAGAACAGTCTCTCGGCTTTATTCTCACGGACCTTATCGTTCTCCCGGCGACAACGGTGAGCTGTTGCCTACGATGCCTTGTATTCTTCGGCCCAACGAGCCCTCGCTGCAGCGGCGCGGTATCTCGCGTCCAGGAGCCACCGCCGATGTCTGCTCGAGGATTTGCGCACTCTATCATTTTACGCACACTCTCTGACAGACACAGCGCGAGACCCTGGTGACGTGGCGCGATGTGACCCCAACGGTGGCGGGCTTGACACGGCGTATCACTGTGGCGGACTTAGCTTCGTTGTAGCATGCTTGCTTCGAGCTCGGCGGACCCGGAATCGAACTTTGGCAGGAGCGGCAGATTTTACGGACATTCTTTTTCAAGCGTTTGGTGCCATCGAGGACAGACGCGCTACAACACCTTACGTTGTTCTGAGTCGGGAGAGAGGGGGGGGGGAGTGCACGTAATAGTTATCGCCGTAAAGAAACCGCGATATGAACACCGGAAAAGACGGTAATTTACATCTTTTCAACTTGCAGGTGATGGACTACGTGGATAAGGGCCACTACCAGCTGGCGTGCACCACCACCTTCCGCGTCACGCAGAAGTCGCCCGAACTGGCGCAGGTCATCGGGCACCCCAACGAGTACTACCAACTCAGCCGGCAGTTCAAGGACGGCTCCACGAGCAAGGACGGCAAGACCGGTATGATATGTCGATTGCATCGGCGTGAACGCCAGTTTATTGCGCGCAGACCGGATGCCACGTGCACGGGATGGTGCCAACACTTCCACGTCGTAGTGCGGCGAAAATCGAGGGACCACCTTTGACCGCGCAGCAGACGGATAGGTTGGGGGGGTGTTCTGGGCAAACGGCGCCACCGCCAATTTCTGGCGTACGGTCCGGGTGCCGAACACGCAGGACTGCGTCGCAGCCGTTGTTCGCCTTGTGCGGCCCACCGGCTCAGACGGACGTGCTTCGTCATTTCTGCCGCGGTGTCTATCACAACTGTGACTAGGTGTTTCGTGTTTGCAATTTACGACGATAAACCTGAATGAATGACCCCCAAGCCGGTTTGAGCGAAATCGGGGAAAGTCGAAAAAGCCGCAAATTGGAGCTGTCCTCGAATCGTGGAAAGAAATCATTATCTAAGGCTCGGTTCTGTGTTTACAAATTTACAAATAAATAACAAATAACAAATTTACAGTAAAATAGCGAGCATCTGCCCATTCTGCAATAAGCGCCCGCCCCTCGATTTTGTGACATTCGGAAAATACGCAAAGGACATATCTTTTTACGTTGACCTAAAGAGTACCCATCAGCCAGGTTTACGCGATCACCTCAAAATGTTGAGTGGACGCTTGCTCGGGATTTTACGCTACATGCTTTGCGAACGGTTTTATCTTCCAGTAGAGGTATCTGACTCGTAACGTCTCTTGGAGCTTCCAGTAATCTTTCTCGAAGCTTAAAATCCTAATGCCCTTGCGTTTTCTCAATTTTCGTGTATACCGTAAAATTCCGAGCAAGCGCCCCCACCCGAGCAAGAGCCCCCCCCCCCAACTTCACCTCTAATTTCACATTTCCGCGCCGTTCCGGGAAAGCGCCCCCCTCCCCGCTCCGCACCCGTATCACGCACCGCGCTGACCGCGCCCAGGCAACACTGGCCTGCGAAGTTCAGTCCAAGAATCCAATCCAATCCAATCCTACTTTGCAGCCCGATCAGCCTGGTCACTATGCGCCACTGTCGCTTTGTTTTGGGGATGTGAGGTCTTCTATGCGTTCTTACACAGTGGCAAAGAAAATCGAGGTCGTCCAATGGGATTGTGAAAAAGAGAAAGACGCACACCAGACGTACGTCTCGACCGGATACGGGAATGGGCAGTGATGTGATGGCTGCGCCAATTGCGCCAAACTGCGCCAAGGGGCTAACCCTGCTACATCCTGCTACATTTCGCCAAAATATGGGTAATCTGCGCCAAGCCTGCGCCAAAGGACCAATTTAGGTGGCCTTTCAAAACCGAAACTAAACTGAGTACTGTAATTGAGCAGACGTATGTTATGGGGCGCAAGCGGCCGCCTGACACAAAGTACCTTGCATTTATTGTCCACCCGGTCTTGCATGGTTTTCCCGGCGTCTCGCGTTTCGCGCTCTCGTCTTGTGGCTCTCGTCTCTCGTATCTTTTTTTATATTTTCATCGATAGACGCGGATATGTGCAGACGCTCCGACGCTAGCGTGCCGGGTATCAGTAATGCTGTGAAACGAAACCACGTTTTTGCGCGGCTGGAGTTACTTTGTGAGCTGAAGCAACGGCCGTGGGAAAACTATATTTGGTCACTGCCTTTCAGTCACCGTGGTTGCGCGACGTCGAATGTTGCCGTCCCCACACCACTGCAGATATGGTACTTTCTAAAATGAAACTAAGTACCGCCGCATGTTCATCAACATTCCTGTTCTTGTTTAAATCATACGTTACTACAAAAATCTATCTTTAATTCAAAGACTGCTCTGTCAAAGTATTGATTATCTAGATTCGTCTCGGTGGGCCTTCTTTTGAGAGGGACCTCGGTACGTGAAAAACCTGCCGTGAAAGAAAGTTGGTGAAGAGAACTGAGCTAAAGAAAGAAGGCAATGTCTGCACGCTGAACATGCACAGCGTGCTTGTTTGTCTCGAGTTCAGTTGTTGAACAAAGCGCTCCAAGAACGTTTTGAGGCTGGCTCGCAATGTCTTGCATCGATGCACTCAAATTCTTTATTTTTCTGTGTGTTTAGCTTGTACCTTGTTTGCCGGCCTGGCAAGCACGCGCCACTGGACTGTTTTTGTTGCATGCTCGAAAGTTACATTTCGTGTACAATTTTGGGGATACGTTGGCGACGGAGCTGAGGGGCATGGTTTCGGTTTCGATCAGACAGCCGTTGTTTGCGCTCGCGCGACGAAACATGCCCAACAGCAAGCCTGCCGAAGTTGACCTCACGTGCATGTGAACATAATTGCGTGACTGAGGCACCAGCCGGGACGCTTGCAATTCATTGTTTTACGTTTGCTTACTTTTGACGAAAATCTGGCACGATGAGAACCACTAAAACAGTGGCAAGCGGTTTTTCGAAATTGCTTGGCGATGCCTACAACTCTGTCCACTTGTGGGATGTCTGAGCAGTAAAAACAGAAGCAGCGAATTCCGTCGCAACAAGTCACATCAGAACACAGCACAACACAAAGTGCCCTTCGTTTGTACAGCAATTAAAACAAATATTTTTATTTTCCTAAGAATATCTGCTCCAAAATTCACTTTTGCTTCTCCGAAACACTGCCTTGGCTGCTCCAAAAGCCGCTTTTGCAGCTCCAAAACACTGTTTTGGTTGCTCCAAAGGCCACATTTGCTGCTCCAAAACACTGTTTTGGTTGCTCCGAAACGTGCGCCAAAATGGCTTAGGCCAATCACATCACTGAATGGGACAAGAATTTTGACAATTTGCTACAGTCAAACTATGGGAAAGCCGAAGTTCGACGAAAGCTAAGTAACGGCGCGCCGGTGTTCAGTGAATACGTGGACAACGCGCTCTTTTAATACCTGGAGCGCGAAGGAAGTGCAGAATCTTCTTTCTGAAGAGGCTGTCAAAATAGCCAACGGCTTGCACTCGGGAAACATCGCGGAATGCTGCAAACTTTTTTTTGCGGCCGACTCTGGCGTGGTTTTGAAAGTGATTAACATAGCAGTGACAAATCTTTGGCCTAATAAAGTCTATGTTCTCAGAGATAAATAAAATACTAAATCTGCACTTCGCTTTTTTTTTCTTTTTCTGGCGGAAAACTTTTGTCGTCGCCATCTTGAATTTTGGTGCCGTTCCGGGATAGCGCCCCCCCTACTTTGCAGGTAATTTTGACTTGCGTGCAGGGGGGGCGCTTGCTCGGAATTTTACGGTAGTTCACCGAGGGGCCGATCCCATCCACTTCCGCAAGATTTTTTTGTCAGACACGGAATATGTGGGAAGAAATACAATAACCTCTCAATTGAGCGAACTTGAAGAGACCCAAGGAAATAGTTCACTTTACTGAAAGTTTGCTAAAGGGGGGACATAAATCTTTGGAGCCAAGAAATTTCTAAAACATCATCATTTTCTTTTGAAAATGGCGATGTTGACCTCTACAGCTGTTGTTCTGAATCTACCAGGTTTCTAATTTTGTGGATGAATATTTGCGCTATAAATCAATTTATAATGTCTATGCGGGCTGAATGTGCATTGAAAATTTGCAGAAGGGACATCTCAGCAGCTAGGGCAGATAGAAAGAGAGCCTTTCCTGAAACATGTAGCTAGATGTCTGAAGCATACAATGTTGACAGCAGACTTTTTAATATAGGTCTAGGAAATTTTTGAAATGATCTTTTGTTTTATTACTTGTTAGCCATGCATTGAGCACTGAACTTCAATGTGTAGTAAAATAATTAATAATGGGTTAATCGTAAAAGCACTTCCAACATTGTATTCTCTACACTTCGTAGTATCCAGCCATGCGTTAAAAGAGGATATTTTGTTGAGCAGTTTTTTCCCTATTGTTCCTCCAAACAAAGGCAGGCGAGTTTTAATTATTTTGAGGACAATTGTACTGACTGTGAAAATGACCAGATATTCGAAATCAACACAAAAAGCTGAACAAGCTGTGCAGTTTCATTAGGTTTGATCATAAAGTAATAAAAAAAAAAAAAAAAAGCTCCCCCTAAACTGAATATATTCACTAGAATACGGAACAGCGTAGGGCACAGCATACATCTGGTCAAAAGTGTGAAATGCAGTTTATGGAGTCGTGTACATCGATATAAACAATGTGCGTAACAGTTACGTTGCTGCCTTTTTTATTTTGAAAAAAGATCTGTAATTTTCATTTGCACCGGCGCTCTTAAAGTGCATGAAGTAACAAAGCTGTCCAGAGAGTCTATGTTTTCTTGCACTTCCTCTGGCATGGCTTGTTGCTGTGACGAAGCCATACCGCAACAGGCTTGAAATATCCCGTGCAGAGTCGTTTCCTGTTGGGATTGAATGCAGTTTCTCCCTCAAGCGTTGACTTTTGCTCCACTATCGTTGACGGTAGAATCCCATAGTCCTTTGCAACGTCCACTTGCCTTTGACCGTTGTCCAGACGCTGAGGGATATTTTAAGCTTTTCTGATAGAGACAACTGTTTCTGTTTCGTCATACTCATTACGAAAGTGGGCGTACGAACTGCCGTCTTGCCGTTGTTACCCAAGAATAAGATGGCCGAACGGAACCGATGACAAAGAAAAAATAGACACACCACGTGGTTTGTTTTCGTCTACGGCACCGCCGCTTTGCCTGGGGGCGCTGTAAACGCCAGCAATGATATGCCGCTGCTGCAGAGGCGGCGGGCATCGGCTACGCCAGCACTGCAGAGCACAAAACTTCATTGAACTGATTGCAAAAGTAATCCTAGGTCCACCGATCAAGTTCGTTGAACTAAAATATTCGCTATTTCGAAATTTGTTTAACAAAAATCCAAATTATTTTTCTCCTCTGTCGTTGCAGGTTCTATGAGGTCAATCGAGACGACCAAATCACTGGTGTACTCGCAGCCCGTCGGAACACAGAAGGACGAATTTGACGACGACGCTGACCTTGACAAGATCCTTGCTGAGGCCGAGATGAAAGGAGGTGAGTGTTTGTCCCCTAGACACGACAAATGCTGCTCGCAAACAATTTGTCCACTTTTTTTTTTTTTTTCAACATTTGAGCATTGCCAGTTGTGTGGTTACAATAACATGTCTGCTGCGTCGGAAGTTCTGTTATACAGGGCATTTTTTTATGCTTTACATATTGTTTTTAAAAAAGTCGATAAAGGCACTCTAGTATGGTTCGTCCAGGCGAGTTTTACAGCCAGGGGACATGGCATAGGGGGCTAATCGTCACGATAAGTCTGGCAATGAACTAAAGTTTTTTAAACTTTTTGATCAGTGAAAATAATGGCACCCGTGCTGAGCATCATCGCAAGTCTCTAGTTAGAGACACTTGGAGCACATAGGAAGTGGGGTGGTGCACTAAAGCTATCACTTGTGCAGCAAGCCCGAGGTTGGCGGAGTGAAAACGCAGACGATAAGCCTGCGATGGCGCGGCAGCTGTGTTCTCCGCCTTCCGACTATGAAATGTGGATGAACAGTTTAAACAACCTACCGCAACTGTCTGACAAAACTCTCGGAGGGCTGTGCACGCTGGCAACAACCCGCCATGTGTAAGCTAATACAGCGAAGGCGTAGGGCTTGCTCCGCTGCTTCGACTAGGTTGTCGCCAGCGTGCACAGGCCTCCGAAAGTTTTGTCGCACAGTTGCAGTGGGTTGTTTAAACTGTTCGTCCACGTTCCATGGTCGGAAGGCAGAAGACACAGCTGCCGCGCCTTTGCACACTGCCCGTACGATTGTCTCCAATGCCTCCCTTGCTTCGGTACCGACGACGCTTGCTGACATTAAAATGGCAATGATCTCAGTGTTGTCAGACCATCAAGCAATTTCGCATAAGGTCTATTGGAACCAAATGTTGCTTTTCACTGATTAAAAAGTTATTTAACAGCCTTTAGTTAGTTATCAGACTTATCGCGACGAGCAGCCCCCCCCCCCACCCCTATATACGTCCCCCTGGCCGTATAACTCGCCTTCAGAGACCGGACTAAAGTAACTTTCACAGCGCTTCTTAAACAAGTCAGTAAAGCATAAAAAAAACGTTCAGCCTTTCCACTCTCGTGAAGAAGGAAGACCAGCGGAGCTGTACTCAATACAGGGCGATTCCACGTCAGTTCATGCAATGATGGTCCTGGTCATAATTTAGATATTTTTGTTAAAAATATATATTTTTTTCGCTGAGATATAAAATAGAGAAGCTCGAGGCGTGGAAATTGAGAAGATTTCACATTGCTACTTTGCACAGTCGTAACTTCCTCATCGAAGCTTTCACGTCACCATAACTTTTTTAATACGTTTGACAAAAGATATACAACACATAAACAAAACATTAAAAATATCAATAAAATATTTCTATGCAAACAAAAAAAATCAAACATGGCATAGAAACGCGTTTTAGAGGCATATTCACAATTTTTTTACAAATAAATCATCTTTCATAATAATTCACAAAACATATCAAAATGCACGTCCTTCAATATTCTTTACGAATATATAAAGATAATATGCCCACCCTTAATTGCCTTTTTGTTATTAACGCGGAAATGCGGCTGATTTCTCAAAAAGTGGCAAGATTGGGCGTCGATATTTAAAAAACTCCATCTTTTATTTTCTTTAAACTCCCCTTGGCACTTTGCAGTAACTTGAACTAACCTGTGATGGCAAAAAGTTGAGTAACATATGACCTCCGAACGGGAAAAGCTACGACAAACCTCCACTCAGAGCGAGCCGACGTCTTCGTCATAGCGGCTTTGCCGCACCGCACCAAACATTTTGAGCGTTAGTTATGGCATGCATTTTATATTATTAAAAATATTTTTTTCGCAGGGGGTGAGTATTAGTGACGCGAAAAGGGACTTTGAGCTGGAATACCATTAATTAGCTTACAATTCACAGAAACAAAACGGCCCCACTCTGCGAATTCGCTAACTATGCATACATAAGCTTTCAGTTGCGCCAGTGGCCATGTATACATCCGGCCTCTCGGCATATGATGACTTCCACAGATGAGGTGCCTAGATTCCTCACAGATTTTACGGTTGTGCACTTTACTTGCTTCACCGCACGAAACTCTCGAAGTTGAAGACAGTTGTGAGCACTGCGCAGAGTAATTTGACGCGTTCCGCGAAGCGCTGAAGGCATGCAGTTCCCACCAGGAACGCAAGCCATCTCGAAGAAAAAAATATTGCATCTGGTGCCGAAAGCGACTGCCTACATGATTGATCAAACAAGCAAACTGAAGCGTAAAGGTGGTGTATGGGCAACCCCTACGACCAAAATGGGTAAAAAAAAGTCCCGAGCACGAGGTGTGCGCAAGCATTTATTGCGTCAATTTTCAGTTACTCTTAACGGCAATAACAAATGCCCTAAAGAAGACATTTACTGAAGACGACCTCAAGCGCATCTACCTCTACTGCGCTCCACAGAACGATTGCTTCCTGCGCCGTTGCGAAAAGTGCCCAAAAACGCAGAGCATCTCGCTGCAGTCGCTCCATCTCGACGAAGACGAAGAGATCTGTTTCGCGTTATGGGACGCTGGCGAACTCGTCAAGAAGGTTATGGATACTTCCTCCTTCCTGCGGTAACTGGAATCGAAAAGTACATAAGGCATTCTCACATCCGTGACCTTCAACGAAGCCTGATACATCACACAAGAACCGCCTTACCGCCCAAGGCAGTGATATTCCACTTTGATTTTGCGGAAAAGTGGACAGTACTCGTCCCAACCGAAGTGCAGAGTTTTCATTGAAAAAAAAAAAACTCGAGTGTCTCGCTTCACAAGTGTGGTTACGTCCACGCAATTGCACGCAAAGCTTTGCAGTTGTCAGCAATGGTACACGACACATGACACAGCTCACGCTCTTCTAGCCACAGAGGCCATAAACGAGTATGTTGATGAACGTTACCAGTCTTTTCTGCAATAATTTTTGTGTCAGACGGAGCAACGGCACATTTCAAGAATCGCTTCCAATTGCACGAATTGTCTCGGAAGCCGTACTGTTTGGCAAGATGGATCTTTTCAGTCACTGGACACAGAAAGAGCGCTTGTGATGGAATAGGTGGTGTTCTTAAACACCACGCAACGCTCACCACCTTCAGATCTTTGCTCAACTCAACGATTGTCACCGCTAAAGACTTTGTGAAAGTGCTACGTAAAAAGGTAACAAATGTCTGCAGTCCCACCTATCTGTGGAACGGGTTCGAGAGTTTCGTGCGGTGAAGAAAGCAGAGTGGACCACCGTAAAACCTGTAAGAGGAATCCAGGCATCTCATTTGTGGAAGTCGTCATATGCCGAGAGGCCGGATGTATACAAGGCCACTCGCGCAACTGAGAGTTTTAAAGGAGCTGTGCAACAGTTATAGTGATTTGCTTAAATAATTTGGGAGTTGGTGTCTCGACCTTTCTGAGTAACGAACAAAAAACCGCTTTTGCCTGCATGTCCTAGTTTTTATTTTAAAAATAGGACAAAGATTGAGGTTTTCGGCGCCTCTCAACTCCTTCACTAACTTCCGAGCCTTGTGCGCTGTGACGTCAATGGGGAAGGCGCGGGGTTCCGGTGAAGCTCTCTCTTTAGAGCCAT
Organism: Ixodes persulcatus; assembly: GCA_013358835.2. Classification (NCBI taxonomy): domain Eukaryota; kingdom Metazoa; phylum Arthropoda; class Arachnida; order Ixodida; family Ixodidae; genus Ixodes; species Ixodes persulcatus. Next base: position 39,481 of record JABSTQ010009043.1, on the reverse strand, counting down.
CAGTGAGCAGCGAGAACTCATCCGCTCGCGACCGCATGACCACGTGCTGGCGGGCGCAGCGCGAACAATATGGTGAAAGGAGGAAAGTCTCATCCGGGTCCGGCCATACCTGTCCGGCCCTGTCCCCCCTCCCCCTCCAGCTTCTGGCGGCTGTTCCGCTGCTGTCGGTTTTGTGGACCTAGGATAGATGGCGCCACTCAAACCCTGTATAATAAAAGTTTTGTCAATGATACCAGTTTTTTGACGCATTTTTATATTTATGTTGGAACGACAAGATTTATAGAAAAGTTACCTTTATCGACCAGATATTCGCACAACTTGCTATCTTTCTACAAGATTCCCCATTGACGTCATGCCGCGCGTTTCTCATGGCCGCCGCTCGCGACTGCAGGTCGAGGAATATTCTCATTTTTTCTTCGCGATTACGCGGCGGAATCGCAACATTTCGAAAGAAGGAGGTATGTTTTCTGTCCTTTGTGACAAGGTGAACAATGTCAAAAGTAGAAAACGCCAATTCTTTCAACGTTAAAATCATTGCACAGCTCCTTTAAGCTAATGTATGCATAGTTAGCGAATTTGCAGAGTGCGGGCCATTTTGTTTCTGTGAATTGTAAGCTAATTAATGGTATTCCAGCTCAAAGTCCCTTTTCACGTCAATAATACTCACCCTTTATGAAAAAAAGAATTTTAATAATATAAAATACATGCCATAACTAACGCTCAAAATGTTTGGTGCTGTGCGGCAAAGCCGCTATGACGAAGACGTCGGCTCGCCCCGAGTGAAGGTTTGTCGTAGCTTTTCCCGTTCGGAGGTCATATGTTACTCAATCTTTTGCCATCACAGGTTAGTTCAAGTCAGTGCAAGTGCCAAAGGGAGTTTAAAGAAGATAAAAGATGGAGTTTTTTAAATGTCGACGCCCAATCTTGCCACATTTTGAGAAATCAGCCGCATTTCAGCGTTAATAACAAAAATATAATTAACGTTGCGCATATTATATTTATATATTCGTAAAGAATATTTGAAGACTCGTATTTTGATATGTTTTGTGAAGTATTATGAAAAATGGTTTATTTGCAAAAAAATTGTGATTGTCTCTAAAACGCGTTTTTATGCCATGTTTGATTTTTTTGTTTACATAAAAATATTTTATTGATATTTTTAATTTTTTGTGTATGTGTTGTATATCTTCTGTAAAACGTATTAAAAAAGTTACGGTGACGTGAAAGCTTCGATGAGGAAATGACGACTGTGCAAAGTAGCATTGTGAAATTTCCTAAATTTCCACGCCTCGAGCTTCTCTATTTTAGATCTCAGCAAAAAAAATTGTTACGGCGTTCATATATAGCTGAATGTTCCTCCGAAGAACATGGCTTTCGTATATATTTTTAACAAAAATATCTAAATTATGACCCGGACCATCATTGCACGAACTGACGTGGAATCGCCCTACATTGCCACAATGCGCACGCGCCCGTTTCTTCTTGTCCGACATGCCGCCGATCGTGGATACATCTCCGGCGACCCAGAGTCGGTCGCACACTGCGCATGTGACGCCAAACGCGTTCTCCACGAACTCCCTCCGGAACCTTGCCATCTTGCCGTCGCACCCGGGAACTGTTCAGCCGGCGTGGAGTGCAGTCGTCGCCGGGCCTCGCGCTTGCTCTTGGCCTCCGTAACACGATCGTCGTCCGTAGCGTTGGCCCGCCGGCGCCCTTTACATCGCTGGTTCTGTTCTCGGCGGAGGCTTTCCAGGCGAGCGATGTGCCCTTTTTTGGCAAGGGAATCTGAAGCGCTCGACGCAGTGAAAGTCGAGGCGACAGCGGCTTTGCGGCGGTTGCGGACCCATTCGCGCTGCTGCGTACGTCGCCGCTCCTTCCGCAGCCAGTCTTCTTTCCCCGAAAGGGCGCGCGGCCGACCCCTCCCAAGTCCAAACCGAAACTGATAAGAGCGTAGGAAACAGCGCGCAAAGCAGACGAGGACGAAGTAACACACGTGACGAGCGCTGTGCTCGTTACATGTGCTTCTTCTTTGTCGTCGTCTGTTTTTTGCGCCGTTTCCTACGATGAATTCCCACCAACGAGCCCAACTATCCATTCTTCTATGATAGCTGGAAAGGTTGCCGCCATCTACGAGTGACGGTGGCAACCAGAATGGTTGTGTGCTTGCCGCCGTCGCTTATAGATGGCGGTAGCTGTCCAGGTTGGTTTGTGTCCACATGCCGAACACGATCCTGGGGAGCCTAGCCCTTAACAGCTCCGCTGTAAAAAAATGCTTGTATACAGTCGCCGACCGATTCTTCGGACGCCGATAAATATTTTGGACCTAAAGAGGACCCGACAGAAATAGTGCATATTACGTCCGATGTTTCGGACAGCTTGAAGTCTGAAAGTTACACAAAGTACCCAGTGTCTGAAAGAAAAAAAAAAAAAAAAGTTTTCTCGACGCAAAAATAAATTGTGCATCGCCGAACGCTCCGTCTCCGCCCGTCGGTTCAGGCCAAATGCCAAAGTTTCAGATTTTATATGTTAATTTTCATTGAGGATACGGAGCCCATTCCCAGGAACAGACGCCATTCATCTCGATGCATTCACCAGGCTTCGTCGGATGCCGTTTTCTTTGAAGACTTCCAAAATCGCTTGTAACTTTTTAATCAGATGAGACGGCAAGCTCCGAAACTTGGGCATCCGGTTCCGACCGAAAGCGAGATTTCCGACTTTGAACGCAACTAAAGTCGGAGACTCAAGTTCTAGACATTTGTATGTACAAAAACAGAGGTAGGGGAGAATATTTCAGAGATGTTGCTGGTGTGTCGTGCTTGCCCCGTTTGCGACGGTCAATTCGTTCTGCTAATTTTGCAGCCGAAGCCGAGCCCGAGGAGACGGCCATGGAACACTGAGATCGTCCGCTGGTCCCTTTTTCGCCGGTATTTATCGTTCTTGCCCTGCGTTCCCGAAAGAATAGAGCCTCGACAGTCAATCTTGCACATCTTTTAATAATCTGTGAAAGTGTTCGAGGTGGTAAGAAAAAAATAAATAAAGTCGAACGTTGAACGACACTTGTAAAGAAGCTCGGAATGCCTTTCTGTCGCCCGTCACGTCATATTGATTGAAGTTTTTGTTTCTACGCTGTCTCAAGTACTGGACCTTCTGGCATGTGTGTGAAATGGGTGGAATGTCTATGTGCGCGAGAACGTTGCTCACTTAGATGGCGCGCATTCACATTTTAAAATATATGTCCGAACTGGAGTGTGGTGACCAATAAAGCCACCAGAATGTTCTAGTTATAAAATAGTTTCCCAATTCTTAGAAAATACTTTTTTTTTGTTTTGTTTTTTGTATGAGTTAGAGGTTTAAATTTGGTCAATATCCAAACTTGTTTTTTTTTTTTTTTTATAAATGGCCACTATATCATACATGGCTAGCAAGCATACACTGATGGCTATGGCTTCATAGGCTTGTCTCAATTTTGATGGCACCGTGATTTATAATCCACATACTATAAAAAGCTTCATCATAGCTACACAATATAAAAGGCATCAGCTCAAGGGCTAGGAATGTGTGAATATAGTTGTGAGCATACAAAATAAAGATCAATGTTTTTTTAAAAACAAATGTTACGAGACTATGGAGCAAGATGCCACGCAGCAGTGCAAGCTTGAAAGACGCGGTGTAAGGCACGCTCAATCCTTGTCTAAACGTTCGGACTGGCCAATAAAACACTTCCTTGGATATTATGCCTAGCTTCTGTGAAAGCGCCATGCAACAAAACCCGCGTGGCATCGAATGTGATTGTGAGATTCGTCGCAGCCTCCGCTTAAACGCCGAGTCACCCCGGGCCAAGTGACTTAGCACTGTAGAAGCTGCGACCCAACCTGAAAGACCATGTACTAGGTAAATCTGCTCCGAAGTGTCCGATGCTGCAGAAGGAAGCTAAGCCTCCTAGCGAGGTGTCGGCCGTTGCTCCCCCGCTTGCTTTTCGTAAGATTCGTATCGTTTCTTTTTTTACATTCGCGAGATTCTGTTAGGATACAGGAGCGGGCTTCGTCTTCTATGTTGGAATGTCGTGAACGGGGACAACACCGCGCTTGTCGAAATGAGTGTGGGCGAAGGCGACGAAGACGTTCCGGCAGCTTTTGTTGGTGCTTCTGCTCTGCAACGGAAAAGAGAGAGAGAGCACAACACCCAGTTAGCAACTTTCGACACCAAAAAAATGGCTATTGAACGATGCAGAACATACTAGATTTGGATCCAAGCACGAAAACACTATGGGCTGCGACGCGCGACTGTCCCACCTCGCACGGGAGGGTGCCCAACTCGTGAGCAATTATAACAGAGAGAAATGTAAATTTCCTTTGTTACTTTCTGTTAAATTTTGTTTAAGTTATTTTTTTACTTTTATTTAATGCCATTTCTGGCTGCACTTTATTTATGCTCTATGATTGCTGCTTTGGCTTTGATGTATCCTGTTCCTTCCATTTCTTTCTTGCAATTGCACTAAAGTGACAGTTGTGAGTTAATAGTTCCGTAAATTACCGGGTGAGCGCTCACCCCACCTTTAACTGAAAACTGGGATAATCTAGACATGGGCGCTTGTCTGGTCAGATCGAGCAGTTAACACATAATTTGCAGAATTCCCATGTTTGGGAAATGTTATTAGTGGGCGCTCTGCAGTATTTTACGGTATTGAGTTTTATTTAAAGTGCCCAAAAACAACTACAATGAACAAACATTACGACCTTGTTCTGCCAAAATGTTTCTTAAACGGTCCGGCAAACTTTGCAACGCGCCAAGTTGCCGAAATCGGCCGACTCTAGCAGGCGAATCGAGGCGCAACCAACAGCGCAGTCAAGGCTATGGCGTGGGCGTAGCCAGCACGGAGCTAAATGTCATCACCATTGCCCCTTTTTGCTTGCTTTTACTTCTCCGGGCAAGCAAAATGGGTCACGTCGGCTAAATTTCCCGCTAAATTTAGCAGAGTGGTTACACCGACGGCGACACCACTAGACGCGGAAACGGGCGCCTAAGAGCTGTTCTCTAAAATGAAGCGGAATTGCCCTTTAATATTTTTAGTACGCCAAGGTGTTACCGAGGTTTACCGCGCTTGCGCTGGAGGTGGGATGGCCAAAAGGCTTCCCTACTGTACTTATCAATAAATTTTCTCTCTGTCTGTCTGCAACTATAGACACATCTGCTAGATGATTCCGGTCCTCCTTGTTAACGAAACTACCCCCCATCCATGCCGGAACTTACGGCGGTCCTATGCATATCCGAGACAATCCGAGACGCCTCCTAGCGCTTGTACACGAGCCTGAGGTTGTCCACCATGATCTTGCACATCTGCTCCAGGTTGTAGCTGGGCTTCCAGCCCCAGTCCCTCCGGGCGTTGCTGTCGTCAAACACCTGTGGCCACGAGTCGGCTGCGAGCAATGACAGACGCACAGGCTTGTTTGTTGGTTTGTTCACCAAATCCAGTGACAAGATACGATTCTCCAATCAGAAACGCGCTCTGTGCGACTAGAACACGGAATGCGAGACCCGTACCTTACTTCAGCTGGGGCCGTTTCCCTAGCTCGTGGGTTGTCAAACGGCATCGACCAGCGTCGGATCGTGCGAGATCATGTCTACCTCACCTTCTCGTTCGCTGCCGTCCATTCACCGTGAGCCGTGCTCGGTGGCAGTCATTTTTGGCGCAGCAAAAGCTAAAGATCATTAGTGTCGCCAAAGAGATTGGAAACCGAGCGGCAGAGCGGAAAGCCACGGCCGATAGATTGTTCCGCGATCCCAAGGAGGGTGTACGCCCTGAGCTCGAAGAAGTGCTCGGAAAGCTCTTTGAGGAAAAGAGGGGTCGTGGTCGGGTCGTGTCGACGGAGGTACGGCAAGACCGCAACCTTTCCAGACGAGATGGTGCGGGACAGTTTCAAAAAGTGTCGCATCGGCGATCGACTTGACGACACGGGCGACGACGCCGTCCGGGACCACGAAGGCACCTCAGATGGTAGCTGCAGTGACTACGGCAACGAGTGAATTGTATTCAAAATAAAGGTACGGTTTCTACCAAGATCCGGAAATTGCTTTGCCCAGTTAATTGTGAGAGTAATATGCAGGAGCAGACTTAGTAGGGGGGGGGGGGGGGAGAAGAAGCGATTGCCTGCCCCCTGGCCCCCCCCCCCCCCCCCTACCGCCTTCCACTAAGAAGAAGCGACTGCTTCTTCTCCTAGGCCCCCCACCTTCACCTTTGTTTTAATATATACACCAGCCAAAAGTTTAGTTTTTGGTGACAAAGCAAATATTGGGTCAACAAAATAGATCTGGGCAAAGTTTCGATCGTAATGTCGTATCTCGGCAGGCTTCCCCCACCTCCTCCTCCTCCCCCCCCTTGCCGCCAGCCGAATGCCTACCGCCCCTCCCAGGCCTGACCCGTAAATCCGCCCCTAATAATAAGAAAGGTATTTCTTTGTTTTTCTTTGAGTAGCAAGTGTGGGGTGCGCATTATCTGCAGAGGCGGATAGCGCGAAAAAATTCGACGCATTAATTAACGAAAAGAAAGATTTTTGGGTGTTCAGCGTTTCTTTGGCAAGGGCGTCGCTCACCGATCTTCTGCCTGCCGTCCGGCCGGTAGACCACCTCCAGCTCGGGCACAAGTTTGCGGACCTCGCGGAAGAGCTCTTCGGGCGTGAAGTCCATGGCGGTGACGTTGTATGTGCGCAGCTTCAGGGCCTCCGACGGGGCCTCCATCATCTCCACCAGGGCCCGCAGGCAGTCCGTGATGTAGATCATGGGCAGTCGCGTGTCCGGCTCCAGGTAGCAGCTGAACTTGCCCTCCCGCAGCGCATCATGGAACACCTGCACCGCATAGTCTGCCCCGAGAAAAGAATGCGAAGGTTAACCCCTTGCAAACCGGGCTCCTTTCCCCGCATCACTAACACTAGCATGCTCTATAAGAATATTTATTTATAAAAGACACACTATTTTATGGGCAGAAAGTTAACTGATATCTGCATGTCTCCAACCAATGAAATATTGCTCGTATTGTACTTTTCAATGGGTACTATGCTGTGGCACCTCGGTTTTGCACTCCGAGGTCACTCCTTTGAGCGGGCTTGTGCGGCCTTTGTTTATTCGGAACTGTAACTTCCTTGTTTTTACCACCGTCGAACATCGAGTATGTTAGTTATATCTACATCTCGGCGTTCGCCACAGAGCGAGAGGTTGAACGGCGTAGAATCGCCACTCTGTAACAACGAAGAAGCGTGCCAAAACAGAAGTCGCCTAAGCAAAACAATTACGTGCTCTCAAGAAGTGACAAAACGAGATAGAACATTGTTTTCATCGCTTGCTCATACGTGCCACTACATAAAAAAAAAAAAAAAAAAAAAAATGACGGCTCAGTTGGGAAGCAAACCGAAACAAACTATGCGGGAACATGCCCAGCTATATTTGGGGGTGGCACTCGAAGGGTTAAGCCAGCATTTCCCAAAATGTGGGTCACGGCCCCGAGGGGAGTTGTGACATACGCAATGGAAAGTTGTGGAGCGGCTTGAGAACTTAAAAAGTCGTGACATACGCAATGGAAAGTTGTGGAGCAGCTTGAGAACTTAAAAAATTGCAAACTTGGCTTTTCTGCGGTAGCGTCGACGACGCTGCCGCTGGAAAGACTCGGGAGTTTGATTCTGGTGAGCTAGAAGGGGAGGCGTGGCTGTGACGCAGGTAACAGCAGTCCCACAATTTTCGAGTCTACAGAGAAGGGCATAATCTGAATGCGAAAAGCAGTGCCGCCATGCGCTGCAGGGCTGTAAGAGAAGATGCTAACAAAAATGGGCGGATTCAACATTCTATTACAATTTGTAGGGTTACTCTTCAACCGTAAACGGAAGCACGATACCTCATGGTTTCTTTTTTTAATATTTCTTGCCTGCTTCATTTCATTGAGAACCAAATTTTGAAAGAATTAATTGGCCTTGGTCATTGTGGCGCTGCTGCTAGCCTCCATACGGTGCGATGGTGATAGATAGCACGAGGCATGAAGCGTGGGACCTATGTCGGCCATTGGGAGAAGCGAGCGATCGTCACACGTCCCCTTCTAGCCTACTTACTATAGATAGTTTGAAAGCAATGACTGCTCGCTTCTGGAAAAAGACAGACGGTGCATCCGAACCTGTGGTTCCGCCCCCGGGCTCTGTGTCGTAGGAGATGACGCCCGGAAACCGAAGACAACGGAAGTCCAGTCCAAACTTGTGGTGGTAGTACTGAAAAATGTTTGTCCTGGTTGTTGTACGGGCGCTTCTACGACGAAAAGTCGATTTCCCTTAAAACAAACTTAATTATGCCTCGACACCACAAAGGCAATACGGGTAGTGCAGTTCGACTGTTGATTGAGGTCTCAAACACGCATCATGCACATTAACAGGACATTGAACTCCCTACCAAAAAGACGGTGAGTGTGCAGGCAAGCTGGTGATGGATAGTTAATTGTATTCTATAAAACCCAAATTGTGGTGAGGAAAACGTAATAATAACTCGAAAGAAAACAGCAACACCAAACTGGCACGAAGGGGTCAATCATTGCTCCCTTTAGATCGGGCAAAAAACTAGCAACACCGGGCCTTCTCATGAAAGGGTGTGGGTCGTACGCCAGGGAACATGGGACTTGTTACTGACATTCTAAATAGCTGATTAGCTCAGCTTTTAGCCGCTCTGCCAGAAAGCAGAAATGTGGGCTTGGGGTAGGAAGTAATTGTGTTGCACGTATGTTCAGACAGCAGAAGTTAGTCAGCCCCAATGGGCGTCTGGTGTTTCCGCTGTAGATAAGAAATTTAGCCAGTGCAGTACCACTGTTAGCCTGGGGTCTTTAACGTGCAGACACTGGTACTATGCTCATCCAGATCGAAAGGGCCAGGGTTGGGGACTGAACCCCAGATCCCTGGGTCCTGCAGTACAAGCTTTCGCTTCACGTGCTCCGAGCTAAAGTGCATGCCCGACCACCAATTCCCCCACCTCCAGTTTAAGCTATGACAGTCATGTCTCGTTGATAGTGTTGTGCGAATATTCAAATTTTCGAATAGTTGTTTCAAACACTACGCAGTTCGATATCCGCTTCGAGGTGAACTGCGATATTCATATTTTCCGAAGTGTTGGTCGCGGCGGGCTAGCCACCTTGAGTGCACTTCTCACCCAGCACCTGTGCAATGCGGGGAAGCAATACCCAAGGAGCTCACGGGTTTAGCGGGTATTGCTTCCCCGCAGTGCACAGGTGCCTGGTGAGAAAGGCACTCAACGGGGCTATCCTGCTGCGATTATGCAAGAGCATGTGTTAGAAGCAATGTCTTGACAACCCGTGCTCATAATTTGTGCTTTGTTTTTTTTTTTTTTTTCAAATTTGAAATTGAAGAAAGAATTTTTGTATATAGCACAACCAGACCATTATCCGGAGATGTTTACTACACAGCACAACGAGAGCAGATGTTTACCACACAGCACAACCAGACTATTCTCGGGAGATGTGATACTCCCAAGAAATGTGATACTCCCAGCTAGCGGGCCAACAGCCCCAAGCAGAAACTGCTGGCCCCTGCTGGCCGAAGCATGGACCAGGGGAATTGGAGAAAGTTGGCGTGGATCAACAAAAACGAAGAGCCCTAGAGGAAGCCGCTAGAGTAATCTCTTTTCTTTGTGAAATCAGTTTAAGTTGTTGATTCATAAAATAAATAGTCATATACATATGAGTGAACCTTGCTGTTTTCGTCTGCGACTGGTCTGCTCACCGAGTCTTCAAAAGTGGCCCCTCGATTTGCACCCAATGACGTCATTAACGCGTTGTGCCGTTGCCTGCCGCAGTCCTGTTGACAGCTGCAGCACAGGCAAGGACGCCCGTTCCGCTGTAGGTCGCTCTCCAGCCCAACAGTGCACGGAAGCTTCGGCAGCCAGGAGTTAGGACGCCGCGACGACGTTGACACCAGCGTCCGCTCACACTTTTTGCCGAAACTTCTACGACAGACTGCTAGGATTGCGACATCCAACAATGTGGCGCTAAATGGACCAGTTCAGGACGCGTTGCAGACACCGTGGTACAACGCTCGTACGCAAATCGAGCGACTTTCGACAAAGGCGTCGAGACGATACGAAATGGCGTTACCTCCCCCAAGAGCTCGGCGTGGACCTTGGACACTCCGTAGATGGTCCGGGGACGCTGGACGCACAGGTCGGGGGTCGGGTCGCGCGGCGAGTCCGGCCCGAAGGCCCCGATGGTGCTGGGCACGAAGAGGCGCAGCCGGTACTGCTTGCTCAGCTCCATGACGTTGTGGACCCCCTCCACGTTGACGCGCATGGCGAGCGGCACGTTGCGCTCGCCGATGGCCGACAGGAGAGCGCTGAAGTGGATGAGCCAGTCCACCCGCTCGTTCACCACAATCTCCTGGAGGTTCTTGAAGTCCAGGATGTCCGCATAGATGAAGGGACCTGCCAGGGATTGCGTCGACGACGACTTTGACGAGCGAGCTCGTTGCACGAGACTTGCAGGCCTACGCTGGATGGGCTCGGATATGTCGATCCTGTGGAACCCCCGGCTACCGCAAAGACGGAGGACGAGGCCGTCCACTTGTATTGTTACGACCCCTAACCACTTCGAGCAGACATCTTTTTCTCGTTTGTGCAGAATGTGTATGTGCGCGTAGGGCTTGGGTCTCGTAAAGAAACGTCCCAGGTACGTATAATGGAAGCGTGCGGCGGAAGTTGGTAACGGAAGTGCTCGCTAAATGTAGCAAGGACACGAAATCGGTACGCACAATTTTATGCCAATTCAGGATTCCCCGTTGAATTTTGAGGGGAATGCACCCTCCCCGGAATTAGCGGAGGTTGGTCACGTGACAATGTGGTCACGTGATGCCTATCACGTGACTGGGTGACCCGCAGTGAGACCAACCCCGCAACTGTCATACGTATTTTACGTACGACAGCCTCAATATGCGCGATGCTCGCCATACACATTGCGGGTACAACGTTCTCGGAAAAAACCCTCGTAAATAAACGCCCCACACAGCTCAAGATATGCTGCAGATTTTTGTGTCTCCCGACTTAATCCCTAGGATCAAGACGCGTGGATTCTTTTTCTTACAGAATTTTCGGATGAGTATTTCTTCAGATTGCAAACGTACAGCATACAAGAACTAGCAGGGACATGCGAAACTGAAACTTCTGCCGAGAGTTAGGCTTTCGTTGGATCTGAAGCCGACGACCTACAAGAAACAAACGTGCCACTCGCGTTTTCTGCGGCCGCATACCGGCCGGTCTAATTCCACAACAAGTTTGTTGACCGCTTCGATCGATTCGTAGGTCAAAGGATCATTTGTACGGATTACAACATGGGCAGTATGCTAGGACAGTCCGATTCATAAAATCAAATGTCGACGTTCACCTCGCGATGTATGTACCGTGGCGTCTGCGGGGGGGTGAAGCGGACAAAGACGCAACAGACTCACCCTCGTTGAACACTTCCTTGGGTGGCCGCACAATGTCAGACATGATGACGTTGTCCTTGCCATACTTTTGCCTGCGAACACGAGTTCATTCGTTTGCTGCAATCTCCAGGCAACAACGGAAGGCAAAGCGAGCTGCCAGCTGTCGCCGACCGGGAGTGCGACAGAGACTCCAACTCACCTAAGTAACCGAGCTAGGCCCTTTCCGAGTTGGCCCAGACTTCCTGCAAAAAGGAAACGATGCAATGGGCATAAACCTCTTGCTTCATAAAAGAAAGAAGGTGGAACCGCACGCGGCACGACAACACTTTGCTCACAAACGTGAGCCATGCTTCACAATGATATAGACTCCGAGCTTCCGTGCACAGTGAACGTTAATGTACCAGCTCGCTTGGATAAGAGTACTCCATTTTTTACCCTCGCAATCAATACATGTCGTCACTAGGGTTCCATGTTACCGACTTCACGGTGCACAAATAGCACGCATGCTAGTATTTGGGATGAAACACAACATACGCATCGCACTGTTTTTGAAGGATTATTTTGGTTAGTATTCGGGGGCGTTTTTTCGTGGTTTATTTTCCACAGATTCAGTGGTCTTTGGTTCAGTGTTAATTGTTCGCACTGGACAAAGAGACATACATTTACTGGGGCTTTTGTTGAAGCAAATGGGACACTGGCACAAAAACACGGAACACTCTTAAGTAATACCGACCTGTGATGAGTACCCGTGGTGTGTCTCCTTCCGTCGACCCCTGGGAAGTACTGCGGATGGCAGTGTAGCGGCTCGCGACGGCTACGGATGACCGTAACGTCCGCCGCAGCGTGGAGCTTGTGGCTGTTAGCATGACCTGCGTAAGAGGCACAAAAAATACTGTCGTAAACCTTATCGCTTTAATTTCGCGAAACTCTTTACCTTAGATCTGTAAAGTAGTTATTTCTCTCTGGTAAGCAGTAGCTAGGCAGTAAATGTATCAATAGTAATACCAGTTATGTATGATCTGTGTATGAAGAATTGAAAATGCTGTCGCACAGATAGCACCACTTTGCAAACCCGCTTATTGAAGAACTTATCCCGTCAACCTTTGCAAAACTTGTTACTTTAGATCTGTAAAATACTGTAAAACCCTTTATTTTCGCGGTCCCTATTTTTCGTGAATCGATCCCAGACGACAAACGCAGCCACTATATTTCGCGAATTCCAGATGCCTGCATTGAAACTCTTAAGGACCGAAATTTTCGCGCGCCCTTAAATGTTGCGAAATTTTCAATTTGCGAAAATTAAGAGCTCGGGAACATTAAAAGCCCGTTTAGACACTTGCGACTTCTTAAAACTGAGTGCCTTGGAACCTCTTACTATCTCTTACAACGAGAGGACACACTGGCACCATCTATTGGGTAGGAGTGGAAACTTGGTGGTCCCACATATTTTCTATTTCTCTCGCGCATTATCCTTTCTTTCTTGGCTCGAAAAACTTTTGTCAACGTTATAAACGATCCTTTCTTATAGGTATTACGCACATCTGACCTCGAAAATCCCGCAAAACCTTCGCTCTTATGAAATGCAGTTCCAGGGTCATCGCATAGATGGCGCCAGCATGCCAGTGTGTTCTATCGTCCTGAGAAATTCTAAGAGGTTTCAACAGGTCTTGTCTCTCTCGGTCGTACTCGGTTGCAAGTGTGTGAACGGGCCTTAAGGGTTTTACAGTAGCAATTTGTTACTGGTAAGCATTAGCTAGGCAGTAAATATGTCATAATAGTAATAGTTATGTGGTGGCAGTTTAGGGTTGTCACAAACGACGGGGCATGCTGAGCCAGAGAAAGGTGTATTTTTGATGTATTTGTTGCCTATGTGTATGCCAGCTTCTAATGAGTTAGAATACCCTGCCTTATGTTGACTAATGAGTGTGTACTGATTCAAAAATCCACAATAATTCATATGCTTATGCATTCAGATTGCTTCACCTCTTTGGCCAAGACTATGGCCATATGCTCTTAAAGATGTCCACGATGCTTAAAGAATTAAAAATGAACAACAACGCGCCGCAATATTCCTCCAGTACCGCTCGCTTTACCGCAATGCACGAAGGGGAAAACAAAACCATTTCAATATACACGCGTGAACACCGCTACGTATTACCATTACCGCTCCCCAATCACCGCCATATTGCAATATCAGTCAGGTACCACTCATTATCCGCATCAACACAGCACAACTGCAATAACAAACCGTAAAAAAAACAAAAAAAAAAGCATTCGGCTTGCGTGGCATTTTTTACCGCAGTACGCCGGAGTCCTGCGACAAAGCCAACCTTCCGGAGCACCGACACGTGCACGCATCACGCATTTCACTCAAAAAAAGACTACGGTAATCAGGTGGAAAGGACGGAGACCTCGGAAAACACGCGCCAAGAAAAACTAAATCACCTTTTCTTTTTGTTCCTCTTAGCGGTTTTTCAAGGGCGATTCCGCAGCGCAGAGGTGTCGACAGATGGTACGACGGTGAACACAACACAGCCAGCGGCCGTCTCCAAGAGCAAGTGCATTCGGCGTAGGCAGACAGCAGCCGTGGACAAAAGCTGCGTAACTGACGTCACATGTGCCGTCAGCGACCCCCAACGCGTAGCTAGCGCAGCTGTGCCAACGGGCCAACGGTAGACGCGTTGCACCACCACGTGTTCTTCGTAGTAGCAGACGACGCCATGGCTCCGACGTCGTCTGCGTCGAATAACGTTTCGGGGAAAAAAAAATAAAATAAATGTAGAAATCGAACGTTTGAATGGGCAGATTTCCTGCCGCTGCAACAGGTTGGTGTATGTTTGTCCGTCCACGCAAAACGCGCAGCGGAAATGCGCTGTTCGCCCAGACGCGAAGATTAATTTTGTTTCTGAGTGTCCCTTTTTTACGACGCGAGCAATCGATCGATTTTTGTTTCGTTTTGTTTTTAGTGTTTGCGGGCGCGCTCAATATTTGAAGTTGGATAGGCGCGACGCTGGATTATGTACTAATCAAAGTTGCGATTTTCTGGTGGGATGGCTTTTTTTATTGACGTCGGGCGAACTAGAAACTAAAATATACATTTGAAAGAAGAAAAAAAAAAGGGGGGCAGGAAAGCTTTGCACGGGAAATATCTACGCAAAATGTATCAATGAAAGAGGACCTTAGAAAGGTGGCTACACTGCACATACAAAAACAAACAAATAAAAAACTAAAGAAAAAACAGTTAAAACAAGAGAGAAAAATGCGAAATCGATTTTATCGAACCTAAAAAAAAAAACCGTCCCTCGAACGAATATCCCACCGCCATACCGGCATTCAAAGCCACGACCGGCTGTGATTCAGCGCACATTCTCGGAACCACGTCCGTACAATATCCGACAGTGAAACAAACAAACAGAAATCTGACCGAAGATCAATTCCCGTCTAACGAAACGACCCTGCTTTTCCGCCAGCGGCGCACCGTTTCTGTGTTTACCGTACACCAGCGCCGATAGATTTAGCTCGAAAACTCTCAGCAAACGATCTCACATACCTGAAATTGTTATAGTAACCCGCGAGCCTTGCGGTGAAGCCAACACCACTAACGTTGCAGCAGGAGGGAGCAAACTTCCGACGACTGTGGCCTTGAAGAGCGTGTACGGACGGCCGTGCGTCGGAGCGGAGGGGAGTAGCCGGTTATGACGGGTTGGCTGTCTTTTTTTTTTTTTTTTTACTTCTCTAGTCGTACCCCCGCAGAGACTACTACAAAGGTACGTACTACAAAGGGAACATAATGACAGGTAAATTGCAGGATTCGGCACGCTTCCAAGGCCGTCAAACCCGCTCGGAAAAGAGCGTCGTGTGTAGTTCGTGCAAAGACCTCCCCAACCACAGCTGGTCGTTGGTCGAGTTGTGACCTGTTTCTCTTCCGAAACGTGCAGTTGGTCGCCGGACAAATATTTGCGTTTGATGCCTTTTTATTGCCATTTTGGTGTGTTTCTCTTTATTATTGTTTTCTTTTTTTTTTAATTTTCTTTGCACTAAAAAAGATATGCTGGTTTGCGTGTTAGTGGAATTCGAAACGAAGTCAGACTATCCGGTTGCAGACGACGCGCCCCAAAGCTGCAGACAAAAACAAAAAAAAAAAAATCTTATAACAAAAAACGAGGAAAAGCAGACGACAGTGCTGGAACACTGCTACATAAACGTGTTTTCTTACTTTTTTTTTTGTTTTGTTTTGTTTCGCTAATTTGCACGCAGACGGAAATAGTCGTATTTTTATGCTTGGGCTGCGCTGAGCGCGTGGCAACGTTGCATTGCTTGTTTCCTGACAGGTGTTCATTACGAAAGCAAGCTTGATAGTACTAAGCCGTGTCGTACGCCAGAAAGGACTAATTTCATTACAGCGCAACTTTGAACGTCGTCGCTCGCGGTCATTAGTTACGCCGTTGTGTAGGTCTCGCAGCAGATAAGCAAACAAAACAACAAACCAGAAGGAATCTGCCTAATCAGATTTACGCTTAGACCTCTCAACTTTCAACAACACCGGAAAAAAAAAAAAAAAAAAAAAAAAAAAATATATATATATATATATATATATATATATATATATATATATATATACCGGGTGTTCATTTTTAATTCGAACAGATTTATTACAAAAAATCCGTAAAAGATGCACTAGTACGGTTTGTTCAAGTGAGTTATACTGCCAGGGGGACATATTATAGGGGGCTAATCGTAACAATCAGTCGGCTAATTAATTAAGATTCGTTAATTAACTTTTTAATTAATGAAAATAGACATACAAGGCTGGGGCTAGATAAGAGACGGAAAAATCGCACGGGCGCCTTATCGCAACCTCTAGCTTTGTACCTGCTCCACGAGTGGTAACTTCAGTTCACTACTACGCTTCTCACGCGCTCAAAGTATTTCTGAAAATGACTGATTTAGGGGTTTTCGATGACGCTGAGCAAGTTTCTAATTGGAACCATATGTCTATTTTCATTAATTAAAAAGTTAATTAACGAATTTTAATTAATTAACCAACTTCGAATTAAAGGAGAGTTCGAATTAAAAATGAACACCCGGTATATTACTCCCGAACATAACTGGCATCCCCTAACTTGGCGAATGTTCCTATTCTCTCAACCATCTGGGGTTAAATGTTTTTTGCACTAAAAAAGATACGCTGGTTAGTGTGACGAAAATAATCCCTGGAGAAGGGGAACAAGAGGGACAAAGGACTCGTTAGTGGAATTTGAAACGAAGTCAGTCCGGTTAAATTTATGGAAATTCAGCTAAGCTGAATTTCCACAAATTTATCTCAAAACGAGAAATCTAACTTGCCAAGCCCCTTTTCTCACAACATTCACGTAGGGTTCTCCCGTGCGTGGAAGACGCCAAAGAACCGTCCCTAAAACGTTTAGAAAATGGCCGACCGGAACTCGGCGGCCATCCCCACGCGGTCCCTACCCTGAGCGCCAGTCCCGGGGCTCCAACCCCGCGAAATCAAAATGGCGGACCGCGGTCGCCCGATCTCCTGAAGTCGGGAGTGGGGGGCTTCCACGGACCTGAGATTTTCGGCGGCTCATGGCTCCACTCGCAAACCTGGTTCAACTCTGGCTCCTATTCGTCCTCAACGTCCACTCTGGTGAGCACCGAAACTGAACCGGTACACCGGAATTCTCGCAAAACTGACTCCTGCTCTAACGGTCCGATTGATAACGGGCTTTCTGTCCCTCTAAATTACCGTCTCCGAACACGAAGCTCGAAGATTAATCGAACTCGGGGAGACAGCAGTCCTGGCAAAACGCTTGGGGGAGGAAAGCGGCGCTACATTAATCATCGTCCCGAAGGTTGTTTTCACAGTAATTATCCTCTGTTTACGGATATTCTGGCCGTGTCTTTCGGTATGTAGGATATGCCGTTTGTTCAAGCAAACGTAGTTTTTAGGATTTTTTTTTTTAACCTTTGTTGTACAAGGTGATTTGTTTTAGGGTGTCATGTAGGCTTCGAAAATCAGTTTCTTGCCTCCTGCGAGCTGCGATTTTTAACGCAAGAACTTACTGGAGGTAGGGATGCAAAATTTGCGAGAATTTCGAAAAACCGGAAAAAATGACAAACAAAAAATATATATATATTTTCAGAAATTTTAGAAACATTTCAAATAGTGTCTTAGTAATTGTAATATATTGTTTGTATGGCAGCTATTAGGACTCGAACCTCGTGCTGTGAGAGTTTTGAACAGGACTTCGCATAGACGCTCAGCTGAGCAGAATTTTGACCTATGTAAGGTTTTCTATTTAATGTTGGTATTTACCTCAATATCTGAGTGTAAAAGCCAGTGTAGCAACAATATTTATCCTAACAATATTTATTTACTTGGCACTGGCGTTTGCAAGGTGTGTGAGCTTCGCCCTATGTATTGACGGAGAAGATACGTAACATCTAGACTCCCGGACAAGCTTCAGTCAAGAGGAAAAAGTCTAAGTAACCCGGCATGAATCACTGAAAATAGAAATGAAACCTAAACACATGACTAACACGTTTGAAGCCTTACACGCTACGAAATGCTTGTTATTTTACGAAAGAGTCCGTACGCGCACAAAATAAACCGTACTTCCTAAGCGTCAGATATTAAATCGTACATATGTATATGCACTGCATATCTGTTTGACATAAAAAAAAAATATGCCAATTACATGTCAAGTTCGGTATTTCAAGCTCAAAGCCGAAAGCAAAAGGCCCCAGAGGAATTTTCTAACGATCTGCATTCCCCCGTATTGGGAGGAAGTAAGTGCTGTGCCCGCACTTGTGGATACGGACTTCGAAGAAATTTTTTTAAGTACACTACTCCAAATTTTATTCATGTTTATGGTTGGATATTGAGGTAACTTCTAACAGTAAATAAAAAAACCTTACATAGGCCAAAATTCTGCTCAGCAGAGCGCCTGTGCGAAGTCCCGTTCAAAACGCTCATAGCACGAGATTCGAATCTTAGTAGCGGCCATACAAACAATATATTACAATTTTTGTTGGTAGTTTTTGATAGACCACTATAATAACTAACTGTAAATAAAAATTAAAAAGTGGGTTTTTTTAGAAAATCGACTCCAAACTTGCCAGTTTTTCAAAATTTTCGTTTTTCAGGCACATGTAGCGCATCACATACCTATCGCAAAATATTGACATTATACTCAAAAGAAGAACTTAATTGGAGCTTTACGGTGATATAAATATCATACATATATGTTGATTAGGTCACACAGCACAGCTTTCTGAACTTTGTCAAATATCGTCGCAGAGAGGCGGTTTGACAAATAAAAAAAAAGATCATTAAGAAAGTTATGACCTAGACGCTTAATTAGCATGAAAAAGCCTATGTCTAGAGTGTTCCCAAAACGTTATATTGATGTAGCGTAAAAAGTAGGGAAAAGGGATGGAGTGAAATATGGCACCTCCGATAAGCTGGAAAAACGTCAGTTTCCACCTTGGCCGCTTCAGCGGTCCATAACTTGAGAACAAAAAACCCGACGAAATTGCCGTTTGCGTCTTCTTTCATCCCAAAACATATATTTTTTTCGTCAAAATTAAAAATTCGACCCTAAATACGTGCCTGAGTTGAGATGAAATCACCCATGTACATATGGTGGTGCAGATAGCATGACAGTTATACTAGCCGGGAAATATGCGATAGATGACAAAAAATTGGCTCCTTCACATCCGCGCACACACTACAGAACGAATCTCGGGCAGCACTAAGTTATCACTCCTTTATTTTAAAGTTTTCAAAACTTCATTTTGATACACTTTTTAACATTTATAGCCGTAGTGCTGTACAATTCACACTGAACGGCAGAACGATGTTCATTTGGTGAATGCTTTTAGGGCAATGAAAACAGTTTGACGACGACCACAAGCGCGTGTTTCCTGCCACTTCCTCGGTTGCTCCGTCGCCGCACAATTTCTTTTTATGGACTAACAAATCTAATATGGTACAGGGCGTTTAATCCTCCACCTGCACTGTCGATGAAATGACGTACGATATGATTATTTTTCGTTTTGACCTCACTAATGCCAATTCTACCGCGTGTTGCAGAAATTTGCTAATAGGCTCGTTATTAATCGAGACAAATTGTCTTTTTTTTTCGCGTTTTTTTTTTCATTCGTGTAAAGCGAAGAAAGAAAAACAAAAAAAAAAGTTCGTTCTCCGTTTTTTAGCGTTTTTATTACTAACTGGAGTGTAGACGCTTTTCTTCAACGTATCGGCGTTTAATGTTTCATGAAGCAAGAACTAATAAGTTTACAACAGGTTTCTTGCCCCACTAAGGATATTCCAGGCGAAGTTACGAAAACAAGTATACCTTGCACGCTGTGGCGTTTGTTTTCAGAGTCATGATACGGAAAGAAGGTACGGAAAGGTGTTTTTACGGAAAGGTGTTTTTTTTTTTTTTTTTTATACGGAAAGGTGTTTTTTTTTTCTTTAGTAACAGTAGCAATCACGAACGTCGTTCTTTTTTTGTTTGTTAACAAGTGATGCCTTCTTTAGGAAAAACCGGGTTAATAACGCGCGTTATATTTTTAAAAAATAAATATAATAAAAATGCCCGGCAGCAGCTATTTTGTGGCACGTTGTCAGGGCTTGCGCGTAGCGTCCAGAGAGCTCGAACGCTGACGAAGATACATGCACGAGTGCGCACCGGTTTCGTTTGCCCAGAACAAAATAGTTGAAGCCGATTGTTATGCTTTATAAGAAGGCGCACATTGAAGCTATATTAATGCAGCTTTCTAAGATTATAACAACGACCAGCTAGCACCGTAGGTTTTCGGTGATCCGGACAAATTATCCGTCGGCACTTGTTAGTTTTAAAAAACGTTCGTAAAAAAAAAAAATACACACGGTAAAACTGACTGAATACGAGGAAGGTACAATGGACGGACAACAACTACAATCAACATATCGCACGTCATTTCGTCGACAGTGCAGTAGTTTTAAAAACGCTCGTAAAAAAAAAGACACACGGTAAAACTGACTGAATACGAGGAAGGTACAATGGACGGACAACAACGACAATCAACATATCGCACGTCATTTCGTCGACAGTGCAGGTGGAAGATACAAGAAACGGTGCGGTGACGGAGCGGGGAAGGAAAGTGGAAGGAAACACAGGCGCTTGTTGCTTCTTGCGTCGTCAAACTGTTTGCATTGCCCTAAAAGCATACACTGAACGAACATTGTTCTGCTGTTCAGTATAAAGTGTGCGGCAGTATGCCTAAAATGTTAAGAAAATATATCAAAATGAAGTTTCGAAAAATTTAAAACGGAGGAGTGTTAAATTACTATTGCTGCCTGATTGATATCCGTTCGTGTAGCATGTGCATGCACGTGAAGAAACCAATGTTTATATCATTTATCGGATATTTCCCGGTGAATACACCCTTAGTCAACGAAAACCGTGTGACTTGTATAACTACGCAAAGCGAGCCTCCGCTACTGCACCATGCATATTTACATATTTCGCGTAATATAACAATTGACGAACGATGGCTGCAAGTATTACCCGTTACAGTAAACCAAATACAGCGTTTAGTATGTACTACCTCAAAAACTGACCAAAAACTCCAGCCGTTGTTGATCTATGTCGGTATCATTCCAAAGATTACTGAATTACTTTTTCTAAAACAAATTTCCAAATGTTAAAAAAAAAAAAAAATTCGGAAATTTTGCATCCCTACACCTTAGAACGTGCCTGCTATCTGTTCCCTCAAAAACAATCTAAATATGTAAACCGAGTTTTTTTTTTTCTTTTTTTTTTTTACAGCAAATAAAACTTATGAAAGTTAGGCATTTGCTTTTGTTTCTTTTAAGTCCAAGAGAACGAAAGCTTCGCGTATTTCCTTTCATAACTCGAAAAAGACGGCCGCTTTAACGTTGGAGTAGATGTGATGGCTGCCTCCGAATGACGTCACTCCAATGCAGTCAGTGAACTGCTAGAAATACTATGCCATTTGCGCCTAATTGCGCCATGAGCTCAAGTCTGCTACGTGTCGCGCCACATTTGGCGCCACACCTGCGTAGCAGACGAACTTAAGCAAATAAAAAAATATAGTAAAAAGAGAAAAAAAAGGAATGGCACCGAACTTCTGACTCCACTGCTTCTAGCACTACTAGCGCTTCAGAACACATGTTCAGAGTGACGCACAATGTCGCTTCCAAAGCACTAATATACTAATCCAAACCTAAGCGAAAAAAACAAAAAAGACAGAACAGCTGTTATTACAACAGTCTGTTTAGCGGGGTCTTTAGAGGTTTACAACACGGTCTCTTGTCTGGAGCACGAGGGTCATCTTTCGCGAATTTATATAAGTGAGTTCGATACGTTTGACCACATAATATAATGGGGGCCGCCGTCCGAGAAGC
This sequence comes from Ixodes persulcatus, assembly GCA_013358835.2. Lineage (NCBI taxonomy): Eukaryota > Metazoa > Arthropoda > Arachnida > Ixodida > Ixodidae > Ixodes > Ixodes persulcatus. The sequence continues at coordinate 17,608 of JABSTQ010009043.1, read as the reverse complement.
TGCGCGCCGCCGCCGTTGCTTCGGGGTGGGGGCGCCACCTTCGTTTGAGCAGGAGCAGACGACGCGTCGCGCGCAAAGCTATCGAAAGCAAATAAACGTTGCGCTTAAAGGGCAACTCCGCTCAATTCCGAAGATTTCGGGATAATGAGTGATTTCGAATCAAAAAGCCCTAGTAAAAGACACTACGTCGTTTGCTTCGCGAAAAATGGGATATATATTTTTAAATCTAATTTTAAACGCGAGCGGAAATCGAAACCGAAACTTCGGCTCCGTCCGGCAACATTGGCCTCGGGCCGCCAAGTACATGGCCATCACGTGGTACTAGATGTCACGTGATCCTCGGCCCAACGACGGGCGGGATGGGGGCGGGCGTGTGGCAGGCGCGAGTGTCGTCTGCTCTGCACCGCACTCTTCGCCACGTTTTGGTGTCTACGGCATTCGACGACGTCTGCACAACTGCGGCATAAGTCTGCGCACGTGGTGTCCATAGTGTGGACGAAACTCCGAGAGACAATAATCACAAACGGTGTGACGACGACAGTGGTTGTGACGCGAAAGACGGCGGTAACGGCGGGACCACGGCGGGTGGCCGGTCTGCTCCCAAGAAGCGCGCTGCGCAGGCGCGTACGCCAATCACGTGGACACCGCTGAGCGCAGAGAGGCAACGTTGCTGACGTCATGCGCTATGCTCGATTGGAGAGATAAAAACAAGCAGAAGGGGGCCATGAAGATGACGTTTAGCTCAATGTTGGCTCCGCCCATGCCGTAGCCTTGACTGCGCTGTTGGTTGCGCCTGAATTCGCCCGCTTGAGTCGGCCGATTTCGGCAACTTGGCGAGTTGCAAAGTTTGCCGGACTGTTTAAGAAACATTTTGACAGAACTGCGTCGTAATATTTGACGTGTGGTCTTCCTAGGCGATACTGAAGAGGACTGCATTGTTTTTTCAAAACCAAAAATGAAGCGGAGTTGCCCTTTAAGATTAAAAAAAAAAAAAAAGAAAAAACGAAATGACGTGCTTAATATTTTTTATTCGGGCTCTGGGCAGGGTAAAGACCCTCTATCCTGGGAAAAGTGGCGTCATTCATTGTTGTGAAAATGCTTGAGACACGTGTCGCGCGTCACTTCTGGGAAGAACATGGAGTCTAAAATCTAGCTCAGTGCTGCGCGTCGCCATGATCTTCCCAAAGGCTACACGTTGCACGTGCCTCGTGCATCGACTCACCTTGCGCTACTTTTCAAACATGAAGGGGCTTTAGGGCAGGGTTCCAGAGAGCGCCACCGTCGGTTAATCATCAGCGCCACCGTGGCCAAATGAGGCAACACTGGGACGGCAAAGACTAGCTGAAATTGAGGATACACGGTGGGCAGCGAAAGTGTACAAGTATCTATATATGAAACGTCTATACACTAAGCGGACAAACCGAACCCGCAAGCTGAGATTTAAATACATTCAACGAGATGGAGCCGACCAGAGCATATCAATAGAAAAGGGAGTAAAGGAAACAGAGAGGAAATTGCGGGAAGAGAGAATGCGGGGGAAATCAGCTTTAACAATATACAGGGCACAAAAACAAGAAATAAAGAAGGAACAACTGTGTGATAATTCAGTGGGGAGCTCTTTGCTGTTTGAAGCTAGAACGGGGGTGCAAAGAACGAAAACGTACAGGGCTAAATTCCAGGAAGTAGACACTCTGTGCGACGTATGCAACCGCGAAAGGGAAACTATAGAACATGTAATTTTAAGGTGCACCGGGCTTCGTACGTCCCTCCCTCTTGGGGGGAGTATCTACGGATTTGGAGGGGGCACTGGGTTTTCCGGACATAGATGGACGAATGGATAGGGACAGAATTGCGGTAACTAAGAGGAGATTGGAATGTTGGTGGAAGAGAGCTAGGGAAGGATGAAGAAAAAAAATACAGATAAAAATAAGAAATAAATTCACTTGAAAAGAGAGGGGGGGGGGGTCTGTTATAACAAAATTCATACAAATTTAAAAAAGAAGGGATTACGAAATGTTAGGCTAGGTGGCGCAAGCTGCCGCCCGATACAAAGGGTATAGCCATTACCATCCATCCGGCAGCGCCGCTGGCGTACCGGATGTGTTGTCGCGCGTTACACTACCGACTGCTTTAAGAATCTATCAAACGTTAAATATATATAAATGTGCATGCGTATGTGGTTGTGTCGTTCTAGCATTAGGGACTTTTAGTAGGTGCCTTCCTCCATAGGTAGGGACAACCCAAAACGGGAGCTAGCAGAACCAAATTCAACGTCACAATATTACGGCCAAATACAAGTGAAAGTAAATAGACAAGGACAGTTTTCTTTTTTCTTACGTTGTTTTTAAGATAACAAAAGCGAAGACTTTGTCGAGCTAAGGTCGTCGAGCTTCCCTCTACAAAAGCGCACTGCAAAAGCGGAACTAAAAACGCCCCCACCCCACTCCCTGTTACCCTTACCCACCCTTTTTTTCCGAGTGAACTCTTCCCGCATGAATAGCTGACTGACCTAAGCTTGATGATCAGCTTGTTTCCAGTCCCGTCGTCGCCGTATTGAAGACGATTATGGTTTCTGAGGAATGTGTTTTTCGTGCAAGCTGGCTGTAGTTTGGACGGTGTCGTACGCAGTTGCTCGGCGCAAGCTGATGCTCGTTCTCGTCGATTGAATATGCTGTTCACTTTTACATAGAACAGAAATAAACGCCGCATGAATAACCTTTTATCGTGGGGTAAGTACATTTTTTTATTATTATTTCTTGGGTAGAGTTTTTTCGCAGCAGGGATGAAGTTAGGACCGCATAGACACGGGTCGAAATAGAGTAACCATCTTGGGCAGCTACGCGATCATGCTAAAGGCGCAAACGAAAGTTCGTTCTCCAATCAGCGAAGCTGAGAAAACGCTCACTTCGGTTTTCAGTCACTACGATCAAACGTCCACAAAACGTCGCTCGATCAAGATGTGTCCGCGGAGCAGAGAGCAGCGAGAGTGCCAATGAACTGATCTGATTCTAGAGTCATCGTATCGAATCCAAAGACAAGGCCGGGCTTCGAGCGCATTAATTCTAAATATCGAGTCAAATAGCGCATTTAGAAATGCATCTGAAGTCGGGCCATGTGAACGGAATGCTGATTTTACACGTTTTATGGCATTTATTCATCTCCGACGGCGTTGTACTCTCCACGGCCTCGACGGAAACCTGCGGAGCTTCACGTCAGCTAAACTTCCAGCGTTGCGACGGTCCGGTACGCAACAGTGCCTACAGCCAGTGGCGTCACAAGGGGGGGAGAGGGGGGGGGGGGGGGGGGGGGGGGGCGGGCCGCCCCGGGTGCAGCGCTCAAGGGGGTGTCGCGGCGGGCTACCGCCCCGGGTGCCGCTGACCCTCGTGACGCCACTGCCTACAGCTTCGGCGTTTGCTCTTCTGCGACATTCGATATTAATGTTAAGAATAAAAGACCAAAAAACGCGTGAATCAACACCTTGAAATTGATGCGTGAACAGCAACACGAGCAAGCAGGCTGGCGAAAGGGCCTTCTCAGTGTTGCAAATATTGTGAGCTAGATGGCGCAACGTGTCACACCAAACTTGACTGCCCGGAGGGCAGTGACACGTTGCCCTTGCGACTCACTGTGATACAAGAACTTTCAGTACTTTTCTAGAGCAACGCCTTTATAAAAGTGCCGGACTCTTGCGCTTTTATCCGCGCTGACAAATAACTGATCACAGCCTTCGCATACACAGCACATCCGGGGCAGCATTTGAGTAAGTGCGAGCGAAACCTATTCGCGACTCCAGCAAAACGGACGACACCTAGCGGGAAAACACTGAACTGGCCGGAACAGGTCCTCTCGCGATTTCTGCTAGTCTCTCGTCGTTTCCGTGATGCTGTCGGTGGTTTGTGCGATATAATAATATTATATTTTTATTGGCAGATAGGAAGAAACAATACATATGCAGGTCTGTCTAAGCCAAGGAAGGCTTGCGTGGCATGACCTGCCAGTAGGGCACATTCCTCACATCGTGAAATAGGTCACACTGTCACAGCAAAGAAAAAGTAGTAAATAAAGTTTTGATTATTTGGTTATGTCATTGAACAGCTTTAAATCCTTTTTGAGCTTATAGTTAGAAATTGCTGATGAAATGCGATAAGGTAGTTCATTAAAAACCTTCGGAACGTAAAATGATCTAGTGCTTTCCCCATAGTGACTACAAATTCGTGGCGTTTCGTACCGTGCAGTACCCCTAAATTTACGAGGAACCACTCTCTCAATTTTTGTCATCACTGAACCAAAAGTGTCTAAGAACAACAGTTTGAAGAAATAAAGAATAGAAACAAGGCAACTTAAGAGAGGCGAACAAGTTATAACTATGGTCAGTCGCTTAACCATAAGAGACACTTTGTAGCACTCCCTTCAAAATATTATCAATTCTGTTGTTCCACTGACGGGAGCAGTTAAAGAAGAAAGTAACACCATATCTAAGAACATCGTATGCCAAAGCATGCGTAAGCATTTTCCTAGTGCTAAATGAAAGAAAAACTTTAAGGTTGTAGAGCTGAGAACAAGCACTTCTCAGGCGTTTCGATAGAGGAAAGGTGCGTATTCCATGACAAGCCAAAATCAAAGTAGATTCCTAGATACTTGACAGACGATTTATATTTAGCAGGATCACGAGAGCACGGCACACATTCAAAATCGTGTAAATGAAGAAAAAAAAAACCTTTTTTATATTTTTCTAGGGGTTTTGAAAACATATTAGTTTAGTTTTCGAGACATTCACATTTATCCTGTTCTTTTTGATCCGATCTATGACGGCAATACCGTTTTTTTTTTTTTTTGCAAGAAAAGCATGGCATATTCAATATCGGTATGACACAAAAAAAGTAGAGGGTCATCCTCATATTGCAATATGTTACACGACGCAACGTTGGAAAGGACGTTAAAAAGAAGCGGGAATAAAATGGAACCCTGTGGGACTCCACAGTTAAGCGTGACTTTACCGCTAGAAACAAGTCCAAATGACACGAGCTGTGAACGAGAGCTCAAAACATTTTTATCAGCAAAGAAAAAGAAGGACCCCTGAATCCAATATGATCATTTTTCAAGTAAACGTTCATGGGTCACTGAATCGAATGCTTTCGCGACATCAAGAAGCAGCGCACATACACAAGAGTGATCATCGAAAGACGAATACAAAACATCTGAAAATACGTCCAGCAAAGATGACGTCCCTCGTCCAAAAACAAACCCGTACTGGGTCCGTAAGATGACACTGTGCTTTTCAAGGAAACCATTCGTACAAAATAAAACGTGTTTTTTTTTAATGATCTGTGAAATACACGGGAGTATGGGAATGGGTCGATATGAGGACAACTGACTGCGTGCGCCGCCCTTGTAGATCGCTAATACGATAGCAGTTTTGAGAACGTCTGGCACACTTCCAGATAGTATGATGCTACTTACAAGTATAAGAGCACATTTTCTAAGGTCTCAAAATTATCACAGAGGTTCATTGCGGATAGGCCGTCGATTCCCCGGAGATCTATTTCGTTTCAATTAAACCAAATAAAAGAGACCGTTAATTGGTCTGCCCGTGCACAGCGTAGGAAGAAAAGCAGAATATGCATTTGCATTTCCGTCTTTCGCGTCGTTTTATCCAACACGTGTGCTATTGCTAAAGGGAGTGGCAAAGTATTTATTAAAAGAATCTGCTGTGACAGCAAAATTAGTACCAAAACGTTTCTCGAATACTTACAAACGCTCTTTCTACCACCACTACGCAGCTCATTAATTATAGATCAAGTTTCCTGTGCGTTGAAACGAGCTTTAAATATTATTATTTTTTTTTTCTGAGAAGCAGTTTCGTTTCGCAGATTTTATTGCTGCATTTATGCAATTTACCCTGTTTTAAATTCTGCTCTTAGCCTCTCGTTCATGGGTGAGCGTCGACAACGCTTCCATAAAACCTCCTGGGTCTGGATGGCAACAAGTATAACATCATTAAGCCATAGCTGCTCTGACCTACGTATTTTTACCTTAACAGTAATGGTACTAGATTTCTTAAAGGAATGCGAAATTGATACAAGTTTGGGATAGACTTTTCGTCATGCAAAAAGGACACAAATCATAATTCTAAACTAATTTGTGAAACGTAGTACGGATAAGGATATCGACGGTCCAGATTCTCTCTTGAGTGTTTTGTTTTGATTCAATGAAGAAAAACTGCACAGATAAAACAATGATCAACTAATGTTCGGGTGACCACAAATGACTAACCGAACTTGTACCACAAAGTTTGACATTAATGTGGTCAATGCACGTGGTGGTAAGTTTATCCCATAAACCTTTCTCGTGTGGGTGCAAGTATTGTATTTTCAATACCGGAATCAGCGAGAACGTTAAAATAGGTCACATACCACAGGAAAGTTGTATCTTAGATCATCAATATTAATATCACCTATCATGCAGATACTTTCGGGAAAAAGTTGGAATCGTCTAAAAACGCACTTACATTTTCGGAAGGTGGCCCATATATTGCCAGTAGAGACACCACATAATCAGACTTACTAAATTCAAATGCCATTGCTTCTGCATGATCAAAAGATACCGGAACCTTTGTAATCATCCAGGTACTTTTTATATATACCCCAATCCCACCTCCTTTACCAAAGAAACGGGTATATATATATATATATATAAACACGTTATAGTTACTTGTTTTATAAGAACTCAAAGCCACGGCTGGAATATTCGCTTCTGCTAAAATAAAACCGTCAACATGATCACCCATGTCTTCAAGGATAACCAAAACTTGCTCCCAGTATTTTCTAATATTTCTAATGTTCACACGAATTGCTGTGAAAGCACTAACCGTAGTTATCTTTTCCAAGTCAAATACAAAACTCATTTTTATGGGAGTAGCATATCTTCGGGCCGTTTAGCGAAGATCTTTCCGTTGCGGACGCAAACAAATTTAAAGTTCCTTTCCATGCCTCTGGTTGGAGCTTTCCAAGAGGTTTCGGTTGTATTGCGTGAGGTTTTTATTGAAGCACAGCTGAGCCATACTCTTGTCTTGAGAAGGCTTGCGAAGCCTGCCACGTGCGTTCATCCACGTTTCCCGTACAGGCGCAGTAATTAACCCAATTAGAACCAAAAAAGCAATCTTTTTTTTTCTTTTTCTTTTTTTCGTGTAGCTTGACTGGCAAGGATATCGGATGGTTGGAAAGAGCTTGACCGCCAGCTTGTTTGCAAGATCACGTGGTGACACCTCGTTTCCGAGGATTTCCAGATTAGACACGCGACTATATTGCTCCGCCTGGTTTAAGACGACTTGTAACTGGGTGATGGGTGCGGTATTCTCAGAAACAGCGTTTCTAAGATGTGTCACTGTCATCAGTTTTTGGTTTCCTTCTTGATGGTTATTGAATCGTCTAGCAATTCGTCATATTGCCCCGAGGTAAAGTCTACAGATCCCTTCAACTCGTTCACAACTGCCTTGAGCTCTTGGAAAGTTGCTTTCCAAGAGCTAACAGGGGATCCACTTTGGCATGCAGCTCTATACCTGTTTTCACCTTAAGAACCGAAGTAAAACAAGTCCGGCTCCTCGCGGAACATTACTAATTTCCCCCTTTATGTGGATAATGACGACATTTGTAGGTGAATATTAGATTAGATATATGTTATCTTATCAAGACGTACACATTCCAAACGCCAAGAGCATCGCTTTTTCCTCCGACAACCGAATCTCGTAAGAACTATTTCGCGCCAAGTAGGAACAATGCGCAACACCAGCTTTGTATCGCACCGCCAAAACTGTTGCTCGTGGCAGGCGATAAGTAGCTGACGGCACGTGAGGAGCGCTACATCAGCGCTTCGCTTCATGTGAGAACCGGCCTTTAAGGTGAAAACAGGTATAGAAGTGAATCAACTTTTGCCTTCAAAGAAAGCAACTGATCTAGTTCCTGCAGAATCCAGAGACGGGGAAGCCTCCGTACGAAACCGACCGGCTGCCCTCCCATCCTTCGCTACAGCTCCGGCAGCGCCATTTGTCTCGTTTTCTTCCCATCCCCATCTCCCTCCCCCCCCCTCTCCCCCCCCCCCCCCCCAAAAAAAAAAAAGTGTTTTTCGTAACTTGAACAGGAAGTACTTATACGGTAAGGGCAAGGACATTCAGAACACGTCAAAAAACGCCCGTCATCTGGCAATGACTTGGAGCATGCCAGACACTCGTCTATGAATGCTATGGGCATAAAACTGAACGAACACCACGGGGTCAAACAGCTTTGCAGTCGGCGGCTGTATACAGCACAGAACAACCTCGTTTAAGGAACTTCGCTCACCTGCCGTACAAAATTGCCGATTAGGGCACCGCCGAAGAATGGCCGCCGACTGCAGCGATGTCGGCTGATGGTGCTGCTTTTATCACACCAGTGCGATGCTGACGTAGGCGACGACAGACCAATCGTAATGTAGCTGATCAGTCCACTCACGACGAGGGGTGTCTGGGCGTCTAGAGACGAAACCGGCCGCGGCCGTCACCGAGCAAGTTCCGGGACGGCGACCAAAGGCGATCCGTCAGGGCTGTGACATTGCCGTATACGAAACTGCCGATTACAGCACCGCCGAAGAATAGCCGCCGACTTCGTTGTTCCCGGTGATTCCATCGTAACTGTTGTATCAGCTTGTTACCCAGGTTGCTCCGCATGCAACTATACGTAACCGAGTGATCCAGGCATTCCGCGTTTATCAACGTTCACCAGCACCGTGGAAGGACAGTAAGCAGTCCTTTCATCGCTTCCTCGAAGGAAGTCGAGCCTTTGGGAGTTGGCTTTACGCCAACAACATTCCCGCTGGTTCGAAACGTGGAGGATACAAAATCGGGACAAACCATTGAGCTGACATGGCACGACCTGTTTTAGACCGCCACGTTTGCCAGATAGTGGCGTCCCCTATAGGACGCTGGAGTCGCGAATACGGCCAGCAAGTGTTCCATAATCCGTCCTCGGAGCATCAGAACGCACGATGACGAGGCACAACCGAGCGCACGCCGACATTGGTGGTGGTCGAAAGGAAACAAAGGCAAGTGGACTGATTTGGGGGTAAAGAAAAGCACGAGGTGCGCGAGGAGCAAGCGAACTTGCACACGTATACTACTGCAGCCAAAGCTACGAGCTCGCATTGCTGGCTTTCAGACGTTAATTTCTAGCACACTCTTTCTGCGGAAGAATGTTTTCAAGCCGTGACCACGCGTGCTTGTTGCATTGGCTGACGTCTGAAACGAAATGTTTCCGCTTATTTCTTCGTTTAGATGTGGTCCATGTTGTGCCGGCAGCCCAGAAACACTAGTCTAGACTATAGTGTTTCTGGGCTGTCGGCAGAAGAGTCAAGAAAACTAGGAATTAACAGATTTCAAAATAGCGCCTGGTGGCGGTCAGTGAAGCTCCGTTGGAATGACGCCAGGTCACGAGCTCCTAAGAAGCAGCGCCGCTCGCTCGTGGAGTTACCGAGTCCTGAATGAGGCTTGGCGGAAAGGCGTATTCCACACCATCAAGATCGGCGCCTTTTACAGACGCTATGGGTAGAGGAGCTTGATCTGCAGTGAGGATGCGGGGACCCTCTGCCAGGCCAACTATGCCGCCGCCCCGCCCCCGATGCGCTGTGAATAACGCGCTCAAATATGGCACCCAGTAAACACGCGGCGCAGGGCGCATGCGCAGAAGAATCTGGTTCCTGCGCACGCGCAGTGCTCACACCTCTTGCGGGAACTCCGCGTCTGCTCACACCTCGTGACGGCCTGCTTGGAAACGGCGCGTTGGCCTACAGGGGAAGCCTAGATTTCAGACTTACCACGGCAAAAGTTTGCAGAGAATGGGCCGTTTCGGAAATATCTGCGACGGCAACTTCCGGTCCTCTCGTCTCGAAATGTCTGCTGCAGAAGACGAACGCTTAGGGAAGGACTGAAGTATGCCGTCAGCAACGGTTCGAATCGTTTGCATGACGGATACGATATTTATCTCGTATTTATTGGGAACAAGAGAACTCGTCAGGTTCATAAACACGAATTGTGTTTGCGTATACGATACGGGATACTGTCAGACGAAAATCATTACACGCTTGGAGATCCGCTAAAACAGAGCGGGAAAAACATCTCTTTAGAACATGATGTCAAAGCAGCGACAGGCCCTCTTTTTGATTTTGCAGTTGACGTGCATTGTAATGAAGGAGCAATTCTTGTGAGTCTAACATGATCGGTTCGAGACTCCAAACTTCGTTTTTTTCAGGCTCGCGATATGGGTGTGTTTCGTTCCTGCTTGTAACCATCACACTGAGAAAAAAATCCTGCTGATTCTTCAGGTTTCAGTAAGACCCGAAATAGCAAAAGAGCTGTATAAAAACATCAGGGTAAGGTATATATCTGCTACGGACAGTTTGGTTGAGCACACAAATGTGCACTGAAGCAACTTCTGTGCCGTCAGAACTCGTTGAAATATGTGCTGGCCTACACTACAGGTCGTCGTCGTACGTGATTCGGCTTCAATGTTTTCGCCAATCTCAAATATCGCGGAAGCCTCCCCCGGCAGATGTTCGCCCAACTCGAGCGTCGATTAAAGCTGTGCACGAGCACTTTGCGCTTCCGGTTGAAGTTGACCCCGAGAAAAGACCTTTCCGGAAAATGCCAGGAAACATCGCGGCTGCTCAGACGTACACGCCCGTACACGATTCATTTTCTCTTATCACTAGAAAATAAGAACGCTAAAAAAATTAAGCGAACAGAAAAGGAGGTGATAACATACCCCTTTTTTTGCTTTCCTTCTCCCTTCTCTGCGTTCTAAAATCACAAAATGTTAACGTTTGTGATTGCAGAGCGCAGAAAACATCGGTACGTCCCGTCCAGCAGACGGTGGGGCGCCACAATAGTTTTTGCAAAGGTCTAATTGAAGTTTCGTTTTGATCGTCACCAACTTAATTTAACGCAGTCGCGTACTCCCTCAGAAAGGAATCCCGGACAAAAGCTCACCGGACAAAAGCTCACCGAACAGAAGCTCACCGGACAAAAGCTCACCCATTTTTTCACAGACCCGGACAAAACTTGTGACACTAAAATGCAACGATGAATTAAATCTGACAGGCGCATGGTTTGTTGATTATAGTAGAAACAACTTAATTTACCAATGGACTACTTCCATAAACCCCTGCATGCAACACGGCGCGCGTTGCACTCTGGGAACCAGTTGGCCAGGGAGAAGAGTGGCATGGTTTCGGTTTCGATCGACACGTCGACAAGAGGTAATACAGAGAGCGTGGACTATTAACGGCCGTTATCTCACGTTTTCTGGTCCCGAGAGCATCATTTTTGGTCTCTAAACTAACCTAAATGGCCAGACCTCGAAGCTATAGCACAAGCCCGAGACGTATAGCTTGTCTTAACACCTTGTTGTATTTTTGTACAAGATCGAGCCTTTCTGTTAGCGTTTCGAGATATATGTGAACGAGCCAGTGCTGGGAATCTCGACGCTGCGTAGCTCGGGTATCTTGCTTGTGTACGAGTAAACAAGCTGTAACGACCAATAAGTTTGTATACATTGAGCTCGCACATTTACAGCTGGTCAGGAAGTTTGTTTGTTTTGCCTCCGGCAGTGACGGACACCTCCTTTCGGACTGACTTATACCATTCCATATGACCTTTGCGTTAAATCTTCATTACTTTTAATGTTCTTGTTACTGTTGTGTTAAGTTCCTGTAATACTGTGGCACCACAGGCCTCAGGTACGGACCAATGGAGTTTCTGTGATGCTGCGACCCTCCAGGGTCGAATAAAGACTATCTATCTATCTATCTATCATAGACGAAATATAATTTTTTTTTGCAATTACTGTTTTCAGGTGAAACTGGGAGGCGCCATTGAAAAGCTCAATTGGAACACACTTCTTATCTCTTATCTGTACTGACCTGCAGCACTGCACGAAGCTAACTCCCCACTCGCTTGCATTCCACTAATATTCAACATCACGTATGCGCATAAAGTTATCCTGCAATCACATAGGCACATATAAACCGTTTTAAGAAAGCAAAAGTTGAGCACTTGTGTGAAGAATGTCGCACCGTTCGCCGCAAGTGCGCCGGACGGGCGTGAACCCCTAGGCGGTGTGCCAAACAAACGAAATTATTCAAAGCGCATTTGACGGTTGCTAATGGCCGTAATATATGATATGTGTTTGCTTTCTTCCTGACTGAGTAGGCTGAGATAATTTCAGACACACCGTTCAGACACAGATCTTGGTCGTCAGTAAAAGCTTATCCAAAAAGGCTTAGCGAGGAGTAGGGGACACTTGTTAGAGCCTTTGTCGTAGCTAAAATTATGTAGCTCAAAAAAAAAAAGCATAAAATTTGAGTGGGCGATATATGATGACACGAGGAAGACATCATAGTAACTTTTGTGCAGTAGTGATCAGGTCATACGTCAACGCTGGGCTCAACTTTGATACCCCTGTGAGGATGCGGCCTGCTTTTCGCCCAATGAAGTAACAAGAAGCGGACGTTTGGAAACAAAATACGTGTAAGGCTCAAGGTGACCAAATTTCAGTTGTAGTTCTCTGTATACTAGACTGGATTATTGAAAGTGAGCTCAAAGATGCACTGGGGGGGAGGTGACAGCCACGTCTTACTACGTTTCCATACGCACGCACAATATCTGGTGTTTCAGGAACCAAGGAAAGTGCCCCAGTCTTTGTTTTGTATCGCTCGAGAATGAGTGTATTCTACATTCGTGAAAAGTCAGAAAATCGAAAACGCAAGCGGCGCATTCGGTCACGGCGTGATGGCATGAAATGAAGCTGCTCAATCGAAACCGAAACTGAGTGGCCAACTAGTTCCCAGAGTGCATTGCGTGGTATTTCGCCGCGATGGGGCGCGTCGGTTTTGGAATAAGTCCATTGGCTAGAAGCGAATGCAGTCCCCTACTAGCTTCAGCAGTCTTGGTAGATCTCGATGTATGTACTTGGTAGCCTTCGCAAATATCTTTAAGACGATTCTGCAGACGCAGAGTGGTATTTTCGCACCCACTTCACAGGGGGCTCACCTCTCCGGGCTTGTGTCAATGCCGTGGCAACGAGCGCCTGATTTTGTTGTAGGCATTCAATCAGCCTCTAGTCTAGACGCTTGGATGGGCGTGGCCGACGAGCTTCTAGAACTCGGTATTCCATCTCTCGCAGGTGTGGTTCGTCCGGTCTTTATCTTGAAGAGTGGCGTCGTACGTATTCCACCGTTCCGGGGGGAACTCCGGTCGTCGTAGGCGCACAGTCAGGCGAAGGGAAGTATTCGCTCTGGGTGCCGCCGCAGAAGGAACAGAAGCAGGAACAGAAGCACAAAAGTGGCCGTTGACATACGTGCAAACAAAATAGTCCAGCAGGTATAGCCGATGTTATCGGTAGACTTTTCCCTGATGGTTAGTCCTTCGGGAACAAGCTGTGGTGGAAGGAACGCCAGCCTATCCTAAATCCCCCACAGCTTTTTTAAGTTGGTCATCAGTCTTGTACTTTTCCAAAAGGCCCAACTCCAGTTCCTTCAAAATATTTCTAAAAATTCGCAACTCAATGGTTTGCCAAGTGATGGACGTCGGCCCAAGGTGCCCCGCAGAAGGGACAGCTCGCCGAATGAAAGCGCTCTGGGTACCAGGTGTGGAGTTTTGTCGGTGTAGTGACCGTGTCTGTCTGTAACCTTCGCCAAATAAACTCTTCTTTTTTGCTTAGAGTTTTGTGCGGTGCAGGAAATTCTTTCCTTACTTGTCGCAGAGTTGCCAAGTACTTGTTGTAAGGCATATCCGGCGCGGGTTCCACTGGACATGGATACGAGTCCCGGTAAAGAGCTGCTCGGGCCGCGGCGTTAGCCGCCTCGTTTCCTGTATGCCCCATGTGACCCGGGGCCCATATGAGATGCACTCCCATGTCTTGAACTTGAACTTTCTTCAATACGCGTAACGCTGGTCTTCCCCAAAACGCCTCGAGCGTAATTTCTGCAGGCCTTCTGCGAATCGGTGATCACCGTGGCTCGGGGATTGCAGCTGACGGCGAGGGCAACGGCCGCCTCCTCCGCTTGTTTGTATGTTACAGTTTTGCTTCAGTTTCTCTTTCACATCACCTTCAGGTAATCCTTCATTTCAAATACATTTACTACGCACAATGACGGAAACAATTTAATTTTTTAGCCATTCACTTTAAATATTACCCTGAACCCCAAGAAAACCCATGCATTAGTAATGAAGAGACATTGTGCCGATCATTTATGTGTGCGTGGTGGAAGCTTGAAATCATTACCCTCTCAAAGCGACACTGCCAAACACCTTCAAAATTCAAGTTCTTCCATTCCTCTTATTTTTGTCGATGAGAAATCTTTTCCTGACGTCATAGTCAGCATTCGGCCAATCATGGCCGGCCGACCACAGCGACGCTTTCGATCGCGCACGTCGCTAATAACTTTAGTTCACAGGAGGCAATCGGCACCGCACGAGACTGTTCGTGCTCTGCAAACGCAGAGCTCCAGCAAGGTCGTGGCGCGTGCAGAAGGACTAAAGTTCCCTGGATGCATTGCGCCGGCGGTGGCGTACCCAAACTTGCGGGTGAAATCGGTCTATTAAATGCAAAGGTGCAAGCGAGCTGGACAAGAATGACGAAAACAATTCCTGGAGAAGGGGAACAAGGGGAACAAAGAACGAACACAAATCTCCAAACACAGCTAAGTGACTGGTGCGCGACTGAAGATATCTGGTTGGTCCTGGTAACGAAACAGGGACCTCTCCATTTCCAGTGGAGCCAACTGTGCTAACCAGGAGTTAGCTCAGTTGGTGGCCAACTGTGCTTTGGGTTTCTTCACCAAGCCTTCGGTGTTAAGTTCTGGCCGAGGTAATCTGTACTAGTGAGCGTGCTTCCCAGATAGTGGCGCTGCCATCGGACGCCAATGCCGTCACGACATTCCGTTGGAACTTCATAACTAACAACCAGGTGGCTTTTGGATATCGTTTAATTCAGTTTACAATATGTTTTCTTGCTTTTTCTAACGAAATATTGATGTTTTTGAGGTTCTACTGCTACTTTCGTTGAAGCAAAGAAATGAGCCCCAGAATTTGGTTTCGCACCCCTTTAAATCGGGCGGCGGCTTGCGCCACCTACCCAAAGCTTCTAAGAAGTTTGGGCAGCGCCCCTGGCGAGCAAAATCGAATATTCTCTCGGACGCGTTTCGGTTGCGCGATGCAGCCAACGAGCTTGAGTGAACTTAGAGCAATAAACCAGCAGCCAAAAATGCCCCCCCCCCCCCCCCGGTTGCCGCCATCTTGCCCCTTTGCCACATTAGTGATTGCGTGACGTTAAGCTGGCTGTGCCTAGAGGTGGACCAGATGCGATTGGCCAGATCAAGGTCAGCAGGGCGTGTTCCAAAATTTACTCCATCTCACTCTAGGGTAAAGGTTCTGTACCTTGGCGTTCGATAACCCACCAGTTACGCTATCTGTCTTGTCATGTGACATGATCCGCCGGAGTAATTCGGATCCGTTCGAGTAAGATTGGAACACAGCCCCAGAGGGCCCATCTGCTGACCGTGATCTGGCCAATCTAATCTGGCCAACCTCTGGGCGCAGCCATCTTGACGTCACACGATCACTAATGTGGCAAACAAGCAAGATGGCGGGAACCGGGGGAGAGGATTTCCGCTGCAGGCCGTGGGTTCCGGTCTGCCGCTCTATGGAGGCAACGCTCGATGCAAGCATTACATGGGCGCGTCTTACGTAAAGCTCCTCGATGTGTTTGCCTTTATCAAGTGGTTCACGCAGCACCGCTTTCGTACGTTTTCTTACGTTACGTCACCGAAAACTCTCGAATGTCGCGTGCCAGGCTATCTCTTTGAATCTACAGCCACGCTCGATATGAAGCACCTATGTCTCGGTGACTGGTGGCGTAAGCAGACGTGAGCTTTCGTCCCGTAACCTAACGTAAGAAAAACGAGACCGTGTGAACCAGCCTTTAGTCTTACGCTCCCCCTGGCGGTGAGAAACAGGCCTATAGACCTTTCCAAAAAGAGCTCTCTGACCGCTGCAATTTTGAGACTCGAGCGACCCCTGTCAGCCAGAAATTTCTGCCACCCGCCTGAGCTGTAGAAACCCGGTCAGCGCGACTCCCCACCTGCATTGTGCATTCGGAGTTCGCCGGCTTTTCTTGAAAGATTTTACTTTATTTGCCTGTTCGGGATGCTTACCCTTTTTGTGTTATCTTTCACTGTGAGAACCAGGGAATACCTAGGGTGCCTACATGTTTCCGCAGAAACATGTAGGCACTCTAGAAATATCTGGAACGACTTGTTAGAAACAGCCTCTCAGCTAAGACTGGGAGAAAGAAAGGACTGCCAAAGTCAGTGCACGAGCTGAGCGGGACTCGACTCGCGCACCCGGCCTTTGCAGTGCTTTCTCTGACCCAGTCTCAGCTAAGACGCTGTTCTAGCAAGCCGACCCAGGGCTCGTAGCCTGCTCGGCCTTCGCAAGAAACGAACAAAGAGAGGGAAAGTCAAGCAGCCGGCGACGCGCCGTTCTGTGAGGATTATTTCCGTTGAGATAATCTCCGAAAAGCCTTCCCGGTTATGTTCCCGGTCTTTGCGAAAAATAGCAGATAGGGTACGGGGTATGGGGACGGAATAGACACGTTCGTTCATTTGCTATGGTTTTGTGCAAAAAAGCAGCTCTCTTCAAAACGTGCCCCAAAACAAGACAGATTATGTACGATCATCGTGAAGTAACTATAGTCGACACTGTATATTGGGTGTGCTGTGTTGTTTGAGACCTTTCTCAAATCTTGTTCGGATAGCGCGGCAATGTGGAGTACGTATGATGTTCGATTGATGAGACTCGCTGAATTTCATGTTGTGAGCGGGGAATACCCTCACCTTTCGGCCATCTCGTGCGGTCAAATATTTTCGACAGGTAATGTAGATTGACACGGCTGAGTGGGTGCCGCCCTAAAAAGATCAACATAAAATGAAACAAAAATTCCAGTTGCATTCGTTCTGTCGCGCACGAAGTCACCGAAAATAGCTTTAATTTTTTTTCCAAAAATAGTACAATGTATTCTTAAAAACCTCGAAAAATGCTATTCGCCATAAAAAAAGAAAAAAAAAAAACGAAAAAAAAAACACGTCAATTTAGTTATTACCAGCGTTCGGAATTTCGTTATACGCAGGCTGCCACAGCCCAGTGACGAGAAAACCCACAGCCCAGCGCAGTCGGGCAAGGCTTAGACTTCGGCTTAGGAAGGGGGCGTAAGCTACCGCCCTTTACAAAGGGTAGCCATTAACATCCATCCATCCATACATCCATCCATTCACAGGGACGCGCTGTGAATCGTTTCGTTCGAGACTGCCGCTGGAAATGTCTATATGGCCAAAATACCGAGACACTGGCCAAAGAACATAATGTTTTGTCATACCTCGGCGACTTCAGCTTTCGGAGCCATAAAACTGCCAGACAAAAAAAAAAAAAAAAAGGCCCAAAGAAATGCGCTATATTTGGCGCACGAGTACCGACATGGCGGCGTCCACAAGGAATCGGGGGAAGCCATGTGCCAGTACTCCATGC